>BRZY01000002.1:15797200-16543156 GCA_030159175.1 Glycyrrhiza uralensis
TAAGCCTTCTTTGGACCAAGTTCGTCTCGTTCGTCCGTCTTCGTCCTCCCATTTGATCCCTAGGCTTTCCTTGGACCAAGTTCGTCTCGTTCGTCCATCTTCGTCCACCCATTTGATCCGTAGGCCTTCTTTGGACCAAGTTCGACTCGTGCATCCCTTTTCGTCCTCCCATTTGATCCGTTGGGCTTCTTTGCACCATGTTCGTCTCGTTCGTCCGTCTTCGTGCTCCCATTTGATCCCTAGGCCTTCTTTGGACCAAGTTCGCCTCGTTCGTCCATCTTCGTCCTCCCATTTGATCCGTTGGGCTTCTTTGGACCAAGTTTGTCTCATTCATCCATCTTCGTCCTCCCATTTGATCCGTTGGTCTTCTTTGGACCATGTTCGTCTCGTTCGTCCATCTTCGTCCTCCCATTTGATCCGTAGGCCTTCTTTGGACCAAGTTCGTCTCGTTCGTCCATCTTCGTCCACCCATTTGATCCGTAGGCCTTCTTTGGACCAAGTTCGTCTCGTGCATCCCTTTTCGTCCTCCCATTTGATCCGTTGGGCTTCTTTGTACCATGTTCGTCTCGTTCGTCCGTCTTCGTCCTCCCATTTGATCCCTAGGCCTTCTTTGGACCAAGTTCGCCTCGTTCGTCCATCTTCGTCCTCCCATTTGATCCGTTGGGCTTCTTTGGACCAAGTTTGTCTCATTCATCCATCTTCGTCCTCCCATTTGATCCGTTGGGCTTCTTTGGACCATGTTCGTCTCGTTCGTCCATCTTCGTCCTCCCATTTGATCCGTTGGGCTTTTTTGGACCAAGTTCGTCTCGTTCGTCCATCTTCGTCCACCAATTTGATCCGTAGGCCTTCTTTGGACCAAGTTCGTCTCTTTCATCCCTTTTCGTCCACCCATTTGATCCGTTGGGCTTCTTTGCACCAAGTTCGTCTCGTTCGTCCATCTTCGTCCTCCCATTTTATCCCTAGGCCTTCTTTGGACCAAGTTCGTCTCGTTCGTCCGTCTTCGTCCTCCCATTTGATCCCTAGGCTTTCCTTGGACCAAGTTCGTCTCGTTCGTCCATCTTCGTCCACCCATTTGATCCGTAGGCCTTCTTTGGACCAAGTTCGACTCGTGCATCCTTTTCGTCCTCCCATTTGATCCGTTGGGCTTCTTTGCACCATGTTCGTCTCGTTCGTCCGTCTTCGTCCTCCCATTTGATCCCTAGGCCTTCTTTGGACCAAGTTCGCCTCGTTCGTCCATCTTCGTCCTCCCATTTGATCCGTTGGGCTTCTTTGGACCAAGTTTGTCTCATTCATCCATCTTCGTCCTCCCATTTGATCCGTTGGGCTTCTTTGGACCATGTTCGTCTCGTTCGTCCATCTTCGTCCTCCCATTTGATCCGTAGGCCTTCTTTGGACCAAGTTCGTCTCGTTCGTCCATCTTCGTCCTCCCATTTGATCCCTAGGCCTTCCTTGGACCAAGTTCGTCTCGTTCGTCCATCTTCGTCCTCCCATTTGATCCCTAGGCCTTCTTTGGACCAAGTTCGTCTCGTTCGTCCATCTTCGTCCTCCCATTTGATCCCTAGGCTTTCCTTGGACCAAGTTCGCCTCGTTCGTCCATCTTCGTCCTCCCATTTGATCCGTTGGGCTTCTTTGGACCAAGTTTGTCTCATTCATCCATCTTCGTCCTCCCATTTGATCCGTTGGTCTTCTTTGGACCATGTTCGTCTCGTTCGTCCATCTTCGTCCTCCCATTTGATCCGTAGGCCTTCTTTGGACCAAGTTCGTCTCGTTCGTCCATCTTCGTCCACCCATTTGATCCGTAGGCCTTCTTTGGACCAAGTTCGTCTCGTGCATCCCTTTTCGTCCTCCCATTTGATCCGTTGGGCTTCTTTGCACCATGTTCGTCTCGTTCGTCCGTCTTCGTCCTCCCATTTGATCCCTAGGCCTTCTTTGGACCAAGTTCGCCTCGTTCGTCCATCTTCGTCCTCCCATTTGATCCGTTGGGCTTCTTTGGACCAAGTTTGTCTCATTCATCCATCTTCGTCCTCCCATTTGATCCGTTGGTCTTCTTTGGACCATGTTCGTCTCGTTCGTCCATCTTCGTCCTCCCATTTGAACCGTAGGCCTTCTTTGGACCAAGTTCGTCTCGTTCGTCCATCTTCGTCCACCCATTTGATCCGTAGGCCTTCTTTGGACCAAGTTCGTCTCGTGCATCCCTTTTCGTCCTCCCATTTGATCCGTTGGGCTTCTTTGTACCATGTTCGTCTCGTTCGTCCGTCTTCGTCCTCCCATTTGATCCCTAGGCCTTCTTTGGACCAAGTTCGCCTCGTTCGTCCATCTTCGTCCTCCCATTTGATCCGTTGGGCTTCTTTGGACCAAGTTTGTCTCATTCATCCATCTTCGTCCTCCCATTTGATCCGTTGGGCTTCTTTGGACCATGTTCGTCTCGTTCGTCCATCTTCGTCCTCCCATTTGATCCGTTGGGCTTTTTTGGACCAAGTTCGTCTCGTTCGTCCATCTTCGTCCACCAATTTGATCCGTAGGCCTTCTTTGGACCAAGTTCGTCTCGTTCATCCCTTTTCGTCCACCCATTTGATCCGTTGGGCTTCTTTGCACCAAGTTCGTCTCGTTCGTCCATCTTCGTCCTCCCATTTTATCCCTAGGCCTTCTTTGGACCAAGTTCGTCTCGTTCGTCCGTCTTCGTCCTCCCATTTGATCCCTAGGCTTTCCTTGGACCAAGTTCGTCTCGTTCGTCCATCTTCGTCCACCCATTTGATCCGTAGGCCTTCTTTGGACCAAGTTCGACTCGTGCATCCCTTTTCGTCCTCCCATTTGATCCGTTGGGCTTCTTTGCACCATGTTCGTCTCGTTCGTCCGTCTTCGTCCTCCCATTTGATCCCTAGGCCTTCTTTGGACCAAGTTCGCCTCGTTCGTCCATCTTCGTCCTCCCATTTGATCCGTTGGGCTTCTTTGGACCAAGTTTGTCTCATTCATCCATCTTCGTCCTCCCATTTGATCCGTTGGGCTTCTTTGGACCATGTTCGTCTCGTTCGTCCATCTTCGTCCTCCCATTTGATCCGTAGGCCTTCTTTGGACCAAGTTCGTCTCGTTCGTCCATCTTCGTCCTCCCATTTGATCCCTAGGCCTTCCTTGGACCAAGTTCGTCTCGTTCGTCCATCTTCGTCCTCCCATTTGATCCCTAGGCCTTCTTTGGACCAAGTTCGTCTCGTTCGTCCATCTTCGTCCTCCCATTTGATCCCTAGGCTTTCCTTGGACCAAGTTCGTCTCGTTCGTCCATCTTCGTCCTCCCATTTGATCCCTAGGCTTTCCTTGGACCAAGTTCGTCTCGTTCGTCCATCTTTGTCCACCCATTTGATCCGTAGGCCTTCTTTGGACCAAGTTCGTCTCGTGCATCCCTTTTCGTCCTCCCATTTGATCCGTTGGGATTCTTTGCACCACGTTCGTCTCGTTCGTCCATCTTCGTCCTCCCATTTGATCCGTAGGCCTTCTTTGGACCAAGTTCGCCTCGTTCCTCCATCTTCGTCCTCCCATTTGATCCCTAGGCCTTCTTTGGACCAAGTTCCTCTCGTTCGTCCATCTTCGTCCTCCCATTTGATCCCTAGGCTTTCCTTGGACCAAGTTCGTCTCGTTCGTCCATCTTCGTCCACCCATTTGATCCGTAGGCCTTCTTTGGACCAAGTTCGTCTCGTGCATCCCTTTTCGTCCTCCCATTTGATCCGTTGGGCTTCTTTGCACCAAGTTCGTCTCGTTCGTCCGTCTTCGTCCTCCCATTTGATCCCTAGGCCTTCTTTGGACCAAGTTCACCTCGTTCGTCCATCTTCGTCCTCCCATTTGATCCCTATCCTTTCCTTGGACCAAGTTCGTCTCGTTCGTCCATCTTCGTCCACCCATTTGATCCGTAGGCCTTCTTCGGACCAAGTTCGTCTCGTGCATCCCTTTTCGTCCTCCCATTTGATCCGTTGGGCTTCTTTGCACCAAGTTCGTCTCGTTCGTCCATCTTCGTCCTCCCATTTAATCCCTAGGCCTTCTTTGGACCAAGTTCGCCTCGTTCGTCCATCTTCGTCCTCCCATTTGATCCCTAGGCCTTCTTTGGACCAAGTTCGCCTCGTTCCTCCATCTTCGTCCTCCCATTTGATCCCTAGGCCTTCTTTGGACCAAGTTCGTCTCGTTCGTCCATCTTCATCCTCCCATTTGATCCGTTGGGCTTCTTTGGACCAAGTTCGTCTCGTTCGTCCATCTTCGTCCTCCCATTTGATCCGTTGGGCTTTTTTGGACCAAGTTCGTCTCGTTCGTCCATCTTCGTCCACCAATTTGATCCGTAGGCCTTCTTTGGACCAAGTTCGTCTCGTTCATCCCTTTTCGTCCACCCATTTGATCCGTTGGGCTTCTTTGCACCAAGTTCGTCTCGTTCGTCCATCTTCGTCCTCCCATTTTATCCCTAGGCCTTCTTTGGACCAAGTTCGTCTCGTTCGTCCATCTTCGTCCTCCCATTTGATCCCTAGGCTTTCCTTGGACCAAGTTCGTCTCGTTCGTCCATCTTCGTCCACCCATTTGATCCGTAGGCCTTATTTGGACCAAGTACGTCTCGTGCATCCCTTTTCGTCCTCCCATTTGATCCGTTGGGCTTCTTTGCACCAAGTTCGTCTCGTTCGTCCGTCTTCGTCCTCCCATTTGATCCCTAGGCCTTCTTTGGACCAAGTTCACCTCGTTCGTCCATCTTCGTCCTCCCATTTGATCCCTATCCTTTCCTTGGACCAAGTTCGTCTCGTTCGTCCATCTTCGTCCACCCATTTGATCCGTAGGCCTTCTTCAGACCAAGTTCGTCTCGTGCATCCCTTTTCGTCCTCCCATTTGATCCCTAGGCCTTCTTTGGACCAAGTTCGCCTCGTTCGTCCATCTTCGTCCTCCCATTTGATCCCTAGGCCTTCTTTGGACCAAGTTCGCCTCGTTCCTCCATCTTCGTCCTCCCATTTGATCCCTAGGCCTTCTTTGGACCAAGTTCGTCTCGTTCGTCCATCTTCATCCTCCTATTTGATCCGTTGGGCTTCTTTGGACCAAGTTCGTCTCGTTCGTCCATCTTCGTCCTCCCATTTGATCCGTTGGGCTTTTTTGGACCAAGTTCGTCTCGTTCGTCCATCTTCGTCCACCAATTTGATCCGTAGGCCTTCTTTGGACCAAGTTCGTCTCGTTCATCCCTTTTCGTCCACCCATTTGATCCGTTGGGCTTCTTTGCACCAAGTTCGTCTCGTTCGTCCATCTTCGTCCTCCCATTTTATCCCTAGGCCTTCTTTGGACCAAGTTCGTCTCGTTCGTCCGTCTTCGTCCTCCCATTTGATCCCTAGGCTTTCCTTGGACCAAGTTCGTCTCGTTCGTCCATCTTCGTCCACCCATTTGATCCGTAGGCCTTCTTTGGACCAAGTTCGTCTCGTGCATCCCTTTTCGTCCTCCCATTTGATCCGTTGGGCTTCTTTGCACCATGTTCGTCTCGTTCGTCCGTCTTCGTCCTCCCATTTGATCCCTAGGCCTTCTTTGGACCAAGTTCGCCTCGTTCGTCCATCTTCGTCCTCCCATTTGATCCGTTGGGCTTCTTTGGACCAAGTTTGTCTCATTCATCCATCTTCGTCCTCCCATTTGATCCGTTGGGCTTCTTTGGACCATGTTCGTCTCGTTCGTCCATCTTCGTCCTCCCATTTGATCCGTAGGCCTTCTTTGGACCAAGTTCGCCTCGTTCCTCCATCTTCGTCCTCCCATTTGATCCCTAGGCCTTCTTTGGACCAAGTTCCTCTCGTTCGTCCATCTTCGTCCTCCCATTTGATCCCTAGGCTTTCCTTGGACCAAGTTCGTCTCGTTCGTCCATCTTCGTCCACCCATTTGATCCGTAGGCCTTATTTGGACCAAGTTCGTCTCGTGCATCCCTTTTCGTCCTCCCATTTGATCCGTTGGGCTTCTTTGCACCAAGTTCGTCCCGTTCGTCCGTCTTCGTCCTCCCATTTGATCCCTAGGCCTTCTTTGGACCAAGTTCACCTCGTTCGTCCATCTTCGTCCTCCCATTTGATCCCTATCCTTTCCTTGGACCAAGTTCGTCTCGTTCGTCCATCTTCGTCCACCCATTTGATCCGTAGGCCTTCTTCGGACCAAGTTCGTCTCGTGCATCCCTTTTCGTCCTCCCATTTGATCCGTTGGGCTTCTTTGCACCAAGTTCGTCTCGTTCGTCCATCTTTGTCCTCCCATTTGATCCCTAGGCCTTCTTTGGACCAAGTTCGCCTCGTTCGTCCATCTTCGTCCTCCCATTTGATCCCTAGGCCTTCTTTGGACCAAGTTCGCCTCGTTCCTCCATCTTCGTCCTCCCATTTGATCCCTAGGCCTTCTTTGGACCAAGTTCGTCTCGTTCGTCCATCTTCATCCTCCCATTTGATCCGTTGGGCTTCTTTGGACCGAGTTCGTCTCGTTCGTCCATCTTCGTCCTCCCATTTGATCCGTTGGGCTTTTTTGGACCAAGTTCGTCTCGTTCGTCCATCTTCGTCCACCAATTTGATCCGTAGGCCTTCTTTGGACCAAGTTCGTCTCGTTCATCCCTTTTCGTCCACCCATTTGATCCGTTGGGCTTCTTTGCACCAAGTTCGTCTCGTTCGTCCATCTTCGTCCTCCCATTTTATCCCTAGGCCTTCTTTGGACCAAGTTCGTCTCGTTCGTCCGTCTTCGTCCTCCCATTTGATCCCTAGGCTTTCCTTGGACCAAGTTCGTCTCGTTCGTCCATCTTCGTCCACCCATTTGATCCGTAGGCCTTCTTTGGACCAAGTTCGTCTCGTGCATCCCTTTTCGTCCTCCCATTTGATCCGTTGGGCTTCTTTGCACCATGTTCGTCTCGTTCGTCCGTCTTCGTCCTCCCATTTGATCCCTAGGCCTTCTTTGGACCAAGTTCGCCTCGTTCGTCCATCTTCGTCCTCCCATTTGATCCGTTGGGCTTCTTTGGACCAAGTTTGTCTCATTCATCCATCTTCGTCCTCCCATTTGATCCGTTGGGCTTCTTTGGACCATGTTCGTCTCGTTCGTCCATCTTCGTCCTCCAATTTGATCCGTAGGCCTTCTTTGGACCAAGTTCGTCTCGTTCGTCCATCTTCGTCCTCCCATTTGATCCCTAGGCCTTCCTTGGACCAAGTTCGTCTCGTTCGTCCATCTTCGTCCTCCCATTTGATCCCTAGGCCTTCTTTGGACCAAGTTCGTCTCGTTCGTCCATCTTCGTCCTCCCATTTGATCCCTAGGCTTTCCTTGGACCAAGTTCGTCTCGTTCGTCCATCTTTGTCCACCCATTTGATCCGTAGGCCTTCTTTGGACCAAGTTCGTCTCGTGCATCCCTTTTCGTCCTCCCATTTGATCCGTTGGGCTTCTTTGCACCACGTTCGTCTCGTTCGTCCATCTTCGTCCTCCCATTTGATCCGTAGGCCTTCTTTGGACCAAGTTCGCCTCGTTCCTCCATCTTCGTCCTCCCATTTGATCCCTAGGCCTTCTTTGGACCAAGTTCCTCTCGTTCGTCCATCTTCGTCCTCCCATTTGATCCCTAGGCTTTCCTTGGACCAAGTTCGTCTCGTTCGTCCATCTTCGTCCACCCATTTGATCCGTAGGCCTTCTTTGGACCAAGTTCGTCTCGTGCATCCCTTTTCGTCCTCCCATTTGATCCGTTGGGCTTCTTTGCACCAAGTTCGTCTCGTTCGTCCGTCTTCGTCCTCCCATTTGATCCCTAGGCCTTCTTTGGACCAAGTTCACCTCGTTCGTCCATCTTCGTCCTCCCATTTGATCCCTATCCTTTCCTTGGACCAAGTTCGTCTCGTTCGTCCATCTTCGTCCACCCATTTGATCCGTAGGCCTTCTTCGGACCAAGTTCGTCTCGTGCATCCCTTTTCGTCCTCCCATTTGATCCGTTGGGCTTCTTTGCACCAAGTTCGTCTCGTTCGTCCATCTTCGTCCTCCCATTTAATCCCTAGGCCTTCTTTGGACCAAGTTCGCCTCGTTCGTCCATCTTCGTCCTCCCATTTGATCCCTAGGCCTTCTTTGGACCAAGTTCGCCTCGTTCCTCCATCTTCGTCCTCCCATTTGATCCCTAGGCCTTCTTTGGACCAAGTTCGTCTCGTTCGTCCATCTTCATCCTCCCATTTGATCCGTTGGGCTTCTTTGGACCAAGTTCGTCTCGTTCGTCCATCTTCGTCCTCCCATTTGATCCGTTGGGCTTTTTTGGACCAAGTTCGTCTCGTTCGTCCATCTTCGTCCACCAATTTGATCCGTAGGCCTTCTTTGGACCAAGTTCGTCTCGTTCATCCCTTTTCGTCCACCCATTTGATCCGTTGGGCTTCTTTGCACCAAGTTCGTCTCGTTCGTCCATCTTCGTCCTCCCATTTTATCCCTAGGCCTTCTTTGGACCAAGTTCGTCTCGTTCGTCCATCTTCGTCCTCCCATTTGATCCCTAGGCTTTCCTTGGACCAAGTTCGTCTCATTCGTCCATCTTCGTCCACCCATTTGATCCGTAGGCCTTATTTGGACCAAGTACGTCTCGTGCATCCCTTTTCGTCCTCCCATTTGATCCGTTGGGCTTCTTTGCACCAAGTTCGTCTCGTTCGTCCGTCTTCGTCCTCCCATTTGATCCCTAGGCCTTCTTTGGACCAAGTTCACCTCGTTCGTCCATCTTCGTCCTCCCATTTGATCCCTATCCTTTCCTTGGACCAAGTTCGTCTCGTTCGTCCATCTTCGTCCACCCATTTGATCCGTAGGCCTTCTTCAGACCAAGTTCGTCTCGTGCATCCCTTTTCGTCCTCCCATTTGATCCCTAGGCCTTCTTTGGACCAAGTTCGCCTCGTTCGTCCATCTTCGTCCTCCCATTTGATCCCTAGGCCTTCTTTGGACCAAGTTCGCCTCGTTCCTCCATCTTCGTCCTCCCATTTGATCCCTAGGCCTTCTTTGGACCAAGTTCGTCTCGTTCGTCCATCTTCATCCTCCTATTTGATCCGTTGGGCTTCTTTGGACCAAGTTCGTCTCGTTCGTCCATCTTCGTCCTCCCATTTGATCCGTTGGGCTTTTTTGGACCAAGTTCGTCTCGTTCGTCCATCTTCGTCCACCAATTTGATCCGTAGGCCTTCTTTGGACCAAGTTCGTCTCGTTCATCCCTTTTCGTCCACCCATTTGATCCGTTGGGCTTCTTTGCACCAAGTTCGTCTCGTTCGTCCATCTTCGTCCTCCCATTTTATCCCTAGGCCTTCTTTGGACCAAGTTCGTCTCGTTCGTCCGTCTTCGTCCTTGATGAGGATCAACCTAGAAGCATGGACAATAAAGCATTACAAGGCCTTGGTGGGCCAATGACAAGGACTCGTACCAACAAAGCTAATGAGGCCTTAGATCAAATGGTGACAACTCTGATTGAAGCAAAATCAAGCCTAGAAGGATTCAAGCCCAGATTGGTTAACTACTTGATCCAAATTGAAGAATGAAGGGATGGGCTGAATTACATGATCCAACTTGAGGAATAAAGGAGTTGGGCTGATTCAGTTTTATTTCTTTTTGTTAAGGTTGTAATCATTTGGGCTGCACTTTCTTTTGCACATGAGCCCAATTTCTTTTTCATTTTCGTACACTATTTTGAGCTCAATTTTCAGAAGTCCTTTTAGCTTCCCTAGGGTCAGTTTTAAGAGAATTTAAGAGTCCCTAGCCATTATGATAGTTAATGGGAGTTTATTTCTAGTTTTAATGTAGTGGGAATTGATTGTTCAGCAGCCCACCTAGCCTATAAATAAGGACTCAATGTAAAGCCAAAGACAAGTTGAATCTGAATGAAAATTGAGTTTTCTCTAATTGTGAGAGCTTCCCTTGTGTTCTTGGTCAAAGAACCAAATCTGATCTTATCAAGGCAACTTGTGGCGATCAAAATTTCATGACTTATCACTCACCTTCTCACCCTTTTCTTGAGTGTGGCGTCAATATCCTTCCTCTAATCTGAACTTCAAGGCGATCCTTCCTAGTTCATATCATTTGGTATCAAAGCCTGGTTTCGATCCAGGGACCTGTGGGTTATGGGCTCTGATACAAATGATATGAACTAGGAAGGATCGCCTTGAAGTTCAGATTAGAGGAAGGATATTGACGCCACACTCAAGAAAAGGGTGAGAAGGTGAGTGATAAGTCATGAAATTTTGATCGCCACAAGTTGCCTTGATAAGATCAGATTTGGTTCTTTGACCAAGAACACAAGGGAAGCTCTCACAATTAGAGAAAACTCAATTTTCATTCAGATTCAACTTGTCTTTGGCTTTACATTGAGTCCTTATTTATAGGCTAGGTGGGCTGCTGAACAATCAATTCCCACTACATTAAAACTAGAAATAAACTCCCATTAACTATCATAATGGCTAGGGACTCTTAAATTCTCTTAAAACTGACCCTAGGGAAGCTAAAAGGACTTCTGAAAATTGAGCTCAAAATAGTGTACGAAAATGAAAAAGAAATTGGGCTCATGTGCAAAAGAAAGTGCAGCCCAAATGATTACAACCTTAACAAAAAGAAATAAAACTGAATCAGCCCAACTCCTTTATTCCTCAAGTTGGATCATGTAATTCAGCCCATCCCTTCATTCTTCAATTTGGATCAAGTAGTTAACCAATCTGGGCTTGAATCCTTCTAGGCTTGATTTTGCTTCAATCAGAGTTGTCACCATTTGATCTAAGGCCTCATTAGCTTTGTTGGTACGAGTCCTTGTCATTGGCCCACCAAGGCCTTGTAATGCTTTATTGTCCATGCTTCTAGGTTGATCCTCATCATACCCTCCTTCTTTAAGAGAACTCGTCCTCGAGTTTGTTTTCTCATCAAAGCCTACAGGAAGGAATAACATGTCAATGATTTGAAGAATAACGTGAATCTTCCCACCAGGATCAAATGGGGAGTGATAGAAACTTCCAAATGTGACAAGTGAAGGAAACACATTTTCATCTTGTCCATTCAATATTTCATCACAATCATAGCCAATACAAGGAGTTTTAAAGGCTAAGTCATACCTCTTGGAAGTAACACTCATGAACAAGTTTACCTTCGTAGACTTAGACTTTGGAACAAGATCAAAATTAGTACTTTGCTCATGCAAAGGCTCCATATGTTGAGCCATATTGTCATTCGTGTCAAGACAAACAAATGACGAATCCTTTTGAATGAAGACAATCTTTTCAAACATATTAGGGACATCATTTGGAAGCAAAAAGGAATTTCCAAGAATAGGTAGAATAAGAATATGTGTAGTAATGGTCCCATCAAGTAAGGCCACATGCAAACCTTTATTGCTCCTTGCAAAACCAAGAGTGCTACTATTATTGAGAACACAATGTTCTCCATTCAAAACATGTTTCTTGGTTTCAATAGAACAAGAGTCTTGCAATTCAAGAGAATAATAATTAAAACCAACATAAGTAGAAGAAAAACAAGACTTATGCATGTTGGTGATCAATGGAGCACTTGGAATAAGACCCACTTGTTGCCCAATCTTTTTCATTGATTGGAAACCTTGTGGAATGCCTTTGGAAGAGATACCTTGAAATTCCTTCACAAGAGAACAAACACCAAGAGGCAAAGAAGAATTAAGGTTAGCATTAGCATCAAAACAATGAGAATCCTTTGCTAACTTAGCTCTTTTAACCTCACTCTCTTTTATGAAAAGACTCTCCACTTTTCTCTTTAATTTTTCCTCACTTTTATTATCTTCATTGTTTTCTCTCTTTTCCTCCTCCTCAAAATTGATAACACTTTTTTTCACACAATCTTTTTCACTTTCTTTTTCTATCAACCCATTTTTTTCTTTACTTTCATCCTTCTTTTCTCCACTCTTATTTTCGCCCTTTTCTTCTCTCCTCTCTTTCTTTTCTTTCCTCTCTTGAATTCCCCCATTCTTTTTATTCTCCAAATCTTTCTTCAAATGCTCCCAATACCTTTCAAAATTAGAAGCTCTCCTTTTCATTTTCTCTTCCTTTCTCAACCTCTTTTCATACTCCTTAACTTCCTCAAGCTTGTCTTCTCTTTCTCCTCTCATATGATTTTTCCTTCTTCTATCATGTTCTCTCTCATATTCATGCCTCCTTTCTCCCGAATATTCACTTTCACTATGAGAAGAATTTCTACGTGTAGCTCTTTTCCTCTCCACTTGATCAAGTCTTTCAAGAAATTCATTGGTTTGTCTACGCATCAACCTCTCCATGTGTTGGGTTAAAGCCTCCATTTGTAACCTCATAGCCGCAGCCCTTGGAGAAGTAGGAATACTTCCATCACCTTTTCTTTCCATTTCTCAAAAATTGAAATTGAGCAAAACAGAAATTTTGTAGTTCATAAGAGGACCTCACCACTCCCTTACGTGTTTCACTCAAGATTGTGGTTCACTCGTGTTTACAAGCTATTTGGCTTTTATGTGATATGCACTCTTGCCTTTTTCCACTCAACTTCCTCTTACAAGCTCTTAAGAAAGAACCTTATCATTGATTTTTCTCAAGACAACAAGAAGTGACCAGTATAATCAAGAGCAAGAATGACATAAAGCAAAAGGAACAAGGATCAAAAGGAAACCCAAATGGAACAAAACAAACTTTGAAATCAGATTTCACAAAGAGGAAATTTAGAGTCCTTTCAATCACAATTAAATCTTCTTTTCCTCTATCTTTTCCACACTCTTAAAACTGTCCAGAATTTTTTTTTTTTCGATTTTTTTTTTCACCTTTTTTTTTTGTTAAATCAGCAACTCAATGATAAGACAATTCTGGCAGCAACTTTTTTTTTTTTTTTAATTTTTTTTTTGTACGATTTTTTTTTTTCAACAAGACTAGGACTCAAAATGAAAAGAAATCTGATGCAATTCTAATAACAAGGATGGAAAGACAACAAAGACAGAATTGCAGAAACAAAGAAACAACTCAAAAAGATCAAACAGAAAATTTGACACAAAGGATTAAGACAAAAGACAAGTAATCTTGACAATGAAATGGACAAGAGTATTCAAATAGGAAAGAGCTAGATGGAATTGAAAATGAACGAAAAACCAGAATAAAGAAAACGAAACAGAGAATAGTATATTTTTTTTTTATGGTTTTAACAAAAGAAAAGCCACACCTGAGATTCAAGGAGCCAAAGCTTTGATACCAAATGATATGAACTAGGAAGGATCGCCTTGAAGTTCAGATTAGAGGAAGGATATTGACGCCACACTCAAGAAAAGGGTGAGAAGGTGAGTGATAAGTCATGAAATTTTGATCGCCACAAGTTGCCTTGATAAGATCAGATTTGGTTCTTTGACCAAGAACACAAGGGAAGCTCTCACAATTAGAGAAAACTCAATTTTCATTCAGATTCAACTTGTCTTTGGCTTTACATTGAGTCCTTATTTATAGGCTAGGTGGGCTGCTGAACAATCAATTCCCACTACATTAAAACTAGAAATAAACTCCCATTAACTATCATAATGGCTAGGGACTCTTAAATTCTCTTAAAACTGACCCTAGGGAAGCTAAAAGGACTTCTGAAAATTGAGCTCAAAATAGTGTACGAAAATGAAAAAGAAATTGGGCTCATGTGCAAAAGAAAGTGCAGCCCAAATGATTACAACCTTAACAAAAAGAAATAAAACTGAATCAGCCCAACTCCTTTATTCCTCAAGTTGGATCATGTAATTCAGCCCATCCCTTCATTCTTCAATTTGGATCAAGTAGTTAACCAATCTGGGCTTGAATCCTTCTAGGCTTGATTTTGCTTCAATCAGAGTTGTCACCATTTGATCTAAGGCCTCATTAGCTTTGTTGGTACGAGTCCTTGTCATTGGCCCACCAAGGCCTTGTAATGCTTTATTGTCCATGCTTCTAGGTTGATCCTCATCAGTCCTCCCATTTGATCCCTAGGCTTTCCTTGGACCAAGTTCGTCTCGTTCGTCCATCTTCGTCCACCCATTTGATCCGTAGGCCTTCTTTGGACCAAGTTCGTCTCGTGCATCCCTTTTCGTCCTCCCATTTGATCCGTTGGGCTTCTTTGCACCATGTTCGTCTCGTTCGTCCGTCTTCGTCCTCCCATTTGATCCCTAGGCCTTCTTTGGACCAAGTTCGCCTCGTTCGTCCATCTTCGTCCTCCCATTTGATCCGTTGGGCTTCTTTGGACCAAGTTTGTCTCATTCATCCATCTTCGTCCTCCCATTTGATCCGTTGGGCTTCTTTGGACCATGTTCGTCTCGTTCGTCCATCTTCGTCCTCCAATTTGATCCGTAGGCCTTCTTTGGACCAAGTTCGTCTCGTTCGTCCATCTTCGTCCTCCCATTTGATCCCTAGGCCTTCCTTGGACCAAGTTCGTCTCGTTCGTCCATCTTCGTCCTCCCATTTGATCCCTAGGCCTTCTTTGGACCAAGTTCGTCTCGTTCGTCCATCTTCGTCCTCCCATTTGATCCCTAGGCTTTCCTTGGACCAAGTTCGTCTCGTTCGTCCATCTTTGTCCACCCATTTGATCCGTAGGCCTTCTTTGGACCAAGTTCGTCTCGTGCATCCCTTTTCGTCCTCCCATTTGATCCGTTGGGCTTCTTTGCACCACGTTCGTCTCGTTCGTCCATCTTCGTCCTCCCATTTGATCCGTAGGCCTTCTTTGGACCAAGTTCGCCTCGTTCCTCCATCTTCGTCCTCCCATTTGATCCCTAGGCCTTCTTTGGACCAAGTTCCTCTCGTTCGTCCATCTTCGTCCTCCCATTTGATCCCTAGGCTTTCCTTGGACCAAGTTCGTCTCGTTCGTCCATCTTCGTCCACCCATTTGATCCGTAGGCCTTCTTTGGACCAAGTTCGTCTCGTGCATCCCTTTTCGTCCTCCCATTTGATCCGTTGGGCTTCTTTGCACCAAGTTCGTCTCGTTCGTCCGTCTTCGTCCTCCCATTTGATCCCTAGGCCTTCTTTGGACCAAGTTCACCTCGTTCGTCCATCTTCGTCCTCCCATTTGATCCCTATCCTTTCCTTGGACCAAGTTCGTCTCGTTCGTCCATCTTCGTCCACCCATTTGATCCGTAGGCCTTCTTCGGACCAAGTTCGTCTCGTGCATCCCTTTTCGTCCTCCCATTTGATCCGTTGGGCTTCTTTGCACCAAGTTCGTCTCGTTCGTCCATCTTCGTCCTCCCATTTAATCCCTAGGCCTTCTTTGGACCAAGTTCGCCTCGTTCGTCCATCTTCGTCCTCCCATTTGATCCCTAGGCCTTCTTTGGACCAAGTTCGCCTCGTTCCTCCATCTTCGTCCTCCCATTTGATCCCTAGGCCTTCTTTGGACCAAGTTCGTCTCGTTCGTCCATCTTCATCCTCCCATTTGATCCGTTGGGCTTCTTTGGACCAAGTTCGTCTCGTTCGTCCATCTTCGTCCTCCCATTTGATCCGTTGGGCTTTTTTGGACCAAGTTCGTCTCGTTCGTCCATCTTCGTCCACCAATTTGATCCGTAGGCCTTCTTTGGACCAAGTTCGTCTCGTTCATCCCTTTTCGTCCACCCATTTGATCCGTTGGGCTTCTTTGCACCAAGTTCGTCTCGTTCGTCCATCTTCGTCCTCCCATTTTATCCCTAGGCCTTCTTTGGACCAAGTTCGTCTCGTTCGTCCATCTTCGTCCTCCCATTTGATCCCTAGGCTTTCCTTGGACCAAGTTCGTCTCGTTCGTCCATCTTCGTCCACCCATTTGATCCGTAGGCCTTATTTGGACCAAGTACGTCTCGTGCATCCCTTTTCGTCCTCCCATTTGATCCGTTGGGCTTCTTTGCACCAAGTTCGTCTCGTTCGTCCGTCTTCGTCCTCCCATTTGATCCCTAGGCCTTCTTTGGACCAAGTTCACCTCGTTCGTCCATCTTCGTCCTCCCATTTGATCCCTATCCTTTCCTTGGACCAAGTTCGTCTCGTTCGTCCATCTTCGTCCACCCATTTGATCCGTAGGCCTTCTTCAGACCAAGTTCGTCTCGTGCATCCCTTTTCGTCCTCCCATTTGATCCCTAGGCCTTCTTTGGACCAAGTTCGCCTCGTTCGTCCATCTTCGTCCTCCCATTTGATCCCTAGGCCTTCTTTGGACCAAGTTCGCCTCGTTCCTCCATCTTCGTCCTCCCATTTGATCCCTAGGCCTTCTTTGGACCAAGTTCGTCTCGTTCGTCCATCTTCATCCTCCTATTTGATCCGTTGGGCTTCTTTGGACCAAGTTCGTCTCGTTCGTCCATCTTCGTCCTCCCATTTGATCCGTTGGGCTTTTTTGGACCAAGTTCGTCTCGTTCGTCCATCTTCGTCCACCAATTTGATCCGTAGGCCTTCTTTGGACCAAGTTCGTCTCGTTCATCCCTTTTCGTCCACCCATTTGATCCGTTGGGCTTCTTTGCACCAAGTTCGTCTCGTTCGTCCATCTTCGTCCTCCCATTTTATCCCTAGGCCTTCTTTGGACCAAGTTCGTCTCGTTCGTCCGTCTTCGTCCTCCCATTTGATCCCTAGGCTTTCCTTGGACCAAGTTCGTCTCGTTCGTCCATCTTCGTCCACCCATTTGATCCGTAGGCCTTCTTTGGACCAAGTTCGTCTCGTGCATCCCTTTTCGTCCTCCCATTTGATCCGTTGGGCTTCTTTGCACCATGTTCGTCTCGTTCGTCCGTCTTCGTCCTCCCATTTGATCCCTAGGCCTTCTTTGGACCAAGTTCGCCTCGTTCGTCCATCTTCGTCCTCCCATTTGATCCGTTGGGCTTCTTTGGACCAAGTTTGTCTCATTCATCCATCTTCGTCCTCCCATTTGATCCGTTGGGCTTCTTTGGACCATGTTCGTCTCGTTCGTCCATCTTCGTCCTCCCATTTGATCCGTAGGCCTTCTTTGGACCAAGTTCGTCTCGTTCGTCCATCTTCGTCCTCCCATTTGATCCCTAGGCCTTCCTTGGACCAAGTTCGTCTCGTTCGTCCATCTTCGTCCTCCCATTTGATCCCTACGTCTTCTTCGGACCAAGTTCGTCTCGTTCGTCCATCTTCGTCCTCCCATTTGATCCCTAGGCTTTCCTTGGACCAAGTTCGTCTCGTTCGTCCATCTTTGTCCACCCATTTGATCCGTAGGCCTTCTTTGGACCAAGTTCGTCTCGTGCATCCCTTTTCGTCCTCCCATTTGATCCGTTGGGCTTCTTTGCACCACGTTCGTCTCGTTCGTCCATCTTCGTCCTCCCATTTGATCCGTAGGCCTTCTTTGGACCAAGTTCGCCTCGTTCCTCCATCTTCGTCCTCCCATTTGATCCCTAGGCCTTCTTTGGACCAAGTTCCTCTCGTTCGTCCATCTTCGTCCTCCCATTTGATCCCTAGGCTTTCCTTGGACCAAGTTCGTCTCGTTCGTCCATCTTCGTCCACCCATTTGATCCGTAGGCCTTATTTGGACCAAGTTCGTCTCGTGCATCCCTTTTCGTCCTCCCATTTGATCCGTTGGGCTTCTTTGCACCAAGTTCGTCCCGTTCGTCCGTCTTCGTCCTCCCATTTGATCCCTAGGCCTTCTTTGGACCAAGTTCACCTCGTTCGTCCATCTTCGTCCTCCCATTTGATCCCTATCCTTTCCTTGGACCAAGTTCGTCTCGTTCGTCCATCTTCGTCCACCCATTTGATCCGTAGGCCTTCTTCGGACCAAGTTCGTCTCGTGCATCCCTTTTCGTCCTCCCATTTGATCCGTTGGGCTTCTTTGCACCAAGTTCGTCTCGTTCGTCCATCTTCGTCCTCCCATTTGATCCCTAGGCCTTCTTTGGACCAAGTTCGCCTCGTTCGTCCATCTTCGTCCTCCCATTTGATCCCTAGGCCTTCTTTGGACCAAGTTCGCCTCGTTCCTCCATCTTCGTCCTCCCATTTGATCCCTAGGCCTTCTTTGGACCAAGTTCGTCTCGTTCGTCCATCTTCATCCTCCCATTTGATCCGTTGGGCTTCTTTGGACCGAGTTCGTCTCGTTCGTCCATCTTCGTCCTCCCATTTGATCCGTTGGGATTTTTTGGACCAAGTTCGTCTCGTTCGTCCATCTTCGTCCACCAATTTGATCCGTAGGCCTTCTTTGGACCAAGTTCGTCTCGTTCATCCCTTTTCGTCCACCCATTTGATCCGTTGGGCTTCTTTGCACCAAGTTCGTCTCGTTCGTCCATCTTCGTCCTCCCATTTTATCCCTAGGCCTTCTTTGGACCAAGTTCGTCTCGTTCGTCCGTCTTCGTCCTCCCATTTGATCCCTAGGCTTTCCTTGGACCAAGTTCGTCTCGTTCGTCCATCTTCGTCCACCCATTTGATCCGTAGGCCTTCTTTGGACCAAGTTCGTCTCGTGCATCCCTTTTCGTCCTCCCATTTGATCCGTTGGGCTTCTTTGCACCATGTTCGTCTCGTTCGTCCGTCTTCGTCCTCCCATTTGATCCCTAGGCCTTCTTTGGACCAAGTTCGCCTCGTTCGTCCATCTTCGTCCTCCCATTTGATCCGTTGGGCTTCTTTGGACCAAGTTTGTCTCATTCATCCATCTTCGTCCTCCCATTTGATCCGTTGGGCTTCTTTGGACCATGTTCGTCTCGTTCGTCCATCTTCGTCCTCCAATTTGATCCGTAGGCCTTCTTTGGACCAAGTTCGTCTCGTTCGTCCATCTTCGTCCTCCCATTTGATCCCTAGGCCTTCCTTGGACCAAGTTCGTCTCGTTCGTCCATCTTCGTCCTCCCATTTGATCCCTAGGCCTTCTTTGGACCAAGTTCGTCTCGTTCGTCCATCTTCGTCCTCCCATTTGATCCCTAGGGTTTCCTTGGACCAAGTTCGTCTCGTTCGTCCATCTTTGTCCACCCATTTGATCCGTAGGCCTTCTTTGGACCAAGTTCGTCTCGTGCATCCCTTTTCGTCCTCCCATTTGATCCGTTGGGCTTCTTTGCACCACGTTCGTCTCGTTCGTCCATCTTCGTCCTCCCATTTGATCCGTAGGCCTTCTTTGGACCAAGTTCGCCTCGTTCCTCCATCTTCGTCCTCCCATTTGATCCCTAGGCCTTCTTTGGACCAAGTTCCTCTCGTTCGTCCATCTTCGTCCTCCCATTTGATCCCTAGGCTTTCCTTGGACCAAGTTCGTCTCGTTCGTCCATCTTCGTCCACCCATTTGATCCGTAGGCCTTATTTGGACCAAGTTCGTCTCGTGCATCCCTTTTCGTCCTCCCATTTGATCCGTTGGGCTTCTTTGCACCAAGTTCGTCCCGTTCGTCCGTCTTCGTCCTCCCATTTGATCCCTAGGCCTTCTTTGGACCAAGTTCACCTCGTTCGTCCATCTTCGTCCTCCCATTTGATCCCTATCCTTTCCTTGGACCAAGTTCGTCTCGTTCGTCCATCTTCGTCCACCCATTTGATCCGTAGGCCTTCTTCGGACCAAGTTCGTCTCGTGCATCCCTTTTCGTCCTCCCATTTGATCCGTTGGGCTTCTTTGCACCAAGTTCGTCTCGTTCGTCCATCTTCGTCCTCCCATTTGATCCCTAGGCCTTCTTTGGACCAAGTTCGCCTCGTTCGTCCATCTTCGTCCTCCCATTTGATCCCTAGGCCTTCTTTGGACCAAGTTCGCCTCGTTCCTCCATCTTCGTCCTCCCATTTGATCCCTAGGCCTTCTTTGGACCAAGTTCGTCTCGTTCGTCCATCTTCATCCTCCCATTTGATCCGTTGGGCTTCTTTGGACCGAGTTCGTCTCGTTCGTCCATCTTCGTCCTCCCATTTGATCCGTTGGGCTTTTTTGGACCAAGTTCGTCTCGTTCGTCCATCTTCGTCCACCAATTTGATCCGTAGGCCTTCTTTGGACCAAGTTCGTCTCGTTCATCCCTTTTCGTCCACCCATTTGATCCGTTGGGCTTCTTTGCACCAAGTTCGTCTCGTTCGTCCATCTTCGTCCTCCCATTTTATCCCTAGGCCTTCTTTGGACCAAGTTCGTCTCGTTCGTCCGTCTTCGTCCTCCCATTTGATCCCTAGGCTTTCCTTGGACCAAGTTCGTCTCGTTCGTCCATCTTCGTCCACCCATTTGATCCGTAGGCCTTCTTCGGACCAAGTTCGTCTCGTGCATCCCTTTTCGTCCTCCCATTTGATCCGTTGGGCTTCTTTGCACCAAGTTCG
Organism: Glycyrrhiza uralensis; assembly: GCA_030159175.1. Taxonomy (NCBI): domain Eukaryota; kingdom Viridiplantae; phylum Streptophyta; class Magnoliopsida; order Fabales; family Fabaceae; genus Glycyrrhiza; species Glycyrrhiza uralensis. Next base: position 15,817,306 of record BRZY01000002.1, read on the forward strand.
TCTCGTTCGTCCGTCTTCGTCCTCCCATTTGATCCCTAGGCCTTCTTTGGACCAAGTTCACCTCGTTCGTCCATCTTCGTCCTCCCATTTTATCCCTATCCTTTCCTTGGACCAAGTTCGTCTCGTTCGTCCATCTTCGTCCACCCATTTGATCCGTAGGCCTTCTTCGGACCAAGTTCGTCTCGTGCATCCCTTTTTGTCCTCCCATTTGATCCGTTGGGATTCTTTGCACCAAGTTCGTCTCGTTCGTCCGTCTTCGTCCTCCCATTTGATCCCTAGGCCTTCTTTGGACCAAGTTCGCCTCGTTCGTCCATCTTCGTCCTCCCATTTGATCCCTATCCTTTCCTTGGACCAAGTTCGTCTCGTTCGTCCATCTTCGTCCACCCATTTGATCCGTAGGCCTTCTTTGGACCAAGTTCGTCTCATGCATCCCTTTTCGTCCTCCCATTTGATCCGTTGGGCTTCTTTGCACCACGTTCGTCTCGTTCGTCCGTCTTCGTCCTCCCATTTGATCCGTAGGCCTTCTTTGGACCAAGTTCGCCTCGTTCCTCCATCTTCGTCCTCCCATTTGATCCCTAGGCCTTCTTTGGACCAAGTTCCTCTCGTTCGTCCATCTTCGTCCTCCCATTTGATCCCTAGGCTTTCCTTGGACCAAGTTCGTCTCGTTCGTCCATCTTCGTCCACCCATTTGATCCGTAGGCCTTCTTTGGACCAAGTTCGTCTCGTGCATCCCTTTTCGTCCTCCCATTTGATCCGTTGGGCTTCTTTGCACCAAGTACGTCTCGTTCGTCCGTCTTCGTCCTCCCATTTGATCCCTAGGCCTTCTTTGGACCAAGTTCACCTCGTTCGTCCATCTTCGTCCTCCCATTTGATCCCTATCCTTTCCTTGGACCAAGTTCGTCTCGTTCGTCCATCTTCGTCCACCCATTTGATCCGTAGGCTTTCTTCGGACCAAGTTCGTCTCGTGCATCCCTTTTCGTCCTCCCATTTGATCCGTTGGGCTTATTTGCACCAAGTTCGTCTCGTTCGTCCATCTTCGTCCTCCCATTTGATCCCTAGGCCTTCTTTGGACCAAGTTCGCCTCGTTCGTCCATCTTCGTCCTCCCATTTGATCCCTAGGCCTTCTTTGGACCAAGTTCGCCTCGTTCCTCCATCTTCGTCCTCCCATTTGATCCCTAGGCGTTCTTTGGACCAAGTTCGTCTCGTTCGTCCATCTTCATCCTCCCATTTGATCTGTTGGGCTTCTTTGGACCAAGTTCGTCTCGTTCGTCCATCTTCGTCCTCCCATTTGATCCGTTGGGCTTTTTTGGACCAAGTTCGTCTCGTTCGTCCATCTTCGTCCACCAATTTGATCCGTAGGCCTTCTTTGGACCAAGTTCGTCTCGTTCATCCCTTTTCGTCCACCCATTTGATCCGTTGGGCTTCTTTGCACCAAGTTCGTCTCGTTCGTCCATCTTCGTCCTCCCATTTTATCCCTAGGCCTTCTTTGGACCAAGTTCGTCTCGTTCGTCCGTCTTCGTCCTCCCATTTGATCCCTAGGCTTTCCTTGGACCAAGTTCGTCTCGTTCGTCCATCTTCGTCCACCCATTTGATCCGTAGGCCTTCTTTGGACCAAGTTCGTCTCGTGCATCCCTTTTTGTCCTCCCATTTGATCCGTTGGGATTCTTTGCACCAAGTTCGTCTCGTTCGTCCGTCTTCGTCCTCCCATTTGATCCCTAGGCCTTCTTTGGACTAAGTTCGCCTCGTTCGTCCATCTTCGTCCTCCCATTTGATCCCTATCCTTTCCTTGGACCAAGTTCGTCTCGTTCGTCCATCTTCGTCCACCCATTTGATCCGTAGGCCTTCTTTGGACCAAGTTCGTCTCATGCATCCCTTTTCGTCCTCCCATTTGATCCGTTGGGCTTCTTTGCACCACGTTCGTCTCGTTCGTCCGTCTTCGTCCTCCCATTTGATCCGTAGGCCTTCTTTGGACCAAGTTCGCCTCGTTCCTCCATCTTCGTCCTCCCATTTGATCCCTAGGCCTTCTTTGGACCAAGTTCCTCTCGTTCGTCCATCTTCGTCCTCCCATTTGATCCCTAGGCTTTCCTTGGACCAAGTTCGTCTCGTTCGTCCATCTTCGTCCTCCCATTTGATCCCTAGGCCTTCTTTGGACCAAGTTCGTCTCGTTCGTCCATCTTCGTCCTCCCATTTGATCCCTAGGCTTTCCTTGGACCAAGTTCGTCTCGTTCGTCCATCTTTGTCCACCCATTTGATCCGTAGGCCTTCTTTGGACCAAGTTCGTCTCGTGCATCCCTTTTCGTCCTCCCATTTGATCCGTTGGGCTTCTTTGCACCACGTTCGTCTCGTTCGTCCATCTTCGTCCTCCCATTTGATCCGTAGGCCTTCTTTGGACCAAGTTCGCCTCGTTCCTCCATCTTCGTCCTCCCATTTGATCCCTAGGCCTTCTTTGGACCAAGTTCCTCTCGTTCGTCCATCTTCGTCCTCCCATTTGATCCCTAGGCTTTCCTTGGACCAAGTTCGTCTCGTTCGTCCATCTTCGTCCACCCATTTGATCCGTAGGCCTTATTTGGACCAAGTTCGTCTCGTGCATCCCTTTTCGTCCTCCCATTTGATCCGTTGGGCTTCTTTGCACCAAGTTCGTCCCGTTCGTCCGTCTTCGTCCTCCCATTTGATCCCTAGGCCTTCTTTGGACCAAGTTCACCTCGTTCGTCCATCTTCGTCCTCCCATTTGATCCCTATCCTTTCCTTGGACCAAGTTCGTCTCGTTCGTCCATCTTCGTCCACCCATTTGATCCGTAGGCCTTCTTCGGACCAAGTTCGTCTCGTGCATCCCTTTTCGTCCTCCCATTTGATCCGTTGGGCTTCTTTGCACCAAGTTCGTCTCGTTCGTCCATCTTCGTCCTCCCATTTGATCCCTAGGCCTTCTTTGGACCAAGTTCGCCTCGTTCGTCCATCTTCGTCCTCCCATTTGATCCCTAGGCCTTCTTTGGACCAAGTTCGCCTCGTTCCTCCATCTTCGTCCTCCCATTTGATCCCTAGGCCTTCTTTGGACCAAGTTCGTCTCGTTCGTCCATCTTCATCCTCCCATTTGATCCGTTGGGCTTCTTTGGACCGAGTTCGTCTCGTTCGTCCATCTTCGTCCTCCCATTTGATCCGTTGGGCTTTTTTGGACCAAGTTCGTCTCGTTCGTCCATCTTCGTCCACCAATTTGATCCGTAGGCCTTCTTTGGACCAAGTTCGTCTCGTTCATCCCTTTTCGTCCACCCATTTGATCCGTTGGGCTTCTTTGCACCAAGTTCGTCTCGTTCGTCCATCTTCGTCCTCCCATTTTATCCCTAGGCCTTCTTTGGACCAAGTTCGTCTCGTTCGTCCGTCTTCGTCCTCCCATTTGATCCCTAGGCTTTCCTTGGACCAAGTTCGTCTCGTTCGTCCATCTTCGTCCACCCATTTGATCCGTAGGCCTTCTTCGGACCAAGTTCGTCTCGTGCATCCCTTTTCGTCCTCCCATTTGATCCGTTGGGCTTCTTTGCACCAAGTTCGTCTCGTTCGTCCGTCTTCGTCCTCCCATTTGATCCCTAGGCCTTCTTTGGACCAAGTTCACCTCGTTCGTCCATCTTCGTCCTCCCATTTTATCCCTATCCTTTCCTTGGACCAAGTTCGTCTCGTTCGTCCATCTTCGTCCACCCATTTGATCCGTAGGCCTTCTTCGGACCAAGTTCGTCTCGTGCATCCCTTTTTGTCCTCCCATTTGATCCGTTGGGATTCTTTGCACCAAGTTCGTCTCGTTCGTCCGTCTTCGTCCTCCCATTTGATCCCTAGGCCTTCTTTGGACCAAGTTCGCCTCGTTCGTCCATCTTCGTCCTCCCATTTGATCCCTATCCTTTCCTTGGACCAAGTTCGTCTCGTTCGTCCATCTTCGTCCACCCATTTGATCCGTAGGCCTTCTTTGGACCAAGTTCGTCTCATGCATCCCTTTTCGTCCTCCCATTTGATCCGTTGGGCTTCTTTGCACCACGTTCGTCTCGTTCGTCCGTCTTCGTCCTCCCATTTGATCCGTAGGCCTTCTTTGGACCAAGTTCGCCTCGTTCCTCCATCTTCGTCCTCCCATTTGATCCCTAGGCCTTCTTTGGACCAAGTTCCTCTCGTTCGTCCATCTTCGTCCTCCCATTTGATCCCTAGGCTTTCCTTGGACCAAGTTCGTCTCGTTCGTCCATCTTCGTCCACCCATTTGATCCGTAGGCCTTCTTTGGACCAAGTTCGTCTCGTGCATCCCTTTTCGTCCTCCCATTTGATCCGTTGGGCTTCTTTGCACCAAGTACGTCTCGTTCGTCCGTCTTCGTCCTCCCATTTGATCCCTAGGCCTTCTTTGGACCAAGTTCACCTCGTTCGTCCATCTTCGTCCTCCCATTTGATCCCTATCCTTTCCTTGGACCAAGTTCGTCTCGTTCGTCCATCTTCGTCCACCCATTTGATCCGTAGGCTTTCTTCGGACCAAGTTCGTCTCGTGCATCCCTTTTCGTCCTCCCATTTGATCCGTTGGGCTTATTTGCACCAAGTTCGTCTCGTTCGTCCATCTTCGTCCTCCCATTTGATCCCTAGGCCTTCTTTGGACCAAGTTCGCCTCGTTCGTCCATCTTCGTCCTCCCATTTGATCCCTAGGCCTTCTTTGGACCAAGTTCGCCTCGTTCCTCCATCTTCGTCCTCCCATTTGATCCCTAGGCGTTCTTTGGACCAAGTTCGTCTCGTTCGTCCATCTTCATCCTCCCATTTGATCTGTTGGGCTTCTTTGGACCAAGTTCGTCTCGTTCGTCCATCTTCGTCCTCCCATTTGATCCGTTGGGCTTTTTTGGACCAAGTTCGTCTCGTTCGTCCATCTTCGTCCACCAATTTGATCCGTAGGCCTTCTTTGGACCAAGTTCGTCTCGTTCATCCCTTTTCGTCCACCCATTTGATCCGTTGGGCTTCTTTGCACCAAGTTCGTCTCGTTCGTCCATCTTCGTCCTCCCATTTTATCCCTAGGCCTTCTTTGGACCAAGTTCGTCTCGTTCGTCCGTCTTCGTCCTCCCATTTGATCCCTAGGCTTTCCTTGGACCAAGTTCGTCTCGTTCGTCCATCTTCGTCCACCCATTTGATCCGTAGGCCTTCTTTGGACCAAGTTCGTCTCGTGCATCCCTTTTTGTCCTCCCATTTGATCCGTTGGGATTCTTTGCACCAAGTTCGTCTCGTTCGTCCGTCTTCGTCCTCCCATTTGATCCCTAGGCCTTCTTTGGACTAAGTTCGCCTCGTTCGTCCATCTTCGTCCTCCCATTTGATCCCTATCCTTTCCTTGGACCAAGTTCGTCTCGTTCGTCCATCTTCGTCCACCCATTTGATCCGTAGGCCTTCTTTGGACCAAGTTCGTCTCATGCATCCCTTTTCGTCCTCCCATTTGATCCGTTGGGCTTCTTTGCACCACGTTCGTCTCGTTCGTCCATCTTCGTCCTCCCATTTGATCCGTAGGCCTTCTTTGGACCAAGTTCGCCTCGTTCCTCCATCTTCGTCCTCCCATTTGATCCCTAGGCCTTCTTTGGACCAAGTTCCTCTCGTTCGTCCATCTTCGTCCTCCCATTTGATCCCTAGGCTTTCCTTGGACCAAGTTCGTCTCGTTCGTCCATCTTCGTCCACCCATTTGATCCGTAGGCCTTCTTTGGACCAAGTTCGTCTCGTGCATCCCTTTTCGTCCTCCCATTTGATCCGTTGGGCTTCTTTGCACCAAGTACGTCTCGTTCGTCCATCTTCGTCCTCCCATTTGATCCCTAGGCCTTCTTTGGACCAAGTTCACCTCGTTCGTCCATCTTCGTCCTCCCATTTGATCCCTATCCTTTCCTTGGACCAAGTTCGTCTCGTTCGTCCATCTTCGTCCACCCATTTGATCCGTAGGCTTTCTTCGGACCAAGTTCGTCTCGTGCATCCCTTTTCGTCCTCCCATTTGATCCGTTGGGCTTATTTGCACCAAGTTCGTCTCGTTCGTCCATCTTCGTCCTCCCATTTGATCCCTAGGCCTTCTTTGGACCAAGTTCGCCTCGTTCGTCCATCTTCGTCCTCCCATTTGATCCCTAGGCCTTCTTTGGACCAAGTTCGCCTCGTTCCTCCATCTTCGTCCTCCCATTTGATCCCTAGGCCTTCTTTGGACCAAGTTCGTCTCGTTCGTCCATCTTCATCCTCCCATTTGATCCGTTGGGCTTCTTTGGACCAAGTTCGTCTCGTTCGTCCATCTTCGTCCTCCCATTTGATCCGTTGGGCTTCTTTGGACCAAGTTCGTCTCGTTCGTCCATCTTCGTCCACCAATTTGACCCGTAGGCCTTCTTTGGACCAAGTTCGTCTCGTTCGTCCATCTTCGTCCACCCATTTGATCCTGATGAGGATCAACCAAGGAGCATGGACAATGAAGCAATACAAGGCCTTGGTGGACCAATGACAAGGGCACGTACCAAGAAAGCTAATGAGGCCTTAGACCAAATGGTGACAACTCTGATTGAAGCAAAATCAAGCCTAGAAGGATTCAAGCCCAGATTGGTTAACTACTTGATCCAAATTGAAGAATGACGGGATGGGCTGAATTACATGATCCAACTTGAGGAATAAAGGAGATGGGCTGATTCAGTTTTATTTCTTTTTATTAAGGTTGTAATCATTTGGGCTGCACTTTGTTTTGCACATGAGCCCAATTTCTTTTTCATTTTCGTACACTATTTTGAGCTCAATTTTCAGAAGTCCTTTTAGCTTCCCTAGGGTCAGTTTTAAGAGAATTTAAGAGTCCCTAGCCATTATGATAGTTAATGGGAGTTTATTTCTAGTTTTAATGTAGTGGGAATTGATTGTTCAGCAGCCCACCTAGCCTATAAATAAGGACTCAATGTAAAGCCAAAAAAAAAGTTGAATCTGAATGAAAATTGAGTTTTCTCTAATTGTGAGAGCTTCCCTTGTGTTCTTGGGCAAAGAACCAAATCTGATCTTATCAAGGCAACTTGTGGCGATCAAAATTTCATGACTTATCACTCACCTTCTCACCCTTTTCTTGAGTGTGGCGTCAATATCGTTCCTCTAACCTGAACTTCAAGGCGATCCTTCCTAGTTCCATATCATTTGGTATCAAAGCTTTGGCTCCTTGAATCTCAGGTGTGGCTTTTCTTTTGTTAAAACCATAAAAAAAATACTATTCTCTGTTTCGTTTTCTTTATTCTGGTTTTTCGTTCTTTTCAATTCCATCTAGCTCTTTCCTATTTGAATACTCTTGTCCATTTCATTGTCAAGATTACTTGTCTTTTGTCTTAATCCTTTGTGTCAAATTTTCTGTTTGATCTTTTTGAGTTGTTTCTTTGTTTCTCCAATTCTGTCTTTGTTGTCTTTCCATCCTTGTTATTAGAATTGCATCAGATTTGTTTTCATTTTGAGTCCTAGTCTTGTTTAAAAAAAAAAATTCGTACAAAAAAAAATTCAAAAAAAAAAAAGGTGCTGCCAGAATTAGTATTATCTTTGAGTTATTGATTAAACAAAAAAAAAGTGAAAAAAGAAATTCGAAAAAAAAATTCTGGACAGAATTTAAGAGTGTGGAAAAGATAGAGGAAAAGAAGATTTAAATTGTGATTGAAAGGACTCTATATTTCCTCTTTGTGAAATCTGATTTCAGAGTTTGTTTTGTTCCATTTGGGTTTCCTTTTGATCCTTCTTCCTTTTGCTTTATGTCATTCTTGCTCTTGATTACTATACTGGTCACTTCTTGTTGTCTTGAGAAAAATCATTGATAAGGTTCTTTCTTAAGAACTTATAAGAGGAAGTTGAGTGGAAAAAGGCAAGAGTGCATATCACATAAAAGCCAAATTGAGTGTAAACACGAGTGATCCATATCCTTGAGTGAAACACGTAAGGGAGTGGTGAGGTCCTTTTCTTGCTAACTACAAAGTTTCTATTTTTGTTCAATTTCAATTATAAGAAATGGCAGAAACAGGTGATGGAGGTATTCCACCTACTCCACCTTCTCCAAGGACAGCGGCTATGAGATTGCAAATGGAAGCCTTAACACAACATATGGAGAGGTTGATGCGTAGACAAGCCGATGAGTTTCATGAAAGGCTTGATCAAATGGAGAGGAATAGAAGAACACCTACAAACTCCTCTCATGGTGAAAATGAATATTCAGGAGAAAGGAGGCATAGGAGGAGGGAGAGACATGAGAGAAGAGAGAGGAGAAATGAAGGAGAAAATAGAGGAAATAATTTGGGTGGTGTAAAAATCAAAGTACCATCCTTTCAAGGAAAAAATGATCCAGAAGTGTATTTGGAGTGGGAGACAAAAATTGAGCAAGTTTTTGCATGCCATGACTATACAGAGGAGAAAAAAGTGAAGGTGGCTGCACTTGAATTTTCTGATTATGCCTTGATATGGTGGGATCAAACACTCAAATACAGAAGGAGATTTGGAGAACCACCCGTTGAGACTTGGGAAGAGATGAAGAGAATGATGAGGAGGCGATTTGTTCCTTCTTATTATCATAGAGAACTACACAACAAGCTTCAAAGGCTTACTCAAGGGTCTAGAAGCGTTGATGAGTACTTCAAAGAAATGGAAGTGGCTATGATAAGAGCCAATGTGGTGGAAGAAAGAGAAGCAACCATGGCACGGTTTCTACATGGCCTAAACCGTGACATAAGTGACGTGGTGGAGCTGCAACACTATGTTGAGTTAGAAGAGTTGGTGCATCAAGCTATGAAGGTGGAGCAGCAACTCAAGAGAAAAGAGTACAAAAAGAAGAGTTCCTCCAATTTCAATTCATCAAGTTGGAAGGACAAATCAAAGAAGGAGGGTACTTCATCTTCTAAGGAGCCTACATCTAGCTCTAAAGGAAAGACCCATGAAGCTTCTCCTAGCACCAAGAACAGTGACATAAAGTGTTTCAAATGCTTGGGCAGGGGTCACATTGCTTCTCAATGCCCAACTAAGAAGGTGATGGTGATGAAAGACAATGGAGAAATCACTAGTGAATCTTCATCTAATTCTGCCACAACTAGTGAAAATGAGATTGAAAGTGAAGTAGAAAAGCCAGCGGAAGGAGATCTACTCATGGTTAGAAGGCTTCTAGGGAGACAAGTTAAAAAAGAATATGCTAGTCAAAGGGAGAATATCTTCCACACAAGGTGTCTTATCCAAGGGAAGGTATGTTCTTTAATCATTGATGGTGGGAGTTGCACTAATGTTGCTAGCACTACATTGGTAGAGAAGCTCAATCTAATTACTACTCCACACCCTAGACCATATAAGCTACAATGGCTTAGTGAAGAAGGTGATTTGTTGGTAGATAAACAAGTGCTGGTTTCTTTTGAGATTGGAAAGTATAAGGATGAGATGTTGTGTGATGTGGTACCTATGGAGGCAGGTCACATATTACTTGGGAGACCATGGCAATATGATAGGAAAGTCACTCATGATGGTGTTTCCAACAAGTTCAGTTTTGTACACAATGCTTTGAAGATTACTCTTGTACCTTTGTCTCCAAGAGAAGTGTGTGAAGATCAAGTTAAGTTGAGGAAAAAAAGAGAGCAAGAGAGAAAAGAATTTAAAGAAAAAGAGAATTTGAGAGAAAAGACTACTGAACTTGAAAGCCAAAGTCAAAAGAAAGAGTGTGAGAGAAAAGTAAAGAGAAAAATTGAGAGCCTTATTATAAGAGAGAGTGAGGTGAAGAGAGCATTATTGGCAAGGAAATCCATGCATATTTGTTTAAATGCTAACACTAACTCTTTGCCAAGTGTTGATGGTTCTGTTTTGAAGGGATTTGCGGATGTATTCCCTAAAGAAGTATTCCATGGCAGCTTGCAACCAATGAGGGGAATAGAGCCTCAAACAGACCTCTTGCCCATTGCAAGTAAATATGGGTTGAGTGAAAGCTTGGTAAGACCTTTTGGGTTGATTGCTAGTTCTAGTCCATCAATAAAAAGGTATACTCTATTCACTTCTCTTGAAAGTAAATTGCTGCGCTGTGTGCATAGTAAAGAAATAAATGAGCATGATGCAGATTTCCCAAATATGTTTGTTATATGTGGAAAAACAATCCATGATGCATTTCTTAGGCATGATAACTATTTGTTCAAAGATCAGAAATTTTGTGTGCCTAGAGGTTCTATGAGTGAAGTGCTTGTTAAAGAGGCTCATGAACAGGGTTTAGGGGAACATTCTGGGTTTCAAAAGATTTTAAAAATGTTGCATGAACAACTTTGTTGGGCTTGTAATAAACAAGAAGTGAAGGAAATTGGGAATAGGTGCAAGAAAGAAGGATCCAAGGAGATATCTTATGGATTTTATGCTTCTACACCTATTTGCATTTTACTTTGGACTGATTTATCTTCTTTTGATGTAGGTGATGAAGATTTCAATTCGAGGTCGAATTCACTTAAAGAAGGAGGGGATGATGAGGATCAACCAAGGAGCATGGACAATGAAGCAATACAAGGCCTTGGTGGACCAATGACAAGGGCACGTACCAAGAAAGCTAATGAGGCCTTAGACCAAATGGTGACAACTCTGATTGAAGCAAAATCAAGCCTAGAAGGATTCAAGCCCAGATTGGTTAACTACTTGATCCAAATTGAAGAATGACGGGATGGGCTGAATTACATGATCCAACTTGAGGAATAAAGGAGATGGGCTGATTCAGTTTTATTTCTTTTTATTAAGGTTGTAATCATTTGGGCTGCACTTTGTTTTGCACATGAGCCCAATTTCTTTTTCATTTTCGTACACTATTTTGAGCTCAATTTTCAGAAGTCCTTTTAGCTTCCCTAGGGTCAGTTTTAAGAGAATTTAAGAGTCCCTAGCCATTATGATAGTTAATGGGAGTTTATTTCTAGTTTTAATGTAGTGGGAATTGATTGTTCAGCAGCCCACCTAGCCTATAAATAAGGACTCAATGTAAAGCCAAAAAAAAAGTTGAATCTGAATGAAAATTGAGTTTTCTCTAATTGTGAGAGCTTCCCTTGTGTTCTTGGGCAAAGAACCAAATCTGATCTTATCAAGGCAACTTGTGGCGATCAAAATTTCATGACTTATCACTCACCTTCTCACCCTTTTCTTGAGTGTGGCGTCAATATCGTTCCTCTAACCTGAACTTCAAGGCGATCCTTCCTAGTTCCATATCAGATCCGTAGGCCTTCTTTGGACCAAGTTCGTCTCGTGCATCCCTTTTCGTCCTCCCATTTGATCCGTTGGGCTTCTTTGCACCAAGTTCGTCTCGTTCGTCCGTCTTCGTCCTCCCATTTGATCCCTAGGCCTTCTTTGGACCAAGTTCGCCTCGTTCTTCCATCTTCGTCCTCCCATTTGATCCCTATCCTTTCCTTGGACCAAGTTCGTCTCGTTCGTCCATCTTCGTCCACCCATTTGATCCGTAGGCCTTCTTTGGATCAAGTTCGTCTCGTTCGTCCATCTTCGTCCTCCCATTTGATCCGTTGGGCTTCTTTGGACCAAGTTCGTCTCGTTCGTCCATCTTCGTCCTCCCATTTGATCCCTAGGCCTTCTTTGGACCAAGTTCGCCTCGTTCCTCCATCTTCGTCCTCCCATTTGATCCCTAGGCCTTCTTTGGACCAAGTTCGTCTCGTTCGTCCATCTTCATCCTCCCATTTGATCCGTTGGGCTTCTTTGGACCAAGTTCGTCTCGTTCGTCCATCTTCGTCCTCCCATTTGATCCGTTGGGCTTCTTTGGACCAAGTTCGTCTCGTTCGTCCATCTTCATCCTCCCATTTGATCCGTTGGGCTTCTTTGGACCAAGTTCGTCTCGTTCGTCCATCTTCGTCCTCCCATTTGATCCGTTGGGCTTCTTTGGACCAAGTTCGTCTCGTTCGTCCATCTTCGTCCACCAATTTGATCCGTAGGCCTTCTTTGGACCAAGTTCGTCTCGTTCATCCCTTTTCGTCCTCCCATTTGATCCGTTGGGCTTCTTTGCACCAAGTTCGTCTCGTTCGTCCATCTTCGTCCTCCCATTTTATCCCTAGGCCTTCTTTGGACCAAGTTCGTCTCGTTCATCCGTCTTCGTCCTCCCATTTGATCCGTTGGGCTTCTTTGGACCAAGTTTGTCTCGTTCTTCCATCTTCGTCCTCCCATTTGATCCGTTGGGCTTCTTTGGACCATGTTCGTCTCGTTCGTCCATCTTCGTCCTCCCATTTGATCCGTTGGGCTTCTTTGGACCAAGTTCGTCTCGTTCGTCCATCTTCGTCCACCAATTTGATCCGTAGGCCTTCTTTGGACCAAGTTCGTCTCGTTCATCCCTTTTCGTCCTCCCATTTGATCCGTTGGGCTTCTTTGCACCAAGTTCGTCTCGTTCGTCCATCTTCGTCCTCCCATTTTATCCCTAGGCCTTCTTTGGACCAAGTTCGTCTCGTTCATCCGTCTTCGTCCTCCCATTTGATCCCTAGGCTTTCCTTGGACCAAGTTCGTCTCGTTCGTCCATCTTCGTCCACCCATTTGATCCGTAGGCCTTCTTTGGACCATGTTCGTCTCGTGCATCCCTTTTCGTCCTCCCATTTGATCCGTTGGGCTTCTTTGCACCAAGTTCGTCTCGTTCGTCCGTCTTCGTCCTCCCATTTGATCCCTAGGCCTTCTTTGGACCAAGTTCGCCTCGTTCGTCCATCTTCGTCCTCCCATTTGATCCCTATCCTTTCCTTGGACCAAGTTCGTCTCGTTCGTCCATCTTCGTCCACCCATTTGATCCGTAGGCCTTCTTTCGAACAAGTTCGTCTCGTGCATCCCTTTTCGTCCTCCCATTTGATCCGTTGGGCTTCTTTGCACCAAGTTCGTCTCGTTCGTCCATCTTCGTCCTCCCATTTGATCCCTCGGCCTTCTTTGGACCAAGTTCGCCTCGTTCGTCCATCTTTGTCCTCCAATTTGATCCCTAGGCCTTCTTTGGACCAAGTTCGCCTCGTTCCTCCATCTTCGTCCTCCCATTTGATCCCTAGGCCTTCTTTGGACCAAGTTCGTCTCGTTCGTCCATCTTCATCCTCCCATTTGATCCGTTGGGCTTCTTTGGACCAAGTTCGTCTCGTTCGTCCATCTTCGTCCTCCCATTTGATCCGTTGGGCTTCTTTGGACCAAGTTCGTCTCGTTCATCCCTTTTCGTCCTCCCATTTGATCCGTTGGGCTTCTTTGCACCAAGTTCGTCTCGTTCGTCCATCTTCGTCCTCCCATTTTATCCCTAGGCCTTCTTTGGACCAAGTTCGTCTCGTTCGTCCGTCTTCGTCCTCCCATTTGATCCCTAGGCCTTCTTTGGACCAAGTTCGTCTCGTTCGTCCATCTTCGTCCTCCCATTTGATCCCTAGGCCTTCTTTGGACCAAGTTCGCCTCGTTCGTCCATCTTCGTCCTCCCATTTGATCCGTTGGGCTTCTTTGGACCAAGTTTGTCTCGTTCTTCCATCTTCGTCCTCCCATTTGATCCGTTGGGCTTCTTTGGACCATGTTCGTCTCGTTCGTCCATCTTCGTCCTCCCATTTGATCCGTAGGCCTTCTTTGGACCAAGTTCGTCTCGTTCGTCCATCTTCGTCCTCCCATTTGATCCCTAGGCCTTCCTTGGACCAAGTTCGTCTCGTTCGTCCATCTTCGTCCTCCCATTTGATCCCTAGGCCTTCTTTGGACCAAGTTCGTCTCGTTCGTCCATCTTCGTCCTCCCATTTGATCCCTAGGCTTTCCTTGGACCAAGTTCGTCTCGTTCGTCCATCTTTGTCCACCCATTTGATCTGTAGGCCTTCTTTGGACCAAGTTCGTCTCGTGCATCCCTTTTCGTCCTCCCATTTGATCTGTTGGGCTTCTTTGCACCACGTTCGTCTCGTTCGTCCATCTTCGTCCTCCCATTTGATCCGTAGGCCTTCTTTGGACCAAGTTCGCCTCGTTCGTCCATCTTCGTCCTCCCATTTGATCCCTAGGCCTTCTTTGGACCAAGTTCGCCTCGTTCCTCCATCTTCGTCCTCCCATTTGATCCCTAGGCCTTCTTTGGACCAAGTTCGTCTCGTTCGTCCATCTTCGTCCTCCCATTTGATCCGTTGGCCTTCTTTGGACGAAGTTCGTCTCGTTCGTCCATCTTCGTCCTCCCATTTGATCCGTAGGCCTTCTTTGGACCAAGTTCGTCTCGTGCATCCCTTTTCGTCCTCCCATTTGATCCGTTGGGCTTCTTTGCACCAAGTTCGTCTCGTTCGTCCATCTTCGTCCTCCCATTTGATCCGTAGGCCTTCTTTGGACCAAGTTCGTCTCGTTCGTCCATCTTCGTCCTCCCATTTGATCCCTAGGCCTTCCTTGGACCAAGTTCGTCTCGTTCGTCCATCTTCGTCCTCCCATTTGATCCCTAGGCCTTCTTTGGACCAAGTTCGTCTCGTTCGTCCATCTTCGTCCTCCCATTTGATCCCTAGGCTTTCCTTGGACCAAGTTCGTCTCGTTCGTCCATCTTTGTCCACCCATTTGATCTGTAGGCCTTCTTTGGACCAAGTTCGTCTCGTGCATCCCTTTTCGTCCTCCCATTTGATCTGTTGGGCTTCTTTGCACCACGTTCGTCTCGTTCGTCCATCTTCGTCCTCCCATTTGATCCGTAGGCCTTCTTTGGACCAAGTTCGCCTCGTTCGTCCATCTTCGTCCTCCCATTTGATCCCTAGGCCTTCTTTGGACCAAGTTCGCCTCGTTCCTCCATCTTCGTCCTCCCATTTGATCCCTAGGCCTTCTTTGGACCAAGTTCGTCTCGTTCGTCCATCTTCGTCCTCCCATTTGATCCGTTGGCCTTCTTTGGACGAAGTTCGTCTCGTTCGTCCATCTTCGTCCTCCCATTTGATCCGTAGGCCTTCTTTGGACCAAGTTCGTCTCGTGCATCCCTTTTCGTCCTCCCATTTGATCCGTTGGGCTTCTTTGCACCAAGTTCGTCTCGTTCGTCCGTCTTCGTCCTCCCATTTGATCCCTAGGCCTTCTTTGGACCAAGTTCGCCTCGTTCGTCCCTCTTCGTCCTCCCATTTGATCCGTTGGGCTTCTTTGCACCAAGTTCGTCTCGTTCGTCCATCTTCGTCCTCCCATTTGATCCGTAGGCCTTCTTTGGACCAAGTTCGTCTCGTGCATCCCTTTTCGTCCTCCCATTTGATCCGTTGGGCTTCTTTGCACCAAGTTCGTCTTGTTCGTCCATCTTCGTCCTCCCATTTGATCCGTTGGCCTTCTTTGGACGAAGTTCGTCTCGTTCGTCCATCTTCGTCCTCCCATTTGATCCGTTGGGCTTCTTTGGACCAAGTTCGTCTCGTTCATCCCTTTTCGTCCTCCCATTTGATCCGTTGGGCTTCTTTGCACCAAGTTCGTCTCGTTCGTCCATCTTCGTCCTCCCATTTGATCCCTAGGCTTTCCTTGGACCAAGTTCGTCTCGTTCGTCCATCTTCGTCCACCCATTTGATCCGTAGGCCTTCTCTGGACCAAGTTCGTCTCGTTCGTCCATCTTCGTCCTCCCATTTGATCCGTAGGCCTTCTTTGGACCAAGTTCGTCTCGTGCATCCCTTTTCGTCCTCCCATTTGATCCGTTGGGCTTCTTTGCACCAAGTTCGTCTCGTTCGTCCATCTTCGTCCTCCCATTTGATCCCTAGGCCTTCTTTGGACCAAGTTCGCCTCGTTCGTCCATCTTCGTCCTCCCATTTGATCCCTAGGCTTTCCTTGGACCAAGTTCGTCTCGTTCGTCCATCTTCGTCCACCCATTTGATCCGTAGGCCTTCTTTGGACCAAGTTCGTCTCGTGCATCCCTTTTCGTCCTCCCATTTGATCCGTTGGGCTTCTTTGCACCAAGTTCGTCTCGTTCGTCCATCTTCGTCCTCCCATTTGATCCGTTGGCCTTCTTTGGACGAAGTTCGTCTCGTTCGTCCATCTTCGTCCTCCCATTTGATCCGTAGGCCTTCTTTGGACCAAGTTCGTCTCGTGCATCCCTTTTCGTCCTCCCATTTGATCCGTTGGGCTTCTTTGCACCAAGTTCGTCTCGTTCGTCCATCTTCGTCCACCCATTTGATCCGTAGGCATTCTTTGGACCAAGTTCGTCTCGTGCATCCCTTTTCGTCCTCCCATTTGATCCGTTGGGCTTCTTTGCACCAAGTTCGTCTCGTTCGTCCATCTTCGTCCACCCATTTGATCCGTAGGCCTTCTTTGGACCAAGTTCGTCTCGTGCATCCCTTTTCGTCCTCCCATTTGATCCGTTGGGCTTCTTTGCACCAAGTTCGTCTCGTTCGCCCATCTTCGTCCTCCCATTTGATCCCTAGGCCTTCTTTGGACCAAGTTCGCCTCGTTCGTCCATCTTTGTCCTCCCATTTGATCCCTAGGCTTTCCTTGGACCAAGTTCGTCTCGTTCGTCCATCTTCGTCCACCCATTTGATCCGTAGGCCTTCTTTGGACCAAGTTCGTCTCGTTCATCCCTTTTCGTCCTCCCATTTGATCCGTTGGGCTTCTTTGCACCAAGTTCGTCTCGTTCGTCCATCTTCGTCCTCCCATTTGATCCCTAGGCCTTCTTTGGACCAAGTCCGTCTCGTTCGTCCATCTTCGTCCTCCCATTTGATCCCTAGGCTTTCCTTGGACCAAGTTCGTCTCGTTCGTCCATCTTCGTCCACCCATTTGATCCGTAGGCCTTCTTTGGAACAAGTTCGTCTCGTGCATCCCTTTTCGTCCTCCCATTTGATCCGTTGGGCTTCTTTGCACCAAGTTCGTCTCGTTCGTCCATCTTCGTCCTCCCATTTGATCCCTATCCTTTCCTTGGACCAAGTTCGTCTCGTTCGTCCATCTTCGTCCACCCATTTGATCCGTAGGCCTTCTTTCGAACAAGTTCGTCTCGTGCATCCCTTTTCGTCCTCCCATTTGATCGTTGGGCTTCTTTGCACCAAGTTCGTCTCGTTCGTCCATCTTCGTCCTCCCATTTGATCCCTCGGCCTTCTTTGGACCAAGTTCGCCTCGTTCGTCCATCTTTGTCCTCCCATTTGATCCCTAGGCCTTCTTTGGACCAAGTTCGCCTCGTTCCTCCATCTTCGTCCTCCCATTTGATCCCTAGGCCTTCTTTGGACCAAGTTCGTCTCGTTCGTCCATCTTCATCCTCCCATTTGATCCGTTGGGCTTCTTTGGACCAAGTTCGTCTCGTTCGTCCATCTTCGTCCTCCCATTTGATCCGTTGGGCTTCTTTGGACCAAGTTCGTCTCGTTCATCCCTTTTCGTCCTCCCATTTGATCCGTTGGGCTTCTTTGCACCAAGTTCGTCTCGTTCGTCCATCTTCGTCCTCCCATTTTATCCCTAGGCCTTCTTTGGACCAAGTTCGTCTCGTTCGTCCGTCTTCGTCCTCCCATTTGATCCCTAGGCCTTCTTTGGACCAAGTTCGTCTCGTTCGTCCATCTTCGTCCTCCCATTTGATCCCTAGGCCTTCTTTGGACCAAGTTCGCCTCGTTCGTCCATCTTCGTCCTCCCATTTGATCCGTTGGGCTTCTTTGGACCAAGTTTGTCTCGTTCTTCCATCTTCGTCCTCCCATTTGATCCGTTGGGCTTCTTTGGACCATGTTCGTCTCGTTCGTCCATCTTCGTCCTCCCATTTGATCCGTAGGCCTTCTTTGGACCAAGTTCGTCTCGTTCGTCCATCTTCGTCCTCCCATTTGATCCCTAGGCCTTCCTTGGACCAAGTTCGTCTCGTTCGTCCATCTTCGTCCTCCCATTTGATCCCTAGGCCTTCTTTGGACCAAGTTTGTCTCGTTCGTCCATCTTCGTCCTCCCATTTGATCCCTAGGCTTTCCTTGGACCAAGTTCGTCTCGTTCGTCCATCTTTGTCCACCCATTTGATCCGTAGGCTTTCTTTGGACCAAGTTCGTCTCGTGCATCCCTTTTCGTCCTCCCATTTGATCTGTTGGGCTTCTTTGCACCACGTTCGTCTCGTTCGTCCATCTTCGTCCTCCCATTTGATCCGTAGGCCTTCTTTGGACCAAGTTCGCCTCGTTCGTCCATCTTCGTCCTCCCATTTGATCCCTAGGCCTTCTTTGGACCAAGTTCGCCTCGTTCCTCCATCTTCGTCCTCCCATTTGATCCCTAGGCCTTCTTTGGACCAAGTTCGTCTCGTTCGTCCATCTTCGTCCTCCCATTTGATCCGTTGGCCTTCTTTGGACGAAGTTCGTCTCGTTCGTCCATCTTCGTCCTCCCATTTGATCCGTAGGCCTTCTTTGGACCAAGTTCGTCTCGTGCATCCCTTTTCGTCCTCCCATTTGATCCGTTGGGCTTCTTTGCACCAAGTTCGTCTCGTTCGTCCATCTTCGTCCTCCCATTTGATCCGTTGGCCATCTTTGGACGAAGTTCGTCTCGTTCGTCCATCTTCGTCCACCCATTTGATCCGTAGGCCTTCTTTGGACCAAGTTCGTCTCGTGCATCCCTTTTCGTCCTCCCATTTGATCCGTTGGGCTTCTTTGCACCAAGTTCGTCTCGTTCGTCCGTCTTCGTCCTCCCATTTGATCCCTAGGCCTTCTTTGGACCAAGTTCGCCTCGTTCGTCCCTCTTCGTCCTCCCATTTGATCCGTTGGGCTTCTTTGCACCAAGTTCGTCTCGTTCGTCCATCTTCGTCCTCCCATTTGATCCGTAGGCCTTCTTTGGACCAAGTTCGTCTCGTGCGTCCCTTTTCGTCCTCCCATTTGATCCGTTGGGCTTCTTTGCACCAAGTTCGTCTCGTTCGTCCATCTTCGTCCTCCCATTTGATCCGTTGGCCTTCTTTGGACGAAGTTCGTCTCGTTCGTCCATCTTCGTCCTCCCATTTGATCCGTTGGGCTTCTTTGGACCAAGTTCGTCTCGTTCATCCCTTTTCGTCCTCCCATTTGATCCGTTGGGCTTCTTTGCACCAAGTTCGTCTCGTTCGTCCATCTTCGTCCTCCCATTTGATCCCTAGGCTTTCCTTGGACCAAGTTCGTCTCGTTCGTCCATCTTCGTCCACCCATTTGATCCGTAGGCCTTCTTTGGACCAAGTTCGTCTCGTTCGTCCATCTTCGTCCTCCCATTTGATCCGTAGGCCTTCTTTGGACCAAGTTCGTCTCGTGCATCCCTTTTCGTCCTCCCATTTGATCCGTTGGGCTTCTTTGCACCAAGTTCGTCTCGTTCGTCCATCTTCGTCCTCCCATTTGATCCCTAGGCCTTCTTTGGACCAAGTTCGCCTCGTTCGTCCATCTTCGTCCTCCCATTTGATCCCTAGGCTTTCCTTGGACCAAGTTCGTCTCGTTCGTCCATCTTCGTCCACCCATTTGATCCGTAGGCCTTCTTTGGACCAAGTTCGTCTCGTGCATCCCTTTTCGTCCTCCCATTTGATCCGTTGGGCTTCTTTGCACCAAGTTCGTCTCGTTCGTCCATCTTCGTCCTCCCATTTGATCCGTTGGCCTTCTTTGGACGAAGTTCGTCTCGTTCGTCCATCTTCGTCCTCCCATTTGATCCGTAGGCCTTCTTTGGACCAAGTTCGTCTCGTGCATCCCTTTTCGTCCTCCCATTTGATCCGTTGGGCTTCTTTGCACCAAGTTCGTCTCGTTCGTCCATCTTCGTCCACCCATTTGATCCGTAGGCATTCTTTGGACCAAGTTCGTCTCGTGCATCCCTTTTCGTCCTCCCATTTGATCCGTTGGGCTTCTTTGCACCAAGTTCGTCTCGTTCGTCCATCTTCGTCCACCCATTTGATCCGTAGGCCTTCTTTGGACCAAGTTCGTCTCGTGCATCCCTTTTCGTCCTCCCATTTGATCCGTTGGGCTTCTTTGCACCAAGTTCGTCTCGTTCGCCCATCTTCGTCCTCCCATTTGATCCCTAGGCCTTCTTTGGACCAAGTTCGCCTCGTTCGTCCATCTTTGTCCTCCCATTTGATCCCTAGGCTTTCCTTGGACCAAGTTCGTCTCGTTCGTCCATCTTCGTCCACCCATTTGATCCGTAGGCCTTCTTTGGACCAAGTTCGTCTCGTTCATCCCTTTTCGTCCTCCCATTTGATCCGTTGGGCTTCTTTGCACCAAGTTCGTCTCGTTCGTCCATCTTCGTCCTCCCATTTGATCCCTAGACCTTCTTTGGACCAAGTCCGTCTCGTTCGTCCATCTTCGTCCTCCCATTTGATCCCTAGGCTTTCCTTGGACCAAGTTCGTCTCGTTCGTCCATCTTCGTCCACCCATTTGATCCGTAGGCCTTCTTTGGAACAAGTTCGTCTCGTGCATCCCTTTTCGTCCTCCCATTTGATCCGTTGGGCTTCTTTGCACCAAGTTCGTCTCGTTCGTCCATCTTCGTCCTCCCATTTGATCCCTATCCTTTCCTTGGACCAAGTTCGTCTCGTTCGTCCATCTTCGTCCACCCATTTGATCCGTAGGCCTTCTTTCGAACAAGTTCGTCTCGTGCATCCCTTTTCGTCCTCCCATTTGATCGTTGGGCTTCTTTGCACCAAGTTCGTCTCGTTCGTCCATCTTCGTCCTCCCATTTGATCCCTCGGCCTTCTTTGGACCAAGTTCGCCTCGTTCGTCCATCTTTGTCCTCCCATTTGATCCCTAGGCCTTCTTTGGACCAAGTTCGCCTCGTTCCTCCATCTTCGTCCTCCCATTTGATCCCTAGGCCTTCTTTGGACCAAGTTCGTCTCGTTCGTCCATCTTCATCCTCCCATTTGATCCGTTGGGCTTCTTTGGACCAAGTTCGTCTCGTTCGTCCATCTTCGTCCTCCCATTTGATCCGTTGGGCTTCTTTGGACCAAGTTCGTCTCGTTCATCCCTTTTCGTCCTCCCATTTGATCCGTTGGGCTTCTTTGCACCAAGTTCGTCTCGTTCGTCCATCTTCGTCCTCCCATTTTATCCCTAGGCCTTCTTTGGACCAAGTTCGTCTCGTTCGTCCGTCTTCGTCCTCCCATTTGATCCCTAGGCCTTCTTTGGACCAAGTTCGTCTCGTTCGTCCATCTTCGTCCTCCCATTTGATCCCTAGGCCTTCTTTGGACCAAGTTCGCCTCGTTCGTCCATCTTCGTCCTCCCATTTGATCCGTTGGGCTTCTTTGGACCAAGTTTGTCTCGTTCTTCCATCTTCGTCCTCCCATTTGATCCGTTGGGCTTCTTTGGACCATGTTCGTCTCGTTCGTCCATCTTCGTCCTCCCATTTGATCCGTAGGCCTTCTTTGGACCAAGTTCGTCTCGTTCGTCCATCTTCGTCCTCCCATTTGATCCCTAGGCCTTCCTTGGACCAAGTTCGTCTCGTTCGTCCATCTTCGTCCTCCCATTTGATCCCTAGGCCTTCTTTGGACCAAGTTTGTCTCGTTCGTCCATCTTCGTCCTCCCATTTGATCCCTAGGCTTTCCTTGGACCAAGTTCGTCTCGTTCGTCCATCTTTGTCCACCCATTTGATCCGTAGGCCTTCTTTGGACCAAGTTCGTCTCGTGCATCCCTTTTCGTCCTCCCATTTGATCTGTTGGGCTTCTTTGCACCACGTTCGTCTCGTTCGTCCATCTTCGTCCTCCCATTTGATCCGTAGGCCTTCTTTGGACCAAGTTCGCCTCGTTCGTCCATCTTCGTCCTCCCATTTGATCCCTAGGCCTTCTTTGGACCAAGTTCGCCTCGTTCCTCCATCTTCGTCCTCCCATTTGATCCCTAGGCCTTCTTTGGACCAAGTTCGTCTCGTTCGTCCATCTTCGTCCTCCCATTTGATCCGTTGGCCTTCTTTGGACGAAGTTCGTCTCGTTCGTCCATCTTCGTCCTCCCATTTGATCCGTAGGCCTTCTTTGGACCAAGTTCGTCTCGTGCATCCCTTTTCGTCCTCCCATTTGATCCGTTGGGCTTCTTTGCACCAAGTTCGTCTCGTTCGTCCATCTTCGTCCTCCCATTTGATCCGTTGGCCTTCTTTGGACGAAGTTCGTCTCGTTCGTCCATCTTCGTCCACCCATTTGATCCGTAGGCCTTCTTTGGACCAAGTTCGTCTCGTGCATCCCTTTTCGTCCTCCCATTTGATCCGTTGGGCTTCTTTGCACCAAGTTCGTCTCGTTCGTCCGTCTTCGTCCTCCCATTTGATCCCTAGGCCTTCTTTGGACCAAGTTCGCCTCGTTCGTCCCTCTTCGTCCTCCCATTTGATCCGTTGGGCTTCTTTGCACCAAGTTCGTCTCGTTCGTCCATCTTCGTCCTCCCATTTGATCCGTAGGCCTTCTTTGGACCAAGTTCGTCTCGTGCATCCCTTTTCGTCCTCCCATTTGATCCGTTGGGCTTCTTTGCACCAAGTTCGTCTCGTTCGTCCATCTTCGTCCTCCCATTTGATCCGTTGGCCTTCTTTGGACGAAGTTCGTCTCGTTCGTCCATCTTCGTCCTCCCATTTGATCCGTTGGGCTTCTTTGGACCAAGTTCGTCTCGTTCATCCCTTTTCGTCCTCCCATTTGATCCGTTGGGCTTCTTTGCACCAAGTTCGTCTCGTTCGTCCATCTTCGTCCTCCCATTTGATCCCTAGGCTTTCCTTGGACCAAGTTCGTCTCGTTCGTCCATCTTCGTCCACCCATTTGATCCGTAGGCCTTCTTTGGACCAAGTTCGTCTCGTTCGTCCATCTTCGTCCTCCCATTTGATCCGTAGGCCTTCTTTGGACCAAGTTCGTCTCGTGCATCCCTTTTCGTCCTCCCATTTGATCCGTTGGGCTTCTTTGCACCAAGTTCGTCTCGTTCGTCCATCTTCGTCCTCCCATTTGATCCCTAGGCCTTCTTTGGACCAAGTTCGCCTCGTTCGTCCATCTTCGTCCTCCCATTTGATCCCTAGGCTTTCCTTGGACCAAGTTCGTCTCGTTCGTCCATCTTCGTCCACCGATTTGATCCGTAGGCCTTCTTTGGACCAAGTTCGTCTCGTGCATCCCTTTTCGTCCTCCCATTTGATCCGTTGGGCTTCTTTGCACCAAGTTCGTCTCGTTCGTCCATCTTCGTCCTCCCATTTGATCCGTTGGCCTTCTTTGGACGAAGTTCGTCTCGTTCGTCCATCTTCGTCCTCCCATTTGATCCGTAGGCCTTCTTTGGACCAAGTTCGTCTCGTGCATCCCTTTTCGTCCTCCCATTTGATCCGTTGGGCTTCTTTGCACCAAGTTCGTCTCGTTCGTCCATCTTCGTCCACCCATTTGATCCGTAGGCCTTCTTTGGACCAAGTTCGTCTCGTGCATCCCTTTTCGTCCTCCCATTTGATCCGTTGGGCTTCTTTGCACCAAGTTCGTCTCGTTCGTCCATCTTCGTCCTCCCATTTGATCCCTAGGCCTTCTTTGGACCAAGTTCGCCTCGTTCGTCCATCTTCGTCCTCCCATTTGATCCCTAGGCCTTCTTTGGACCAAGTCCGTCTCGTTCGTCCATCTTCGTCCTCCCATTTGATCCCTAGGCTTTCCTTGGGCCAAATTCGTCTCGTTCGTCCATCTTCGTCCACCCATTTGATCCGTAGGCCTTCTTTGGACCAGGTTCGTCTCGTTCGTCCATCTTCGTCCTCCCATTTGATCCATAGGCCTTCTTTGGACCAAGTTCGTCTCGTGCATCCCTTTTCGTCCTCCCATTTGATCCGTTGGGCTTCTTTGCACCAAGTTCGTCTCGTTCGTCCATCTTCGTCCTCCCATTTGATCCCTAGGCCTTCTTTGGACCAAGTTCGCCTCGTTCGTCCATCTTCGTCCTCCCATTTGATCCCTAGGCTTTCCTTGGACCAAGTTCGTCTCGTTCGTCCATCTTCGTCCACCCATTTGATCCATAGGCCTTCTTTGGACCAAGTTCGTCTCGTGCATCCCTTTTCGTCCTCCCATTTGATCCGTTGGGCTTCTTTGCACCAAGTTCGTCTCGTTCGTCCATCTTCGTCCTCCCATTTGATCCCTAGGCATTCTTTGGACCAAGTTCGCCTCGTTCCTCCATCTTCGTCCTCCCATTTGATCCCTAGGCCTTCTTTGGACCAAGTTCGTCTCGTTCGTCCATCTTCATCCTCCCATTTGATCCGTTGGGCTTCTTTGCGCCAAGTTCGTCTCGTTCGTCCATCTTCGTCCACCCATTTGATCCGTTGGCCTTCTTTGGACGAAGTTCGTCTCGTTCGTCCATCTTCGTCCTCCCATTTGATCCGTAGGCA
The DNA here is from genome assembly GCA_030159175.1 of Glycyrrhiza uralensis. Taxonomy (NCBI): domain Eukaryota; kingdom Viridiplantae; phylum Streptophyta; class Magnoliopsida; order Fabales; family Fabaceae; genus Glycyrrhiza; species Glycyrrhiza uralensis. Next base: position 15,841,384 of record BRZY01000002.1, read on the forward strand.
TTCTTTGGACCAAGTTCGTCTCGTGCATCCCTTTTCGTCCTCCCATTTGATCCGTTGGGCTTCTTTGCACCAAGTTCGTCTCGTTCGTCCATCTTCGTCCACCCATTTGATCCGTAGGCCTTCTTTGGACCAAGTTCGTCTCGTGCATCCCTTTTCGTCCTCCCATTTGATCCGTTGGGCTTCTTTGCACCAAGTTCGTCTCGTTCGCCCATCTTCGTCCTCCCATTTGATCCCTAGGCCTTCTTTGGACCAAGTTCGCCTCGTTCGTCCATCTTTGTCCTCCCATTTGATCCCTAGGCTTTCCTTGGACCAAGTTCGTCTCGTTCGTCCATCTTCGTCCACCCATTTGATCCGTAGGCCTTCTTTGGACCAAGTTCGTCTCGTTCATCCCTTTTCGTCCTCCCATTTGATCCGTTGGGCTTCTTTGCACCAAGTTCGTCTCGTTCGTCCATCTTCGTCCTCCCATTTGATCCCTAGGCCTTCTTTGGACCAAGTCCGTCTCGTTCGTCCATCTTCATCCTCCTATTTGATCCGTTGGGCTTCTTTGGACCAAGTTCGTCTCGTTCGTCCATCTTCGTCCTCCCATTTGATCCGTTGGGCTTCTTTGGACCAAGTTCGTCTCGTTCATCCCTTTTCGTCCTCCCATTTGATCCGTTGGGCTTCTTTGCACCAAGTTCGTCTCGTTCGTCCATCTTCGTCCTCCCATTTTATCCCTAGGCCTTCTTTGGACCAAGTTCGTCTCGTTCGTCCGTCTTCGTCCTCCCATTTGATCCCTAGGCCTTCTTTGGACCAAGTTCGTCTCGTTCGTCCATCTTCGTCCTCCCATTTGATCCCTAGGCCTTCTTTGGACCAAGTTCGCCTCGTTCGTCCATCTTCGTCCTCCCATTTGATCCTAGGCCTTCTTTGGACCAAGTTCGTCTCGTGCATCCCTTTTCGTCCTCCCATTTGATCCGTTGGGCTTCTTTGCACCAAGTTCGTCTCGTTCGTCCATCTTCGTCCTCCCATTTGATCCCTAGGCCTTCTTTGGACCAAGTTCGCCTCGTTCGTCCATCTTCGTCCTCCCATTTGATCCCTAGGCCTTCTTTGGACCAAGTCCGTCTCGTTCGTCCATCTTCGTCCTCCCATTTGATCCCTAGGCTTTCCTTGGGCCAAATTCGTCTCGTTCGTCCATCTTCGTCCACCCATTTGATCCGTAGGCCTTCTTTGGACCAGGTTCGTCTCGTTCGTCCATCTTCGTCCTCCCATTTGATCCATAGGCCTTCTTTGGACCAAGTTCGTCTCGTGCATCCCTTTTCGTCCTCCCATTTGATCCGTTGGGCTTCTTTGCACCAAGTTCGTCTCGTTCGTCCATCTTCGTCCTCCCATTTGATCCCTAGGCCTTCTTTGGACCAAGTTCGCCTCGTTCGTCCATCTTCGTCCTCCCATTTGATCCCTAGGCTTTCCTTGGACCAAGTTCGTCTCGTTCGTCCATCTTCGTCCACCCATTTGATCCATAGGCCTTCTTTGGACCAAGTTCGTCTCGTGCATCCCTTTTCGTCCTCCCATTTGATCCGTTGGGCTTCTTTGCACCAAGTTCGTCTCGTTCGTCCATCTTCGTCCTCCCATTTGATCCCTAGGCATTCTTTGGACCAAGTTCGCCTCGTTCCTCCATCTTCGTCCTCCCATTTGATCCCTAGGCCTTCTTTGGACCAAGTTCGTCTCGTTCGTCCATCTTCATCCTCCCATTTGATCCGTTGGGCTTCTTTGCGCCAAGTTCGTCTCGTTCGTCCATCTTCGTCCACCCATTTGATCCGTTGGCCTTCTTTGGACGAAGTTCGTCTCGTTCGTCCATCTTCGTCCTCCCATTTGATCCGTAGGCATTCTTTGGACCAAGTTCGTCTCGTGCATCCCTTTTCGTCCTCCCATTTGATCCGTTGGGCTTCTTTGCACCAAGTTCGTCTCGTTCGTCCATCTTCGTCCACCCATTTGATCCGTAGGCCTTCTTTGGACCAAGTTCGTCTCGTGCATCCCTTTTCGTCCTCCCATTTGATCCGTTGGGCTTCTTTGCACCAAGTTCGTCTCGTTCGCCCATCTTCGTCCTCCCATTTGATCCCTAGGCCTTCTTTGGACCAAGTTCGCCTCGTTCGTCCATCTTTGTCCTCCCATTTGATCCCTAGGCTTTCCTTGGACCAAGTTCGTCTCGTTCGTCCATCTTCGTCCACCCATTTGATCCGTAGGCCTTCTTTGGACCAAGTTCGTCTCGTTCATCCCTTTTCGTCCTCCCATTTGATCCGTTGGGCTTCTTTGCACCAAGTTCGTCTCGTTCGTCCATCTTCGTCCTCCCATTTGATCCCTAGGCCTTCTTTGGACCAAGTCCGTCTCGTTCGTCCATCTTCATCCTCCTATTTGATCCGTTGGGCTTCTTTGGACCAAGTTCGTCTCGTTCGTCCATCTTCGTCCTCCCATTTGATCCGTTGGGCTTCTTTGGACCAAGTTCGTCTCGTTCATCCCTTTTCGTCCTCCCATTTGATCCGTTGGGCTTCTTTGCACCAAGTTCGTCTCGTTCGTCCATCTTCGTCCTCCCATTTTATCCCTAGGCCTTCTTTGGACCAAGTTCGTCTCGTTCGTCCGTCTTCGTCCTCCCATTTGATCCCTAGGCCTTCTTTGGACCAAGTTCGTCTCGTTCGTCCATCTTCGTCCTCCCATTTGATCCCTAGGCCTTCTTTGGACCAAGTTCGCCTCGTTCGTCCATCTTCGTCCTCCCATTTGATCCGTTGGGCTTCTTTGGACCAAGTTTGTCTCGTTCTTCCATCTTCGTCCTCCCATTTGATCCGTTGGGCTTCTTTGGACCATGTTCGTCTCGTTCGTCCATCTTCGTCCTCCCATTTGATCCGTAGGCCTTCTTTGGACCAAGTTCGTCTCGTTCGTCCATCTTCGTCCTCCCATTTGATCCCTAGGCCTTCCTTGGACCAAGTTCGTCTCGTTCGTCCATCTTCGTCCTCCCATTTGATCCCTAGGCCTTCTTTGGACCAAGTTTGTCTCGTTCGTCCATCTTCGTCCTCCCATTTGATCCCTAGGCTTTCCTTGGACCAAGTTCGTCTCGTTCGTCCATCTTTGTCCACCCATTTGATCCGTAGGCCTTCTTTGGACCAAGTTCGTCTCGTGCATCCCTTTTCGTCCTCCCATTTGATCTGTTGGGCTTCTTTGCACCACGTTCGTCTCGTTCGTCCATCTTCGTCCTCCCATTTGATCCGTAGGCCTTCTTTGGACCAAGTTCGCCTCGTTCGTCCATCTTCGTCCTCCCATTTGATCCCTAGGCCTTCTTTGGACCAAGTTCGCCTCGTTCCTCCATCTTCGTCCTCCCATTTGATCCCTAGGCCTTCTTTGGACCAAGTTCGTCTCGTTCGTCCATCTTCGTCCTCCCATTTGATCCGTTGGCCTTCTTTGGACGAAGTTCGTCTCGTTCGTCCATCTTCGTCCTCCCATTTGATCCGTAGGCCTTCTTTGGACCAAGTTCGTCTCGTGCATCCCTTTTCGTCCTCCCATTTGATCCGTTGGGCTTCTTTGCACCAAGTTCGTCTCGTTCGTCCATCTTCGTCCTCCCATTTGATCCGTTGGCCTTCTTTGGACGAAGTTCGTCTCGTTCGTCCATCTTCGTCCACCCATTTGATCCGTAGGCCTTCTTTGGACCAAGTTCGTCTCGTGCATCCCTTTTCGTCCTCCCATTTGATCCGTTGGGCTTCTTTGCACCAAGTTCGTCTCGTTCGTCCGTCTTCGTCCTCCCATTTGATCCCTAGGCCTTCTTTGGACCAAGTTCGCCTCGTTCGTCCCTCTTCGTCCTCCCATTTGATCCGTTGGGCTTCTTTGCACCAAGTTCGTCTCGTTCGTCCATCTTCGTCCTCCCATTTGATCCGTAGGCCTTCTTTGGACCAAGTTCGTCTCGTGCATCCCTTTTCGTCCTCCCATTTGATCCGTTGGGCTTCTTTGCACCAAGTTCGTCTCGTTCGTCCATCTTCGTCCTCCCATTTGATCCGTTGGCCATCTTTGGACCAAGTTCGTCTCGTTCGTCCATCTTCGTCCTCCCATTTGATCCGTTGGGCTTCTTTGGACCAAGTTCGTCTCGTTCATCCCTTTTCGTCCTCCCATTTGATCCGTTGGGCTTCTTTGCACCAAGTTCGTCTCGTTCGTCCATCTTCGTCCTCCCATTTGATCCCTAGGCTTTCCTTGGACCAAGTTCGTCTCGTTCGTCCATCTTCGTCCACCCATTTGATCCGTAGGCCTTCTTTGGACCAAGTTCGTCTCGTTCGTCCATCTTCGTCCTCCCATTTGATCCGTAGGCCTTCTTTGGACCAAGTTCGTCTCGTGCATCCCTTTTCGTCCTCCCATTTGATCCGTTGGGCTTCTTTGCACCAAGTTCGTCTCGTTCGTCCATCTTCGTCCTCCCATTTGATCCCTAGGCCTTCTTTGGACCAAGTTCGCCTCGTTCGTCCATCTTCGTCCTCCCATTTGATCCCTAGGCTTTCCTTGGACCAAGTTCGTCTCGTTCGTCCATCTTCGTCCACCCATTTGATCCGTAGGCCTTCTTTGGACCAACTTCGTCTCGTGCATCCCTTTTCGTCCTCCCATTTGATCCGTTGGGCTTCTTTGCACCAAGTTCGTCTCGTTCGTCCATCTTCGTCCTCCCATTTGATCCGTTGGCCTTCTTTGGACGAAGTTCGTCTCGTTCGTCCATCTTTGTCCTCCCATTTGATCCGTAGGCCTTCTTTGGACCAAGTTCGTCTCGTGCATCCCTTTTCGTCCTCCCATTTGATCCGTTGGGCTTCTTTGCACCAAGTTCGTCTCGTTCGTCCATCTTCGTCCACCCATTTGATCCGTAGGCCTTCTTTGGACCAAGTTCGTCTCGTGCATCCCTTTTCGTCCTCCCATTTGATCCGTTGGGCTTCTTTGCACCAAGTTCGTCTCGTTCGTCCATCTTCGTCCTCCCATTTGATCCCTAGGCCTTCTTTGGACCAAGTTCGCCTCGTTCGTCCATCTTCGTCCTCCCATTTGATCCCTAGGCCTTCTTTGGACCAAGTCCGTCTCGTTCGTCCATCTTCGTCCTCCCATTTGATCCCTAGGCTTTCCTTGGGCCAAATTCGTCTCGTTCGTCCATCTTCGTCCACCCATTTGATCCGTAGGCCTTCTTTGGACCAGGTTCATCTCGTTCGTCCATCTTCGTCCTCCCATTTGATCCGTAGGCCTTCTTTGGACCAGGTTCGTCTCGTTCGTCCATCTTCGTCCTCCCATTTGATCCGTAGGCCTTCTTTGGACCAAGTTCGTCTCGTGCATCCCTTTTCGTCCTCCCATTTGATCCGTTGGGCTTCTTTGCACCAAGTTCGTCTCGTTCGTCCATCTTCGTCCTCCCATTTGATCCCTAGGCCTTCTTTGGACCAAGTTCGCCTCGTTCGTCCATCTTCGTCCTCCCATTTGATCCCTAGGCTTTCCTTGGACCAAGTTCGTCTCGTTCGTCCATCTTCGTCCACCCATTTGATCCATAGGCCTTCTTTGGACCAAGTTCGTCTCGTGCATCCCTTTTCGTCCTCCCATTTGATCCGTTGGGCTTCTTTGCACCAAGTTCGTCTCGTTCGTCCATCTTCGTCCTCCCATTTGATCCCTAGGCCTTCTTTGGACCAAGTTCGCCTCGTTCCTCCATCTTCGTCCTCCCATTTGATCCCTAGGCCTTCTTTGGACCAAGTTCGTCTCGTTCGTCCATCTTCATCCTCCCATTTGATCCGTTGGGCTTCTTTGCACCAAGTTCGTCTCGTTCGTCCATCTTCGTCCACCTATTTGATCCGTTGGCCTTCTTTGGACGAAGTTCGTCTCGTTCGTCCATCTTCGTCCTCCCATTTGATCCGTAGGCATTCTTTGGACCAAGTTCGTCTCGTGCATCCCTTTTCGTCCTCCCATTTGATCCGTTGGGCTTCTTTGCACCAAGTTCGTCTCGTTCGTCCATCTTCGTCCACCCATTTGATCCGTAGGCCTTCTTTGGACCAAGTTCGTCTCGTGCATCCCTTTTCGTCCTCCCATTTGATCCGTTGGGCTTCTTTGCACCAAGTTCGTCTCGTTCGCCCATCTTCGTCCTCCCATTTGATCCCTAGGCCTTCTTTGGACCAAGTTCGCCTCGTTCGTCCATCTTTGTCCTCCCATTTGATCCCTAGGCTTTCCTTGGACCAAGTTCGTCTCGTTCGTCCATCTTCGTCCACCCATTTGATCTGTAGGCCTTCTTTGGACCAAGTTCGTCTCGTTCATCCCTTTTCGTCCTCCCATTTGATCCGTTGGGCTTCTTTGCACCAAGTTCGTCTCGTTCGTCCATCTTCGTCCTCCCATTTGATCCCTAGGCCTTCTTTGGACCAAGTCCGTCTCGTTCGTCCATCTTCGTCCTCCCATTTGATCCCTAGGCTTTCCTTGGACCAAGTTCGTCTCGTTCGTCCATCTTCGTCCACCCATTTGATCCGTAGGCCTTCTTTGGACCAAGTTCGTCTCGTTCATCCCTTTTCGTCCTCCCATTTGATCCCTAGGCCTTCTTTGGACCAAGTCCGTCTCGTTCGTCCATCTTCGTCCTCCCATTTGATCCCTAGGCTTTCCTTGGACCAAGTTCGTCTCGTTCGTCCATCTTCGTCCACCTATTTGATCCGTAGGCCTTCTTTGGACCAAGTTCATCTCGTTCATCCCTTTTCGTCCTCCCATTTGATCCGTTGGGCTTCTTTGCACCAAGTTCGTCTCGTTCGTCCATCTTCGTCCTCCCATTTGATCCGTAGGCCTTCTTTGGACCAAGTTCGCCTCGTTCGTCCATCTTCGTCCTCCCATTTGATCCCTAGGCTTTCCTTGGACCAAGTTCGTCTCGTTCGTCCATCTTCGTCCACCCATTTGATCCATAGGCCTTCTTTGGACCAAGTTCGTCTCGTGCATCCCTTTTCGTCCTCCCATTTGATCCGTTGGGCTTCTTTGCACCAAGTTCGTCTCGTTCGTCCATCTTCGTCCTCCCATTTGATCCCTAGGCCTTCTTTGGACCAAGTTCGCCTCGTTCCTCCATCTTCGTCCTCCCATTTGATCCCTAGGCCTTCTTTGGACCAAGTTCGTCTCGTTCGTCCATCTTCATCCTCCCATTTGATCCGTTGGGCTTCTTTGCACCAAGTTCGTCTCGTTCGTCCATCTTCGTCCACCTATTTGATCCGTTGGCCTTCTTTGGACGAAGTTCGTCTCGTTCGTCCATCTTCGTCCTCCCATTTGATCCGTAGGCATTCTTTGGACCAAGTTCGTCTCGTGCATCCCTTTTCGTCCTCCCATTTGATCTGTTGGGCTTCTTTGCACCAAGTTCGTCTCGTTCGTCCATCTTCGTCCTCCCATTTGATCCGTAGGCCTTCTTTGGACCAAGTTCGTCTCGTGCATCCCTTTTCGTCCTCCCATTTGATCCGTTGGGCTTCTTTGCACCAAGTTCGTCTCGTTCGTCCATCTTCGTCCTCCCATTTGATCCCTAGGCCTTCTTTGGACCAAGTTCGCCTCGTTCGTCCATCTTCGTCCTCCCATTTGATCCCTAGGCCTTCTTTGGACCAAGTCCGTCTCGTTCGTCCATCTTCGTCCTCCCATTTGATCCCTAGGCTTTCCTTGGGCCAAATTCGTCTCGTTCGTCCATCTTCTTCCACCCATTTGATCCGTAGGCCTTCTTTGGACCAAGTTCGTCTCGTTCGTCCATCTTCGTCCTCCCATTTGATCCGTAGGCCTTCTTTGGACCAAGTTCGTCTCGTGCATCCCTTTTCGTCCTCCCATTTGATCCGTTGGGCTTCTTTGCACCAAGTTCGTCTCGTTCGTCCATCTTCGTCCTCCCATTTGATCCCTAGGCCTTCTTTGGACCAAGTTCGCCTCGTTCGTCCATCTTCGTCCTCCCATTTGATCCCTAGGCTTTCCTTAGACCAAGTTCGTCTCGTTCGTCCATCTTCGTCCACCCATTTGATCCGTAGGCCTTCTTTGGACCAAGTTCGTCTCGTTCATCCCTTTTCGTCCTCCCATTTGATCCGTTGGGCTTCTTTGCACCAAGTTCGTCTCGTTCGTCCATCTTCGTCCTCCCATTTGATCCCTAGGCCTTCTTTGGACCAAGTCCGTCTCGTTCGTCCATCTTCGTCCTCCCATTTGATCCGTTGGGCTTCTTTGCACCAAGTTCGTCTCGTTCGTCCATCTTCGTCCACCCATTTGATCCGTTGGCCTTCTTTGGACGAAGTTCGTCTCGTTCGTCCATCTTCGTCCTCCCATTTGATCCGTAGGCATTCTTTGGACCAAGTTCGTCTCGTGCATCCCTTTTCGTCCTCCCATTTGATCCGTTGGGCTTCTTTGCACCAAGTTCGTCTCGTTCGTCCATCTTCGTCCACCCATTTGATCCGTAGGCCTTCTTTGGACCAAGTTCGTCTCGTGCATCCCTTTTCGTCCTCCCATTTGATCCGTTGGGCTTCTTTGCACCAAGTTCGTCTCGTTCGCCCATCTTCGTCCTCCCATTTGATCCCTAGGCCTTCTTTGGACCAAGTTCGCCTCGTTCGTCCATCTTTGTCCTCCCATTTGATCCCTAGGCTTTCCTTGGACCAAGTTCGTCTCGTTCGTCCATCTTCGTCCACCCATTTGATCCGTAGGCCTTCTTTGGACCAAGTTCGTCTCGTTCATCCCTTTTCGTCCTCCCATTTGATCCGTTGGGCTTCTTTGCACCAAGTTCGTCTCGTTCGTCCATCTTCGTCCTCCCATTTGATCCCTAGGCCTTCTTTGGACCAAGTCCGTCTCGTTCGTCCATCTTCGTCCTCCCATTTGATCCCTAGGCTTTCCTTGGACCAAGTTCGTCTCGTTCGTCCATCTTCGTCCACCCATTTGATCCGTAGGCCTTCTTTGGACCAAGTTCGTCTCGTTCATCCCTTTTCGTCCTCCCATTTGATCCGTTGGGCTTCTTTGCACCAAGTTCGTCTCGTTCGTCCATCTTCGTCCTCCCATTTGATCCGTTGGCCTTCTTTGGACCAAGTTCGTCTCGTTCGTCCATCTTCGTCCTCCCATTTGATCCCTAGGCCTTCTTTGGACCAAGTTCGTCTCGTTCGTCCATCTTCATCCTCCCATTTGATCCGTTGGGCTTCTTTGCACCAAGTTCGTCTCGTTCGTCCATCTTCGTCCACCTATTTGATCCGTTGGCCTTCTTTGGACGAAGTTCGTCTCGTTCGTCCATCTTCGTCCTCCCATTTGATCCGTAGGCATTCTTTGGACCAAGTTCGTCTCGTGCATCCCTTTTCGTCCTCCCATTTGATCCGTTGGGCTTCTTTGCACCAAGTTCGTCTCGTTCGTCCATCTTCGTCCACCCATTTGATCCGTAGGCCTTCTTTGGACCAAGTTCGTCTCGTGCATCCCTTTTCGTCCTCCCATTTGATCCGTTGGGCTTCTTTGCACCAAGTTCGTCTCGTTCGCCCATCTTCGTCCTCCCATTTGATCCCTAGGCCTTCTTTGGACCAAGTTCGCCTCGTTCGTCCATCTTTGTCCTCCCATTTGATCCCTAGGCTTTCCTTGGACCAAGTTCGTCTCGTTCGTCCATCTTCGTCCACCCATTTGATCCGTAGGCCTTCTTTGGACCAAGTTCGTCTCGTTCATCCCTTTTCGTCCTCCCATTTGATCCGTTGGGCTTCTTTGCACCAAGTTCGTCTCGTTCGTCCATCTTCGTCCTCCCATTTGATCCCTAGGCCTTCTTTGGACCAAGTCCGTCTCGTTCGTCCATCTTCGTCCTCCCATTTGATCCCTAGGCTTTCCTTGCACCAAGTTCGTCTCGTTCGTCCATCTTCGTCCTCCCATTTGATCCCTAGGCCTTCTTTGGACCAAGTTCGCCTCGTTCCTCCATCTTCGTCCTCCCATTTGATCCCTAGGCCTTCTTTGGACCAAGTTCGTCTCGTTCATCCCTTTTCGTCCTCCCATTTGATCCGTTGGGCTTCTTTGCACCAAGTTCGTCTCGTTCGTCCATCTTCGTCCTCCCATTTGATCCGTTGGCCTTCTTTGGACCAAGTTCGTCTCGTTCGTCCATCTTCGTCCTCCCATTTGATCCGTAGGCCTTCTTTGAACCAAGTTCGTCTCGTGCCTCCCTTTTCGTCCTCCCATTTGATCCGTTGGGCTTCTTTGCACCAAGTTCGTCTCGTTCGTCCATCTTCGTCCTCCCATTTGATCCCTAGGCCTTCTTTGGACCAAGTTCGCCTCGTTCCTCCATCTTCGTCCTCCCATTTGATCCCTAGGCCTTCTTTGGACCAAGTTCGTCTCGTTCGTCCATCTTCATCCTCCCATTTGATCCGTTGGGCTTCTTTGCACCAAGTTCGTCTCGTTCGTCCATCTTCGTCCACCTATTTGATCCGTTGGCCTTCTTTGGACGAAGTTCGTCTCGTTCGTCCATCTTCGTCCTCCCATTTGATCCGTAGGCATTCTTTGGACCAAGTTCGTCTCGTGCATCCCTTTTCGTCCTCCCATTTGATCTGTTGGGCTTCTTTGCACCAAGTTCGTCTCGTTCGTCCATCTTCGTCCTCCCATTTGATCCGTAGGCCTTCTTTGGACCAAGTTCGTCTCGTGCATCCCTTTTCGTCCTCCCATTTGATCCGTTGGGCTTCTTTGCACCAAGTTCGTCTCGTTCGTCCATCTTCGTCCTCCCATTTGATCCCTAGGCCTTCTTTGGACCAAGTTCGCCTCGTTCGTCCATCTTCGTCCTCCCATTTGATCCCTAGGCCTTCTTTGGACCAAGTCCGTCTCGTTCGTCCATCTTCGTCCTCCCATTTGATCCCTAGGCTTTCCTTGGGCCAAATTCGTCTCGTTCGTCCATCTTCGTCCACCCATTTGATCCGTAGGCCTTCTTTGGACCAAGTTCGTCTCGTTCGTCCATCTTCGTCCTCCCATTTGATCCGTAGGCCTTCTTTGGACCAAGTTCGTCTCGTGCATCCCTTTTCGTCCTCCCATTTGATCCGTTGGGCTTCTTTGCACCAAGTTCGTCTCGTTCGTCCATCTTCGTCCTCCCATTTGATCCCTAGGCCTTCTTTGGACCAAGTTCGCCTCGTTCGTCCATCTTCGTCCTCCCATTTGATCCCTAGGCTTTCCTTAGACCAAGTTCGTCTCGTTCGTCCATCTTCGTCCACCCATTTGATCCGTAGGCCTTCTTTGGACCAAGTTCGTCTCGTTCATCCCTTTTCGTCCTCCCATTTGATCCGTTGGGCTTCTTTGCACCAAGTTCGTCTCGTTCGTCCATCTTCGTCCTCCCATTTGATCCCTAGGCCTTCTTTGGACCAAGTCCGTCTCGTTCGTCCATCTTCGTCCTCCCATTTGATCCGTTGGGCTTCTTTGCACCAAGTTCGTCTCGTTCGTCCATCTTCGTCCACCCATTTGATCCGTTGGCCTTCTTTGGACGAAGTTCGTCTCGTTCGTCCATCTTCGTCCTCCCATTTGATCCGTAGGCATTCTTTGGACCAAGTTCGTCTCGTGCATCCCTTTTCGTCCTCCCATTTGATCCGTTGGGCTTCTTTGCACCAAGTTCGTCTCGTTCGTCCATCTTCGTCCACCCATTTGATCCGTAGGCCTTCTTTGGACCAAGTTCGTCTCGTGCATCCCTTTTCGTCCTCCCATTTGATCCGTTGGGCTTCTTTGCACCAAGTTCGTCTCGTTCGCCCATCTTCGTCCTCCCATTTGATCCCTAGGCCTTCTTTGGACCAAGTTCGCCTCGTTCGTCCATCTTTGTCCTCCCATTTGATCCCTAGGCTTTCCTTGGACCAAGTTCGTCTCGTTCGTCCATCTTCGTCCACCCATTTGATCCGTAGGCCTTCTTTGGACCAAGTTCGTCTCGTTCATCCCTTTTCGTCCTCCCATTTGATCCGTTGGGCTTCTTTGCACCAAGTTCGTCTCGTTCGTCCATCTTCGTCCTCCCATTTGATCCCTAGGCCTTCTTTGGACCAAGTCCGTCTCGTTCGTCCATCTTCGTCCTCCCATTTGATCCCTAGGCTTTCCTTGGACCAAGTTCGTCTCGTTCGTCCATCTTCGTCCACCCATTTGATCCGTAGGCCTTCTTTGGACCAAGTTCGTCTCGTTCATCCCTTTTCGTCCTCCCATTTGATCCGTTGGGCTTCTTTGCACCAAGTTCGTCTCGTTCGTCCATCTTCGTCCTCCCATTTGATCCGTTGGCCTTCTTTGGACCAAGTTCGTCTCGTTCGTCCATCTTCGTCCTCCCATTTGATCCCTAGGCCTTCTTTGGACCAAGTTCGTCTCGTTCGTCCATCTTCATCCTCCCATTTGATCCGTTGGGCTTCTTTGCACCAAGTTCGTCTCGTTCGTCCATCTTCGTCCACCTATTTGATCCGTTGGCCTTCTTTGGACGAAGTTCGTCTCGTTCGTCCATCTTCGTCCTCCCATTTGATCCGTAGGCATTCTTTGGACCAAGTTCGTCTCGTGCATCCCTTTTCGTCCTCCCATTTGATCCGTTGGGCTTCTTTGCACCAAGTTCGTCTCGTTCGTCCATCTTCGTCCACCCATTTGATCCGTAGGCCTTCTTTGGACCAAGTTCGTCTCGTGCATCCCTTTTCGTCCTCCCATTTGATCCGTTGGGCTTCTTTGCACCAAGTTCGTCTCGTTCGCCCATCTTCGTCCTCCCATTTGATCCCTAGGCCTTCTTTGGACCAAGTTCGCCTCGTTCGTCCATCTTTGTCCTCCCATTTGATCCCTAGGCTTTCCTTGGACCAAGTTCGTGATGAGGACATGGAGATCCAAGAAGCCATTCAAAGCCTAGGAGGCCCAATGACTAGGGCAATGTCAAGAAGGGTCCAAGAAGGCTTAGTCCAATTCATGACTAAGACAATTTCCAACATGGACAAAGAAGTAATTGCACCAAAGACCATGCTTGTCATCCAAGCTATGGAGGAGGCGCAACACTCATGAAACCAGCCATGTTATTTTGTTTTAAATAAAGTGCATGTGACCAATTGATTTATTTGGGACCAAAGCACTAAGTTGTTTAATTCCTTGTTTTATTTTTGTGTGTTTAATCCACTTTAAGTGGTTACATGAATAAAGGCAAGAGGAAGGCATGGTGGGCGCATAAAGGCAAGGGAGACAAAGAAGTCATAGCAATCAAGACTAAGGCATGAATGCTCCAACATCACAATAAAAGTATAACAGCCACATGTTTAATTTCAATCAAAATGGTGGCTGCATTAAGAAGGTGGGGCGCTGCACTTCATGGCTGGATAACAGCCAAATCAATTGGCTCTCTTGGGATTCCTTGCACCAGTAGTAAAGGACTTAAAGAACAATCAAAGAAGGCATCCAAGACAACAGGCTGTGCGCATATTGATGGCTGGACAGCAGCCATATTCATGGTTTTCCATCAGATTCCTTGCACATTAAAAAGCTAGGGAGCAGCCATATAATTGCTTGTAATTACTTGTTAATTCTAGCCTAGGATTCTCTTGTTTTGGGCGCATAAGAAGGGCTGGATGACAGCCAACTTAATTCTTGTAATTGCTCCTTAATGAACACCTAGGATTCCTTGTAAGCCTTGAATGGCATAGACTATGTCCTTACCTTGTAATCAGACCAGCCTCCCTCACTATAAATAGGGGGCGCATGGTGCCTTGAAGGGAACTTGGATTTTGAGCAAAAATATTACCTTGTGTAATTGAGTCCTTACTCTTTGGTTCTGGATTGAACCAGACTTTGATCTTACCAAGAATCCTTTCTTGTGGTGATCCTCATTTCCATAGGCTTATCCTTGTCTTGGATTAGACCAAGGTGGCGCCCCTTGCCTCCCATCCATTCTTCTTGTTCCTTGCTTCCTAAATTGCTCTCTTGTTTGCTTGTTATAACAAGAACTCTTAATTCTCACTTCCTTTTTGTTCACTTGTTCTTATTCTGTTCACTAGTTTCTTGTTAAAATAAGAACCATCCTTTCTTGCTTTTCTTTCTTAAAGATTGAAAATCACAAGTTCTTAGTCACAACCAGAATCTAAGTGGTGAATTCAAGTCATTGGCCAAGTTGTTACAACAAGGAGGCCATCATTTGGCATCAAAGCTTTGGTTCGAATTGTTACAAAAAAAAAAAAGCCCAGGTTTATCTAATCTTATCTTTGTGTTTTGATTCTTAGTTTGTTATTAAAAAAAAAAAAAGAAAAAAAAAAAAGGCTGCGAAAATTCAAAAGAAAAAAAAATATTTGTGTTTTGAATTCTGGTTGTGTTTTATTCTTGCTGCACTTTGATTTCTATTTTTCTCAATTTTGTTCTTTGAGTGAGTTCTAATTTGTTCTAGTTCTCACAATTTTTGTTCAGTTTCTTTTGTTTCTTGTTTTTTTTACCTTTGCTACTCTAAGCTATTTTGGTGTGTGGATTATTATTTTGATTGGTTTCTTGGTTGTTTCACTTTCTGGTTTCTTTAAAGAACTAAAAGAGTTATGGATCCTCAAAATCGTTTACTTTTAGAAGCCCTCACGGCAAAAATGAGTGAACTATTAAAACAAGAGTTGGTAGGTATCAATGAGAGAATTGATCAATTGGAAAACTCACAAAACAATAGTGATGGGGAGGATCGGAGGAGAAGGCGTGATGATAATAGAGAAGAGAGGTTGAGTGGTATAAAAATTAAAGTACCACAGTTTGTTGGAAGGAATGATCCCGAGGCGTATTTAGAATGGGAAACTAAAATTGAACAAATTTTTTCCTGTTATAATTACACTGATCTTCAAAAGGTGCAGGTTGCTTCTATTGAATTTACAGATTATGCCTTGGTGTGGTGGGATCAATTGGTGAAGGAAAGGAGAAGGTACAATGAGCAACCCATTGCCACATGGGAGGAGATGAAAAGGCTCATGAGAAGGAGATTCGTCCCATCTTATTACAACAGAGAGTTGCACAACAAGTTACAGCGACTCACCCAAGGTAATAAGAGTGTAGATGAGTACTTTAAGGAGATGGAGGTGGCGAAAATTAGAGCAAATGTGGAGGAGGATGAAGAAGCAACCATGGCCAGATTCTTGCATGGTCTAAATCGTGACATTAGTGATATAGTGGAGCTACAACACTATGTCCAATTGGACGATTTGTTACATCAAGCCACAAAGGTAGAACAACAACTCAAAAGGAAGGGCCAAATAAGAAGAAGCACTACCACTTCCAATTGGAAGAATCACCCAAAGAATGAAGGTGCCTCATCATCCAAAGAAGCCACGGCTGATCCAAAAGGTAAAAACACTATAACTAGTCCTTCTCAAAATTCAACTAATCGGGCTGTTAAGTGTTTCAAGTGCCAAGGCTTAGGACACATTGCATCTCAATGTCCTACCAAGAGAATTATGATGGTAGAGGAGGTTGAGGAGGAAGAGGAAGAGGGCGAAGAGTATGAAGAGGGTGGTGAAGAGGAGGAGGCCCAAATACCAAGTGGAGAGTTGCTCATGATGAAGAGGGTGCTAGAAGCCATGGTCAAGGAAGAAGAGGCAACTCAAAGGGAAAACATTTTTCACTCAAGATGCCTCATAAAAGGCAAGGTATGTTCCCTTATTATTGATGGTGGGAGTTGTACAAATGTTGCTAGTACAAGGTTAGTTTCCAAACTGCAAATAGAAACTAAACCCCACCCCAAGCCATATAAGCTTCAATGGCTTGTTAATGATGTTGAGATGGTTGTGGACAAGCAAGTAGAAATTTCTTTTTCAATTGGTAAATATGAGGATGTGGCTGTTTGTGATGTTGTACCCATGGAGGCCAGCCATGTGTTGTTGGGAAGGCCTTGGCAATTTGACAAGAAAGCAAGTCATGAAGGGCACACCAACAAGTATTCTTTTGTTCATCATGGAAAAAGAATTGTATTGGCTCCTTTGAGCCCAAGTGAGGTGAGAGATGATCAAAAGAAATTGAGAGAAAAATGTGAAAAAGAAAAAGGAATAGAAAAAGAAGAAAAAGAAAAGATCGCCAAAGAAAAAGAGAGAAAAAAGAGTGACAAAAAGAAAAATGAAGAAAAGAAAGAAAGTTTGATGGCGACAAAAGGAGAGGTTAAAAAAGCTATTTTTTCAAATCAGCCCCTATATTTGCTTTTTAGCAAAGAGGTGGCCTTGTTGGAAAATTTACCTAACACCAAAGAATTGCCAAAATGCATAGATTTTCTTTTGCAGGAATTTGAGGACTTGTTTCCTAAGGAGGTACCAAGTGGGCTGCCACCTTTGAGAGGGATTGAGCACCACATTGATCTCATCCCAGGCGCCACTTTGCCTAATAGGCCAGCCTACCGGAGCAACCCCCAACAAACGCAAGAGATACAAAAGCAAGTGGCTGAATTGGTAAGTAAAGGTTGGGTAAGAGAAAGCTTAAGTCCTTGTGCTGTCCCTGTTATTTTAGTCCCTAAGAAAGATGGTAGCTGGAGAATGTGCACTGATTGTAGAGCTGTTAACAATATTACTGTTAAGTATAGGCATCCTATTCCAAGATTAGATGACTTGCTTGATGAATTGTTTGGTGCATGCTTGTTCTCTAAAATTGATTTGAAAAGTGGGTACCATCAAATTAGGATAAGGGAAGGGGATGAATGGAAAACTGCTTTCAAAACAAAGTATGGTTTATATGAGTGGTTAGTTATGCCTTTTGGTTTAACAAATGCACCTAGCACTTTCATGAGATTAATGAACCATGTTTTGAGAGAATTTTTGGGCAAATTTGTTGTTGTATATTTTGATGATATCTTGATATATAGCAAAAATTTAGAAGACCATTGCATTCATCTAAGGGCTGTTTTAAATGTGTTAAGAAAAGAAAGCTTGTATGCAAACTTGGAAAAATGTGTTTTTTGCACGAAACAAGTTATTTTTCTAGGCTTTGTTATAAGCTCTCAAGGAGTGCATGTGGATGAAGCAAAGGTGAAGGCAATCCAAGAGTGGCCAACACCTAAAAATGTGACTGAGGTAAGAAGCTTTCATGGTTTAGCAAGTTTCTATAGGAGGTTTGTTAAGGACTTTAGTACTATTGCTGCACCTCTTAATGAAATTGTTAAAAAGGAAGTTGGTTTTAAATGGGGTGAGAAACAAGAACAAGCTTTTTCAATTCTTAAAGAAAAGCTCACCCAAGCACCAATTCTAGCATTGCCTAATTTTTCAAAATCTTTTGAAATTGAGTGTGATGCTTCCAATTTTGGAATTGGGGCTGTTTTAATGCAAGAAGGACATCCAATTGCTTATTATAGTGAGAAATTAAAAGGGGCTGCCCTAAATTACTCAACTTATGATAAGGAATTGTATGCCTTAGTAAGGGCATTGCAAACATGGCAACATTACTTGCTGCCAAAAGAATTTGTCATTCATAGTGATCATGAGTCCTTGAAGTACTTAAAAGGACAAGGTAAGTTGAACAAGAAGCATGCTAAATGGGTTGAATTTTTGGAGCAATTTCCTTATGTGATTAAGCACAAGAAGGGTAAGGCAAATGTTGTGGCTGATGCATTATCAAGAAGGTATGCATTACTCTCTACTCTTGAAACTAAAGTTTTTGGACTTGAACACATTAAGGAATTGTATGAGCATGATCTTGATTTTTCTGAAAAATATGTTGATTGTGTGCATGCTGCCCATAATGGATTTTTTAGGCACAATGATTATTTGTTCAAAGAGAAAAGGTTGTGTGTGCCAAAAGGATCCATTAGAGACCTCTTGGTCAAAGAGGCGCATGAGGGGGGGTTAATGGGACACTTTGGTGTTCCTAAAACTTTGGAATTTTTACAAGAACATTTTTATTGGCCTCACATGAAAGTTGATGTGCAAAAGTATTGTGAAAGGTGTATTGTTTGCAAAAAGGCCAAATCCAAAGTTTTACCCCATGGTTTGTATACTCCTTTACCTGTTCCTGAATATCCTTGGATTGACCTTTCCATGGACTTTGTTTTGGGGCTGCCAAGAACAAAGACTGGAAAAGATTCTATTTTTGTTGTTGTGGACAGGTTCTCAAAAATGGCACACTTCATCCCTTGCAAAAAGGTGGATGATGCTTGCCACATTGCTGATTTGTTCTTCAAAGAGGTGGTGCGCCTACATGGCCTACCAAAGAGTATAGTGTCCGATCGTGACGCTAAGTTTCTAAGCCACTTCTGGAGAACTTTGTGGGGTAAGGTGGGAACTAAGTTACTATTCTCTACAACTTGTCATCCCCAAACTGATGGGCAAACTGAGGTAGTAAACAGAACTCTCTCTACTCTTTTAAGGGCTGTGCTTTCAAAGAATTTGAAAATGTGGGAAACATGGCTGCCCCATGTTGAATTTGCTTATAATAGGGCTGTCCATAGTACTACAAATCATTCCCCATTTGAGATTGTGTATGGTTATAATCCTTTGACTCCTCTTGATTTGTTACCTTTACCTAACACATCTCTTTTGAAGCATAAAGATGGCAAAGCCAAAGCTGAATTTGTGAAAAGTTTGCATGAGAAAATTAAATTGCAAATTGAAAAGAAGAATGAAAGCTATGCCAAAAACGCCAATAAAGGGCGCAAACGGGCTATCTTTGAACCCGGAGATTGGGTTTGGATCCATATGAGAAAGGAAAGGTTTCCTTCACAAAGGAAATCTAAGTTAATGCCTAGGGGCGATGGCCCTTTCCAAGTGATTGCCAAAGTTAATGATAATGCTTACAAGATTGACCTTCCTGGTGAGTATGGTGTTAGTGCCACTTTCAATGTTGCTGACTTGTCTCCTTTTGATGTAGGTGATGAAGACTTCAATTCGAGGTCGAATTCTTTTCAAGAGGGGGCGAATGATGAGGACATGGAGATCCAAGAAGCCATTCAAAGCCTAGGAGGCCCAATGACTAGGGCAATGTCAAGAAGGGTCCAAGAAGGCTTAGTCCAATTCATGACTAAGACAATTTCCAACATGGACAAAGAAGTAATTGCACCAAAGACCATGCTTGTCATCCAAGCTATGGAGGAGGCGCAACACTCATGAAACCAGCCATGTTATTTTGTTTTAAATAAAGTGCATGTGACCAATTGATTTATTTGGGACCAAAGCACTAAGTTGTTTAATTCCTTGTTTTATTTTTGTGTGTTTAATCCACTTTAAGTGGTTACATGAATAAAGGCAAGAGGAAGGCATGGTGGGCGCATAAAGGCAAGGGAGACAAAGAAGTCATAGCAATCAAGACTAAGGCATGAATGCTCCAACATCACAATAAAAGTATAACAGCCACATGTTTAATTTCAATCAAAATGGTGGCTGCATTAAGAAGGTGGGGCGCTGCACTTCATGGCTGGATAACAGCCAAATCAATTGGCTCTCTTGGGATTCCTTGCACCAGTAGTAAAGGACTTAAAGAACAATCAAAGAAGGCATCCAAGACAACAGGCTGTGCGCATATTGATGGCTGGACAGCAGCCATATTCATGGTTTTCCATCAGATTCCTTGCACATTAAAAAGCTAGGGAGCAGCCATATAATTGCTTGTAATTACTTGTTAATTCTAGCCTAGGATTCTCTTGTTTTGGGCGCATAAGAAGGGCTGGATGACAGCCAACTTAATTCTTGTAATTGCTCCTTAATGAACACCTAGGATTCCTTGTAAGCCTTGAATGGCATAGACTATGTCCTTACCTTGTAATCAGACCAGCCTCCCTCACTATAAATAGGGGGCGCATGGTGCCTTGAAGGGAACTTGGATTTTGAGCAAAAATATTACCTTGTGTAATTGAGTCCTTACTCTTTGGTTCTGGATTGAACCAGACTTTGATCTTACCAAGAATCCTTTCTTGTGGTGATCCTCATTTCCATAGGCTTATCCTTGTCTTGGATTAGACCAAGGTGGCGCCCCTTGCCTCCCATCCATTCTTCTTGTTCCTTGCTTCCTAAATTGCTCTCTTGTTTGCTTGTTATAACAAGAACTCTTAATTCTCACTTCCTTTTTGTTCACTTGTTCTTATTCTGTTCACTAGTTTCTTGTTAAAATAAGAACCATCCTTTCTTGCTTTTCTTTCTTAAAGATTGAAAATCACAAGTTCTTAGTCACAACCAGAATCTAAGTGGTGAATTCAAGTCATTGGCCAAGTTGTTACAACAAGGAGGCCATCAGTTCGTCTCGTTCGTCCATCTTCGTCCACCCATTTGATCCGTAGGCCTTCTTTGGACCAAGTTCGTCTCGTTCATCCCTTTTCGTCCTCCCATTTGATCCGTTGGGCTTCTTTGCACCAAGTTCGTCTCGTTCGTCCATCTTCGTCCTCCCATTTGATCCCTAGGCCTTCTTTGGACCAAGTCCGTCTCGTTCGTCCATCTTCGTCCTCCCATTTGATCCCTAGGCTTTCCTTGCACCAAGTTCGTCTCGTTCGTCCATCTTCGTCCTCCCATTTGATCCCTAGGCCTTCTTTGGACCAAGTTCGCCTCGTTCCTCCATCTTCGTCCTCCCATTTGATCCCTAGGCCTTCTTTGGACCAAGTTCGTCTCGTTCATCCCTTTTCGTCCTCCCATTTGATCCGTTGGGCTTCTTTGCACCAAGTTCGTCTCGTTCGTCCATCTTCGTCCTCCCATTTGATCCGTTGGCCTTCTTTGGACCAAGTTCGTCTCGTTCGTCCATCTTCGTCCTCCCATTTGATCCGTAGGCCTTCTTTGAACCAAGTTCGTCTCGTGCCTCCCTTTTCGTCCTCCCATTTGATCCGTTGGGCTTCTTTGCACCAAGTTCGTCTCGTTCGTCCATCTTCGTCCTCCCATTTGATCCCTAGGCCTTCTTTGGACCAAGTTCGCCTCGTTCGTCCATCTTCGTCCTCCCATTTGATCCCTAGGCTTTCCTTGGACCAAGTTCGTCTCGTTCGTCCATCTTCGTCCACCCATTTGATCCATAGGCCTTCTTTGGACCAAGTTCGTCTCGTTCATCCCTTTTCGTCCTCCCATTTGATCCGTTGGGCTTCTTTGCACCAAGTTCGTCTCGTTCGTCCATCTTCGTCCTCCCATTTGATCCGTTGGCCTTCTTTGGACCAAGTTCGTCTCGTTCGTCCATCTTCGTCCTCCCATTTGATCCGTTGGGCTTCTTTGGACCAAGTTCGTCTCGTTCCTCCCTTTTCGTCCTCCCATTTGATCCGTTGGGCTTCTTTGCACCAAGTTCGTCTCGTTCGTCCATCTTCGTCCTCCCATTTGATCCCTAGGCTTTCCTTGGACCAAGTTCGTCTCGTTCGTCCATCTTCGTCCACCCATTTGATCCGTAGGCCTTCTTTGGACCAAGTTCGTCTCGTTCGTCCATCTTCGTCCTCCCATTTGATCCGTAGGCCTTCTTTGGACCAAGTTCGTCTCGTGCATCCCTTTTCGTCCTCCCATTTGATCCGTTGGGCTTCTTTGCACCAAGTTCGTCTCGTTCGTCCATCTTCGTCCTCCCATTTGATCCCTAGGCCTTCTTTGGACCAAGTTCGCCTCGTTCGTCCATCTTCGTCCTCCCATTTGATCCCTAGGCTTTCCTTGGACCAAGTTCGTCTCGTTCGTCCATCTTCGTCCACCCATTTGATCCATAGGCCTTCTTTGGACCAAGTTCGTCTCGTGCATCCCTTTTCGTCCTCCCATTTGATCCGTTGGGCTTCTTTGCACCAAGTTCGTCTCGTTCGTCCATCTTCGTCCTCCCATTTGATCCCTAGGCCTTCTTTGGACCAAGTTCGCCTCGTTCCTCCATCTTCGTCCTCCCATTTGATCCCTAGGCCTTCTTTGGACCAAGTTCGTCTCGTTCGTCCATCTTCATCCTCCCATTTGATCCGTTGGGCTTCTTTGCACCAAGTTCGTCTCGTTCGTCCATCTTCGTCCACCTATTTGATCCGTTGGCCTTCTTTGGACGAAGTTCGTCTCGTTCGTCCATCTTCGTCCTCCCATTTGATCCGTAGGCATTCTTTGGACCAAGTTCGTCTCGTGCATCCCTTTTCGTCCTCCCATTTGATCTGTTGGGCTTCTTTGCACCAAGTTCGTCTCGTTCGTCCATCTTCGTCCTCCCATTTGATCCGTAGGCCTTCTTTGGACCAAGTTCGTCTCGTGCATCCCTTTTCGTCCTCCCATTTGATCCGTTGGGCTTCTTTGCACCAAGTTCGTCTCGTTCGTTCATCTTCGTCCTCCCATTTGATCCCTAGGCCTTCTTTGGACCAAGTTCGCCTCGTTCGTCCATCTTCGTCCTCCCATTTGATCCCTAGGCCTTCTTTGGACCAAGTCCGTCTCGTTCGTCCATCTTCGTCCTCCCATTTGATCCCTAGGCTTTCCTTGGGCCAAATTCGTCTCGTTCGTCCATCTTCGTCCACCCATTTGATCCGTAGGCCTTCTTTGGACCAAGTTCGTCTCGTTCGTCCATCTTCGTCCTCCCATTTGATCCTTAGGCCTTCTTTGGACCAAGTTCGTCTCGTGCATCCCTTTTCGTCCTCCCATTTGATCCGTTGGGCTTCTTTGCACCAAGTTCGTCTCGTTCGTCCATCTTCGTCCTCCCATTTGATCCCTAGGCCTTCTTTGGACCAAGTTCGCCTCGTTCGTCCATCTTCGTCCTCCCATTTGATCCCTAGGCTTTCCTTAGACCAAGTTCGTCTCGTTCGTCCATCTTCGTCCACCCATTTGATCCGTAGGCCTTCTTTGGACCAAGTTCGTCTCGTTCATCCCTTTTCGTCCTCCCATTTGATCCGTTGGGCTTCTTTGCACCAAGTTCGTCTCGTTCGTCCATCTTCGTCCTCCCATTTGATCCCTAGGCCTTCTTTGGACCAAGTCCGTCTCGTTCGTCCATCTTCGTCCTCCCATTTGATCCGTTGGGCTTCTTTGCACCAAGTTCGTCTCGTTCGTCCATCTTCGTCCACCCATTTGATCCGTTGGCCTTCTTTGGACGAAGTTCGTCTCGTTCGTCCATCTTCGTCCTCCCATTTGATCCGTAGGCATTCTTTGGACCAAGTTCGTCTCGTGCATCCCTTTTCGTCCTCCCATTTGATCCGTTGGGCTTCTTTGCACCAAGTTCGTCTCGTTCGTCCATCTTCGTCCACCCATTTGATCCGTAGGCCTTCTTTGGACCAAGTTCGTCTCGTGCATCCCTTTTCGTCCTCCCATTTGATCCGTTGGGCTTCTTTGCACCAAGTTCGTCTCGTTCGCCCATCTTCGTCCTCCCATTTGATCCCTAGGCCTTCTTTGGACCAAGTTCGCCTCGTTCGTCCATCTTTGTCCTCCCATTTGATCCCTAGGCTTTCCTTGGACCAAGTTCGTCTCGTTCGTCCATCTTCGTCCACCCATTTGATCCGTAGGCCTTCTTTGGACCAAGTTCGTCTCGTTCATCCCTTTTCGTCCTCCCATTTGATCCGTTGGGCTTCTTTGCACCAAGTTCGTCTCGTTCGTCCATCTTCGTCCTCCCATTTGATCCCTAGGCCTTCTTTGGACCAAGTCCGTCTCGTTCGTCCATCTTCGTCCTCCCATTTGATCCCTAGGCTTTCCTTGGACCAAGTTCGTCTCGTTCGTCCATCTTCGTCCACCCATTTGATCCGTAGGCCTTCTTTGGACCAAGTTCGTCTCGTTCATCCCTTTTCGTCCTCCCATTTGATCCGTTGGGCTTCTTTGCACCAAGTTCGTCTCGTTCGTCCATCTTCGTCCTCCCATTTGATCCGTTGGCCTTCTTTGGACCAAGTTCGTCTCGTTCGTCCATCTTCGTCCTCCCATTTGATCCGTAGGCCTTCTTTGAACCAAGTTCGTCTCGTGCCTCCCTTTTCGTCCTCCCATTTGATCCGTTGGGCTTCTTTGCACCAAGTTCGTCTCGTTCGTCCATCTTCGTCCTCCCATTTGATCCCTAGGCCTTCTTTGGACCAAGTTCGCCTCGTTCGTCCATCTTCGTCCTCCCATTTGATCCCTAGGCTTTCCTTGGACCAAGTTCGTCTCGTTCGTCCATCTTCGTCCACCCATTTGATCCATAGGCCTTCTTTGGACCAAGTTCGTCTCGTGCATCCCTTTTCGTCCTCCCATTTGATCCGTTGGGCTTCTTTGCACCAAGTTCGTCTCGTTCGTCCATCTTCGTCCTCCCATTTGATCCCTAGGCCTTCTTTGGACCAAGTTCGCCTCGTTCCTCCATCTTCGTCCTCCCATTTGATCCCTAGGCCTTCTTTGGACCAAGTTCGTCTCGTTCGTCCATCTTCATCCTCCCATTTGATCCGTTGGGCTTCTTTGCACCAAGTTCGTCTCGTTCGTCCATCTTCGTCCACCCATTTGATCCGTTGGCCTTCTTTGGACGAAGTTCGTCTCGTTCGTCCATCTTCGTCCTCCCATTTGATCCGTAGGCATTCTTTGGACCAAGTTCGTCTCGTGCATCCCTTTTCGTCCTCCCATTTGATCCGTTGGGCTTCTTTGCACCAAGTTCGTCTCGTTCGTCCATCTTCGTCCACCCATTTGATCCGTAGGCCTTCTTTGGACCAAGTTCGTCTCGTGCATCCCTTTTCGTCCTCCCATTTGATCCGTTGGGCTTCTTTGCACCAAGTTCGTCTCGTTCGCCCATCTTCGTCCTCCCATTTGATCCCTAGGCCTTCTTTGGACCAAGTTCGCCTCGTTCGTCCATCTTTGTCCTCCCATTTGATCCCTAGGCTTTCCTTGGACCAAGTTCGTCTCGTTCGTCCATCTTCGTCCACCCATTTGATTCGTAGGCCTTCTTTGGACCAAGTTCGTCTCGTTCATCCCTTTTCGTCCTACCATTTGATCCGTTGGGCTTCTTTGCACCAAGTTCGTCTCGTTCGTCCATCTTCGTCCTCCCATTTGATCCCTAGGCCTTCTTTGGACCAAGTCCGTCTCGTTCGTCCATCTTCGTCCTCCCATTTGATCCCTAGGCTTTCCTTGGACCAAGTTCGTCTCGTTCGTCCATCTTCGTCCACCCATTTGATCCGTAGGCCTTCTTTGGACCAAGTTCGTCTCGTTCATCCCTTTTCGTCCTCCCATTTGATCCGTTGGGCTTCTTTGCACCAAGTTCGTCTCGTTCGTCCATCTTCGTCCTCCCATTTGATCCGTTGGCCTTCTTTGGACCAAGTTCGTCTCGTTCGTCCATCTTCGTCCTCCCATTTGATCCGTAGGCCTTCTTTGAACCAAGTTCGTCTCGTGCCTCCCTTTTCGTCCTCCCATTTGATCCGTTGGGCTTCTTTGCACCAAATTCGTCTCGTTCGTTCATCTTCGTCCTCCCATTTGATCCCTAGGCTTTCTTTGGACCAAGTTCGCCTCGTTCGTCCATCTTCGTCCTCCCATTTGATCCCTAGGCTTTCCTTGGACCAAGTTCGTCTCGTTCGTCCATCTTCGTCCACCCATTTGATCCGTAGGCCTTCTTTGGACCAAGTTCGTCTCGTGCATCCCTTTTCGTACTCCCATTTGATCCGTAGGCCTTCTTTGGACCAAGTTCGTCTCGTGCATCCCTTTTCGTCCTCCCATTTGATCTGTTGGGCTTCTTTGCACCAAGTTCGTCTCGTTCGTCCATCTTCGTCCTCCCATTTGATCCCTAGGCCTTCTTTGGACCAAGTTCGCCTCGTTCCTCCATCTTCGTCCTCCCATTTGATCCCTAGGCCTTCTTTGGACCAAGTCCATCTCGTTCGTCCATCTTCGTCCTCCCATTTGATCCCTAGGCTTTCCTTGGACCAAGTTCGTCTCGTTCGTCCATCTTCGTCCACCCATTTGATCCGTAGGCCTTCTTTGGACCAAGTTCGTCTCGTTCATCCCTTTTCGTCCTCCCATTTGATCCGTTGGGCTTCTTTGCACCAAGTTCGTCTCGTTCGTCCATCTTCGTCCACCCATTTGATCCGTAGGCCTTCTTTGGACCAAGTTCGTCTCGTGCATCCCTTTTCGTCCTCCCATTTGATCCGTTGGGCTTCTTTGCACCAAGTTCGTCTCGTTCGCCCATCTTCGTCCTCCCATTTGATCCCTAGGCCTTCTTTGGACCAAGTTCGCCTCGTTCGTCCATCTTTGTCCTCCCATTTGATCCCTAGGCTTTCCTTGGACCAAGTTCGTCTCGTTCGTCCATCTTCGTCCTCCCATTTGATCCCTAGGCTTTCCTTGGGCCAAATTCGTCTCGTTCGTCCATCTTCGTCCACCCATTTGATCCGTAGGCCTTCTTTGGACCAAGTTCGTCTCGTTCGTCCATCTTCGTCCTCCCATTTGATCCGTAGGCCTTCTTTGGACCAAGTTCGTCTCGTGCATCCCTTTTCGTCCTCCCATTTGATCCGTTGGGCTTCTTTGCACCAAGTTCGTCTCGTTCGTCCATCTTCGTCCTCCCATTTGATCCCTAGGCCTTCTTTGGACCAAGTTCGCCTCGTTCGTCCATCTTCGTCCTCCCATTTGATCCCTAGGCTTTCCTTAGACCAAGTTCGTCTCGTTCGTCCATCTTCGTCCACCCATTTGATCCGTAGGCCTTCTTTGGACCAAGTTCGTCTCGTTCATCCCTTTTCGTCCTCCCATTTGATCCGTTGGGCTTCTTTGCACCAAGTTCGTCTCGTTCGTCCATCTTCGTCCTCCCATTTGATCCCTAGGCCTTCTTTGGACCAAGTCCGTCTCGTTCGTCCATCTTCGTCCTCCCATTTGATCCGTTGGGCTTCTTTGCACCAAGTTCGTCTCGTTCGTCCATCTTCGTCCACCCATTTGATCCGTTGGCCTTCTTTGGACGAAGTTCGTCTCGTTCGTCCATCTTCGTCCTCCCATTTGATCCGTAGGCATTCTTTGGACCAAGTTCGTCTCGTGCATCCCTTTTCGTCCTCCCATTTGATCCGTTGGGCTTCTTTGCACCAAGTTCGTCTCGTTCGTCCATCTTCGTCCACCCATTTGATCCGTAGGCCTTCTTTGGACCAAGTTCGTCTCGTGCATCCCTTTTTGTCCTCCCATTTGATCCGTTGGGCTTCTTTGCACCAAGTTCGTCTCGTTCGCCCATCTTCGTCCTCCCATTTGATCCCTAGGCCTTCTTTGGACCAAGTTCGCCTCGTTCGTCCATCTTTGTCCTCCCATTTGATCCCTAGGCTTTCCTTGGACCAAGTTCGTCTCGTTCGTCCATCTTCGTCCACCCATTTGATCCGTAGGCCTTCTTTGGACCAAGTTCGTCTCGTTCATCCCTTTTCGTCCTCCCATTTGATCCGTTGGGCTTCTTTGCACCAAGTTCGTCTCGTTCGTCCATCTTCGTCCTCCCATTTGATCCCTAGGCCTTCGTTGGACCAAGTCCGTCTCGTTCGTCCATCTTCGTCCTCCCATTTGATCCCTAGGCTTTCCTTGGACCAAGTTCGTCTCGTTCGTCCATCTTCGTCCACCCATTTGATCCGTAGGCCTTCTTTGGACCAAGTTCGTCTCGTTCATCCCTTTTCGTCCTCCCATTTGATCCGTTGGGCTTCTTTGCACCAAGTTCGTCTCGTTCGTCCATCTTCGTCCTCCCATTTGATCCGTTGGCCTTCTTTGGACCAAGTTCGTCTCGTTCGTCCATCTTCGTCCTCCCATTTGATCCGTAGGCCTTCTTTGAACCAAGTTCGTCTCGTGCCTCCCTTTTCGTCCTCCCATTTGATCCGTTGGGCTTCTTTGCACCAAGTTCGTCTCGTTCGTCCATCTTCGTCCTCCCATTTGATCCCTAGGCCTTCTTTGGACCAAGTTCGCCTCGTTCGTCCATCTTCGTCCTCCCATTTGATCCCTAGGCTTTCCTTGGACCAAGTTCGTCTCGTTCGTCCATCTTCGTCCACCCATTTGATCCATAGGCCTTCTTTGGACCAAGTTCGTCTCGTGCATCCCTTTTCGTCCTCCCATTTGATCCGTTGGGCTTCTTTGCACCAAGTTCGTCTCGTTCGTCCATCTTCGTCCTCCCATTTGATCCCTAGGCCTTCTTTGGACCAAGTTCGCCTCGTTCCTCCATCTTCGTCCTCCCATTTGATCCCTAGGCCTTCTTTGGACCAAGTTCGTCTCGTTCGTCCATCTTCATCCTCCCATTTGATCCGTTGGGCTTCTTTGCACCAAGTTCGTCTCGTTCGTCCATCTTCGTCCACCCATTTGATCCGTTGGCCTTCTTTGGACGAAGTTCGTCTCGTTCGTCCATCTTCGTCCTCCCATTTGATCCGTAGGCATTCTTTGGACCAAGTTCGTCTCGTGCATCCCTTTTCGTCCTCCCATTTGATCCGTTGGGCTTCTTTGCACCAAGTTCGTCTCGTTCGTCCATCTTCGTACACCCATTTGATCCGTAGGCCTTCTTTGGACCAAGTTCGTCTCGTGCATCCCTTTTCGTCCTCCCATTTGATCCGTTGGGCTTCTTTGCACCAAGTTCGTCTCGTTCGCCCATCTTCGTCCTCCCATTTGATCCCTAGGCCTTCTTTGGACCAAGTTCGCCTCGTTCGTCCATCTTTGTCCTCCCATTTGATCCCTAGGCTTTCCTTGGACCAAGTTCGTCTCGTTCGTCCATCTTCGTCCACCCATTTGATCCGTAGGCCTTCTTTGGACCAAGTTCGTCTCGTTCATCCCTTTTCGTCCTCCCATTTGATCCGTTGGGCTTCTTTGCACCAAGTTCGTCTCGTTCGTCCATCTTCGTCCTCCCATTTGATCCCTAGGCCTTCTTTGGACCAAGTCCGTCTCGTTCGTCCATCTTCGTCCTCCCATTTGATCCCTAGGCTTTCCTTGGACCAAGTTCGTCTCGTTCGTCCATCTTCGTCCACCCATTTGATCCGTAGGCCTTCTTTGGACCAAGTTCGTCTCGTTCATCCCTTTTCGTCCTCCCATTTGATCCGTTGGGCTTCTTTGCACCAAGTTCGTCTCGTTCGTCCATCTTCGTCCTCCCATTTGATCCGTTGGCCTTCTTTGGACCAAGTTCGTCTCGTTCGTCCATCTTCGTCCTCCCATTTGATCCGTAGGCCTTCTTTGAACCAAGTTCGTCTCGTGCCTCCCTTTTCGTCCTCCCATTTGATCCGTTGGGCTTCTTTGCACCAAATTCGTCTCGTTCGTTCATCTTCGTCCTCCCATTTGATCCCTAGGCTTTCTTTGGACCAAGTTCGCCTCGTTCGTCCATCTTCGTCCTCCCATTTGATCCCTAGGCTTTCCTTGGACCAAGTTCGTCTCGTTCGTCCATCTTCGTCCACCCATTTGATCCGTAGGCCTTCTTTGGACCAAGTTCGTCTCGTGCATCCCTTTTCGTACTCCCATTTGATCCGTAGGCCTTCTTTGGACCAAGTTCGTCTCGTGCATCCCTTTTCGTCCTCCCATTTGATCTGTTGGGCTTCTTTGCACCAAGTTCGTCTCGTTCGTCCATCTTCGTCCTCCCATTTGATCCCTAGGCCTTCTTTGGACCAAGTTCGCCTCGTTCCTCCATCTTCGTCCTCCCATTTGATCCCTAGGCCTTCTTTGGACCAAGTCCATCTCGTTCGTCCATCTTCGTCCTCCCATTTGATCCCTAGGCTTTCCTTGGACCAAGTTCGTCTCGTTCGTCCATCTTCGTCCACCCATTTGATCCGTAGGCCTTCTTTGGACCAAGTTCGTCTCGTTCATCCCTTTTCGTCCTCCCATTTGATCCGTTGGGCTTCTTTGCACCAAGTTCGTCTCGTTCGTCCATCTTCGTCCTCCCATTTGATCCGTTGGCCTTCTTTGGACCAAGTTCGTCTCGTTCGTCCATCTTCGTCCTCCCATTTGATCCGTAGGCCTTCTTTGGACCAAGTTCGTCTCGTGCATCCCTTTTCGTCCTCCCATTTGATCCGTTGGGCTTCTTTGCACCAAGTTCGTCTCGTTCGTCCATCTTCGTCCTCCCATTTGATCCCTAGGCCTTCTTTGGACCAAGTTCGCCTCGTTCGTCCATCTTCGTCCTCCCATTTGATCCCTAGGCTTTCCTTGGACCAAGTTCGTCTCGTTCGTCCATCTTCGTCCACCCATTTGATCCGTAGGCCTTCTTTGGACCAAGTTCGTCTCGTGCATCCCTTTTCGTACTCCCATTTGATCCGTTGGGCTTCTTTGCACCAAGTTCGTCTCGTTCGTCCATCTTCGTCCTCCCATTTGATCCCTAGGCCTTCTTTGGACCAAGTTCGCCTCGTTCCTCCATCTTCGTCCTCCCATTTGATCCCTAGGCCTTCTTTGGACCAAGTTCGCCTCGTTCCTCCATCTTCGTCCTCCCATTTGATCCCTAGGCCTTCTTTGGACCAAGTTCGTCTCGTTCGTCCATCTTCATCCTCCCATTTGATCCGTTGGGCTTCTTTGGACCAAGTTCGTCTCGTTCGTCCATCTTCGTCCTCCCATTTGATCCGTAGGCCTTCTTTGGACCAAGTTCGTCTCGTGCATCCCTTTTCGTCCTCCCATTTGATCCGTTGGGCTTCTTTGCACCATGTTCGTCTCGTTCGTCCATCTTCGTCCTCCCATTTGATCCCTAGGCCTTCTTTGGACCAAGTTCGCCTCGTTCCTCCATCTTCGTCCTCCCATTTGATCCCTAGGCCTTCTTTGGACCAAGTTCGTCTCGTTCGTCCATCTTCATCCTCCCATTTGATCCGTTGGGCTTCTTTGGACCAAGTTCGTCTCGTTCGTCCATCTTCGTCCTCCCATTTGATCCGTAGGCCTTCTTTGGACCAAGTTCGTCTCGTGCATCCCTTTTCGTCCTCCCATTTGATCCGTTGGGCTTCTTTGCACCATGTTCGTCTCGTTCGTCCATCTTCGTCCTCCCATTTGATCCCTAGGCCTTCTTTGGACCAAGTTCGCCTCGTTCCTCCATCTTCGTCCTCCCATTTGATCCCTAGGCCTTCTTTTGACCAAGTTCGCCTCGTTCCTCCATCTTCGTCCTCCCATTTGATCCCTAGGCCTTCTTTGGACCAAGTTCGTCTCGTTCGTCCATCTTCATCCTCCCATTTGATCCGTTGGGCTTCTTTGGACCAAGTTCGTCTCGTTCGTCCATCTTCGTCCTCCCATTTGATCCGTAGGCCTTCTTTGGACCAAGTTCGTCTCGTGCATCCCTTTTCGTCCTCCCATTTGATCCGTTGGGCTTCTTTGCACCATGTTCGTCTCGTTCGTCCATCTTCGTCCTCCCATTTGATCCCTAGGCCTTCTTTGGACCAAGTTCGCCTCGTTCGTCCATCTTCGTGCTCCCATTTGATCCCTAGGCTTTCCTTGGACCAAGTTCGTCTCGTTCATCCATCTTCGTCCACCCATTTGATCCGTAGGCCTTCTTTGGACCAAGTTCGTCTCGTGCATCCCTTTTCGTCCTCCCATTTGATCCGTTGGGCTTCTTTGCACCAAGTTCGTCTCGTTCGTCCATCTTCATCCTCCCATTTGATCCGTAGGCCTTCTTTGGACCAAGTTCGCCTCGTTCCTCCATCTTCGTCCTCCCATTTGATCCCTAGGCCTTCTTTGGACCAAGTTCGTCTCGTTCCTCCATCTTCGTCCTCCCATTTGATCCCTAGGCTTTCCTTGGACCAAGTTCGTCTCGTTCGTCCATCTTCGTCCACCCTTTTGATCCGTAGGCCTTCTTTGGACCAAGTTCGTCTCGTGCATCCCTTTTCGTCCTCCCATTTGATCCGTTGGGCTTCTTTGCACCAAGTTCGTCTCGTTCGTCCATCTTCGTCCTCCCATTTGATCCCTAGGCCTTCTTTGGACCAAGTTCGCCTCGTTCGTCCATCTTTGTCCTCCCATTTGATCCCTAGGCCTTCTTTGGACCAAGTGCGCCTCGTTCCTCCATCTTCGTCCTCCCATTTGATCCCTAGGCCTTCTTTGGACCAAGTCCGTCTCGTTCGTCCATCTTCGTCCTCCCATTTGATCCCTAGGCTTTCCTTGGACCAAGTTCGTCTCGTTCGTCCATCTTCGTTCACCCATTTGATCCGTAGGCCTTCTTTGGACCAAGTTCGTCTCGTTCATCCCTTTTCGTCCTCCCATTTGATCCGTTGGGCTTCTTTGCACCAAGTTCGTCTCGTTCGTCCATCTTCGTCCTCCCATTTGATCCGTTGGCCTTCTTTGGACCAAGTTCGTCTCGTTCGTCCATCTTCGTCCTCCCATTTGATCCGTAGTCCTTCTTTGGACCAAGTTCGTCTCGTGCATCCCTTTTCGTCCTCCTATTTGATCCGTTGGGCTTCTTTCCACCAAGTTCGTCTCGTTCGTCCATCTTCGTCCACCCATTTGATCCGTAGGCCTTCTTTGGACCAAGTTCGTCTCGTGCATCCCTTTTCGTCCTCCCATTTGATCCGTTGGGCTTCTTTGCACCTAGTTCGTCTCGTTCGTCCATCTTCGTCCTCCCATTTGATCCCTAGGCCTTCTTTGGACCAAGTTCGCCACGTTCGTCCATCTTTGTCCTCCCATTTGATCCCTAGGCCTTCTTTGGACCAAGTTCGCCTCGTTCCTCCATCTTCGTCCTCCCATTTGATCCGTTGGGCTTCTTTGCACCAAGTTCGTCTCGTTCGTCCATCTTCATCCTCCCATTTGATCCGTAGGCCTTCTTTGGACCAAGTTCGCCTCGTTCCTCCATCTTCGTCCTCCCATTTGATCCCTAGGCCTTCTTTGGACCAAGTTCGTCTCGTTCCTCCATCTTCGTCCTCCCATTTGATCCCTAGGCTTTCCTTGGACCAAGTTCGTCTCGTTCGTCCATCTTCGTCCACCCTTTTGATCCGTAGGCCTTCTTTGGACCAAGTTCGTCTCGTGCATCCCTTTTCGTCCTCCCATTTGATCCGTTGGGCTTCTTTGCACCAAGTTCGTCTCGTTCGTCCATCTTCGTTCACCCATTTGATCCGTAGGCCTTCTTTGGACCAAGTTCGTCTCGTTCATCCCTTTTCGTCCTCCCATTTGATCCGTTGGGCTTCTTTGCACCATGTTCGTCTCGTTCGTCCATCTTCGTCCTCCCATTTGATCCGTTGGCCTTCTTTGGACCAAGTTCGTCTCGTTCGTCCATCTTCGTCCTCCCATTTGATCCGTAGGCCTTCTTTGGACCAAGTTCGTCTCGTGCATCCCTTTTCGTCCTCCTATTTGATCCGTTGGGCTTCTTTGCACCAAGTTCGTCTCGTTCGTCCATCTTCGTCCACCCATTTGATCCGTAGGCCTTCTTTGGACCAAGTTCGTCTCGTGCATCCCTTTTCGTCCTCCCATTTGATCCGTTGGGCTTCTTTGCACCTAGTTCGTCTCGTTCGTCCATCTTCGTCCTCCCTTTTGATCCCTAGGCCTTCTTTGGACCAAGTTCGCCTCGTTCGTCCATCTTTGTCCTCCCATTTGATCCCTAGGCCTTCTTTGGACCAAGTTCGCCTCGTTCCTCCATCTTCGTCCTCCCATTTGATCCATAGTCCTTCTTTGGACCAAGTCCGTCTCGTTCGTCCATCTTCGTCCTCCCATTTGATCCCTAGGATTTCCTTGGACCAAGTTCGTCTCGTTCGTCCATCTTCGTCCACCCATTTGATCCGTAGGCCTTCTTTGGACCAAGTTCGTCTCGTTCATCCCTTTTCGTCCTCCCATTTCATCCGTTGGGCTTCTTTGCACCAAGTTCGTCTCGTTCGTCCATCTTCGTCCTCCCATTTGATCCGTTGGCCTTCTTTGGACCAAGTTCGTCTCGTTCGTCCATCTTCGTCCTCCCATTTGATCCGTAGGCCTTCTTTGGACCAAGTTCGTCTCGTGCATCCCTTTTCGTCCTCCCATTTGATCCGTTGGGCTTCTTTGCACCAAGTTCGTCTCGTTCGTCCATCTTCGTCCTCCCATTTGATCCGTAGGCCTTCTTTGGACCAAGTTCATCTCGAGCATCCCTTTTCGTCCTCCCATTTGATCCGTTGGGCTTCTTTGCACCAAGTTCGTCTCGTTCGTCCATCTTCGTCCTCCCATTTGATCCCTAGGCCTTCTTTGGACCAAGTTCGCCTCGTTCGTCCATCTTCGTCCTCCCATTTGATCCCTAGGCTTTCCTTGGACCAAGTTCGTCTCGTTCGTCCATCTTCGTCCACCCATTTGATCCGTAGGCCTTCTTTGGACTAAGTTCGTCTCGTGCATCTCTTTTCGTCCTCCCATTTGATCCGTTGGGCTTCTTTGCACCAAGTTCGTCTCGTTCGTCCATCTTCGTCCTCCCATTTGATCCCTAGGCCTTCTTTGGACCAAGTTCGCCTCGTTCCTCCATCTTCGTCCTCCCATTTGATCCCTAGGCCTTCTTTGGACGAAGTTCGCCTCGTTCCTCCATCTTCGTCCACCCATTTGATCCGTAGGCCTTCTTTGGACCAAGTTCGTCTCGTGCATCACTTTTCGTCCTCCCATTTGATCCGTTGGGCTTCTTTGCACCAAGTTCGTCTCGTTCGTCCATCTTCGTCCTCCCATTTGATCCCTAGGCCTTCTTTGGACCAAGTTCGCCTCGTGCATCCCTTTTCGTCCTCCCATTTGATCCGTTGGGCTTCTTTGCACCAAGTTCGTCTCGTTCGCCCATCTTCGTCCTCCCATTTGATCCCTAGGCCTTCTTTGGACCAAGTTCGCCTCGTTCGTCCATCTTTGTCCTCCCATTTGATCCCTAGGCTTTCCTTGGACCAAGTTCGTCTCGTTCGTCCATCTTCGTCCACCCATTTGATCCGTAGGCCTTCTTTGGACCAAGTTCGTCTCGTTCATCCCTTTTCGTCCTCCCATTTGATCCGTTGGGCTTCTTTGCACCAAGTTCGTCTCGTTCGTCCATCTTCGTCCTCCCATTTGATCCCTAGGCCTTCTTTGGACCAAGTCCGTCTCGTTCGTCCATCTTCGTCCTCCCATTTGATCCCTAGGCTTTCCTTGGACCAAGTTCGTCTCGTTCGTCCATCTTCGTCCACCCATTTGATCCGTAGGCCTTCTTTGGACCAAGTTCGTCTCGTTCATCCCTTTTCGTCCTCCCATTTGATCCGTTGGGCTTCTTTGCACCAAGTTCGTCTCGTTCGTCCATCTTCGTCCTCCCATTTGATCCGTTGGCCTTCTTTGGACCAAGTTCGTCTCGTTCGTCCATCTTCGTCCTCCCATTTGATCCGTAGGCCTTCTTTGAACCAAGTTCGTCTCGTGCCTCCCTTTTCGTCCTCCCATTTGATCCGTTGGGCTTCTTTGCACCAAATTCGTCTCGTTCGTTCATCTTCGTCCTCCCATTTGATCCCTAGGCTTTCTTTGGACCAAGTTCGCCTCGTTCGTCCATCTTCGTCCTCCCATTTGATCCCTAGGCTTTCCTTGGACCAAGTTCGTCTCGTTCGTCCATCTTCGTCCACCCATTTGATCCGTAGGCCTTCTTTGGACCAAGTTCGTCTCGTGCATCCCTTTTCGTACTCCCATTTGATCCGTAGGCCTTCTTTGGACCAAGTTCGTCTCGTGCATCCCTTTTCGTCCTCCCATTTGATCTGTTGGGCTTCTTTGCACCAAGTTCGTCTCGTTCGTCCATCTTCGTCCTCCCATTTGATCCCTAGGCCTTCTTTGGACCAAGTTCGCCTCGTTCCTCCATCTTCGTCCTCCCATTTGATCCCTAGGCCTTCTTTGGACCAAGTCCATCTCGTTCGTCCATCTTCGTCCTCCCATTTGATCCCTAGGCTTTCCTTGGACCAAGTTCGTCTCGTTCGTCCATCTTCGTCCACCCATTTGATCCGTAGGCCTTCTTTGGACCAAGTTCGTCTCGTTCATCCCTTTTCGTCCTCCCATTTGATCCGTTGGGCTTCTTTGCACCAAGTTCGTCTCGTTCGTCCATCTTCGTCCTCCCATTTGATCCGTTGGCCTTCTTTGGACCAAGTTCGTCTCGTTCGTCCATCTTCGTCCTCCCATTTGATCCGTAGGCCTTCTTTGGACCAAGTTCGTCTCGTGCATCCCTTTTCGTCCTCCCATTTGATCCGTTGGGCTTCTTTGCACCAAGTTCGTCTCGTTCGTCCATCTTCGTCCTCCCATTTGATCCCTAGGCCTTCTTTGGACCAAGTTCGCCTCGTTCGTCCATCTTCGTCCTCCCATTTGATCCCTAGGCTTTCCTTGGACCAAGTTCGTCTCGTTCGTCCATCTTCGTCCACCCATTTGATCCGTAGGCCTTCTTTGGACCAAGTTCGTCTCGTGCATCCCTTTTCGTACTCCCATTTGATCCGTTGGGCTTCTTTGCACCAAGTTCGTCTCGTTCGTCCATCTTCTTCCTCCCATTTGATCCCTAGGCCTTCTTTGGACCAAGTTCGCCTCGTTCCTCCATCTTCGTCCTCCCATTTGATCCCTAGGCCTTCTTTGGACCAAGTTCGCCTCGTTCCTCCATCTTCGTCCTCCCATTTGATCCCTAGGCCTTCTTTGGACCAAGTTCGTCTCGTTCGTCCATCTTCATCCTCCCATTTGATCCGTTGGGCTTCTTTGGACCAAGTTCGTCTCGTTCGTCCATCTTCGTCCTCCCATTTGATCCGTAGGCCTTCTTTGGACCAAGTTCGTCTCGTGCATCCCTTTTCGTCCTCCCATTTGATCCGTTGGGCTTCTTTGCACCATGTTCGTCTCGTTCGTCCATCTTCGTCCTCCCATTTGATCCCTAGGCCTTCTTTGGACCAAGTTCGCCTCGTTCCTCCATCTTCGTCCTCCCATTTGATCCCTAGGCCTTCTTTGGACCAAGTCCGTCTCGTTCGTCCATCTTCGTCCTCCCATTTGATCCCTAGGCTTTCCTTGGACCAAGTTCGTCTCGTTCGTCCATCTTCGTCCACCCATTTGATCCGTAGGCCTTCTTTGGACCAAGTTCGTCTCGTGCATCCCTTTTCGTCCTCCCATTTGATCCGTTGGGCTTCTTTGCACCAAGTTCGTCTCGTTCGTCCATCTTCGTTCACCCATTTGATCCGTAGGCCTTCTTTGGACCAAGTTCGTCTCGTTCATCCCTTTTCGTCCTCCCATTTGATCCGTTGGGCTTCTTTGCACCATGTTCGTCTCGTTCGTCCATCTTCGTCCTCCCATTTGATCCGTTGGCCTTCTTTGGACCAAGTTCGTCTCGTTCGTCCATCTTCGTCCTCCCATTTGATCCGTAGGCCTTCTTTGGACCAAGTTCGTCTCGTGCATCCCTTTTCGTCCTCCTATTTGATCCGTTGGGCTTCTTTGCACCAAGTTCGTCTCGTTCGTCCATCTTCGTCCACCCATTTGATCCGTAGGCCTTCTTTGGACCAAGTTCGTCTCGTGCATCCCTTTTCGTCCTCCCATTTGATCCGTTGGGCTTCTTTGCACCTAGTTCGTCTCGTTCGTCCATCTTCGTCCTCCCATTTGATCCCTAGGCCTTCTTTGGACCAAGTTCGCCTCGTTCGTCCATCTTTGTCCTCCCATTTGATCCCTAGGCCTTCTTTGGACCAAGTTCGCCTCGTTCCTCCATCTTCGTCCTCCCATTTGATCCATAGTCCTTCTTTGGACCAAGTCCGTCTCGTTCGTCCATCTTCGTCCTCCCATTTGATCCCTAGGATTTCCTTGGACCAAGTTCGTCTCGTTCGTCCATCTTCGTCCACCCATTTGATCCGTAGGCCTTCTTTGGACCAAGTTCGTCTCGTTCATCCCTTTTCGTCCTCCCATTTCATCCGTTGGGCTTCTTTGCACCAAGTTCGTCTCGTTCGTCCATCTTCGTCCTCCCATTTGATCCGTTGGCCTTCTTTGGACCAAGTTCGTCTCGTTCGTCCATCTTCGTCCTCCCATTTGATCCGTAGGCCTTCTTTGGACCAAGTTCGTCTCGTGCATCCCTTTTCGTCCTCCCATTTGATCCGTTGGGCTTCTTTGCACCAAGTTCGTCTCGTTCGTCCATCTTCGTCCTCCCATTTGATCCGTAGGCCTTCTTTGGACCAAGTTCATCTCGAGCATCCCTTTTCGTCCTCCCATTTGATCCGTTGGGCTTCTTTGCACCAAGTTCGTCTCGTTCGTCCATCTTCGTCCTCCCATTTGATCCCTAGGCCTTCTTTGGACCAAGTTCGCCTCGTTCGTCCATCTTCGTCCTCCCATTTGATCCCTAGGCTTTCCTTGGACCAAGTTCGTCTCGTTCGTCCATCTTCGTCCACCCATTTGATCCGTAGGCCTTCTTTGGACTAAGTTCGTCTCGTGCATCTCTTTTCGTCCTCCCATTTGATCCGTTGGGCTTCTTTGCACCAAGTTCGTCTCGTTCGTCCATCTTCGTCCTCCCATTTGATCCCTAGGCCTTCTTTGGACCAAGTTCGCCTCGTTCCTCCATCTTCGTCCTCCCATTTGATCCCTAGGCCTTCTTTGGACGAAGTTCGCCTCGTTCCTCCATCTTCGTCCACCCATTTGATCCGTAGGCCTTCTTTGGACCAAGTTCGTCTCGTGCATCACTTTTCGTCCTCCCATTTGATCCGTTGGGCTTCTTTGCACCAAGTTCGTCTCGTTCGTCCATCTTCGTCCTCCCATTTGATCCCTAGGCCTTCTTTGGACCAAGTTCGCCTCGTGCATCCCTTTTCGTCCTCCCATTTGATCCGTTGGGCTTCTTTGCACCAAGTTCGTCTCGTTCGCCCATCTTCGTCCTCCCATTTGATCCCTAGGCCTTCTTTGGACCAAGTTCGCCTCGTTCGTCCATCTTTGTCCTCCCACTTGATCCCTAGGCTTTCCTTGGACCAAGTTCGTCTCGTTCGTCCATCTTCGTCCACCCATTTGATCCGTAGGCCTTCTTTGGACCAAGTTCGTCTCGTTCATCCCTTTTCGTCCTCCCATTTGATCCGTTGGGCTTCTTTGCACCAAGTTCGTCTCGTTCGTCCATCTTCGTCCTCCCATTTGATCCCTAGGCCTTCTTTGGACCAAGTCCGTCTCGTTCGTCCATCTTCGTCCTCCCATTTGATCCCTAGGCTTTCCTTGGACCAAGTTCGTCTCGTTCGTCCATCTTCGTCCACCCATTTGATCCGTAGGCCTTCTTTGGACCAAGTTCGTCTCGTTCATCCCTTTTCGTCCTCCCATTTGATCCGTTGGGCTTCTTTGCACCAAGTTCGTCTCGTTCGTCCATCTTCGTCCTCCCATTTGATCCGTTGGCCTTCTTTGGACCAAGTTCGTCTCGTTCGTCCATCTTCGTCCTCCCATTTGATCCGTAGGCCTTCTTTGAACCAAGTTCGTCTCGTGCCTCCCTTTTCGTCCTCCCATTTGATCCGTTGGGCTTCTTTGCACCAAATTCGTCTCGTTCGTTCATCTTCGTCCTCCCATTTGATCCCTAGGCTTTCTTTGGACCAAGTTCGCCTCGTTCGTCCATCTTCGTCCTCCCATTTGATCCCTAGGCTTTCCTTGGACCAAGTTCGTCTCGTTCGTCCATCTTCGTCCACCCATTTGATCCGTAGGCCTTCTTTGGACCAAGTTCGTCTCGTGCATCCCTTTTCGTACTCCCATTTGATCCGTAGGCCTTCTTTGGACCAAGTTCGTCTCGTGCATCCCTTTTCGTCCTCCCATTTGATCTGTTGGGCTTCTTTGCACCAAGTTCGTCTCGTTCGTCCATCTTCGTCCTCCCATTTGATCCCTAGGCCTTCTTTGGACCAAGTTCGCCTCGTTCCTCCATCTTCGTCCTCCCATTTGATCCCTAGGCCTTCTTTGGACCAAGTCCATCTCGTCCGTCCATCTTCGTCCTCCCATTTGATCCCTAGGCTTTCCTTGGACCAAGTTCGTCTCGTTCGTCCATCTTCGTCCACCCATTTGATCCGTAGGCCTTCTTTGGACCAAGTTCGTCTCGTTCATCCCTTTTCGTCCTCCCATTTGATCCGTTGGGCTTCTTTGCACCAAGTTCGTCTCGTTCGTCCATCTTCGTCCTCCCATTTGATCCGTTGGCCTTCTTTGGACCAAGTTCGTCTCGTTCGTCCATCTTCGTCC
This sequence comes from Glycyrrhiza uralensis, assembly GCA_030159175.1. Taxonomy (NCBI): domain Eukaryota; kingdom Viridiplantae; phylum Streptophyta; class Magnoliopsida; order Fabales; family Fabaceae; genus Glycyrrhiza; species Glycyrrhiza uralensis. Next base: position 15,881,049 of record BRZY01000002.1, read on the forward strand.
TCCCATTTGATCCGTAGGCCTTCTTTGGACCAAGTTCGTCTCGTGCATCCCTTTTCGTCCTCCCATTTGATCCGTTGGGCTTCTTTGCACCAAGTTCGTCTCGTTCGTCCATCTTCGTCCTCCCATTTGATCCCTAGGCCTTCTTTGGACCAAGTTCGCCTCGTTCGTCCATCTTCGTCCTCCCATTTGATCCCTAGGCTTTCCTTGGACCAAGTTCGTCTCGTTCGTCCATCTTCGTCCACCCATTTGATCCGTAGGCCTTCTTTGGACCAAGTTCGTCTCGTGCATCCCTTTTCGTACTCCCATTTGATCCGTTGGGCTTCTTTGCACCAAGTTCGTCTCGTTCGTCCATCTTCTTCCTCCCATTTGATCCCTAGGCCTTCTTTGGACCAAGTTCGCCTCGTTCCTCCATCTTCGTCCTCCCATTTGATCCCTAGGCCTTCTTTGGACCAAGTTCGCCTCGTTCCTCCATCTTCGTCCTCCCATTTGATCCCTAGGCCTTCTTTGGACCAAGTTCGTCTCGTTCGTCCATCTTCATCCTCCCATTTGATCCGTTGGGCTTCTTTGGACCAAGTTCGTCTCGTTCGTCCATCTTCGTCCTCCCATTTGATCCGTAGGCCTTCTTTGGACCAAGTTCGTCTCGTGCATCCCTTTTCGTCCTCCCATTTGATCCGTTGGGCTTCTTTGCACCATGTTCGTCTCGTTCGTCCATCTTCGTCCTCCCATTTGATCCCTAGGCCTTCTTTGGACCAAGTTCGCCTCGTTCCTCCATCTTCGTCCTCCCATTTGATCCCTAGGCCTTCTTTGGACCAAGTTCGTCTCGTTCGTCCATCTTCATCCTCCCATTTGATCCGTTGGGCTTCTTTGGACCAAGTTCGTCTCGTTCGTCCATCTTCGTCCTCCCATTTGATCCGTAGGCCTTCTTTGGACCAAGTTCGTCTCGTGCATCCCTTTTCGTCCTCCCATTTGATCCGTTGGGCTTCTTTGCACCATGTTCGTCTCGTTCGTCCATCTTCGTCCTCCCATTTGATCCCTAGGCCTTCTTTGGACCAAGTTCGCCTCGTTCCTCCATCTTCGTCCTCCCATTTGATCCCTAGGCCTTCTTTTGACCAAGTTCGCCTCGTTCCTCCATCTTCGTCCTCCCATTTGATCCCTAGGCCTTCTTTGGACCAAGTTCGTCTCGTTCGTCCATCTTCATCCTCCCATTTGATCCGTTGGGCTTCTTTGGACCAAGTTCGTCTCGTTCGTCCATCTTCGTCCTCCCATTTGATCCGTAGGCCTTCTTTGGACCAAGTTCGTCTCGTGCATCCCTTTTCGTCCTCCCATTTGATCCGTTGGGCTTCTTTGCACCATGTTCGTCTCGTTCGTCCATCTTCGTCCTCCCATTTGATCCCTAGGCCTTCTTTGGACCAAGTTCGCCTCGTTCGTCCATCTTCGTGCTCCCATTTGATCCCTAGGCTTTCCTTGGACCAAGTTCGTCTCGTTCATCCATCTTCGTCCACCCATTTGATCCGTAGGCCTTCTTTGGACCAAGTTCGTCTCGTGCATCCCTTTTCGTCCTCCCATTTGATCCGTTGGGCTTCTTTGCACCAAGTTCGTCTCGTTCGTCCATCTTCATCCTCCCATTTGATCCGTAGGCCTTCTTTGGACCAAGTTCGCCTCGTTCCTCCATCTTCGTCCTCCCATTTGATCCCTAGGCCTTCTTTGGACCAAGTTCGTCTCGTTCCTCCATCTTCGTCCTCCCATTTGATCCCTAGGCTTTCCTTGGACCAAGTTCGTCTCGTTCGTCCATCTTCGTCCACCCTTTTGATCCGTAGGCCTTCTTTGGACCAAGTTCGTCTCGTGCATCCCTTTTCGTCCTCCCATTTGATCCGTTGGGCTTCTTTGCACCAAGTTCGTCTCGTTCGTCCATCTTCGTCCTCCCATTTGATCCCTAGGCCTTCTTTGGACCAAGTTCGCCTCGTTCGTCCATCTTTGTCCTCCCATTTGATCCCTAGGCCTTCTTTGGACCAAGTGCGCCTCGTTCCTCCATCTTCGTCCTCCCATTTGATCCCTAGGCCTTCTTTGGACCAAGTCCGTCTCGTTCGTCCATCTTCGTCCTCCCATTTGATCCCTAGGCTTTCCTTGGACCAAGTTCGTCTCGTTCGTCCATCTTCGTTCACCCATTTGATCCGTAGGCCTTCTTTGGACCAAGTTCGTCTCGTTCATCCCTTTTCGTCCTCCCATTTGATCCGTTGGGCTTCTTTGCACCAAGTTCGTCTCGTTCGTCCATCTTCGTCCTCCCATTTGATCCGTTGGCCTTCTTTGGACCAAGTTCGTCTCGTTCGTCCATCTTCGTCCTCCCATTTGATCCGTAGTCCTTCTTTGGACCAAGTTCGTCTCGTGCATCCCTTTTCGTCCTCCTATTTGATCCGTTGGGCTTCTTTCCACCAAGTTCGTCTCGTTCGTCCATCTTCGTCCACCCATTTGATCCGTAGGCCTTCTTTGGACCAAGTTCGTCTCGTGCATCCCTTTTCGTCCTCCCATTTGATCCGTTGGGCTTCTTTGCACCTAGTTCGTCTCGTTCGTCCATCTTCGTCCTCCCATTTGATCCCTAGGCCTTCTTTGGACCAAGTTCGCCACGTTCGTCCATCTTTGTCCTCCCATTTGATCCCTAGGCCTTCTTTGGACCAAGTTCGCCTCGTTCCTCCATCTTCGTCCTCCCATTTGATCCGTTGGGCTTCTTTGCACCAAGTTAGTCTCGTTCGTCCATCTTCATCCTCCCATTTGATCCGTAGGCCTTCTTTGGACCAAGTTCGCCTCGTTCCTCCATCTTCGTCCTCCCATTTGATCCCTAGGCCTTCTTTGGACCAAGTTCGTCTCGTTCCTCCATCTTCGTCCTCCCATTTGATCCCTAGGCTTTCCTTGGACCAAGTTCGTCTCGTTCGTCCATCTTCGTCCACCCTTTTGATCCGTAGGCCTTCTTTGGACCAAGTTCGTCTCGTGCATCCCTTTTCGTCCTCCCATTTGATCCGTTGGGCTTCTTTGCACCAAGTTCGTCTCGTTCGTCCATCTTCGTTCACCCATTTGATCCGTAGGCCTTCTTTGGACCAAGTTCGTCTCGTTCATCCCTTTTCGTCCTCCCATTTGATCCGTTGGGCTTCTTTGCACCATGTTCGTCTCGTTCGTCCATCTTCGTCCTCCCATTTGATCCGTTGGCCTTCTTTGGACCAAGTTCGTCTCGTTCGTCCATCTTCGTCCTCCCATTTGATCCGTAGGCCTTCTTTGGACCAAGTTCGTCTCGTGCATCCCTTTTCGTCCTCCTATTTGATCCGTTGGGCTTCTTTGCACCAAGTTCGTCTCGTTCGTCCATCTTCGTCCACCCATTTGATCCGTAGGCCTTCTTTGGACCAAGTTCGTCTCGTGCATCCCTTTTCGTCCTCCCATTTGATCCGTTGGGCTTCTTTGCACCTAGTTCGTCTCGTTCGTCCATCTTCGTCCTCCCATTTGATCCCTAGGCCTTCTTTGGACCAAGTTCGCCTCGTTCGTCCATCTTTGTCCTCCCATTTGATCCCTAGGCCTTCTTTGGACCAAGTTCGCCTCGTTCCTCCATCTTCGTCCTCCCATTTGATCCATAGTCCTTCTTTGGACCAAGTCCGTCTCGTTCGTCCATCTTCGTCCTCCCATTTGATCCCTAGGATTTCCTTGGACCAAGTTCGTCTCGTTCGTCCATCTTCGTCCACCCATTTGATCCGTAGGCCTTCTTTGGACCAAGTTCGTCTCGTTCATCCCTTTTCGTCCTCCCATTTCATCCGTTGGGCTTCTTTGCACCAAGTTCGTCTCGTTCGTCCATCTTCGTCCTCCCATTTGATCCGTTGGCCTTCTTTGGACCAAGTTCGTCTCGTTCGTCCATCTTCGTCCTCCCATTTGATCCGTAGGCCTTCTTTGGACCAAGTTCGTCTCGTGCATCCCTTTTCGTCCTCCCATTTGATCCGTTGGGCTTCTTTGCACCAAGTTCGTCTCGTTCGTCCATCTTCGTCCTCCCATTTGATCCGTAGGCCTTCTTTGGACCAAGTTCATCTCGAGCATCCCTTTTCGTCCTCCCATTTGATCCGTTGGGCTTCTTTGCACCAAGTTCGTCTCGTTCGTCCATCTTCGTCCTCCCATTTGATCCCTAGGCCTTCTTTGGACCAAGTTCGCCTCGTTCGTCCATCTTCGTCCTCCCATTTGATCCCTAGGCTTTCCTTGGACCAAGTTCGTCTCGTTCGTCCATCTTCGTCCACCCATTTGATCCGTAGGCCTTCTTTGGACTAAGTTCGTCTCGTGCATCTCTTTTCGTCCTCCCATTTGATCCGTTGGGCTTCTTTGCACCAAGTTCGTCTCGTTCGTCCATCTTCGTCCTCCCATTTGATCCCTAGGCCTTCTTTGGACCAAGTTCGCCTCGTTCCTCCATCTTCGTCCTCCCATTTGATCCCTAGGCCTTCTTTGGACCAAGTTCGCCTCGTTCCTCCATCTTCGTCCACCCATTTGATCCGTAGGCCTTCTTTGGACCAAGTTCGTCTCGTGCATCACTTTTCGTCCTCCCATTTGATCCGTTGGGCTTCTTTGCACCAAGTTCGTCTCGTTCGTCCATCTTCGTCCTCCCATTTGATCCCTAGGCCTTCTTTGGACCAAGTTCGCCTCGTTCGTCCATCTTTGTCCTCCCATTTGATCCCTAGGCCTTCTTTGGACCAAGTTCGCCTCGTTCCTCCATCTTCGTCCTCCCATTTGATCCCTAGGCCTTCTTTGGACCAAGTTCGCCTCGTTCCTCCATCTTCGTCCACCCATTTGATCCGTAGGCCTTCTTTGGACCAAGTTCGTCTCGTGCATCCCTTTTCGTCCTCCCATTTGATCCGTTGGGCTTCTTTGCACCAAGTTCGTCTCGTTCGTCCATCTTCGTCCTCCCATTTGATCCGTAGGCCTTCTTTGGACCAAGTTCATCTCGAGCATCCCTTTTCGTCCTCCCATTTGATCCGTTGGGCTTCTTTGCACCAAGTTCGTCTCGTTCGTCCATCTTCGTCCTCCCATTTGATCCCTAGGCCTTCTTTGGACCAAGTTCGCCTCGTTCCTCCATCTTCGTCCTCCCATTTGATCCCTAGGCCTTCTTTGGACCAAGTCCGTCTCGTTCGTCCATCTTCGTCCTCCCATTTGATCCCTAGGCTTTCCTTGGACCAAGTTCGTCTCGTTCGTCCATCTTCGTTCACCCATTTGATCCGTAGGCCTTCTTTGAACCAAGTTCGTCTCGTGCATCCCTTTTCGTCCTCCCATTTGATCCGTTGGGCTTCTTTGCACCAAGTTCGTCTCGTTCGTCCATCTTCGTCCTCCCATTTGATCCCTAGGCCTTCTTTGGACCAAGTTCGCCTCGTTCCTCCATCTTCGTCCTCCCATTTGATCCCTAGGCCTTCTTTGGACCAAGTTCGCCTCGTTCCTCCATCTTCGTCCACCCATTTGATCCGTAGGCCTTCTTTGGACCAAGTTCGTCTCGTGCATCCCTTTTCGTCCTCCCATTTGATCCGTTGGGCTTTTTTGCACCAAGTTCGTCTCGTTCGTCCATCTTCGTCCTCCCATTTGATCCCTAGGCCTTCTTTGGACCAAGTTCGCCTCGTTCGTCCATCTTTGTCCTCCCATTTGATCCCTAGGCCTTCTTTGGACCAAGTTCGCCTCGTTCCTCCATCTTCGTCCTCCCATTTGATCCCTAGGCCTTCTTTGGACCATGTCCGTCTCGTTCGTCCATCTTCGTCCTCCCATTTGATCCCTAGCCTTTCCTTGGACCAAGTTCGTCTCGTTCCTCCATCTTCGTCCTCCCATTTGATCCGTAGGCCTTCTTTGGACCAAGTTCATCTCGTGGATCCCTTTTCGTCCTCCCATTTGATCCGTTGGGCTTCTTTGCACCAAGTTCGTCTCGTTCGTCCATCTTCGTCCTCCCATTTGATCCCTAGGCCTTCTTTGGACCAAGTTCGTCTCGTTCGTCCATCTTCATCCTCCCATTTGATCCGTTGGGCTTCTTTGGACCAAGTTCGTCTCGTTCGTCCATCTTCGTCCTCCCATTTGATCCGTAGGCCTTCTTTGGACCAAGTTCGTCTCGTGCATCCCTTTTCGTCCTCCCATTTGATCCGTTGGGCTTCTTTGCACCATGTTCGTCTCGTTCGTCCATCTTTGTCCTCCCATTTTGATGAGGACATGGAGGTCCAAGAAGCTATTCAAAGCCTAGGAGGCCCAATGACTAGGGCAATGTCAAGAAGGGTCCAAGAAGGCTTAGTCCAATTCATGACTAAGACAATTTCCAACATGGACAAAGAAGTAATTGCACCAAAGACCATGCTTGTCATCCAAGCTATGGAGGAGGCGCAAGACTCATGAAGCCAGCCATGTTACCTTGTTTTAAATAAAGTGCATGTGACCAATTGAGTTATTTGGGACCAAGGCACTAAGTTATTTAATTCCTTGTTAATTTTTGGTGTGTTTAATCCACTTTAAGTGGTTGCTTGAATAAAAGCAAGAGGGACTTAATGAAGGCTGCATGGTGAGCACTTAAATGAAGTCAAGGAAGACAAAGTGAATTAAAGCACATCAAGGCAAGAGGGAGTTACATAAGACAGAATTCATAGCAATCAAGACAAAGGCATGAATGCTCCAACATCACATTAAAAGTGTAACAGCCACATGGTGGCTGCATTGAGGAGGAGTTATGCGCTACATTGAAGGCCATGGACAGCAGCCAACTCAATGAGAGTTCTTAGGATTCCTTGCACCATTAGTGAGGGACTTGAAGAACAATCAAAGAGAGCATCCAAGAGAAGGAAGAGGGGCGCATATTGATGGCTGGACAGCAGCCATAATCATGGGTTTTTCATCAGATTCCTTGCACATTAAAAAGCCAGGGAGCAGCCATATAATTACATGTAATTGCCTTGTAATTGCTTGATTAATTCTAGCCTTGGATACCTTGGGTGGTAGGCGCATAGGAGGGGCTGGTTGGCAGCCATCTTATTGCTTGTAAATGCTCCTTAATGAGCACCTAGGATTCCTTGTAAGCCTTGAATGGCATAGGCTGAGTCCTTACCTTGTAATCTGACCAGCCTCCCTCACTATAAATAGGGGGCGCATGGTGCCTTGAAAGGGAACTTTGATTTTGAGCAAAAACATTACCTTGTGTAATTGAGTCCTTACTCTTTGGTTCTGGATTGAACCAGACTTTGATCTTACCAAGAATCCTTTCTTGTGGTGATCCTCATTTCCATAGGCTTATCCTTGTCTTGGATTAGACCAAGGTGGCGCCCCTTGCCTCCCATCCATTCTTCTTGTTCCTTGCTTGCTAAATTGCTCTCTTGTTTGCTTGTTATAACAAGAACTCTTAATTCTCACTTCCTTTTTTGTTCACTTGTTCTTATTCTGTTCACTAGTTTCTTGTTAAAATAAGAACCATCCTTTCTTGTTTTTCTTTCTTAAAGATTGAAAATCACAAGTTCTTAGTCACAACCAGAATCTAAGTGGTGAATTCAAGTCATTGGCCAAGTTGTTACAACAAGGAGGCCATCACATTTGATCCCTAGGCCTTCTTTGGACCAAGTTCGCCTCGTTCGTCCATCTTCGTGCTCCCATTTGATCCCTAGGCTTTCCTTGGACCAAGTTCGTCTCGTTCATCCATCTTCGTCCACCCATTTGATCCGTAGGCCTTCTTTGGACCAAGTTCGTCTCGTGTATCCCTTTTCGTCCTCCCATTTGATCCGTTGGGCTTCTTTGCACCAAGTTCGTCTCGTTCGTCCATCTTCATCCTCCCATTTGATCCGTAGGCCTTCTTTGGACCAAGTTCGCCTCGTTCCTCCATCTTCGTCCTCCCATTTGATCCCTAGGCCTTCTTTGGACCAAGTTCGTCTCGTTCCTCCATCTTCGTCCTCCCATTTGATCCCTAGGCTTTCCTTGGACCAAGTTCGTCTCGTTCGTCCATCTTCGTCCACCCTTTTGATCCGTAGGCCTTCTTTGGACCAAGTTCGTCTCGTGCATCCCTTTTCGTCCTCCCATTTGATCCGTTGGGCTTCTTTGCACCAAGTTCGTCTCGTTCGTCCATCTTCGTCCTCCCATTTGATCCCTAGGCCTTCTTTGGACCAAGTTCGCCTCGTTCGTCCATCTTTGTCCTCCCATTTGATCCCTAGGCCTTCTTTGGACCAAGTTCGCCTCGTTCCTCCATCTTCGTCCTCCCATTTGATCCCTAGGCCTTCTTTGGACCAAGTCCATCTCGTTCGTCCATCTTCGTCCTCCCATTTGATCCCTAGGCTTTCCTTGGACCAAGTTCGTCTCGTTCGTCCATCTTCGTTCACCCATTTGATCCGTAGGCCTTCTTTGGACCAAGTTCGTCTCGTTCATCCCTTTTCGTCCTCCCATTTGATCCGTTGGGCTTCTTTGCACCAAGTTCGTCTCGTTCGTCCATCTTCGTCCTCCCATTTGATCCGTAGGCCTTCTTTGGACCAAGTCCGTCTCGTTCGTCCATCTTCGTCCTCCCATTTGATCCCTAGGCTTTCCTTGGACCAAGTTCGTCTCGTTCGTCCATCTTCGTTCACCCATTTGATCCGTAGGCCTTCTTTGGACCAAGTTCGTCTCGTGCATCCCTTTTCGTCCTCCCATTTGATCCGTTGGGCTTCTTTGCACCAAGTTCGTCTCGTTCGTCCATCTTCGTCCTCCCATTTGATCCCTAGGCCTTCTTTGGACCAAGTTCGCCTCGTTCCTCCATCTTCGTCCTCCCATTTGATCCCTAGGCTTTCTTTGGACCAAGTTCGCCTCGTTCCTCCATCTTCGTCCACCCATTTGATCCGTAGTCCTTCTTTGGACCAAGTTCGTCTCGTGCATCCCTTTTCGTCCTCCCATTTGATCCGTTGGGCTTTTTTGCACCAAGTTCGTCTCGTTCGTCCATCTTCGTCCTCCCATTTGATCCCTAGGCCTTCTTTGGACCAAGTTCGCGTCGTTCGTCCATCTTTGTCCTCCCATTTGATCCCTAGGCCTTCTTTGGACCAAGTTCGCCTCGTTCCTCCATCTTCGTCCTCCCATTTGATCCCTAGGCCTTCTTTGGACCAAGTTCGTCTCGTTCGTCCATCTTCGTCCTCCCATTTGATCCCTAGGCTTTCCTTGGACCAAGTTCGTCTCGTTCCTCCATCTTCGTCCTCCCATTTGATCCGTAGGCCTTCTTTGGACCAAGTTCATCTCGTGCATCCCTTTTTGTCCTCCCATTTGATCCGTTGGGCTTCTTTGCACCAAGTTCGTCTCGTTCGTCCATCTTCGTCCTCCCATTTGATCCGTAGGCCTTCTTTGGACCAAGTTCGTCTCGTGCATCCCTTTTCGTCCTCCCATTTGATCCGTTGGGCTTCTTTGCAACTAGTTGGTCTCGTTCGTCCATCTTCGTCCTCCCATTTGATCCCTAGGCCTTCTTTGGACCAAGTTCGCCTCGTTCGTCCATCTTTGTCCTCCCATTTGATCCCTAGGCCTTCTTTGGACCATGTTCGCCTCGTTCCTCCATCTTCGTCCTCCCATTTGATCCCTAGTCCTTCTTTGGACCAAGTCCGTCTCGTTCGTCCATCTTCGTCCTCCCATTTGATCCCTAGGCTTTCCTTGGACCAAGTTCGTCTCGTTCGTCCATCTTCGTCCACCCATTTGATCCGTAGGCCTTCTTTGGACCAAGTTCATCTCGTTCCTCCCTTTTCGTCCGCCCATTTGATCCGTTGGGCTTCTTTGCACCAAGTTCGTCTCGTTCGTCCATCTTCGTCCTCCCATTTGATCCGTTGGGCTTCTTTGCACCAAGTTCGTCTCGTTCGTCCATCTTCGTCCTCCCATTTGATCCCTAGGCCTTCTTTGGACCAAGTTCGCCTCGTTCGTCCATCTTCGTCCTCCCATTTGATCCCTAGGCTTTCCTTGGACCAAGTTCGTCTCGTTCGTCCATCTTCGTCCTCCAATTTGATCCGTAGGCCTTCTTTGGACCAAGTTCGTCTCGTGCATCCCTTTTCGTCCTCCCATTTGATCCGTTGGGCTTCTTTGCACCAAGTTCGTCTCGTTCGTCCATCTTCGTCCACCCATTTGATCCGTAGGCCTTCTTTGGACCAAGTTCGTCTCGTGCATCCCTTTTCGTCCTCCCATTTGATCCGTTGGGCTTCTTTGCAACTAGTTGGTCTCATTCGTCCATCTTCGTCCTCCCATTTGATCCCTAGGCCTTCTTTGGACCAAGTTCGCCTCGTTCGTCCATCTTTGTCCTCCCATTTGATCCCTAGGCCTTCTTTGGACCATGTTCGCCTCGTTCCTCCATCTTCGTCCTCCCATTTGATCCCTAGTCCTTCTTTGGACCAAGTCCGTCTCGTTCGTCCATCTTCGTCCTCCCATTTGATCCCTAGGCTTTCCTTGGACCAAGTTCGTCTCGTTCGTCCATCTTCGTCCACCCATTTGATCCGTAGGCCTTCTTTGGACCAAGTTCGTCTCGTTCCTCCCTTTTCGTCCGCCCATTTGATCCGTTGGGCTTCTTTGCACCAAGTTCGTCTCGTTCGTCCATCTTCGTCCTCCCATTTGATCCGTTGGCCTTCTTTGGACCAAGTTCGTCTCGTTCGTCCATCTTCGTCCTCCCATTTGATCCGTAGGCCTTCTTTGGACCAAGTTCGTCTCGTGCATCCCTTTTCGTCCTCCCATTTGATCCGTTGGGCTTCTTTGCACCAAGTTCGTCTCGTTCGTCCATCTTCGTCCTCCCATTTGATCCGTAGGCCTTCTTTGGACCAAGTTCGCCTTGTTCGTCCATCTTCGTCCTCCCATTTGATCCCTAGGCTTTCCTTGGACCAAGTTCGTCTCGTTCGTCCATCTTCGTCCACCCATTTGATCCGTAGGCCTTCTTTGGACCAAGTTCGTCTCGTGCATCCCTTTTCGTCCTCCCATTTGATCCGTTGGGCTTCTTTGCACCAAGTTCGTCTCGTTCGTCCATCTTCGTCCTCCCATTTGATCCCTAGGCCTTCTTTGGACCAAGTTCGCCTCGTTCCTCTATCTTCGTCCTCCCATTTGATCCCTAGGCCTTCTTTGGACCAAGTTCGCCTTGTTCGTCCATCTTCGTCCTCCCATTTGATCCCTAGGCTTTCCTTGGACCAAGTTCGTCTCGTTCGTCCATCTTCGTCCACCCATTTGATCCGTAGGCCTTCTTTGGACCAAGTTCGTCTCGTGCATCCCTTTTCGTCCTCCCATTTGATCCGTTGGGCTTCTTTGCACCAAGTTCGTCTCGTTCGTCCATCTTCGTCCTCCCATTTGATCCCTAGGCCTTCTTTGGACCAAGTTCGCCTCGTTCCTCTATCTTCGTCCTCCCATTTGATCCCTAGGCCTTCTTTGGACCAAGTTCGCCTCGTTCCTCCATCTTCGTCCTCCCATTTGATCCCTAGGCCTTCTTTGGACCAAGTTCGCCTCGTTCCTCCATCTTCATCCTCCCATTTGAACCCTAGGCCTTCTTTGGACCAAGTTCGCCTCGTTCCTCCATCTTCGTCCTCCCATTTGATCCCTAGGCCTTCTTTGGACCAAGTTCGTCTCGTTCGTCCATCTTCATCCTCCCATTTGATCCGTTGGGCTTCTTTGGACCAAGTTCGTCTCGTTCGTCCATCTTCGTCCTCCCATTTGATCCGTTGGGCTTCTTTGGACCAAGTTCGTCTCGTTCGTCCATCTTCGTCCACCCATTTGATCCGTAGGCCTTCTTTGGACCAAGTTCGTCTCGTTCATCCCTTTTCGTCCTCCCATTTGATCCGTTGGGCTTCTTTGCACCATGTTCGTCTCGTTCGTCCATCTTCGTCCTCCCATTTTATCCCTAGGCCTTCTTTGGACCAAGTTCGTCTCGTTCGTCCATATTCGTCCTCCCATTTGATCCTTAGGCCTTCTTTGGACCAACTTCGCCTCGTTCCTCCATCTTCGTCCTCCCATTTGGTCCGTAGGCCTTCTTTGGACCAAGTTCGCCTCGTTCCTCCATCTTCGTCCTCCCATTTGATCCCTAGGCCTTCTTTGGACCAAGTTCGCCTCGTTCCTCCATCTTCGTCCTCCCATATGATCCCTAGGCCTTCTTTGGACCAAGTTCGTCTCGTTCGTCCATCTTCATCCTCCCATTTGATCCGTTGGGCTTCTTTGGACCAAGTTTGTCTCGTTCGTCCATCTTCGTCCTCCCATTTGATCCGTTGGGCTTCTTTGGACCATGTTCGTCTCGTTCGTCCTTCTTCGTCCTCCCATTTGATCCGTTGGCCTTCTTTGGACCAAGTTCGTCTCGTTCGTCCATCTTCGTCCTCCCATTTGATCCCTAGGCCTTCCTTGGACCAAGTTCGTCTCGTTCGTCCATCTTCGTCCTCCCATTTGATCCCTAGGCTTTCCTTGGACCAAGTTCGTCTCGTTCGTCCATCTTCGTCCTCCCATTTGATCCCAAGGCTTTCCTTGGACCAAGTTCGTCTCGTTCGTCCATCTTCGTCCTCCAATTTGATCCGTAGGCCTTCTTTGGACCAAGTTCGTCTCGTGCATCCCTTTTCGTCCTCCCATTTGATCCGTTGGGCTTCTTTGCACCAAGTTCGTCTCGTTCGTCCATCTTCGTCCACCCATTTGATCCGTAGGCCTTCTTTGGACCAAGTTCGTCTCGTGCATCCCTTTTCGTCCTCCCATTTGATCCGTTGGGCTTCTTTGCAACTAGTTGGTCTCGTTCGTCCATCTTCGTCCTCCCATTTGATCCCTAGGCCTTCTTTGGACCAAGTTCGCCTCGTTCGTCCATCTTTGTCCTCCCATTTGATCCCTAGGCCTTCTTTGGACCATGTTCGCCTCGTTCCTCCATCTTCGTCCTCCCATTTGATCCCTAGTCCTTCTTTGGACCAAGTCCGTCTCGTTCGTCCATCTTCGTCCTCCCATTTGATCCCTAGGCTTTCCTTGGACCAAGTTCGTCTCGTTCGTCCATCTTCGTCCACCCATTTGATCCGTAGGCCTTCTTTGGACCAAGTTCGTCTCGTTCATCCCTTTTCGTCCGCCCATTTGATCCGTTGGGCTTCTTTGCACCAAGTTCGTCTCGTTCGTCCATCTTCGTCCTCCCATTTGATCCGTTGGCCTTCTTTGGACCAAGATCGTCTCGTTCGTCCATCTTCGTCCTCCCATTTGATCCGTAGGCCTTCTTTGGACCAAGTTCGTCTCGTGCATCCCTTTTCGTCCTCCCATTTGATCCGTTGGGCTTCTTTGCACCAAGTTCGTCTCGTTCGTCCATCTTCGTCCTCCCATTTGATCCGTAGGCCTTCTTTGGACCTAGTTCGTCTCGTGCATCCCTTTTCGTCCTCCCATTTGATCCGTTGGGCTTCTTTGCACCAAGTTCGTCTCGTTCGTCCATCTTCGTCCTCCCATTTGATCCCTAGGCCTTCTTTGGACCAAGTTCGCCTTGTTCGTCCATCTTCGTCCTCCCATTTGATCCCTAGGCTTTCCTTGGACCAAGTTCGTCTCGTTCGTCCATCTTCGTCCACCCATTTGATCCGTAGGCCTTCTTTGGACCAAGTTCGTCTCGTGCATCCCTTTTCGTCCTCCCATTTGATCCGTTGGGCTTCTTTGCACCAAGTTCGTCTCGTTCGTCCATCTTCGTCCTCCCATTTGATCCGTTGGGCTTCTTTGGACCAAGTTCGTCTCGTTCGTCCATCTTCGTCCACCCATTTGATCCGTAGGCCTTCTTTGGACCAAGTTCGTCTCGTTCATCCCTTTTCGTCCTCCCATTTGATCCGTTGGGCTTCTTTGCACCATGTTCGTCTCGTTCGTCCATCTTCGTCCTCCCATTTTATCCCTAGGCCTTCTTTGGACCAAGTTCGCCTCGTTCCTCCATCTTCGTCCTCCCATTTGATCCCTAGGCCTTCTTTGGACCAAGTTCGTCTCGTTCGTCCATCTTCATCCTCCCATTTGATCCGTTGGGCTTCTTTGGACCAAGTTCGTCTCGTTCGTCCATCTTCGTCCTCCCATTTGATCCGTTGGGCTTCTTTGGACCAAGTTTGTCTCGTTCGTCCATCTTCGTCCTCCCATTTGATCCGTTGGGCTTCTTTGGACCATGTTCGTCTCGTTCGTCCATCTTCGTCCTCCCATTTGATCCGTTGGCCTTCTTTGGACCAAGTTCGTCTCGTTCGTCCATCTTCGTCCTCCCATTTGATCCCTAGGCCTTCCTTGGACCAAGTTCGTCTCGTTCGTCCATCTTCGTCCTCCCATTTGATCCCTAGGCTTTCCTTGGACCAAGTTCGTCTCGTTCGTCCATCTTCGTCCTCCCACTTGATCCCTAGGCTTTCCTTGGACCAAGTTCGTCTCGTTCGTCCATCTTCGTCCTCCAATTTGATCCGTAGGCCTTCTTTGGACCAAGTTCGTCTCGTGCATCCCTTTTCGTCCTCCCATTTGATCCGTTGGGCTTCTTTGCACCAAGTTCGTCTCGTTCGTCCATCTTCGTCCACCCATTTGATCCGTAGGCCTTCTTTGGACCAAGTTCGTCTCGTGCATCCCTTTTCGTCCTCCCATTTGATCCGTTGGGCTTCTTTGCAACTAGTTGGTCTCGTTCGTCCATCTTCGTCCTCCCATTTGATCCCTAGGCCTTCTTTGGACCAAGTTCGCCTCGTTCGTCCATCTTTGTCCTCCCATTTGATCCCTAGGCCTTCTTTGGACCATGTTCGCCTCGTTCCTCCATCTTCGTCCTCCCATTTGATCCCTAGTCCTTCTTTGGACCAAGTCCGTCTCGTTCGTCCATCTTCGTCCTCCCATTTGATCCCTAGGCTTTCCTTGGACCAAGTTCGTCTCGTTCGTCCATCTTCGTCCACCCATTTGATCCGTAGGCCTTCTTTGGACCAAGTTCGTCTCGTTCATCCCTTTTCGTCCGCCCATTTGATCCGTTGGGCTTCTTTGCACCAAGTTCGTCTCGTTCGTCCATCTTCGTCCTCCCATTTGATCCGTTGGCCTTCTTTGGACCAAGTTCGTCTCGTTCGTCCATCTTCGTCCTCCCATTTGATCCGTAGGCCTTCTTTGGACCAAGTTCGTCTCGTGCATCCCTTTTCGTCCTCCCATTTGATCCGTTGGGCTTCTTTGCACCAAGTTCGTCTCGTTCGTCCATCTTCGTCCTCCCATTTGATCCGTAGGCCTTCTTTGGACCAAGTTCGTCTCGTGCATCCCTTTTCGTCCTCCCATTTGATCCGTTGGGCTTCTTTGCACCAAGTTCGTCTCGTTCGTCCATCTTCGTCCTCCCATTTGATCCCTAGGCCTTCTTTGGACCAAGTTCGCCTTGTTCGTCCATCTTCGTCCTCCCATTTGATCCCTAGGCTTTCCTTGGACCAAGTTCGTCTCGTTCGTCCATCTTCGTCCACCCATTTGATCCGTAGGCCTTCTTTGGACCAAGTTCGTCTCGTGCATCCCTTTTCGTCCTCCCATTTGATCCGTTGGGCTTCTTTGCACCAAGTTCGTCTCGTTCGTCCATCTTCGTCCTCCCATTTGATCCCTAGGCCTTCTTTGGACCAAGTTCGCCTCGTTCCTCTATCTTCGTCCTCCCATTTGATCCCTAGGCCTTCTTTGGACCAAGTTCGCCTCGTTCCTCCATCTTCGTCCTCCCATTTGATCCCTAGGCCTTCTTTGGACCAAGTTCGCCTCGTTCCTCCATCTTCGTCCTCCCATTTGAACCCTAGGCCTTCTTTGGACCAAGTTCGCCTCGTTCCTCCATCTTCGTCCTCCCATTTGATCCCTAGGCCTTCTTTGGACCAAGTTCGTCTCGTTCGTCCATCTTCATCCTCCCATTTGATCCGTTGGGCTTCTTTGGACCAAGTTCGTCTCGTTCGTCCATCTTCGTCCTCCCATTTGATCCGTTGGGCTTCTTTGGACCAAGTTCGTCTCGTTCGTCCATCTTCGTCCACCCATTTGATCCGTAGGCCTTCTTTGGACCAAGTTCGTCTCGTTCATCCCTTTTCGTCCTCCCATTTGATCCGTTGGGCTTCTTTGCACCATGTTCGTCTCGTTCGTCCATCTTCGTCCTCCCATTTTATCCCTAGGCCTTCTTTGGACCAAGTTCGTCTCGTTCGTCCATATTCGTCCTCCCATTTGATCCTTAGGCCTTCTTTGGACCAACTTCGCCTCGTTCCTCCATCTTCGTCCTCCCATTTGGTCCGTAGGCCTTCTTTGGACCAAGTTCGCCTCGTTCCTCCATCTTCGTCCTCCCATTTGATCCCTAGGCCTTCTTTGGACCAAGTTCGCCTCGTTCCTCCATCTTCGTCCTCCCATTTGATCCCTAGGCCTTCTTTGGACCAAGTTCGCCTCGTTCCTCCATCTTCGTCCTCCCATATGATCCCTAGGCCTTCTTTGGACCAAGTTCGTCTCGTTCGTCCATCTTCATCCTCCCATTTGATCCGTTGGGCTTCTTTGGACCAAGTTTGTCTCGTTCGTCCATCTTCGTCCTCCCATTTGATCCGTTGGGCTTCTTTGGACCATGTTCGTCTCGTTCGTCCATCTTCGTCCTCCCATTTGATCCGTTGGCCTTCTTTGGACCAAGTTCGTCTCGTTCGTCCATCTTCGTCCTCCCATTTGATCCCTAGGCCTTCCTTGGACCAAGTTCGTCTCGTTCGTCCATCTTCGTCCTCCCATTTGATCCCTAGGCTTTCCTTGGACCAAGTTCGTCTCGTTCGTCCATCTTTGTCCACCCATTTGATCCGTAGGCCTTCTTTGGACCAAGTTCGTCTCGTGCATCCCTTTTCGTCCTCCCATTTGATCCGTTGGGCTTCTTTGCACCACGTTCGTCTCGTTCGTCCATCTTCGTCCTCCCATTTGATCCGTAGGCCTTCTTTGGACCAAGTTCGCCTCGTTCGTCCATCTTCGTCCTCCCATTTGATCCCTAGGCCTTCTTTGGACCAAGTTCGCCTCGTTCCTCCATCTTCGTCCTCCCATTTGATCCCTAGGCCTTCTTTGGACCAAGTTCATCTCGTTCGTCCATCTTCGTCCTCCCATTTGATCCCTAGGCTTTCCTTGGACCAAGTTCGTCTCGTTCGTCCATCTTCGTCCACCCATTTGATCCGTAGGCCTTCTTTGGACCAAGTTCGCCTCGTTCCTCCATCTTCGTCCTCCCATTTGATCCCTAGGCCTTCTTTGGACCAAGTTCGTCTCGTTCGTCCATCTTCATCCTCCCATTTGATCCGTTGGGCTTCTTTGGACCAAGTTCGTCTCGTGCATCCCTTTTCGTCCTCCCATTTGATCCGTTGGGCTTCTTTGGACCATGTTCGTCTCGTTCGTCCATCTTCGTCCTCCCATTTGATCCGTTGGCCTTCTTTGGACCAAGTTCGTCTCGTTCGTCCATCTTCGTCCTCCCATTTGATCCCTAGGCCTTCCTTGGACCAAGTTCGTCTCGTTCGTCCATCTTCGTCCTCCCATTTGATCCCTAGGCTTTCCTTGGACCAAGTTCGTCTCGTTCGTCCATCTTTGTCCACCCATTTGATCCCTAGGCCTTCTTTGGACCAAGTTCGTCTCGTTCGTCCATCTTCATCCTCCCATTTGATCCGTTGGGCTTCTTTGCACCATGTTCGTCTCGTTCGTCCATCTTCGTCCTCCCATTTGATCCCTAGGCCTTCTTTGCACCAAGTTCGTCTCGTTCGTCCATCTTCGTCCTCCCATTTGATCCCTAGGCCTTCTTTGGACCAAGTTCGCCTCGTTCCTCCATCTTCGTCCTCCCATTTGATCCCTAGGCCTTCTTTGGACCAAGTTCGTCTCGTTCGTCCATCTTCATCCTCCCATTTGATCCGTTGGGCTTCTTTGGACCAAGTTCGTCTCGTTCGTCCATCTTCGTCCTCCCATTTGATCCGTAGGCCTTCTTTGGACCAAGTTCGTCTCGTGCATCCCTTTTCGTCCTCCCATTTGATCCGTTGGGCTTCTTTGCACCATGTTCGTCTCGTTCGTCCATCTTCGTCCTCCCATTTGATCCCTAGGCCTTCTTTGGACCAAGTTCGCCTCGTTCGTCCACCTTCGTGCTCCCATTTGATCCCTAGGCTTTCCTTGGACCAAGTTCGTCTCGTTCATCCATCTTCGTCCACCCATTTGATCCGTAGGCCTTCTTTGGACCAAGTTCGTCTCGTGCATCCCTTTTCGTCCTCCCATTTGATCCGTTAGGCTTCTTTGCACCAAGTTCGTCTCGTTCGTCCATCTTCGTCCTCCCATTTGATCCGTTGGCCTTCTTTGGACCAAGTTCGTCTCGTTCGTCCATCTTCGTTGATATGAAACTAGGAAGGATCGCCTTGAAGTTCAGGTTAGAGGAAGGATATTGACGCCACACTCAAGAAAAGGATGAGAAGGTGAGTGATAAGTCATGAAATTTTGATCGCCACAAGTTGCCTTGATAAGATCAGATTTGGTTCTTTGCCAAAGAACACAAGGGAAGCTCTCACAATTAGAAAAAACTCAATTTTCATTCAGATTCAACTTGTCTTTGGCTTTACATTGAGTCCTTATTTATAGGCTAGGTGGGCTGCTGAACAATCAATTCCCACTACATTAAAACTAGAAATAAACTCCCATTATCTTTCATAATGGCTAGGGACTCTTAAATTCACTTAAAACTGACCTAAGAGAACTAAAGAGTCATCTGAAATTGGCTGCCCAAAAAGTGCACGAAAATTACATAAGAAAATAAGAAATTGGGCTCATGTGAAAAACAAAGGTGCAGCCCAAATTATTACATCCTTAATAAACAGAAATAAACCAGAATCAGCCCATTTGCTTCATTCTTCAACTCAGCCCATCTCCTTTCTGGATCAAGTAGTTAATCAGTTTGGGCTTCAATCATTCTGGGCTTGATTTTGCTTTAATTAAACCCATTTGATCTGAGGCCTCCTTTGCTTTCTTGGTACGTGCCCTTGTCATTGGTCCATCAAGGCATTGTAATGCTTTATTGTCCATGCTTCTAGGTTGATCCTCATCATACCCTCCTTCTTTAAGAGAACTCGTCCTCGAGTTTGTTTTCTCATCAAAGCCTACATGAAGGAATAGCATGTCAATGATTTGAAGAATAATGTGAATCCTCCTACCAGGATCAAATGGGAAGTGATATAAACTTCCAAATGTGACAAGTGAAGGAAACACATTTTCATCATGTCCATTCAGTATTTCATCACAATCATAGCCAAGACATGGAGTTTTAAAGTCTAAGGCATACCTCTTGGAAGTAACATTCATGAACAGGTTTACCTTCCTAGACTTAGACTTTGGAACAAGATTAGAATTAGTAATTTGCTCATGCAAAGGCTCCATAGAATGTTGAGCCATATTATCATTCATGTCAAGACAAACAAATGATGGATCCTTTTGAATGAAGACAATCCTTTCAAACATGTTAGGGACATCATTTGGAAACAAAAAGGAATTTCCAAGAATAGGTAGAATAAGAATATGTGTAATATTGGTCCCATCAAGTAAGGCCACATGCGAACCTTTATTGCTCCTTGCAAAACCAAGAGTGCTACTATTGTTTAGAACACAATGTTCTCCAATCAAAACATGTTTCTTGATTTCAATAAAACAAGAGTCATGCAATTCAAGAGAATCATTAAAGCCAACATAAGTAGAAGAAAAGCAAGACTTATGCATGTTGGTGATCAATGGAGCACTTGGAATAAGATCCACTTGTTGCCTATTCCTTCTCAATGATTGAAAACCTTGTGGAATGCCTTTGGAAGAGATACCTTGAAATTCCTTCACAAGAGAACAAACACCAAGAGGCAAAGAAGATTTAAGGTTAGCATTAGCATCAAAACAATAAGAATCCTTTGCTAACTTAGCTCTTTTCACCTCACTCTCTTTTATGAAAAGACTCTCCACTTTTCTCTCTAATTTTTCCTCACTTTTATTCTCTTCATTCTTTTCTCTCTTTTCCGCCCCCTCAAAATTGATAACACTTTTTTTCACACAATCTTTTTCACTTTCTTTTTCTATCAATTCATTTTTCTCTTTACTTTCATCCTTCTTTTCTCCACTCTTATTTTCTCTCTTTTCTTCTCTCCTCTCTTTCTTTTCTTTCCTCTCTTGAATTCCCTCATTCTTTTTATCCTCCAAATCTTTCTTCAAATGCTCCCAATACCTTTCAAAATTAGAAACTCTCCTTTTCATTTTCTCTTCCTTTCTCAACCTCTTTTCATACTCCTTAACTTCCTCAAGCTTGTCTTCTCTTTCCCCTCTCATATGATTTTTCCTTCTTCTATCATGTTCTCTCTCATATTCATGCCTCCTTTCTCCCGAATATTCACTTTCACCATGAGAAGAATTTCTACGTGTAGCTATTTTCCTCTCCACTTGATCAAGTCTTTCAAGAAATTCATTGGTTTGTCTACGCATCAACCTCTCCATGTGTTGGGTTAAAGCCTCCATTTGTAACCTCATAGCCGCAGCCCTTGGAGAAGTAGGAATACTTCCATCACCTTTTCTTTCCATTTCTCAAAAATTGAAATTGAGCAAAACATAAATTTTGTAGTTCATAAGAGGACCTCACCACTCCCTTACGTGTTTCACTCAAGATTGTGGTTCACTCGTGTTTACACTCTGTTTGGCTTTTATGTGATATGCACTCTTGCCTTTTTCCACTCAACTTCCTCTTACAAGCTCTTAAGAAAGAACCTTATCAATGATTTTTCTCAAGACAACAAGAAGTGACCAGTATAGTAATCAAGAGCAAGAATGACATAAAGCAAAAGGAACAAGGATCAAAAGGAAACCCAAATGGAACAAACAGAGATTTCAACCAAGGATTATCTCTGAAATTAGATTTCACAAAGAGGAAATATAGAGTCCTTTCGATCACAATTTAAATCTTCTTTTCCTCTATCTTTTCCACACTCTTAAATTCTGTCCAGAATTTTTTTTTTCGAATTTTTTTTTTCACTTTTTTTTTTTTAATCAATAACTCAAAGATAATACTAATTCTGGCAGCACCTTTTTTTTTTTTGAATTTTTTTTTGTACGAATTTTTTTTTTAAACAAGACTAGGACTCAAAATGAAAAGAAATCTGATGCAATTCTAATAACAAGGATGGAAAGACAACAGAGACAGAATTGGAGAAACAAAGAAACAACTCAAAAAGATCAAACAGAAAATTTGACACAAAGGATTAAGACAAAAGACAAGTAATCTTGACAATGAAATGGACAAGAGTATTCAAATAGGAAAGAGCTATATGGAATTGAAAAGAACGAAAAACCAGAATAAAGAAAACGAAACAGAGAATAGTATATTTTTTTTTTATGGTTTTAACAAAAGAAAAGCCACACCTGAGATTCAAGGAGCCAAAGCTCTGATACCAAATGATATGAAACTAGGAAGGATCGCCTTGAAGTTCAGGTTAGAGGAAGGATATTGACGCCACACTCAAGAAAAGGATGAGAAGGTGAGTGATAAGTCATGAAATTTTGATCGCCACAAGTTGCCTTGATAAGATCAGATTTGGTTCTTTGCCAAAGAACACAAGGGAAGCTCTCACAATTAGAAAAAACTCAATTTTCATTCAGATTCAACTTGTCTTTGGCTTTACATTGAGTCCTTATTTATAGGCTAGGTGGGCTGCTGAACAATCAATTCCCACTACATTAAAACTAGAAATAAACTCCCATTATCTTTCATAATGGCTAGGGACTCTTAAATTCACTTAAAACTGACCTAAGAGAACTAAAGAGTCATCTGAAATTGGCTGCCCAAAAAGTGCACGAAAATTACATAAGAAAATAAGAAATTGGGCTCATGTGAAAAACAAAGGTGCAGCCCAAATTATTACATCCTTAATAAACAGAAATAAACCAGAATCAGCCCATTTGCTTCATTCTTCAACTCAGCCCATCTCCTTTCTGGATCAAGTAGTTAATCAGTTTGGGCTTCAATCATTCTGGGCTTGATTTTGCTTTAATTAAACCCATTTGATCTGAGGCCTCCTTTGCTTTCTTGGTACGTGCCCTTGTCATTGGTCCATCAAGGCATTGTAATGCTTTATTGTCCATGCTTCTAGGTTGATCCTCATCATTCGTCCTCCCATTTGATCCGTAGGCCTTCTTTGGACCAAGTTCGTCTCGTGCATCCCTTTTCGTCCTCCCATTTGATCCGTTGGGCTTCTATGCACCAAGTTCGTCTCGTTCGTCCATCTTCGTCCACCCATTTGATCCGTAGGCCTTCTTTGGACCAAGTTCGTCTCGTGCATCCCTTTTCGTCCTCCCATTTGATACGTTGGGCTTCTTTGCACCTAGTTCGTCTCGTTCGTCCATCTTCGTCCTCCCATTTGATCCCTAGGCCTTCTTTGGACCAAGTTCGCCTCGTTCGTCCATCTTTGTCCTCCCATTTGATCCCTAGTCCTTCTTTGGACCAAGTCCGTCTCGTTCGTCCATCTTCGTCCTCCCATTTGATCCCTAGGCTTTCCTTGGACCAAGTTCGTCTCGTTCGTCCATCTTCGTCCACCCATTTGATCCGTAGGCCTTCTTTGGACCAAGTTCGTCTCGTTCATCCCTTTTCGTCCTCCCATTTCATCCGTTGGGCTTCTTTGCACCAAGTTCGTCTCGTTCGTCCATCTTCGTCCTCCCATTTGATCCGTTGGCCTTCTTTGGACCAAGTTCGTCTCGTTCGTCCATCTTCGTCCTCC
The DNA here is from genome assembly GCA_030159175.1 of Glycyrrhiza uralensis. Taxonomy (NCBI): domain Eukaryota; kingdom Viridiplantae; phylum Streptophyta; class Magnoliopsida; order Fabales; family Fabaceae; genus Glycyrrhiza; species Glycyrrhiza uralensis. Next base: position 15,903,680 of record BRZY01000002.1, read on the forward strand.
CATTTGATCCGTAGGCCTTCTTTGGACCAAGTTCGTCTCGTGCCTCCCTTTTCGTCCTCCCATTTGATCCGTTGGGCTTCTTTGCACCAAGTTCGTCTCGTTCGTCCATCTTCGTCCTCCCATTTGATCCGTAGGCCTTCTTTGGACCAAGTTCGTCTCGTTCATCCCTTTTCGTCCTCCCATTTCATCCGTTGGGCTTCTTTGCACCAAGTTCGTCTCGTTCGTCCATCTTCGTCCTCCCATTTGATCCGTTGGCCTTCTTTGGACCAAGTTCGTCTCGTTCGTCCATCTTCGTCCTCCCATTTGATCCGTAGGCCTTCTTTGGACCAAGTTCGTCTCGTGCATCCCTTTTCGTCCTCCCATTTGATCCGTTGGCCTACTTTGGACCAAGTTCGTCTCGTTCGTCCATCTTCGTCCTCCCATTTGATCCGTAGGCCTTCTTTGGACCAAGTTCGTCTCGTGCATCCCTTTTCGTCCTCCCATTTGATCCGTTGGGCTTCTTTGCACCAAGTTCGTCTCGTTCGTCCATCTTCGTCCTCCCATTTGATCCGTAGGCCTTCTTTGGACCAAGTTCATCTCGTGCATCCCTTTTCGTCCTCCCATTTGATCCGTTGGGCTTCTTTGCACCAAGTTCGTCTCGTTCGTCCATCTTCGTCGTCCCATTTGATCCCTAGGCCTTCTTTGGACCAAGTTCGCCTCGTTCGTCCATCTTCGTCCTCCCATTTGATCCCTAGGCTTTCCTTGGACCAAGTTCGTCTCGTTCGTCCATCTTCGTCCACCCATTTGATCCGTAGGCCTTCTTTGGACCAAGTTCGTCTCGTGCATCCCTTTTCGTCCTCCCATTTGATCCGTTGGGCTTCTTTGCACCAAGTTCGTCTCGTTCGTCCATCTTCGTCCTCCCATTTGATCCCTAGGCCTTCTTTGGACCAAGTTCGCCTCGTTCCTCCATCTTCGTCCTCCCATTTGATCCCTAGGCCTTCTTTGGACCAAGTTCGCCTCGTTCCTCCATCTTCGTCCACCCATTTGATCCGTAGGCCTTCTTTGGACCAAGTTCGTCTCGTGCATCCCTTTTCGTCCTCCCATTTGATCCGTTGGGCTTCTTTGCACCAAGTTCGTCTCGTTCGTCCATCTTCGTCCTCCCATTTGATCCCTAGGCCTTCTTTGGACCAAGTTCGCCTCGTTCGTCCATCTTTGTCCTCCCATTTGATCCCTAGGCCTTCTTTGGACCAAGTTAGCCTCGTTCCTCCATCTTCGTCCTCCCATTTGATCCCTAGGCCTTCTTTGGACCAAGTCCGTCTCGTTCGTCCATCTTCGTCCTCCCATTTGATCCCTAGGCTTTCCTTGGACCAAGTTCGTCTCGTTCGTCCATCTTCGTTCACCCATTTGATCCGTAGGCCTTCTTTGGACCAAGTTCGTCTCGTTCATCCCTTTTCGTCCTCCCATTTGATCCGTTGGGCTTCTTTGCACCAAGTTCGTCTCGTTCGTCCATCTTCGTCCTCCCATTTGATCCGTTGGCCTTCTTTGGACCAAGTTCGTCTCGTTCGTCCATCTTCGTCCTCCCATTTGATCCGTAGGCCTTCTTTGGACCAAGTTCGCCTCGTGCATCCCTTTTCGTCCTCCCATTTGTTCCGTTGGGCTTCTTTGCACCAAGTTCGTCTCGTTCGTCCATCTTCGTCCACCCATTTGATCCGTAGGCCTTCTTTGGACCAAGTTCGTCTCGTGCATCCCTTTTCGTCCTCCCATTTGATCCGTTGGGCTTCTTTGCAACTAGTTCGTCTCGTTCGTCCATCTTCGTCCTCCCATTTGATCCCTAGGCCTTCTTTGGACCAAGTTCGCCTCGTTCGTCAATCTTTGTCCTCCCATTTGATCCCAAGGCCTTCTTTGGACCGAGTTCGCCTCGTTCCTCCATCTTCGTCCTCCCATTTGATCCCTAGTCCTTCTTTGGACCAAGTCCGTCTCGTTCGTCCATCTTCGTCCTCCCATTTGATCCCTAGGCTTTCCTTGGACCAAGTTCGTCTCGTTCGTCCATCTTCGTCCACCCATTTGATCCGTAGGCCTTCTTTGGACCAAGTTCGTCTCGTTCATCCCTTTTCGTCCTCCCATTTCATCCGTTGGGCTTCTTTGCACCAAGTTCGTCTCGTTCGTCCATCTTCGTCCTCCCATTTGATCCGTTGGCCTTCTTTGGACCAAGTTCGTCTCGTTCGTCCATCTTCGTCCTCCCATTTGATCCGTAGGCCTTCTTTGGACCAAGTTCGTCTCGTGCATCCCTTTTCGTCCTCCCATTTGATCCGTTGGCCTTCTTTGGACCAAGTTCGTCTCGTTCGTCCATCTTCGTCCTCCCATTTGATCCGTAGGCCTTCTTTGGACCAAGTTCGTCTCGTGCATCCCTTTTCGTCCTCCCATTTGATCCGTTGGGCTTCTTTGCACCAAGTTCGTCTCGTTCGTCCATCTTCGTCCTCCCATTTGATCCGTAGGCCTTCTTTGGACCAAGTTCATCTCGTGCATCCCTTTTCGTCCTCCCATTTGATCCGTTGGGCTTCTTTGCACCAAGTTCGTCTCGTTCGTCCATCTTCGTCCTCCCATTTGATCCCTAGGCCTTCTTTGGACCAAGTTCGCCTCGTTCGTCCATCTTCGTCCTCCCATTTGATCCCTAGGCTTTCCTTGGACCAAGTTCGTCTCGTTCGTCCATCTTCGTCCACCCATTTGATCCGTAGGCCTTCTTTGGACCAAGTTCGTCTCGTGCATCCGTTTTCGTCCTCCCATTTGATCCGTTGGGCTTCTTTGCACCAAGTTCGTCTCGTTCGTCCATCTTCGTCCTCCCATTTGATCCCTAGTCCTTCTTTGGACCAAGTTCGCCTCGTTCCTCCATCTTCGTCCTCCCATTTGATCCCTAGGCCTTCTTTGGACCAAGTTCGCCTCGTTCCTCCATCTTCGTCCTCCCATTTGATCCCTAGGCCTTCTTTGGACCAAGTTCGCCTCGTTCCTCCATCTTCGTCCACCCATTTGATCCGTAGGCCTTCTTTGGACCAAGTTCGTCTCGTGCATCCCTTTTCGTCCTCCCATTTGATCCGTTGGGCTTCTTTGCACCAAGTTCGTCTCGTTCGTCCATCTTCGTCCTCCCATTTGATCCCTAGGCCTTCTTTGGACCAAGTTCATCTCGTGCATCCCTTTTCGTCCTCCCATTTGATTCGTTGGGCTTCTTTGCACCAAGTTCGTCTCGTTCGTCCATCTTCGTCCTCCCATTTGATCCCTAGGCCTTCTTTGGACCAAGTTCGCCTCGTTCGTCCATCTTCGTCCTCCCATTTGATCCCTAGGCTTTCCTTGGACCAAGTTCGTCTCGTTCGTCCATCTTCGTCCACCCATTTGATCCGTAGGCCTTCTTTGGACCAAGTTCGTCTCGTGCATCCCTTTTCGTCCTCCCATTTGATCCGTTGGGCTTCTTTGCACCAAGTTCGTCTCGTTCGTCCATCTTCGTCCTCCCATTTGATCCCTAGGCCTTCTTTGGACCAAGTTCGCCTCGTTCCTCCATCTTCGTCCTCCCATTTGATCCCTAGGCCTTCTTTGGACCAAGTTCGCCTCGTTCCTCCATCTTCGTCCACCCATTTGATCCGTAGGCCTTCTTTGGACCAGGTTCGTCTCGTGCATCCCTTTTCGTCCTCCCATTTGATCCGTTGGGCTTCTTTGCACCAAGTTCGTCTCGTTCGTCCATCTTCGTCCTCCCATTTGATCCCTAGGCCTTCTTTGGACCAAGTTCGCCTCGTTCGTCCATCTTTGTCCTCCCATTTGATCCCTAGGCCTTCTTTGGACCAAGTTCGCCTCGTTCCTCCATCTTCGTCCTCCCATTTGATCCCTAGGCCTTCTTTGGACCAAGTCCGTCCCGTTCGTCCATCTTCGTCCTCCCATTTGATCCCTAGGCTTTCCTTGGACCAAGTTCGTCTCGTTCGTCCATCTTCGTTCACCCATTTGATCCGTAGGCCTTCTTTGGACCAAATTCGTCTCGTTCATCCCTTTTCGTCCTCCCATTTGATCCGTTGGGCTTCTTTGCACCAAGTTCGTCTCGTTCGTCCATCTTCGTCCTCCCATTTGATCCGTTGGCCTTCTTTGGACCAAGTTCGTCTCGTTCGTCCATCTTCGTCCTCCCATTTGATCCGTAGGCGTTCTTTGGACCAAGTTCGCCTCGTGCATCCCTTTTCGTCATCCCATTTGATCCGTTGGGCTTCTTTGCACCAAGTTCGTCTCGTTCGTCCATCTTCGTCCACCCATTTGATCCGTAGGCCTTCTTTGGACCAAGTTCGTCTCGTGCATCCCTTTTCGTCCTCCCATTTGATCCGTTGGGCTTCTTTGCAACTAGTTCGTCTCGTTCGTCCATCTTCGTCCTCCCATTTGATCCCTAGGCCTTCTTTGGACCAAGTTCGCCTCGTTCGTCAATCTTTGTCCTCCCATTTGATCCCAAGGCCTTCTTTGGACCGAGTTCGCCTCGTTCCTCCATCTTCGTCCTCCCATTTGATCCCTAGTCCTTCTTTGGACCAAGTCCGTCTCGTTCGTCCATCTTCGTCCTCCCATTTGATCCCTAGGCTTTCCTTGGACCAAGTTCGTCTCGTTCGTCCATCTTCGTCCACCCATTTGATCCGTAGGCCTTCTTTGGACCAAGTTCGTCTCGTGCATCCCTTTTCGTCCTCCCATTTGATCCGTTGGGCTTCTTTGCAACTAGTTCGTCTCGTTCGTCCATCTTCGTCCTCCCATTTGATCCCTAGGCCTTCTTTGGACCAAGTTCGCCTCGTTCGTCAATCTTTGTCCTCCCATTTGATCCCAAGGCCTTCTTTGGTCCGAGTTCGCCTCGTTCCTCCATCTTCGTCCTCCCATTTGATCCCTAGTGCTTCTTTGGACCAAGTCCGTCTCGTTCGTCCATCTTCGTCCTCCCATTTGATCCCTAGGCTTTCCTTGGACCAAGTTCGTCTCGTTCGTCCATCTTCGTCCACCCATTTGATCCGTAGGCCTTCTTTGGACCAAGTTCGTCTCGTTCATCCCTTTTCGTCCTCCCATTTGATCCGTTGGGCTTCTTTGCACCAAGTTCGTCTCGTTCGTCCATCTTCGTCCTCCCATTTGATCCCTAGGCCTTCTTTGGACCAAGTTCGCCTCGTTCGTCCATCTTTGTCCTCCCATTTGATCTCTAGGCCTTCTTTGGACCAAGTTCGTCTCGTTCGTCCATCTTCGTCCTCCCATTTGATCCGTAGGCCTTCTTTGGACCAAGTTCGCCTCGTGCATCCCTTTTCGTCCTCCCATTTGATCCGTTGGGCTTCTTTGCACCAAGTTCGTCTCGTTCGTCCATCTTCGTCCACCCATTTGATCCGTAGGCCTTCTTTGGACCAAGTTCGTCTCGTGCATCCCTTTTCGTCCTCCCATTTGATCCGTTGGCCTTCTTTGGACCAAGTTCGTCTCGTTCGTCCATCTTCGTCCTCCCATTTGATCCGTAGGCCTTCTTTGGACCAAGTTCGTCTCGTGCATCCCTTTTCGTCCTCCCATTTGATCCGTTGGGCTTCTTTGCACCAAGTTCGTCTCGTTCGTCCATCTTCGTCCTCCCATTTGATCCGTAGGCCTTCTTTGGACCAAGTTCATCTCGTGCATCCCTTTTCGTCCTCCCATTTGATCCGTTGGGCTTCTTTGCACCAAGTTCGTCTCGTTCGTCCATCTTCGTCCTCCCATTTGATCCCTAGGCCTTCTTTGGACCAAGTTCGCCTCGTTCGTCCATCTTCGTCCTCCCATTTGATCCCTAGGCTTTCCTTGGACCAAGTTCGTCTCGTTCGTCCATCTTCGTCCACCCATTTGATCCGTAGGCCTTCTTTGGACCAAGTTCGTCTCGTGCATCCCTTTTCGTCCTCCCATTTGATCCGTTGGGCTTCTTTGCACCAAGTTCGTCTCGTTCGTCCATCTTCGTCCTCCCATTTGATCCCTAGGCCTTCTTTGGACCAAGTTCGCCTCGTTCCTCCATCTTCGTCCTCCCATTTGATCCCTAGGCCTTCTTTGGACCAAGTTCGCCTCGTTCCTCCATCTTCGTCCTCCCATTTGATCCCTAGGCCTTCTTTGGACCAAGTTCGCCTCGTTCCTCCATCTTCGTCCACCCATTTGATCCGTAGGCCTTCTTTGGACCAAGTTCGTCTCGTGCATCCCTTTTCGTCCTCCCATTTGATCCGTTGGGCTTCTTTGCACCAAGTTCGTCTCGTTCGTCCATCTTCGTCCTCCCATTTGATCCCTAGGCCTTCTTTGGACCAAGTTCGCCTCGTTCGTCCATCTTGGTCCTCCCATTTGATCCCTACGCCTTCTTTGGACCAAGTTCGCCTCGTTCCTCCATCTTCGTCCTCCCATTTGATCCCTAGGCCTTCTTTGGACCAAGTCCGTCTCGTTCGTCCATCTTCGTCCTCCCATTTGATCCCTAGGCTTTCCTTGGACCAAGTTCGTCTCGTTCGTCCATCTTCGTTCACCCATTTGATCCGTAGGACTTCTTTGGACCAAGTTCGTCTCGTTCATCCCTTTTCGTCCTCCCATTTGATCCGTTGGGCTTCTTTGCACCAAGTTCATCTCGTTCGTCCATCTTCGTCCTCCCATTTGATCCGTTGGCCTTCTTTGGACCAAGTTCGTCTCGTTCGTCCATCTTCGTCCTCCCATTTGATCCGTAGGCGTTCTTTGGACCAAGTTCGCCTCGTGCATCCCTTTTCGTCCTCCCATTTGATCCGTTGGGCTTCTTTGCACCAAGTTCGTCTCGTTCGTCCATCTTCGTCCACCCATTTGATCCGTAGGCCTTCTTTGGACCAAGTTCGTCTCGTGCATCCCTTTTAGTCCTCCCATTTGATCCGTTGGGCTTCTTTGCAACTAGTTCGTCTCGTTCGTCCATCTTCGTCCTCCCATTTGATCCCTAGGCCTTCTTTGGACCAAGTTCGCCTCGTTCGTCAATCTTTGTCCTCCCATTTGATCCCAAGGCCTTCTTTGGACCGAGTTCGCCTCGTTCCTCCATCTTCGTCCTCCCATTTGATCCCTAGTCCTTCTTTGGACCAAGTCCGTCTCGTTCGTCCATCTTCGTCCTCCCATTTGATCCCTAGGCTTTCCTTGGACCAAGTTCGTCTCGTTCGTCCATCTTCGTCCACCCATTTGATCCGTAGGCCTTCTTTGGACCAAGTTCGTCTCGTTCATCCCTTTTCGTCCTCCCATTTGATCCGTTGGGCTTCTTTGCACCAAGTTCGTCTCGTTCGTCCATCTTCGTCCTCCCATTTGATCCCTAGGCGTTCTTTGGACCAAGTTCGCCTCGTTCGTCCATCTTTGTCCTCCCATTTGATCCCTAGGCCTTCTTTGGACCAAGTTCGCCTCGTTCCTCCATCTTCGTCCTCCCATTTGATCCCTAGGCCTTCTTTGGACCAAGTCCGTCTCGTTCGTCCATCTTCGTCCTCCCATTTGATCCCTAGGCTTTCCTTGGACCAAGTTCGTCTCGTTCGTCCATCTTCGTTCACCCATTTGATCCGTAGGCCTTCTTTGGACCAAGTTCGTCTCGTTCATCCCTTTTTGTCCTCCCATTTGATCCGTTGGGCTTCTTTGCACCAAGTTCGTCTCGTTCGTCCATCTTCGTCCTCCCATTTGATCCGTTGGCCTTCTTTGGACCAAGTTCGTCTCGTTCGTCCATCTTCGTCCTCCCATTTGATCTGTAGGCCTTCTTTGGACCAAGTTCGCCTCGTGCATCCCTTTTCGTCCTCCCATTTGATCCGTTGGGCTTCTTTGCACCAAGTTCGTCTCGTTCGTCCATCTTCGTCCACCCATTTGATCCGTAGGCCTTCTTTGGACCAAGTTCGTCTCGTGCATCCCTTTTCGTCCTCCCATTTGATCCGTTGGGCTTCTTTGCAACTAGTTCGTCTCGTTCGTCCATCTTCGTCCTCCCATTTGATCCCTAGGCCTTCTTTGGACCAAGTTCGCCTCGTTCGTCAATCTTTGTCCTCCCATTTGATCCCAAGGCCTTCTTTGGACCGAGTTCGCCTCGTTCCTCCATCTTCGTCCTCCCATTTGATCCCTAGTCCTTCTTTGGACCAAGTCCGTCTCGTTCGTCCATCTTCGTCCTCCCATTTGATCCCTAGGCTTTCCTTGGACCAAGTTCGTCTCGTTCGTCCATCTTCGTCCACCCATTTGATCCGTAGGCCTTCTTTGGACCAAGTTCGTCTCGTTCATCCCTTTTCGTCCTCCCATTTCATCCGTTGGGCTTCTTTGCACCAAGTTCGTCTCGTTCGTCCATCTACGTCCTCCCATTTGATCCGTTGGCCTTCTTTGGACCAAGTTCGTCTCGTTCGTCCATCTTCGTCCTCCCATTTGATCCGTAGGCCTTCTTTGGACCAAGTTCGTCTCGTGCATCCCTTTTCGTCCTCCCAGTTGATCCGTTGGCCTTCTTTGGACCAAGTTCGTCTCGTTCGTCCATCTTCGTCCTCCCATTTGATCCGTAGGCCTTCTTTGGACCAAGTTCGTCTCGTGCATCCCTTTTCGTCCTCCCATTTGATCCGTTGGGCTTCTTTGCACCAAGTTCGTCTCGTTCGTCCATCTTCGTCCTCCCATTTGATCCGTAGGCCTTCTTTGGACCAAGTTCATCTCGTGCATCCCTTTTCGTCCTCCCATTTGATCCGTTGGGCTTCTTTGCACCAAGTTCGTCTCGTTCGTCCATCTTCGTCCTCCCATTTGATTCCTAGGCCTTCTTTGGACCAAGTTCGCCTCGTTCGTCCATCTTCGTCCTCCCATTTGATCCCTAGGCTTTCCTTGGACCAAGTTCGTCTCGTTCGTCCATCTTCGTCCACCCATTTGATCCGTAGGCCTTCTTTGGACCAAGTTCGTCTCGTGCATCCCTTTTCGTCCTCCCATTTGATCCGTTGGGCTTCTTTGCACCAAGTTCGTCTCGTTCGTCCATCTTCGTCCTCCCATTTGATCCCTAGGCCTTCTTTGGACCAAGTTCGCCTCGTTCCTCCATCTTCGTCCTCCCATTTGATCCCTAGGCCTTCTTTGGACCAAGTTCGCCTCGTTCCTCCATCTTCGTCCTCCCATTTGATCCCTAGGCCTTCTTTGGACCAAGTTCGCCTCGTTCCTCCATCTTCGTCCACCCATTTGATCCGTAGGCCTTCTTTGGACCAAGTTCGTCTCGTGCATCCCTTTTCGTCCTCCCATTTGATCCGTTGGGCTTCTTTGCACGAAGTTCGTCTCGTTCGTCCATCTTCGTCCTCCCATTTGATCCCTAGGCCTTCTTTGGACCAAGTTCGCCTCGTTCGTCCATCTTTGTCCTCCCATTTGATCCCTAGGCCTTCTTTGGACCAAGTTCGCCTCGTTCCTCCATCTTCGTCCTCCCATTTGAACCCTAGGCCTTCTTTGGACCAAGTCCGTCTCGTTCGTCCATCTTCGTCCTCCCATTTGATCCCTAGGCTTTCCTTGGACCAAGTTCGTCTCGTTCGTCCATCTTCGTTCACCCATTTGATCCGTAGGCCTTCTTTGGACCAAGTTCGTCTCGTTCATCCCTTTTCGTCCTCCCATTTGATCCGTTGGGCTTCTTTGCACCAAGTTCGTCTCGTTCGTCCATCTTCGTCCTCCCATTTGATCCGTTGGCCTTCTTTGGACCAAGTTCGTCTCGTTCGTCCATCTTCGTCCTCCCATTTGATCCGTAGGCGTTCATTGGACCAAGTTCGCCTCGTGCATCCCTTTTCGTCCTCCCATTTGATCCGTTGGGCTTCTTTGCACCAAGTTCGTCTCATTCGTCCATCTTCGTCCACCCATTTGATCCGTAGGCCTTCTTTGGACCAAGTTCGTCTCGTGCATCCCTTTTCGTCCTCCCATTTGATCCGTTGGGCTTCTTTGCAACTAGTTCGTCTCGTTCGTCCATCTTCGTCCTCCCATTTGATCCCTAGGCCTTCTTTGGACCAAGTTCGCCTCGTTCCTCCATCTTCGTCCTCCCATTTGAACCCTAGGCCTTCTTTGGACCAAGTCCGTCTCGTTCGTCCATCTTCGTCCTCCCATTTGATCCCTAGGCTTTCCTTGGACCAAGTTCGTCTCGTTCGTCCATCTTCGTTCACCCATTTGATCCGTAGGCCTTCTTTGGACCAAGTTCGTCTCGTTCATCCCTTTTCGTCCTCCCATTTGATCCGTTGGGCTTCTTTGCACCAAGTTCGTCTCGTTCGTCCATCTTCGTCCTCCCATTTGATCCGTTGGCCTTCTTTGGACCAAGTTCGTCTCGTTCGTCCATCTTCGTCCTCCCATTTGATCCGTAGGCGTTCATTGGACCAAGTTCGCCTCGTGCATCCCTTTTCGTCCTCCCATTTGATCCGTTGGGCTTCTTTGCACCAAGTTCGTCTCGTTCGTCCATCTTCGTCCACCCATTTGATCCGTAGGCCTTCTTTGGACCAAGTTCGTCTCGTGCATCCCTTTTCGTCCTCCCATTTGATCCGTTGGGCTTCTTTGCAACTAGTTCGTCTCGTTCGTCCATCTTCGTCCTCCCATTTGATCCCTAGGCCTTCTTTGGACCAAGTTCGCCTCGTTCGTCAATCTTTGTCCTCCCATTTGATCCCAAGGCCTTCTTTGGACCGAGTTCGCCTCGTTCCTCCATCTTCGTCCTCCCATTTGATCCCTAGTCCTTCTTTGGACCAAGTCCGTCTCGTTCGTCCATCTTCGTCCTCCCATTTGATCCCTAGGCTTTCCTTGGACCAAATTCGTCTCGTTCGTCCATCTTCGTCCACCCATTTGATCCGTAGGCCTTCTTTGGACCAAGTTCGTCTCGTTCATCCCTTTTCGTCCTCCCATTTGATCCGTTGGGCTTCTTTGCACCAAGTTCGTCTCGTTCGTCCATCTTCGTCCTCCCATTTGATCCGTTGGCCTTCTTTGGACCAAGTTCGTCTCGTTCGTCCATCTTCGTCCTCCCATTTGATCCGTAGGCGTTCTTTGGACCAAGTTCGTCTCGTGCATCCCTTTTCGTCCTCCCATTTGATCCGTTGGGCTTCTTTGCACCAAATTCGTCTCGTTCGTCCATCTTCGTCCTCCCATTTGATCCGTAGGCCTTCTTTGGACCAAGTTCGTCTCGTGCATCCCTTTTCGTCCTCCCATTTGATCCGTTGGGCTTCTTTGCACCAAGTTCGTCTCGTTCGTCCATCTTCGTCCTCCCATTTGATCCCTAGGCCTTCTTTGGACCAAGTTCGCCTCGTTCCTCCATATTCGTCCTCCCATTTGATCCCTAGGCCTTCTTTGGACCAAGTTCGCCTCGTTCCTCCATATTCGTCCTCCCATTTGATCCCTAGGCCTTCTTTGGACCAAGTTCGCCTCGTTCCTCCATCTTCGTCCTCCCATTTGATCCCTAGGCTTTCCTTGGACCAAGTTCGTCTCGTTCGTCCATCTTCGTCCACCCATTTGATCCGTAGGCCTGCTTTGGACCAAGTTCGTCTCGTGCATCCCTTTTCGTCCTCCCATTTGATCCGTTGGGCTTCTTTGCACCAAGTTCGTCTCGTTCGTCCATCTTCGTCCTCCCATTTGATCCCTAGGCCTTCTTTGGACCAAGTTCGCCTCGTTCCTCCATCTTCGTCCTCCCATTTGATCCCTAGGCCTTCATTGGACCAAGTCCGTCTCGTTCGTCCATCTTCGTCCTCCCATTTGATCCCTAGGCTTTCCTTGGACCAAGTTCGTCTCGTTCGTCCATCTTCGTCCACCCATTTGATCCGTAGGCCTTCTTTGGACCAAGTTCGTCTCGTTCATCCCTTTTCGTCCTCCCATTTGATCCGTTGGGCTTCTTTGCACCAAGTTCGTCTCGTTCGTCCATCTTCGTCCTCCCATTTGATCCGTAGGCCTTCTTTGGACCAAGTTCATCTCGTGCATCCCTTTTCGTCCTCCCATTTGATCCGTTGGGCTTCTTTGCACCAAGTTCGTCTCGTTCGTCCATCTTCGTCCTCCCATTTGATTCCTAGGCCTTCTTTGGACCAAGTTCGCCTCGTTCGTCCATCTTCGTCCTCCCATTTGATCCCTAGGCTTTCCTTGGACCAAGTTCGTCTCGTTCGTCCATCTTCGTCCACCCATTTGATCCGTAGGCCTTCTTTGGACCAAGTTCGTCTCGTGCATCCCTTTTCGTCCTCCCATTTGATCCGTTGGGCTTCTTTGCACCAAGTTCGTCTCGTTCGTCCATCTTCGTCCTCCCATTTGATCCCTAGGCCTTCTTTGGACCAAGTTCGCCTCGTTCCTCCATCTTCGTCCTCCCATTTGATCCCTAGGCCTTCTTTGGACCAAGTTCGCCTCGTTCCTCCATCTTCGTCCTCCCATTTGATCCCTAGGCCTTCTTTGGACCAAGTTCGCCTCGTTCCTCCATCTTCGTCCACCCATTTGATCCGTAGGCCTTCTTTGGACCAAGTTCGTCTCGTGCATCCCTTTTCGTCCTCCCATTTGATCCGTTGGGCTTCTTTGCACGAAGTTCGTCTCGTTCGTCCATCTTCGTCCTCCCATTTGATCCCTAGGCCTTCTTTGGACCAAGTTCGCCTCGTTCGTCCATCTTTGTCCTCCCATTTGATCCCTAGGCCTTCTTTGGACCAAGTTCGCCTCGTTCCTCCATCTTCGTCCTCCCATTTGAACCCTAGGCCTTCTTTGGACCAAGTCCGTCTCGTTCGTCCATCTTCGTCCTCCCATTTGATCCCTAGGCTTTCCTTGGACCAAGTTCGTCTCGTTCGTCCATCTTCGTTCACCCATTTGATCCGTAGGCCTTCTTTGGACCAAGTTCGTCTCGTTCATCCCTTTTCGTCCTCCCATTTGATCCGTTGGGCTTCTTTGCACCAAGTTCGTCTCGTTCGTCCATCTTCGTCCTCCCATTTGATCCGTTGGCCTTCTTTGGACCAAGTTCGTCTCGTTCGTCCATCTTCGTCCTCCCATTTGATCCGTAGGCGTTCATTGGACCAAGTTCGCCTCGTGCATCCCTTTTCGTCCTCCCATTTGATCCGTTCGGCTTCTTTGCACCAAGTTCGTCTCGTTCGTCCATCTTCGTCCACCCATTTGATCCGTAGGCCTTCTTTGGACCAAGTTCGTCTCGTGCATCCCTTTTCGTCCTCCCATTTGATCCGTTGGGCTTCTTTGCAACTAGTTCGTCTCGTTCGTCCATCTTCGTCCTCCCATTTGATCCCTAGGCCTTCTTTGGACCAAGTTCGCCTCGTTCGTCAATCTTTGTCCTCCCATTTGATCCCAAGGCCTTCTTTGGACCGAGTTCGCCTCGTTCCTCCATCTTCGTCCTCCCATTTGATCCCTAGTCCTTCTTTGGACCAAGTCCGTCTCGTTCGTCCATCTTCGTCCTCCCATTTGATCCCTAGGCTTTCCTTGGACCAAATTCGTCTCGTTCGTCCATCTTCGTCCACCCATTTGATCCGTAGGCCTTCTTTGGACCAAGTTCGTCTCGTTCATCCCTTTTCGTCCTCCCATTTGATCCGTTGGGCTTCTTTGCACCAAGTTCGTCTCGTTCGTCCATCTTCGTCCTCCCATTTGATCCGTTGGCCTTCTTTGGACCAAGTTCGTCTCGTTCGTCCATCTTCGTCCTCCCATTTGATCCGTAGGCGTTCTTTGGACCAAGTTCGTCTCGTGCATCCCTTTTCGTCCTCCCATTTGATCCGTTGGGCTTCTTTGCACCAAATTCGTCTCGTTCGTCCATCTTCGTCCTCCCATTTGATCCGTAGGCCTTCTTTGGACCAAGTTCGTCTCGTGCATCCCTTTTCGTCCTCCCATTTGATCCGTTGGGCTTCTTTGCACCAAGTTCGTCTCGTTCGTCCATCTTCGTCCTCCCATTTGATCCCTAGGCCTTCTTTGGACGAAGTTCGCCTCGTTCCTCTATCTTCGTCCTCCCATTTGATCCCTAGGCCTTCTTTGGACCAAGTTCGCCTCGTTCCTCCATATTCGTCCTCCCATTTGATCCCTAGGCCTTCTTTGGACCAAGTTCGCCTCGTTCCTCCATCTTCGTCCTCCCATTTGATCCCTAGGCCTTCATTGGACCAAGTTCGTCTCGTTCGTCCATCTTCGTCCTCCCATTTGATCCCTAGGCTTTCCTTGGACCAAGTTCGTCTCGTTCGTCCATCTTCGTCCACCCATTTGATCCGTAGGCCTGCTTTGGACCAAGTTCGTCTCGTGCATCCCTTTTCGTCCTCCCATTTGATCCGTTGGGCTTCTTTGCACCAAGTTCGTCTCGTTCGTCCATCTTCGTCCTCCCATTTGATCCCTAGGCCTTCTTTGGACCAAGTTCGCCTCGTTCCTCCATCTTCGTCCTCCCATTTGATCCCTAGGCCTTCATTGGACCAAGTCCGTCTCGTTCGTCCATCTTCGTCCTCCCATTTGATCCCTAGGCTTTCCTTGGACCAAGTTCGTCTCGTTCGTCCATCTTCGTTCACCCATTTGATCCGTAGGCCTTCTTTGGACCAAGTTCGTCTCGTTCATCCCTTTTCGTCCTCCCATTTGATCCGTTGGGCTTCTTTGCACCAAGTTCGTCTCGTTCGTCCATCTTCGTCCTCCCATTTGATCCGTTGGCCTTCTTTGGACCAAGTTCGTCTCGTTCGTCCATCTTCGTCCTCCCATTTGATCCGTAGGCCTTCTTTGGACCAAGTTCGTCTCGTGCATCCCTTTTCGTCCTCCCATTTGATCCGTTGGGCTTCTTTGCACCAAGTTCGTCTCGTTCGTGCATCTTCGTCCACCCATTTGATCCGTAGGCCTTCTTTGGACCAAGTTCGTCTCGTGCATCCCTTTTCGTCCTCCCATTTGATCCGTTGGGCTTCTTTGCAACTAGTTCGTCTCGTTCGTCCATCTTCGTCCTCCCATTTGATCCCTAGGCCTTCTTTGGACCAAGTTCGCCTCGTTCGTCCATCTTTGTCCTCCCATTTGATCCCTAGGCCTTCTTTGGACCAAGTCCGTCTCGTTCGTCCATCTTCGTCCTCCCATTTGATCCCTAGGCTTTCCTTGGACCAAGTTCGTCTCGTTCGTCCATCTTCGTCCACCCATTTGATCCGTAGGCCTTCTTTGGACCAAGTTCGTCTCGTTCATCCCTTTTCGTCCGCCCATTTGATCCGTTGGGCTTCTTTGCACCAAGTTCGTCTCGTTCGTCCATCTTCGTCCTCCCATTTGATCCCTAGGCCTTCTTTGGACCAAGTTCGCCTCGTTCGTCCATCTTTGTCCTCCCATTTGATCCCTAGGCCTTCTTTGGACCAAGTTCGCCTCGTTCCTCCATCTTCGTCCTCCCATTTGATCCCTAGGCCTTCTTTGGACCAAGTCCGTCTCGTTCGTCCATCTTCGTCCTCCCATTTGATCCCTAGGCTTTCCTTGGACCAAGTTCGTCTCGTTCGTCCATCTTCGTTCACCCATTTGATCCGTAGGCCTTCTTTGGACCAAGTTCGTCTCGTTCATCCCTTTTCGTCCTCCCATTTGATCCGTTGGGCTTCTTTGCACCAAGTTCGTCTCGTTCGTCCATCTTCGTCCTCCCATTTGATCCGTTGGCCTTCTTTGGACCAAGTTCGTCTCGTTCGTCCATCTTCGTCCTCCCATTTGATCCGTAGGCGTTCTTTGGACCAAGTTCGCCTCGTGCATCCCTTTTCGTCCTCCCATTTGATCCGTTGGGCTTCTTTGCACCAAGTTCGTCTCGTTCGTCCATCTTCGTCCACCCATTTGATCCGTAGGCCTTCTTTGGACCAAGTTCGTCTCGTGCATCCCTTTTCGTCCTCCCATTTGATCCGTTGGGCTTCTTTGCAACTAGTTCGTCTCGTTCGTCTATCTTCGTCCTCCCATTTGATCCCTAGGCCTTCTTTGGACCAAGTTCGCCTCGTTCGTCAATCTTTGTCCTCCCATTTGATCCCAAGGCCTTCTTTGGACCGAGTTCGCCTCGTTCCTCCATCTTCGTCCTCCCATTTGATCCCTAGTCCTTCTTTGGACCAAGTCCGTCTCGTTCGTCCATCTTCGTCCTCCCATTTGATCCCTAGGCTTTCCTTGGACCAAGTTCGTCTCGTTCGTCCATCTTCGTCCACCCATTTGATCCGTAGGCCTTCTTTGGACCAAGTTCGTCTCGTTCATCCCTTTTCGTCCTCCCATTTGATCCGTTGGGCTTCTTTGCACCAAGTTCGTCTCGTTCGTCCATCTTCGTCCTCCCATTTGATCCGTTGGCCTTCTTTGGACCAAGTTCGTCTCGTTCGTCCATCTTCGTCCTCCCATTTGATCCGTAGGCGTTCTTTGCACCAAGTTCGTCTCGTGCATCCCTTTTCGTCCTCCCATTTGATCCGTTGGGCTTCTTTGCACCAAATTCGTCTCGTTCGTCCATCTTCGTCCTCCCATTTGATCCGTAGGCCTTCTTTGGACCAAGTTCGTCTCGTGCATCCCTTTTCGTCCTCCCATTTGATCCGTTGGGCTTCTTTGCACCAAGTTCGTCTCGTTCGTCCATCTTCGTCCTCCCATTTGATCCCTAGGCCTTCTTTGGACCAAGTTCGCCTCGTTCGTCCATCTTCGTCCTCCCATTTGATCCCTAGGCTTTCCTTGGACCAAGTTCGTCTCGTTCGTCCATCTTCGTCCACCCATTTGATCCGTAGGCCTTCTTTGGACCAAGTTCGTCTCGTGCATCCCTTTTCGTCCTCCCATTTGATCCGTTGGGCTTCTTTGCACCAAGTTCGTCTCGTTCGTCCATCTTCGTCCTCCCATTTGATCCCTAGGCCTTCTTTGGACCAAGTTCGCCTCGTTCCTCCATATTCGTCCTCCCATTTGATCCCTAGGCCTTCTTTGGACCAAGTTCGCCTCGTTCCTCCATCTTCGTCCTCCCATTTGATCCCTAGGCCTTCATTGGACCAAGTTCGTCTCGTTCGTCCATCTTCGTCCTCCCATTTGATCCCTAGGCTTTCCTTGGACCAAGTTCGTCTCGTTCGTCCATCTTCGTCCACCCATTTGATCCGTAGGCCTGCTTTGGACCAAGTTCGTCTCGTGCATCCCTTTTCGTCCTCCCATTTGATCCGTTGGGCTTCTTTGCACCAAGTTCGTCTCGTTCGTCCATCTTCGTCCTCCCATTTGATCCCTAGGCCTTCTTTGGACCAAGTTCGCCTCGTTCCTCCATCTTCGTCCTCCCATTTGATCCCTAGGCCTTCTTTGGACCATGTTCGCCTCGTTCCTCCATCTTCGTCCTCCCATTTGATCCCTAGGCCTTCTTTGGACTAAGTTCGCCTCGTTCCTCCATCTTCGTCCACCCATTTGATCCGTAGGCCTTCTTTGGACCAAGTTCGTCTCGTGCATCCCTTTTCGTCCTCCCATTTGATCCGTTGGGCTTCTTTGCACCAAGTTCGTCTCGTTCGTCCATCTTCGTCCTCCCATTTGATCCCTAGGCCTTCTTTGGACCAAGTTCGCCTCGTTCGTCCATCTTTGTCCTCCCATTTGATCCCTTGGCCTTCTTTGGACCAAGTTCGCCTCGTTCCTCCATCTTCGTCCTCCCATTTGATCCCTAGGCCTTCTTTGAACCAAGTCCGTCTCGTTCGTCCATCTTCGTCCTCCCATTTGATCCCTAGGCTTTCCTTGGACCAAGTTCGTCTCGTTCGTCCATCTTCGTTCACCCATTTGATCCGTAGGCCTTCTTTGGACCAAGTTCGTCTCGTTCATCCCTTTTCGTCCTCCCATTTGATCCGTTGGGCTTCTTTGCACCAAGTTCGTCTCGTTCGTCCATCTTCGTCCTCCCATTTGATCCGTTGGCCTTCTTTGGACCAAGTTCGTCTCGTTCGTCCATCTTCGTCCTCCCATTTGATCCGTAGGCCTTCTTTGGACCAAGTTCGTCTCGTGCATCCCTTTTCGTCCTCCCATTTGATCCGTTGGGCTTCTTTGCACCAAGTTCGTCTCGTTCGTGCATCTTCGTCCACCCATTTGATCCGTAGGCCTTCTTTGGACCAAGTTCGTCTCGTGCATCCCTTTTCGTCCTCCCATTTGATCCGTTGGGCTTCTTTGCAACTAGTTCGTCTCGTTCGTCCATCTTCGTCCTCCCATTTGATCCCTAGGCCTTCTTTGGACCAAGTTCGCCTCGTTCGTCCATCTTTGTCCTCCCATTTGATCCCTAGGCCTTCTTTGGACCAAGTTCGCCTCGTTCCTCCATCTTCGTCCTCCCATTTGATCCCTAGTCCTTCTTTGGACCAAGTCCGTCTCGTTCGTCCATCTTCGTCCTCCCATTTGATCCCTAGGCTTTCCTTGGACCAAGTTCGTCTCGTTCGTCCATCTTCGTCCACCCATTTGATCCGTAGGCCTTCTTTGGACCAAGTTCGTCTCGTTCATCCCTTTTCGTCCGCCCATTTGATCCGTTGGGCTTCTTTGCACCAAGTTCGTCTCGTTCGTCCATCTTCGTCCTCCCATTTGATCCCTAGGCCTTCTTTGGACCAAGTTCGCCTCGTTCCTCCATCTTCGTCCTCCCATTTGATCCCTAGGCCTTCTTTGGACCATGTTCGCCTCGTTCCTCCATCTTCGTCCTCCCATTTGATCCCTAGGCCTTCTTTGGACTAAGTTCGCCTCGTTCCTCCATCTTCGTCCACCCATTTGATCCGTAGGCCTTCTTTGGACCAAGTTCGTCTCGTGCATCCCTTTTCGTCCTCCCATTTGATCCGTTGGGCTTCTTTGCACCAAGTTCGTCTCGTTCGTCCATCTTCGTCCTCCCATTTGATCCCTAGGCCTTCTTTGGACCAAGTTCGCCTCGTTCGTCCATCTTTGTCCTCCCATTTGATCCCTTGGCCTTCTTTGGACCAAGTTCGCCTCGTTCCTCCATCTTCGTCCTCCCATTTGATCCCTAGGCCTTCTTTGGACCAAGTCCGTCTCGTTCGTCCATCTTCGTCCTCCCATTTGATCCCTAGGCTTTCCTTGGACCAAGTTCGTCTCGTTCGTCCATCTTCGTTCACCCATTTGATCCGTAGGCCTTCTTTGGACCAAGTTCGTCTCGTTCATCCCTTTTCGTCCTCCCATTTGATCCGTTGGGCTTCTTTGCACCAAGTTCGTCTCGTTCGTCCATCTTCGTCCTCCCATTTGATCCGTTGGCCTTCTTTGGACCAAGTTCGTCTCGTTCGTCCATCTTCGTCCTCCCATTTGATCCGTAGGCCTTCTTTGGACCAAGTTCGTCTCGTGCATCCCTTTTCGTCCTCCCATTTGATCCGTTGGGCTTCTTTGCACCAAGTTCGTCTCGTTCGTGCATCTTCGTCCACCCATTTGATCCGTAGGCCTTCTTTGGACCAAGTTCGTCTCGTGCATCCCTTTTCGTCCTCCCATTTGATCCGTTGGGCTTCTTTGCAACTAGTTCGTCTCGTTCGTCCATCTTCGTCCTCCCATTTGATCCCTAGGCCTTCTTTGGACCAAGTTCGCCTCGTTCGTCCATCTTTGTCCTCCCATTTGATCCCTAGGCCTTCTTTGGACCAAGTTCGCCTCGTTCCTCCATCTTCGTCCTCCCATTTGATCCCTAGTCCTTCTTTGGACCAAGTCCGTCTCGTTCGTCCATCTTCGTCCTCCCATTTGATCCCTAGGCTTTCCTTGGACCAAGTTCGTCTCGTTCGTCCATCTTCGTCCACCCATTTGATCCGTAGGCCTTCTTTGGACCAAGTTCGTCTCGTTCATCCCTTTTCGTCCGCCCATTTGATCCGTTGGGCTTCTTTGCACCAAGTTCGTCTCGTTCGTCCATCTTCGTCCTCCCATTTGATCCGTTGGCCTTCTTTGGACCAAGTTCGTCTCGTTCGTCCATCTTCGTCCTCCCATTTGATCCGTAGGCCTTCTTTGGACCAAGTTCGTCTCGTGCATCCCTTTTCGTCCTCCCATTTGATCCGTTGGGCTTCTTTGCACCAAGTTCGTCTCGTTCGTCCATCTTCGTCCTCCCATTTGATCCGTAGGCCTTCTTTGGACCAAGTTCGTCTCGTGCATCCCTTTTCGTCCTCCCATTTGATCCGTTGGGCTTCTTTGCACCAAGTTCGTCTCGTTCGTCCATCTTCGTCCTCCCATTTGATCCCTAGGCCTTCTTTGGACCAAGTTCGCCTCGTTCGTCCATCTTCGTCCTCCCATTTGATCCCTAGGCTTTCCTTGGACCAAGTTCGTCTCGTTCGTCCATCTTCGTCCACCCATTTGATCCGTAGGCCTTCTTTGGACCAAGTTCGTCTCGTGCATCCCTTTTCGTCCTCCCATTTGATCCGTTGGGCTTCTTTGCACCAAGTTCGTCTCGTTCGTCCATCTTCGTCCTCCCATTTGATCCCTAGGCCTTCTTTGGACCAAGTTCGCCTCGTTCCTCCATCTTCGTCCTCCCATTTGATCCCTAGGCCTTCTTTGGACCAAGTTCGCCTCGTTCCTCCATCTTCGTCCTCCCATTTGATCCCTAGGCCTTCTTTGGACCAAGTTCGCCTCGTTCCTCCATCTTCGTCCTCCCATTTGATCCCTAGGCCTTCTTTGGACCAAGTTCGTCTCGTTCGTCCATCTTCATCCTCCCATTTGATCCGTTGGGCTTCTTTGGACCAAGTTCGTCTCGTTCGTCCATCTTCGTCCTCCCATTTGATCCGTTGGGCTTCTTTGGACCAAGTTCGTCTCGTTCGTCCATCTTCGTCCACCCATTTGATCCGTAGGCCTTCTTTGGACCAAGTTCGTCTCGTTCATCCCTTTTCGTCCTCCCATTTGATCCGTTGGGCTTCTTTGCACCATGTTCGTCTCGTTCGTCCATCTTCGTCCTCCCATTTTATCCCTAGGCCTTCTTTGGACCAAGTTCGTCTCGTTCGTCCATATTCGTCCTCCCATTTGATCCCTAGGCCTTCTTTGGACCAACTTCGCCTCGTTCCTCCATCTTCGTCCTCCCATTTGGTCCGTAGGCCTTCTTTGGACCAAGTTCGCCTCGTTCCTCCATCTTCGTCCTCCCATTTGATCCCTAGGCCTTCTTTGGACCAAGTTCGCCTCGTTCCTCCATCTTCGTCCTCCCATTTGATCCCTAGGCCTTCTTTGGACCAAGTCCGTCTCGTTCGTCCATCTTCGTCCTCCCATTTGATCCCTAGGCTTTCCTTGGACCAAGTTCGTCTCGTTCGTCCATCTTCGTTCACCCATTTGATCCGTAGGCCTTCTTTGGACCAAGTTCGTCTCGTTCATCCCTTTTCGTCCTCCCATTTGATCCGTTGGGCTTCTTTGCACCAAGTTCGTCTCGTTCGTCCATCTTCGTCCTCCCATTTGATCCGTTGGCCTTCTTTGGACCAAGTTCGTCTCGTTCGTCCATCTTCGTCCTCCCATTTGATCCGTAGGCCTCCTTTGGACCAAGTTCGTCTCTTGCCTCCCTTTTCGTCCTCCCATTTGATCCGTTGGGCTTCTTTGCACCAAGTTCGTCTCGTTCGTCCATCTTCGTCCACCCATTTGATCCGTAGGCCTTCTTTGGACCAAGTTCGTCTCGTGCATCCCTTTTCGTCCTCCCATTTGATCCGTTGGGCTTCTTTGCAACTAGTTCGTCTCGTTCGTCCGTCTTCGTCCTCCCATTTGATCCCTAGGCCTTCTTTGGACCAAGTTCGCCTCGTTCCTCCATCTTCGTCCTCCCATTTGATCCCTAGGCCTTCTTTGGACCAAGTCCGTCTCGTTCGTCCATCTTCGTCCTCCCATTTGATCCCTAGGCTTTCCTTGGACCAAGTTCGTCTCGTTCGTCCATCTTCGTTCACCCATTTGATCCGTAGGCCTTCTTTGGACCAAGTTCGTCTCGTTCATCCCTTTTCGTCCTCCCATTTGATCCGTTGGGCTTCTTTGCACCAAGTTCGTCTCGTTCGTCCATCTTCGTCCTCCCATTTGATCCGTTGGCCTTCTTTGGACCAAGTTCGTCTCGTTCGTCCATCTTCGTCCTCCCATTTGATCCGTAGGCCTTCTTTGGACCAAGTTCGTCTCGTGCATCCCTTTTCGTCCTCCCATTTGATCCGTTGGGCTTCTTTGCACCAAGTTCGTCTCGTTCGTGCATCTTCGTCCACCCATTTGATCCGTAGGCCTTCTTTGGACCAAGTTCGTCTCGTGCATCCCTTTTCGTCCTCCCATTTGATCCGTTGGGCTTCTTTGCAACTAGTTCGTCTCGTTCGTCCATCTTCGTCCTCCCATTTGATCCCTAGGCCTTCTTTGGACCAAGTTCGCCTCGTTCGTCCATCTTTGTCCTCCCATTTGATCCCTAGGCCTTCTTTGGACCAAGTTCGCCTCGTTCCTCCATCTTCGTCCTCCCATTTGATCCCTAGTCCTTCTTTGGACCAAGTCCGTCTCGTTCGTCCATCTTCGTCCTCCCATTTGATCCCTAGGCTTTCCTTGGACCAAGTTCGTCTCGTTCGTCCATCTTCGTCCACCCATTTGATCCGTAGGCCTTCTTTGGACCAAGTTCGTCTCGTTCATCCCTTTTCGTCCGCCCATTTGATCCGTTGGGCTTCTTTGCACCAAGTTCGTCTCGTTCGTCCATCTTCGTCCTCCCATTTGATCCGTTGGCCTTCTTTGGACCAAGTTCGTCTCGTTCGTCCATCTTCGTCCTCCCATTTGATCCGTAGGCCTTCTTTGGACCAAGTTCGTCTCGTGCATCCCTTTTCGTCCTCCCATTTGATCCGTTGGGCTTCTTTGCACCAAGTTCGTCTCGTTCGTCCATCTTCGTCCTCCCATTTGATCCGTAGGCCTTCTTTGGACCAAGTTCGTCTCGTGCATCCCTTTTCGTCCTCCCATTTGATCCGTTGGGCTTCTTTGCACCAAGTTCGTCTCGTTCGTCCATCTTCGTCCTCCCATTTGATCCCTAGGCCTTCTTTGGACCAAGTTCGCCTCGTTCGTCCATCTTCGTCCTCCCATTTGATCCCTAGGCTTTCCTTGGACCAAGTTCGTCTCGTTCGTCCATCTTCGTCCACCCATTTGATCCGTAGGCCTTCTTTGGACCAAGTTCGTCTCGTGCATCCCTTTTCGTCCTCCCATTTGATCCGTTGGGCTTCTTTGCACCAAGTTCGTCTCGTTCGTCCATCTTCGTCCTCCCATTTGATCCCTAGGCCTTCTTTGGACCAAGTTCGCCTCGTTCCTCCATCTTCGTCCTCCCATTTGATCCCTAGGCCTTCTTTGGACCAAGTTCGCCTCGTTCCTCCATCTTCGTCCTCCCATTTGATCCCTAGGCCTTCTTTGGACCAAGTTCGCCTCGTTCCTCCATCTTCGTCCTCCCATTTGATCCCTAGGCCTTCTTTGGACCAAGTTCGTCTCGTTCGTCCATCTTCATCCTCCCATTTGATCCGTTGGGCTTCTTTGGACCAAGTTCGTCTCGTTCGTCCATCTTCGTCCTCCCATTTGATCCGTTGGGCTTCTTTGGACCAAGTTCGTCTCGTTCGTCCATCTTCGTCCACCCATTTGATCCGTAGGCCTTCTTTGGACCAAGTTCGTCTCGTTCATCCCTTTTCGTCCTCCCATTTGATCCGTTGGGCTTCTTTGCACCATGTTCGTCTCGTTCGTCCATCTTCGTCCTCCCATTTTATCCCTAGGCCTTCTTTGGACCAAGTTCGTCTCGTTCGTCCATATTCGTCCTCCCATTTGATCCCTAGGCCTTCTTTGGACCAACTTCGCCTCGTTCCTCCATCTTCGTCCTCCCATTTGGTCCGTAGGCCTTCTTTGGACCAAGTTCGCCTCGTTCCTCCATCTTCGTCCTCCCATTTGATCCCTAGGCCTTCTTTGGACCAAGTTCGCCTCGTTCCTCCATCTTCGTCCTCCCATTTGATCCCTAGGCCTTCTTTGGACCAAGTCCGTCTCGTTCGTCCATCTTCGTCCTCCCATTTGATCCCTAGGCTTTCCTTGGACCAAGTTCGTCTCGTTCGTCCATCTTCGTTCACCCATTTGATCCGTAGGCCTTCTTTGGACCAAGTTCGTCTCGTTCATCCCTTTTCGTCCTCCCATTTGATCCGTTGGGCTTCTTTGCACCAAGTTCGTCTCGTTCGTCCATCTTCGTCCTCCCATTTGATCCGTTGGCCTTCTTTGGACCAAGTTCGTCTCGTTCGTCCATCTTCGTCCTCCCATTTGATCCGTAGGCCTCCTTTGGACCAAGTTCGTCTCTTGCCTCCCTTTTCGTCCTCCCATTTGATCCGTTGGGCTTCTTTGCACCAAGTTCGTCTCGTTCGTCCATCTTCGTCCACCCATTTGATCCGTAGGCCTTCTTTGGACCAAGTTCGTCTCGTGCATCCCTTTTCGTCCTCCCATTTGATCCGTTGGGCTTCTTTGCAACTAGTTCGTCTCGTTCGTCCATCTTCGTCCTCCCATTTGATCCCTAGGCCTTCTTTGGACCAAGTTCGCCTCGTTCGTCCATCTTTGTCCTCCCATTTGATCCCTAGGCCTTCTTTGGACCGAGTTCGCCTCGTTCCTCCATCTTCGTCCTCCCATTTGATCCCTAGTCCTTCTTTGGACCAAGTCCGTCTCGTTCGTCCATCTTCGTCCTCCCATTTGATCCCTAGGCTTTCCTTGGACCAAGTTCGTCTCGTTCGTCCATCTTTGTCCACCCATTTGATCCGTAGGCCTTCTTTGGACCAAGTTCGTCTCGTTCATCCCTTTTCGTCCTCCCATTTGATCCGTTGGGCTTCTTTGCACCAAGTTCGTCTCGTTCGTCCATCTTCGTCCTCCCATTTGATCCGTTGGCCTTCTTTGGACCAAGTTCGTCTCGTTCGTCCATCTTCGTCCTCCCATTTGATCCGTAGGCCTTCTTTGGACCAAGTTCGTCTCGTGCATCCCTTTTCGTCCTCCCATTTGATCCGTTGGGCTTCTTTGCACCAAATTCGTCTCGTTCGTCCATCTTCGTCCTCCCATTTGATCCGTAGGCCTTCTTTGGACCAAGTTCGTCTCGTGCATCCCTTTTCGTCCTCCCATTTGATCCGTTGGGCTTCTTTGCACCAAGTTCGTCTCGTACGTCCATCTTCGTCCTCCCATTTGATCCCTAGGCCTTCTTTGGACCAAGTTCGCCTTGTTCGTCCATCTTCGTCCTCCCATTTGATCCCTAGGCTTTCCTTGGACCAAGTTCGTCTCGTTCGTCCATCTTCGTCCACCCTTTTGATCCGTAGGCCTTCTTTGTACCAAGTTCGTCTCGTGCATCCCTTTTCGTCCTCCCATTTGATCCGTTGGGCTTCTTTGCACCAAGTTCGTCTCGTTCGTCCATCTTCGTCCTCCCATTTGATCCCTAGGCCTTCTTTGGACCAAGTTCGCCTCGTTCCTCTATCTTCGTCCTCCCATTTGATCCCTAGGCCTTCTTTGGACCAAGTTCGCCTCGTTCCTCCATCTTCGTCCTCCCATTTGATCCCTAGGCCTTCTTTGGACCAAGTTCGCCTCGTTCCTCCATCTTCGTCCTCCCATTTGATCCCTAGGCCTTCTTTGGACCAAGTTCGTCTCGTTCGTCCATCTTCATCCTCCCATTTGATCCGTTGGGCTTCTTTGGACCAAGTTCGTCTCGTTCGTCCATCTTCGTCCTCCCATTTGATCCGTTGGGCTTCTTTGGACCAAGTTCGTCTCGTTCGTCCATCTTCGTCCACCCATTTGATCCGTAGGCCTTCTTTGGACCAAGTCCGTCTCGTTCATCCCTTTTCGTCCTCCCATTTGATCCGTTGGGCTTCTTTGCACCAAGTTCGTCTCGTTCGTCCATCTTCGTCCTCCCATTTGATCCCTAGGCCTTCTTTGGACCAAGTTCGCCTCGTTCCTCCATCTTCGTCCTCCCATTTGATCCCTAGGCCTTCTTTGCACCAAGTTCGTCTCGTTCGTCCATCTTCGTCCACCCATTTGATCCGTAGGCCTTCTTTGGACCAAGTTCGTCTCGTGCATCCCTTTTCGTCCTCCCATTTGATCCGTTGGGCTTCTTTGCACCAAGTTCGTCTCGTTCGTCCATCTTCGTCCTCCCATTTGATCCCTAGGCCTTCTTTGGACCAAGTTCGCCTCGTTCCTCCATCTTCGTCCTCCCATTTGATCCCTAGGCCTTCTTTGGACCAAGTTCGCCTCGTTCCTCCATCTTCGTCCACCCATTTGATCCGTAGGCCTTCTTTGGACCAAGTTCGTCTCGTGCATCCCTTTTCGTCCTCCCATTTGATCCGTTGGGCTTCTTTGCACCAAGTTCGTCTCGTTCGTCCATCTTCGTCCTCCCATTTGATCCGTTGGCCTTCTTTGGACCAAGTTCGTCTCGTTCGTCCATCTTCGTCCTCCCATTTGATCCGTAGGCCTTCTTTGGACCAAGTTCGTCTCGTGCATCCCTTTTCGTCCTCCCATTTGATCCGTTGGGCTTCTTTGCACCAAATTCGTCTCGTTCGTCCATCTTCGTCCTCCCATTTGATCCGTAGGCCTTCTTTGGGCCAAGTTCGTCTCGTGCATCCCTTTTCGTCCTCCCATTTGATCCGTTGGGCTTCTTTGCACCAAGTTCGTCTCGTACGTCCATCTTCGTCCTCCCATTTGATCCCTAGGCCTTCTTTGGACCAAGTTCGCCTTGTTCGTCCATCTTCGTCCTCCCATTTGATCCCTAGGCTTTCCTTGGACCAAGTTCGTCTCGTTCGTCCATCTTCGTCCACCCATTTGATCCGTAGGCCTTCTTTGGACCAAGTTCGTCTCGTGCATCCCTTTTCGTCCTCCCATTTGATCCGTTGGGCTTCTTTGCACCAAGTTCGTCTCGTTCGTCCATCTTCGTCCTCCCATTTGATCCCTAGGCCTTCTTTGGACCAAGTTCGCCTCGTTCCTCTATCTTCGTCCTCCCATTTCATCCCTAGGCCTTCTTTGGACCAAGTTCGCCTCGTTCCTCCATCTTCGTCCTCCCATTTGATCCCTAGGCCTTCTTTGGACCAAGTTCGCCTCGTTCCTCCATCTTCGTCCTCCCATTTGATCCCTAGGCCTTCTTTGGACCAAGTTCGTCTCGTTCGTCCATCTTCATCCTCCCATTTGATCCGTTGGGCTTCTTTGGACCAAGTTCGTCTCGTTCGTCCATCTTCGTCCTCCCATTTGATCCGTTGGGCTTCTTTGGACCAAGTTCGTCTCGTTCGTCCATCTTCGTCCACCCATTTGATCCGTAGGCCTTCTTTGGACTAAGTCCGTCTCGTTCATCCCTTTTCGTCCTCCCATTTGATCCGTTGGGCTTCTTTGCTCCAAGTTCGTCTCGTTCGTCCATCTTCGTCCTCCCATTTGATCCCTAGGCCTTCTTTGGACCAAGTTCGCCTCGTTCCTCCATCTTCGTCCTCCCATTTGATCCCTAGGCCTTCTTTGCACCAAGTTCGTCTCGTTCGTCCATCTTCGTCCACCCATTTGATCCGTAGGCCTTCTTTGGACCAAGTTCGTCTCGTGCATCCCTTTTCGTCCTCCCATTTGATCCGTTGGGCTTCTTTGCACCAAGTTCGTCTCGTTCGTCCATCTTCGTCCTCCCATTTGATCCCTAGGCCTTCTTTGGACCAAGTTCGCCTCGTTCCTCCATCTTCGTCCTCCCATTTGATCCCTAGGCCTTCTTTGGACCAAGTTCGCCTCGTTCCTCCATCTTCGTCCACCCATTTGATCCGTAGGCCTTCTTTGGACCAAGTTCGTCTCGTGCATCCCTTTTCGTCCTCCCATTTGATCCGTTGGGCTTCTTTGCACCAAGTTCGTCTCGTTCGTCCATCTTCGTCCTCCCATTTGATCCGTTGGCCTTCTTTGGACCAAGTTCGTCTCGTTCGTCCATCTTCGTCCTCCCATTTGATCCGTAGGCCTTCTTTGGACCAAGTTCGTCTCGTGCATCCCTTTTCGTCCTCCCATTTGATCCGTTGGGCTTCTTTGCACCAAATTCGTCTCGTTCGTCCATCTTCGTCCTCCCATTTGATCCGTAGGCCTTCTTTGGACCAAGTTCGTCTCGTGCATCCCTTTTCGTCCTCCCATTTGATCCGTTGGGCTTCTTTGCACCAAGTTCGTCTCGTTCGTCCATCTTCGTCCTCCCATTTGATCCCTAGGCCTTCTTTGGACCAAGTTCGCCTCGTTCGTCCATCTTCGTCCTCCCATTTGATCCCTAGGCTTTCCTTGGACCAAGTTCGTCTCGTTCGTCCATCTTCGTCCACCCATTTGATCCGTAGGCCTTCTTTGGACCAAGTTCGTCTCGTGCATCCCTTTTCGTCCTCCCATTTGATCCGTTGGGCTTCTTTGCACCAAGTTCGTCTCGTTCGTCCATCTTCGTCCTCCCATTTGATCCCTAGGCCTTCTTTGGACCAAGTTCGCCTCGTTCCTCGATCTTCGTCCTCCCATTTGATCCCTAGGCCTTCTTTGGACCAAGTTCGCCTCGTTCCTCCATCTTCGTCCTCCCATTTGATCCCTAGGCCTTCTTTGGACCAAGTTCGCCTCGTTCCTCCATCTTCGTCCACCCATTTGATCCGTAGGCCTTCTTTGGACCAAGTTCGTCTCGTGCATCCCTTTTCGTCCTCCCATTTGATCCGTTGGCCTTCTTTGGACCAAGTTCGTCTCGTTCGTCCATCTTCGTCCTCCCATTTGATCCGTAGGCCTTCTTTGGACCAAGTTCGTCTCGTGCATCCCTTTTCGTCCTCCCATTTGATCCGTTGGGCTTCTTTGCACCAAATTCGTCTCGTTCGTCCATCTTCGTCCTCCCATTTGATCCGTAGGCCTTCTTTGGACCAAGTTCGTCTCGTGCATCCCTTTTCGTCCTCCCATTTGATCCGTTGGGCTTCTTTGCACCAAGTTCGTCTCGTTCGTCCATCTTCGTCCTCCCATTTGATCCCTAGGCCTTCTTTGGACCAAGTTCGCCTCGTTCGTCCATCTTCGTCCTCCCATTTGATCCCTAGGCTTTCCTTGGACCAAGTTCGTCTCGTTCGTCCATCTTCGTCCACCCATTTGATCCGTAGGCCTTCTTTGGACCAAGTTCGTCTCGTGCATCCCTTTTCGTCCTCCCATTTGATCCGTTGGGCTTCTTTGCACCAAGTTCGTCTCGTTCGTCCATCTTCGTCCTCCCATTTGATCCCTAGGCCTTCTTTGGACCAAGTTCGCCTCGTTCGTCCATCTTTGTCCTCCCATTTGATCCCTTGGCCTTCTTTGGACCAAGTTCGCCTCGTTCCTCCATCTTCGTCCTCCCATTTGATCCCTAGGCCTTCTTTGGACCAAGTCCGTCTCGTTCGTCCATCTTCGTCCTCCCATTTGATCCCTAGGCTTTCCTTGGACCAAGTTCGTCTCGTTCGTCCATCTTCGTTCACCCATTTGATCCGTAGGCCTTCTTTGGACCAAGTTCGTCTCGTTCATCCCTTTTCGTCCTCCCATTTGATCCGTTGGGCTTCTTTGCAACTAGTTCGTCTCGTTCGTCCATCTTCGTCCTCCCATTTGATCCCTAGGCCTTCTTTGGACCAAGTTCGCCTCGTTCGTCCATCTTTGTCCTCCCATTTGATCCCTAGGCCTTCTTTGGACCAAGTTCGCCTCGTTCCTCCATCTTCGTCCTCCCATTTGATCCCTAGGCCTTCTTTGGACCAAGTCCGTCTCGTTCGTCCATCTTCGTCCTCCCATTTGATCCCTAGGCTTTCCTTGGACCAAGTTCGTCTCGTTCGTCCATCTTCGTCCACCCATTTGATCCGTAGGCCTTCTTTGGACCAAGTTCGTCTCGTTCATCCCTTTTCGTCCGCCCATTTGATCCGTTGGGCTTCTTTGCACCAAGTTCGTCTCGTTCGTCCATCTTCGTCCTCCCATTTGATCCGTTGGCCTTCTTTGGACCAAGTTCGTCTCGTTCGTCCATCTTCGTCCACCCATTTGATCCGTAGGCCTTCTTTGGACCAAGTTCGTCTCGTGCATCCCTTTTCGTCCTCCCATTTGATCCGTCGGGCTTCTTTGCACCAAGTTCGTCTCGTTCGTCCATCTTCGTCCTCCCATTTGATCCCTAGGCCTTCTTTGGACCAAGTTCGCCTCGTTCCTCCATCTTCGTCCTCCCATTTGATCCCTAGGCCTTCTTTGGACCAAGTTCGCCTCGTTCCTCCATCTTCGTCCACCCATTTGATCCGTAGGCCTTCTTTGAACCAAGTTCGTCTCGTGCATCCCTTTTCGTCCTCCCATTTGATCCGTTGGGCTTCTTTGCACCAAGTTCGTCTCGTTCGTCCATCTTCGTCCTCCCATTTGATCCGTTGGCCTTCTTTGGACCAAGTTCGTCTCGTTCGTCCATCTTCGTCCTCCCATTTGATCCGTAGGCCTTCTTTGGACCAAGTTCGTCTCGTGCATCCCTTTTCGTCCTCCCATTTGATCCGTTGGGCTTCTTTGCACCAAATTCGTCTCGTTCGTCCATCTTCGTCCTCCCATTTGATCCGTAGGCCTTCTTTGGACCAAGTTCGTCTCGTGCATCCCTTTTCTTCCTCCCATTTGATCCGTTGGGCTTCTTTGCACCAAGTTCGTCTCGTTCGTCCATCTTCGTCCTCCCATTTGATCCCTAGGCCTTCTTTGGACCAAGTTCGCCTCGTTCGTCCATCTTCGTCCTCCCATTTGATCCCTAGGCTTTCCTTGGACCAAGTTCGTCTCGTTCGTCCATCTTCGTCCACCCATTTGATCCGTAGGCCTTCTTTGGACAAAGTTCGTCTCGTGCATCCCTTTTCGTCCTCCCATTTGATCCGTTGGGCTTCTTTGCACCAAGTTCGTCTCGTTCGTCCATCTTCGTCCTCCCATTTGATCCCTAGGCCTTCTTTGGACCAAGTTCGCCTCGTTCGTCCATCTTTGTCCTCCCATTTGATCCCTTGGCCTTCTTTGGACCAAGTTCGCCTCGTTCCTCCATCTTCGTCCTCCCATTTGATCCCTAGGCCTTCTTTGGACCAAGTCCGTCTCGTTCGTCCATCTTCGTCCTCCCATTTGATCCCTAGGCTTTCCTTGGACCAAGTTCGTCTCGTTCGTCCATCTTCGTTCACCCATTTGATCCGTAGGCCTTCTTTGGACCAAGTTCGTCTCGTTCATCCCTTTTCGTCCTCCCATTTGATCCGTTGGGCTTCTTTGCAACTAGTTCGTCTCGTTCGTCCATCTTCGTCCTCCCATTTGATCCCTAGGCCTTCTTTGGACCAAGTTCGCCTCGTTCGTCCATCTTTGTCCTCCCATTTGATCCCTAGGCCTTCTTTGGACCAAGTTCGCCTCGTTCCTCCATCTTCGTCCTCCCATTTGATCCCTATTCCTTCTTTGGACCAAGTCCATCTCGTTCGTCCATCTTCGTCCTCCCATTTGATCCCTAGGCTTTCCTTGGACCAAGTTCGTCTCGTTCGTCCATCTTCGTCCACCCATTTGATCCGTAGGCCTTCTTTGGACCAAGTTCGTCTCGTTCATCCCTTTTCGTCCGCCCATTTGATCCGTTGGGCTTCTTTGCACCAAGTTCGTCTCGTTCGTCCATCTTCGTCCTCCCATTTGATCCGTTGGCCTTCTTTGGACCAAGTTCGTCTCGTTCGTCCATCTTCGTCCACCCATTTGATCCGTAGGCCTTCTTTGGACCAAGTTCGTCTCGTGCATCCCTTTTCGTCCTCCCATTTGATCCGTCGGGCTTCTTTGCACCAAGTTCATCTCGTTCGTCCATCTTCGTCCTCCCATTTGATCCCTAGGCCTTCTTTGGACCAAGTTCGCCTCGTTCCTCCATCTTCGTCCTCCCATTTGATCCCTAGGCCTTCTTTGGACCAAGTTCGCCTCGTTCCTCCATCTTCGTCCACCCATTTGATCCGTAGGCCTTCTTTGGACCAAGTTCGTCTCGTGCATCCCTTTTCGTCCTCCCATTTGATCCGTTGGGCTTCTTTGCACCAAGTTCGTCTCGTTCGTCCATCTTCGTCCTCCCATTTGATCCGTTGGCCTTCTTTGGACCAAGTTCGTCTCGTTCGTCCATCTTCGTCCTCCCATTTGATCCGTAGGCCTTCTTTGGACCAAGTTCGTCTCGTGCATCCCTTTTCGTCCTCCCATTTGATCCGTTGGGCTTCTTTGCACCAAATTCATCTCGTTCGTCCATCTTCGTCCTCCCATTTGATCCGTAGGCCTTCTTTGGACCAAGTTCGTCTCGTGCATCCCTTTTCTTCCTCCCATTTGATCCGTTGGGCTTCTTTGCACCAAGTTCGTCTCGTTCGTCCATCTTCGTCCTCCCATTTGATCCCTAGGCCTTCTTTGGACCAAGTTCGCCTCGTTCGTCCATCTTCGTCCTCCCATTTGATCCCTAGGCTTTCCTTGGACCAAGTTCGTCTCGTTCGTCCATCTTCGTCCACCCATTTGATCCGTAGGCCTTCTTTGGACCAAGTTCGTCTCGTGCATCCCTTTTCGTCCTCCCATTTGATCCGTTGGGCTTCTTTGCACCAAGTTCGTCTCGTTCGTCCATCTTCGTCCTCCCATTTGATCCCTAGGCCTTCTTTGGACCAAGTTCGCCTCGTTCCTCGATCTTCGTCCTCCCATTTGATCCCTAGGCCTTCTTTGGACCAAGTTCGCCTCGTTCCTCCATCTTCGTCCTCCCATTTGATCCCTAGGCCTTCTTTGGACCAAGTTCGCCTCGTTCTTCCATCTTCGTCCTCCCATTTGATCCCTAGGCCTTCTTTGGACCAAGTTCGTCTCGTTCGTCCATCTTCGTCCTCCCATTTGATCCCTAGGCTTTCCTTGGACCAAGTTCGTCTCGTTCGTCCATCTTCGTCCACCCATTTGATCCGTAGGCCTTCTTTGGACCAAGTTCGTCTCGTGCATCCCTTTTCGTCCTCCCATTTGATCCGTTGGGCTTCTTTGCACCAAGTTCGTCTCGTTCGTCCATCTTCGTCCTCCCATTTGATCCCTAGGCCTTCTTTGGACCAAGTTCGCCTCGTTCCTCCATCTTCGTCCTCCCATTTGATCCCTAGGCCTTCTTTGGACCAAGTTCGCCTCGGTCCTCCATCTTCGTCCTCCCATTTGATCCCTAGGCCTTCTTTGGACCAAGTTCGCCTCGTTCCTCCATCTTCGTCCACCCATTTGATCCGTAGGCCTTCTTTGGACCAAGTTCGTCTCGTGCATCCCTTTTCGTCCTCCCATTTGATCCGTTGGGCTTCTTTGCACCAAGTTCGTCTCGTTCGTCCATCTTCGTCCTCCCATTTGATCCCTAGGCCTTCTTTGGACCAAGTTCGCCTCGTTCGTCCATCTTTGTCCTCCCATTTGATCCCTTGGCCTTCTTTGGACCAAGTTCGCCTCGTTCCTCCATCTTCGTCCTCCCATTTGATCCCTAGGCCTTCTTTGGACCAAGTCCGTCTCGTTCGTCCATCTTCGTCCTCCCATTTGATCCCTAGGCTTTCCTTGGACCAAGTTCGTCTCGTTCGTCCATCTTCGTTCACCCATTTGATCCGTAGGCCTTCTTTGGACCAAGTTCGTCTCGTTCATCCCTTTTCGTCCTCCCATTTGATCCGTTGGGCTTCTTTGCAACTAGTTCGTCTCGTTCGTCCATCTTCGTCCTCCCATTTGATCCCTAGGCCTTCTTTGGACCAAGTTCGCCTCGTTCGTCCATCTTTGTCCTCCCATTTGATCCCTAGGCCTTCTTTGGACCAAGTTCGCCTCGTTCCTCCATCTTCGTCCTCCCATTTGATCCCTATTCCTTCTTTGGACCAAGTCCATCTCGTTCGTCCATCTTCGTCCTCCCATTTGATCCCTAGGCTTTCCTTGGACCAAGTTCGTCTCGTTCGTCCATCTTCGTCCACCCATTTGATCCGTAGGCCTTCTTTGGACCAAGTTCGTCTCGTTCATCCCTTTTCGTCCGCCCATTTGATCCGTTGGGCTTCTTTGCACCAAGTTCGTCTCGTTCGTCCATCTTCGTCCTCCCATTTGATCCGTTGGCCTTCTTTGGACCAAGTTCGTCTCGTTCGTCCATCTTCGTCCTCCCATTTGATCCGTAGGCCTTCTTTGGACCAAGTTCGTCTCGTGCATCCCTTTTCGTCCTCCCATTTGATCCGTTGGGCTTCTTTGCACCAAGTTCGTCTCGTTCGTCCATCTTCGTCCTCCCATTTGATCCCTAGGCCTTCTTTGGACCAAGTTCGCCTCGTTCGTCCATCTTCGTCCTCCCATTTGATCCCTAGGCTTTCCTTGGACCAAGTTCGTCTCGTTCGTCCATCTTCGTCCACCCATTTGATCCGTAGGCCTTCTTTGGACCAAGTTCGTCTCGTGCATCCCTTTTCGTCCTCCCATTTGATCCGTTGGGCTTCTTTGCACCAAGTTCGTCTCGTTCGTCCATCTTCGTCCTCCCATTTGATCCGTTGGCCTTCTTTGGACCAAGTTCGTCTCGTTCGTCCATCTTCGTCCTCCCATTTGATCCGTAGGCCTTCTTTGGACCAAGTTCGTCTCGTGCATCCCTTTTCGTCCTCCCATTTGATCCGTTGGGCTTCTTTGCACCAAATTCATCTCGTTCGTCCATCTTCGTCCTCCCATTTGATCCGTAGGCCTTCTTTGGACCAAGTTCGTCTCGTGCATCCCTTTTCTTCCTCCCATTTGATCCGTTGGGCTTCTTTGCACCAAGTTCGTCTCGTTCGTCCATCTTCGTCCTCCCATTTGATCCCTAGGCCTTCTTTGGACCAAGTTCGCCTCGTTCGTCCATCTTCGTCCTCCCATTTGATCCCTAGGCTTTCCTTGGACCAAGTTCGTCTCGTTCGTCCATCTTCGTCCACCCATTTGATCCGTAGGCCTTCTTTGGACCAAGTTCGTCTCGTGCATCCCTTTTCGTCCTCCCATTTGATCCGTTGGGCTTCTTTGCATCAAGTTCGTCTCGTTCGTCCATCTTCGTCCTCCCATTTGATCCCTAGGCCTTCTTTGGACCAAGTTCGCCTCGTTCCTCGATCTTCGTCCTCCCATTTGATCCCTAGGCCTTCTTTGGACCAAGTTCGCCTCGTTCCTCCATCTTCGTCCTCCCATTTGATCCCTAGGCCTTCTTTGGACCAAGTTCGCCTCGTTCTTCCATCTTCGTCCTCCCATTTGATCCCTAGGCCTTCTTTGGACCAAGTTCGTCTCGTTCGTCCATCTTCGTCCTCCTATTTGATCCCTAGGCTTTCCTTGGACCAAGTTCGTCTCGTTCGTCCATCTTCGTCCACCCATTTGATCCGTAGGCCTTCTTTGGACCAAGTTCGTCTCGTGCATCCCTTTTCGTCCTCCCATTTGATCCGTTGGGCTTCTTTGCACCAAGTTCGTCTCGTTCGTCCATCTTCGTCCTCCCATTTGATCCCTAGGCCTTCTTTGGACCAAGTTCGCCTCGTTCCTCCATCTTCGTCCTCCCATTTGATCCCTAGGCCTTCTTTGGACCAAGTTCGCCTCGGTCCTCCATCTTCGTCCTCCCATTTGATCCCTAGGCCTTCTTTGGACCAAGTTCGCCTCGTTCCTCCATCTTCGTCCACCCATTTGATCCGTAGGCCTTCTTTGGACCAAGTTCGTCTCGTGCATCCCTTTTCGTCCTCCCATTTGATCCGTTGGGCTTCTTTGCACCAAGTTCGTCTCGTTCGTCCATCTTCGTCCTCCCATTTGATCCCTAGGCCTTCTTTGGACCAAGTTCGCCTCGTTCGTCCATCTTTGTCCTCCCATTTGATCCCTTGGCCTTCTTTGGACCAAGTTCGCCTCGTTCCTCCATCTTCGTCCTCCCATTTGATCCCTAGGCCTTCTTTGGACCAAGTCCGTCTCGTTCGTCCATCTTCGTCCTCCCATTTGATCCCTAGGCTTTCCTTGGACCAAGTTCGTCTCGTTCGTCCATCTTCGTTCACCCATTTGATCCGTAGGCCTTCTTTGGACCAAGTTCGTCTCGTTCATCCCTTTTCGTCCTCCCATTTGATCCGTTGGGCTTCTTTGCAACTAGTTCGTCTCGTTCGTCCATCTTCGTCCTCCCATTTGATCCCTAGGCCTTCTTTGGACCAAGTTCGCCTCGTTCGTCCATCTTTGTCCTCCCATTTGATCCCTAGGCCTTCTTTGGACCAAGTTCGCCTCGTTCCTCCATCTTCGTCCTCCCATTTGATCCCTATTCCTTCTTTGGACCAAGTCCATCTCGTTCGTCCATCTTCGTCCTCCCATTTGATCCCTAGGCTTTCCTTGGACCAAGTTCGTCTCGTTCGTCCATCTTCGTCCACCCATTTGATCCGTAGGCCTTCTTTGGACCAAGTTCGTCTCGTTCATCCCTTTTCGTCCGCCCATTTGATCCGTTGGGCTTCTTTGCACCAAGTTCGTCTCGTTCGTCCATCTTCGTCCTCCCATTTGATCCGTTGGCCTTCTTTGGACCAAGTTCGTCTCGTTCGTCCATCTTCGTCCTCCCATTTGATCCGTAGGCCTTCTTTGGACCAAGTTCGTCTCGTGCATCCCTTTTCGTCCTCCCATTTGATCCGTTGGGCTTCTTTGCACCAAGTTCGTCTCGTTCGTCCATCTTCGTCCTCCCATTTGATCCCTAGGCCTTCTTTGGACCAAGTTCGCCTCGTTCGTCCATCTTCGTCCTCCCATTTGATCCCTAGGCTTTCCTTGGACCAAGTTCGTCTCGTTCGTCCATCTTCGTCCACCCATTTGATCCGTAGGCCTTCTTTGGACCAAGTTCGTCTCGTGCATCCCTTTTCGTCCTCCCATTTGATCCGTTGGGCTTCTTTGCACCAAGTTCGTCTCGTTCGTCCATCTTCGTCCTCCCATTTGATCCGTTGGCCTTCTTTGGACCAAGTTCGTCTCGTTCGTCCATCTTCGTCCTCCCATTTGATCCGTAGGCCTTCTTTGGACCAAGTTCGTCTCGTGCATCCCTTTTCGTCCTCCCATTTGATCCGTTGGGCTTCTTTGCACCAAATTCATCTCGTTCGTCCATCTTCGTCCTCCCATTTGATCCGTAGGCCTTCTTTGGACCAAGTTCGTCTCGTGCATCCCTTTTCTTCCTCCCATTTGATCCGTTGGGCTTCTTTGCACCAAGTTCGTCTCGTTCGTCCATCTTCGTCCTCCCATTTGATCCCTAGGCCTTCTTTGGACCAAGTTCGCCTCGTTCGTCCATCTTCGTCCTCCCATTTGATCCCTAGGCTTTCCTTGGACCAAGTTCGTCTCGTTCGTCCATCTTCGTCCACCCATTTGATCCGTAGGCCTTCTTTGGACCAAGTTCGTCTCGTGCATCCCTTTTCGTCCTCCCATTTGATCCGTTGGGCTTCTTTGCATCAAGTTCGTCTCGTTCGTCCATCTTCGTCCTCCCATTTGATCCCTAGGCCTTCTTTGGACCAAGTTCGCCTCGTTCCTCGATCTTCGTCCTCCCATTTGATCCCTAGGCCTTCTTTGGACCAAGTTCGCCTCGTTCCTCCATCTTCGTCCTCCCATTTGATCCCTAGGCCTTCTTTGGACCAAGTTCGCCTCGTTCTTCCATCTTCGTCCTCCCATTTGATCCCTAGGCCTTCTTTGGACCAAGTTCGTCTCGTTCGTCCATCTTCGTCCTCCTATTTGATCCCTAGGCTTTCCTTGGACCAAGTTCGTCTCGTTCGTCCATCTTCGTCCACCCATTTGATCCGTAGGCCTTCTTTGGACCAAGTTCGTCTCGTGCATCCCTTTTCGTCCTCCCATTTGATCCGTTGGGCTTCTTTGCACCAAGTTCGTCTCGTTCGTCCATCTTCGTCCTCCCATTTGATCCCTAGGCCTTCTTTGGACCAAGTTCGCCTCGTTCCTCCATCTTCGTCCTCCCATTTGATCCCTAGGCCTTCTTTGGACCAAGTTCGCCTCGGTCCTCCATCTTCGTCCTCCCATTTGATCCCTAGGCCTTCTTTGGACCAAGTTCGCCTCGTTCCTCCATCTTCGTCCACCCATTTGATCCGTAGGCCTTCTTTGGACCAAGTTCGTCTCGTGCATCCCTTTTCGTCCTCCCATTTGATCCGTTGGGCTTCTTTGCACCAAGTTCGTCTCGTTCGTCCATCTTCGTCCTCCCATTTGATCCCTAGGCCTTCTTTGGACCAAGTTCGCCTCGTTCGTCCATCTTTGTCCTCCCATTTGATCCCTTGGCCTTCTTTGGACCAAGTTCGCCTCGTTCCTCCATCTTCGTCCTCCCATTTGATCCCTAGGCCTTCTTTGGACCAAGTCCGTCTCGTTCGTCCATCTTCGTCCTCCCATTTGATCCCTAGGCTTTCCTTGGACCAAGTTCGTCTCGTTCGTCCATCTTCGTTCACCCATTTGATCCGTAGGCCTTCTTTGGACCAAGTTCGTCTCGTTCATCCCTTTTCGTCCTCCCATTTGATCCGTTGGGCTTCTTTGCAACTAGTTCGTCTCGTTCGTCCATCTTCGTCCTCCCATTTGATCCCTAGGCCTTCTTTGGACCAAGTTCGCCTCGTTCGTCCATCTTTGTCCTCCCATTTGATCCCTAGGCCTTCTTTGGACCAAGTTCGCCTCGTTCCTCCATCTTCGTCCTCCCATTTGATCCCTATTCCTTCTTTGGACCAAGTCAATCTCGTTCGTCCATCTTCGTCCTCCCATTTGATCCCTAGGCTTTCCTTGGACCAAGTTCGTCTCGTTCGTCCATCTTCGTCCACCCATTTGATCCGTAGGCCTTCTTTGGACCAAGTTCGTCTCGTTCATCCCTTTTCGTCCGCCCATTTGATCCGTTGGGCTTCTTTGCACCAAGTTCGTCTCGTTCGTCCATCTTCGTCCTCCCATTTGATCCGTTGGCCTTCTTTGGACCAAGTTCGTCTCGTTCGTCCATCTTCGTCCTCCCATTTGATCCGTAGGCCTTCTTTGGACCAAGTTCGTCTCGTGCATCCATTTTCGTCCTCCCATTTGATCCGTTGGGCTTCTTTGCACCAAGTTCGTCTCGTTCGTCCATCTTCGTCCTCCCATTTGATCCCTAGGCCTTCTTTGGACCAAGTTCGCCTCGTTCGTCCATCTTCGTCCTCCCATTTGATCCCTAGGCTTTCCTTGGACCAAGTTCGTCTCGTTCGTCCATCTTCGTCCACCCATTTGATCCGTAGGCCTTCTTTGGACCAAGTTCGTCTCGTGCATCCCTTTTCGTCCTCCCATTTGATCCGTTGGGCTTCTTTGCACCAAGTTCGTCTCGTTCGTCCATCTTCGTCCTCCCATTTGATCCCTAGGCCTTCTTTGGACCAAGTTCGCCTCGTTCCTCCATCTTCGTCCTCCCATTTGATCCCTAGGCCTTCTTTGGACCAAGTTCGCCTCGTTCCTCCATCTTCGTCCTCCCATTTGATCCCTAGGCCTTCTTTGGACCAAGTTCGTCTCGTTCGTCCACCTTCATCCTCCCATTTGATCCGTTGGGCTTCTTTGGACCAAGTTCGTCTCGTTCGTCCATCTTCGTCCTCCCATTTGATCCGTTGGGCTTCTTTGGACCAAGTTCGTCTCGTTCGTCCATCTTCGTCCACCCATTTGATCCGTAGGCCTTCTTTGGACCAAGTTCGTCTCGTTCATCCCTTTTCGTCCTGCCATTTGATCCGTTGGGCTTCTTTGCACCAAGTTCGTCTCGTTCGTCCATCTTCGTCCTCCCATTTGATCCCTAGGCCTTCTTTGGACCAAGTTCGCCTCGTTCCTCTATCTTCGTCCTCCCATTTGATCCCTAGGCCTTCTTTGCACCAAGTTCGTCTCGTTCGTCCATCTTCGTCCTCCCACTTGATCCGTTGGCCTTCTTTGGACCAAGTTCGTCTCGTTCGTCCATCTTCGTCCTCCCATTTGATCCGTAGGCCTTCTTTGGACCAAGTTCGTCTCGTGCATCCCTTTTCGTCCTCCCATTTGATCCGTTGGGCTTCTTTGCACCAAGTTCGTCTCGTTCGTCCATCTTCGTCCACCCATTTGATCCGTAGGCCTTCTTTGGACCAAGTTCGTCTCGTGCATCCCTTTTCGTCCTCCCATTTGATCCGTTGGGCTTCTTTGCAACTAGTTCGTCTCGTTCGTCCATCTTCGTCCTCCCATTTGATCCGTAGGCCTTCTTTGGACCAAGTTCGCCTCGTTCGTCCATCTTTGTCCTCCCATTTGATCCCTAGGCCTTCTTTGGACCGAGTTCGCCTCGTTCCTCCATCTTCGTCCTCCCATTTGATCCGTAGTCCTTCTTTGGACCAAGTCCGTCTCGTTCGTCCATCTTCGTCCTCCCATTTGATCCCTAGGCTTTCCTTGGACCAAGTTCGTCTCGTTCGTCCATCTTCGTCCACCCATTTGATCCGTAGGCCTTCTTTGGACCAAGTTCGTCTCGTTCGTCCCTTTTCGTCCTCCCATTTGATCCGTTGGGCTTCTTTGCACCAAGTTCGTCTCGTTCGTCCATCTTCGTCCTCCCATTTGATCCGTTGGCCTTCTTTGGGCCAAGTTCGTCTCGTTCGTCCATCTTCGTCCTCCCATTTGATCCGTAGGCCTTCTTTGGACCAAGTTCGTCTCGTGCATCCCTTTTCGTCCTCCCATTTGATCCGTTGGGCTTCTTTGCACCAAATTCGTCTCGTTCGTCCATATTCGTCCTCCCATTTGATCCCTAGGCCTTCTTTGGACCAACTTCGCCTCGTTCCTCCATCTTCGTCCTCCCATTTGATCCCTAGTCCTTCTTTGGACCAACTTCGCCTCGTTCCTCCATCTTCGTCCTCCCATTTGATCCCTAGTCCTTCTTTGGACCAAGTCCGTCTCGTTCGTCCATCTTCGTCCTTCCATTTGATCCCTAGGCTTTCCTTGGACCAAGTTCGTCTCGTTCGTCCATCTTCGTCCACCCATTTGATCCCTAGGCTTTCCTTGGACCAAGTTCGTCTCGTTCGTCCATCTTCGTCCACCCATTTGATCCGTAGGCCTTCTTTGGACCAAGTTCGTCTCGTTCGTCCATCTTCGTCCTCCCATTTGATCCCTAGGCCTTCTTTGGACCAAGTTCGCCTCGTTCCTCTATCTTCGTACTCCCATTTGATCCCTAGGCCTTCTTTGGACCAAGTTCGCCTCGTTCCTCCATCTTCGTCCTCCCATTTGATCCCTAGGCCTTCTTTGGACCAAGTTCGTCTCGTTCGTCCATCTTCGTCCTCCCATTTGATCCCTAGGCTTTCCTTGGACCAAGTTCGTCTCGTTCGTCCATCTTCGTCCACCCATTTGATCCGTAGGCCTTCTTTGGACCAAGTTCGTCTCGTGCATCCCTTTTCGTCCTCCCATTTGATCCGTTGGGCTTCTTTGCACCAAGTTCGTCTCGTTCGTCCATCTTCGTCCTCCCATTTGATCCCTAGGCCTTCTTTGGACCAAGTTCGCCTCGTTCCTCCATCTTCGTCCTCCCATTTGATCCCTAGGCCTTCTTTGGACCAAGTTCGCCTCGTTCCTCCATCTTCGTCCTCCCATTTGATCCCTAGGCCTTCTTTGGACCAAGTTCGCCTCGTTCCTCCATCTTCGTCCACCCATTTGATCCGTAGGCCTTCTTTGGACCAAGTTCGTCTCGTGCATCCCTTTTCGTCCTCCCATTTGATCCGTTGGGCTTCTTTGCACCAAGTTCGTCTCGTTCGTCCATCTTCGTCCTCCCATTTGATCCTTAGGCCTTCTTTGGACCAAGTTCGCCTCGTTCGTCCATCTTTGTCCTCCCATTTGATCCCTTGGCCTTCTTTGGACCAAGTTCGCCTCGTTCCTCCATCTTCGTCCTCCCATTTGATCCCTAGGCCTTCTTTGGACCAAGTCCGTCTCGTTCGTCCATCTTCGTCCTCCCATTTGATCCCTAGGCTTTCCTTGGACCAAGTTCGTCTCGTTCGTCCATCTTCGTTCACCCATTTGATCCGTAGGCCTTCTTTGGACCAAGTTCGTCTCGTTCATCCCTTTTCGTCCTCCCATTTGATCCGTTGGGCTTCTTTGCACCAAGTTCGTCTCATTCGTCCATCTTCGTCCTCCCATTTGATCCGTTGGCCTTCTTTGGACCAAGTTCGTCTCGTTCGTCCATCTTCGTCCTCCCATTTGATCCGTAGGCCTTCTTTGGACCAAGTTCGTCTCGTGCATCCCTTTTCGTCCTCCCATTTGATCCGTTGGGCTTCTTTGCACCAAGTTCGTCTCGTTCGTGCATCTTCGTCCACCCATTTGATCCGTAGGCCTTCTTTGGACCAAGTTCGTCTCGTGCATCCCTTTTCGTCCTCCCATTTGATCCGTTGGGCTTCTTTGCAACTAGTTCGTCTCGTTCGTCCATCTTCGTCCTCCCATTTGATCCCTAGGCCTTCTTTGGACCAAGTTCGCCTCGTTCGTCCATCTTTGTCCTCCCATTTGATCCCTAGGCCTTCGTTGGACCAAGTTCGCCTCGTTCCTCCATCTTCGTCCTCCCATTTGATCCCTAGTCCTTCTTTGGACCAAGTCCGTCTCGTTCGTCCATCTTCGTCCTCCCATTTGATCCCTAGGCTTTCCTTGGACCAAGTTCGTCTCGTTCGTCCATCTTCGTCCACCCATTTGATCCGTAGGCCTTCTTTGGACCAAGTTCGTCTCGTTCATCCCTTTTCGTCCGCCCATTTGATCCGTTGGGCTTCTTTGCACCAAGTTCGTCTCGTTCGTCCATCTTCGTCCTCCCATTTGATCCGTTGGCCTTCTTTGGACCAAGTTCGTCTCGTTCGTCCATCTTCGTCCTCCCATTTGATCCGTAGGCCTTCTTTGGACCAAGTTCGTCTCGTTCGTCCATCTTCGTCCTCCCATTTGATCCCTAGGCCTTCTTTGGACCAAGTTCG
This sequence comes from Glycyrrhiza uralensis, assembly GCA_030159175.1. Classification (NCBI taxonomy): domain Eukaryota; kingdom Viridiplantae; phylum Streptophyta; class Magnoliopsida; order Fabales; family Fabaceae; genus Glycyrrhiza; species Glycyrrhiza uralensis. The sequence goes on from BRZY01000002.1 coordinate 15,946,195, forward strand.
CCTCGTTCCTCCATCTTCGTCCTCCCATTTGATCCCTAGGCCTTCTTTGGACCAAGTTCGCCTCGTTCCTCCATCTTCGTCCTCCCATTTGATCCCTAGGCCTTCTTTGGACCAAGTTCGTCTCGTTCGTCCATCTTCATCCTCCCATTTGATCCGTTGGGCTTCTTTGGACCAAGTTCGTCTCGTTCGTCCATCTTCGTCCTCCCATTTGATCCGTTGGGCTTCTTTGGACCAAGTTCGTCTCGTTTGTCCATCTTCGTCCACCCATTTGATCCGTAGGCCTTCTTTGGACCAAGTTCGTCTCGTTCGTCCATCTTCGTCCACCCATTTTGATGGCCTCCTTGTTGTAATAACTAGGCCAATGACTTGAATTCACCACTTAGATTCTGGTTGTGACTAAGAACTTGTGATTTTCAATCTTTAAGAAAGAATAGCAAGAAAGGATGGTTCTTATTTTAACAAGAACAAGTGAGCAGAATAAGAACAAGTGAACAAAATAAAAGGAAGTGAGAATAAAGAGCTCTTGTTTTAGCAAGCAAACAAGAGAGCAGATTGTAAAGCCAGGAACAAGAAGAATGGATGGGAGGCAAGGGGCGCCACCTTGGTCTAATCCAAGACAAGGATAAGCCTATGGAAATGAGGATCACCACAAGAAAGGATTCTTGGTAAGATCAAAGTCTGGTTCAATCCAGAACCAAAGAGTAAGGACTCAATTACACAAGGTAATGTTTTTGCTCAAAATCAAAGTTGTCTTTCAAGGCACCATGCGCCCCCTATTTATAGTGAGGGAGGCTGGTCTGATTACAAGTACAGACTTGGGCTATGCCTTTCAAGGCTTACAAGGAATCCTAGGTGCTCATTAAGGAGCAATTACAAGCAATAAAATGGCTGCCAACCAGCCCCTTCTATGCGCCCCAATCCAAGGAATCCTAGGCTAGAATTAACAAGCAATTACAAGGCAATTACATGTAATTATATGGCTGCTCCCTAGCTCACTAATGATGCAAGGAATCTTAAGAAACCAAATCAGTTTGGCTGCTGACCAGCCACACCAATGCAGCGCACACCCTCTTGTCTTGGATGCCTTCTTTGATTGCTCTTTAAGTCCTTTACTAATGGTGCAAGGAATCCCAAGAAACCAAATCAGTTTGGCTGCTGACCATGGCCTTCAATATGCGCTTAACTCCTCCTCAATGCAGCCACCATGGCTGTTACACTTTTAATGTGGTGTTTGGAGCATTCATGCCTTTGTCTTGATTGCTATGAATTCTTTGTCTTGTGTAACTCCTTCTTGCCTTGATGTGCTTTGATTCACTTTGTCTTCCTTGACTTCATTTAAGCGCCCACCATGCAGCCTTTATTAAGTCCCTCTTGCTTTTATTCAAGCAACCACTTAAAGTGGATTAAACACACCAAAAATTAACAAGGAATTAAATAACTTAGTGCCTTGGTCCCAAATAAATCAATTGGTCACATGCACTTTATTTAAAACAAAATAACATGGCTGGTTTCATGAGTGTTGCGCCTCCTCCATAGCTTGGATGACAAGCATGGTCTTTGGTGCAATTACTTCTTTGTCCATGTTGGAAATTGTCTTAGTCATGAATTGGACTAAGCCTTCTTGGACCTTTCTTGACATTGCCCTAGTCATTGGGCCTCCTAGGCTTTGAATGGCTTCTTGGACCTCCATGTCCTCATCATTCGCCCCCTCTTGAAAAGAATTCGACCTCGAATTGAAGTCTTCATCACCTACATCAAAAGGAGACAAGTCAGCAACATTGAAAGTGGCACTAACACCATACTCACCAGGAAGGTCAATCTTGTAAGCATTATCATTAACTTTGGCAATCACTTGGAAAGGGCCATCGCCCCTAGGCATTAACTTAGATTTCCTTTGTGAAGGAAACCTTTCCTTTCTCATATGGATCCAAACCCAATCTCCGGGTTCAAAGGTAACCCGTTTGCGCCCTTTATTAGCACTCTTGGCATAGCTTTCATTTTTCTTTTCAATTTGCAGCTTAATTTTCTCATGCAAACTTTTCACAAATTCAGCTTTTGCTTTGCCATCTTTATGCTTCAACAGAGATGTGTTAGGTAAAGGTAACAAATCAAGAGGAGTCAAAGGATTATAACCATACACAATCTCAAATGGGGAATGATTTGTAGTACTATGGACAGCCCTATTATAAGCAAATTCAACATGGGGCAGCCATGTTTCCCACATTTTCAAATTCTTTGAAAGCACAGCCCTTAAAAGAGTAGAGAGAGTTCTGTTTACTACCTCAGTTTGCCCATCAGTTTGGGGATGACAAGTTGTAGAGAATAGTAACTTAGTTCCCACCTTACCCCACAAAGTTCTCCAGAAGTGGCTTAGAAACTTAGCGTCACGATCGGACACTATACTCTTTGGTAGGCCATGTAGGCGCACCACCTCTTTGAAAAACAAATCAGCAATGTGGCAAGCATCATCCACCTTTTTGCATGGGATGAAGTGTGCCATTTTTGAGAACCTGTCCACAACAACAAAAATAGAATCTTTTCCAGTCTTTGTTTTTGGCAGCCCCAAAACAAAGTCCATGGAAAGGTCAATCCAAGGATATTCAGGAACAGGTAAAGGAGTATACAAACCATGGGGTAAAACTTTGGATTTGGCCTTTTTGCAAACAATACACCTTTCACAATACTTTTGCACATCAACTTTCATGTGAGGCCAATAAAAATGTTCTTGTAAAAATTCCAAAGTTTTAGGAACACCAAAATGTCCCATTAACCCCCCCTCATGCGCCTCTTTGACCAAGAGGTCTCTAATGGATCCTTTTGGCACACACAACCTTTTCTCTTTAAACAAATAATCATTGTGCCTAAAAAATCCATTATGGGCAGCATGCACACAATCAACATATTTTTCAGAAAAATCAAGATCATGCTCATACAATTCCTTAATGTGCTCAAGACCAAAAACTTTAGTTTCAAGAGTAGAGAGTAATGCATACCTTCTTGATAATGCATCAGCCACAACATTTGCCTTACCCTTCTTGTGCTTAATCACATAAGGAAATTGCTCCAAAAATTCAATCCATTTAGCATGCCTCTTGTTCAACTTACCTTGTCCTTTTAAGTACTTCAAGGACTCATGATCACTATGAATGACAAATTCTTTTGGCAGCAAGTAATGTTGCCATGTTTGCAATGCCCTTATTAAGGCATACAATTCCTTATCATAAGTTGAGTAATTTAGGGCAGCCCCTTTTAATTTCTCACTATAATAAGCAATTGGATGTCCTTCTTGCATTAAAACAGCCCCAATTCCAACATTGGAAGCATCACACTCAATTTCAAAAGATTTTGAAAAATTAGGCAATGCTAGAATTGGTGCTTGGGTGAGCTTTTCTTTAAGAATTGAAAAAGCTTGTTCTTGCTTCTCACCCCATTTAAAACCAACTTCCTTTTTAACAATTTCATTAAGAGGTGCAGCAATAGTACTAAAGTCCTTAACAAACCTCCTATAGAAACTTGCTAAACCATGAAAGCTTCTTACCTCAGTCACATTTTTGGGTGTGGGCCATTCTTGGATTGCCTTCACCTTTGCTTCATCCACATGCACTCCTTGAGAGCTTATAACAAAGCCTAGAAAAATAACTTGTTTCGTGCAAAAAACACATTTTTCCAAATTTGCAAACAAGTTTTCTTTTCTTAGCACATTCAAAACAGCCCTTAGATGAATGCAATGGTCTTCTAAATTTTTGCTATATATCAAGATATCATCAAAATATACAACAACAAATTTGCCCAAGAATTCTCTCAAAACATGGTTCATTAATCTCATGAAAGTGCTAGGTGCATTTGTTAAACCAAAAGGCATAACTAACCACTCATATAAACCATACTTTGTTTTGAAAGCAGTTTTCCATTCATCCCCTTCCCTTATCCTAATTTGATGGTACCCACTTTTCAAATCAATTTTAGAGAACAAGCATGCACCAAACAATTCATCAAGCAAGTCATCTAATCTTGGAATAGGATGCCTATACTTAACAGTAATATTGTTAACAGCTCTACAATCAGTGCACATTCTCCAGCTACCATCTTTCTTAGGGACTAAAATAACAGGGACAGCACAAGGACTTAAGCTTTCTCTTACCCAACCTTTACTTACCAATTCAGCCACTTGCTTTTGTATCTCTTGCGTTTGTTGGGGGTTGCTCCGGTAGGCTGGCCTATTAGGCAAAGTGGCGCCTGGGATGAGATCAATGTGGTGCTCAATCCCTCTCAAAGGTGGTAGCCCACTTGGTACCTCCTTAGGAAACAAGTCCTCAAATTCCTGCAAAAGAAAATCTATGCATTTTGGCAATTCTTTGGTGTTAGGTAAATTTTCCAACAAGGCCACCTCTTTGCTAAAAAGCAAATATAGGGGCTGGTTTGTGACAAAAGCTTCTTTAACCTCTCCTTTTGTCGCCATCAAACTTTCTTTCTTTTCTCCATTTTTCTTTTTGTCACTCTTTTTTCTCTCTTTTTCTTTGGCGATCTTTTCTTTTTCTTCTTTTTCTTTTTCTATTTCTTTTTCTTTTTCACATTTTTCTCTCAATTTCTTTTGATCATCTCTCACCTCACTTGGGCTCAAAGGAGCCAAAACAACTCTTTTTCCATGATGAACAAAGAAATACTTGTTGGTGTGCCCTTCATGACTTGCTTTCTTGTCAAATTGCCAAGGCCTTCCCAACAACACATGGCTGGCCTCCATTGGTACAACATCACAAACAGCCACATCCTCATATTTACCAATCGAAAAAGAAATTTCTACTTGCTTGTTCACAACCATCTCAACATCATTAACAAGCCATTGAAGCTTATATGGCTTGGGGTGGGGTTTAGTTTCTATTTGCAGTTTGGAAACTAATCTTGTACTAGCAACATTTGTACAACTCCCACCATCAATAATAAGGGAACATACCTTGCCTTTTATGAGGCATCTTGAGTGAAAAATGTTTTCCCTTTGAGTTGCCTCTTCTTCCTTGACCATGGCTTCTAGCACCCTCTTCATCATAAGCAACTCTCCACTTGGTATTTGGGCCTCCTCCTCTTCACCACCCTCTTCATACTCTTCGCCCTCTTCCTCTTCCTCCTCAACCTCCTCTACCATCATAATTCTCTTGGTAGGACATTGTGATGCAATGTGTCCTAAGCCTTGGCACTTGAAACACTTAACAGCCCGATTAGTTGAATTTTGAGTAGGACTAGTTATAGTGTTTTTACCTTTTGGATCAGCCGTGGCTTCTTTGGATGATGAGGCACCTTCATTCTTTGGGTGATTCTTCCAATTGGAAGTGGTAGTGCTTCTTCTTAATTGGCCCTTCCTTTTGAGTTGTTGTTCTACCTTTGTGGCTTGATGTAACAAATCGTCCAATTGGACATAGTGTTGTAGCTCCACTATATCACTAATGTCACGATTTAGACCATGCAAGAATCTGGCCATGGTTGCTTCTTCATCCTCCTCCACATTTGCTCTAATTTTCGCCACCTCCATCTCCTTAAAGTACTCATCTACACTCTTATTACCTTGGGTGAGTCGCTGTAACTTGTTGTGCAACTCTCTGTTGTAATAAGATGGGACGAATCTCCTTCTCATGAGCCTTTTCATCTCCTCCCATGTGGCAATGGGTTGCTCATTGTTCCTTCTCCTTTCCTTCACCAATTGATCCCACCACACCAAGGCATAATCTGTAAATTCAATAGAAGCAACCTGCACCTTTTGAAGATCAGTGTAATTATAACAGGAAAAAATTTGTTCAATTTTAGTTTCCCATTCTAAATACGCCTCGGGATCATTCCTTCCAACAAACTGTGGTACTTTTATTTTTATACCACTCAACCTCTCTTCTCTATGATCATCACGCCTTCTCCTCCGATCCTCCCCATCACTATTGTTTTGTGCGTTTTCCAATTGATCAAGTCTCTCATTGATACCTTCCAATTCTTGTTTTAATAGTTCACTCATTTTTGCCGTGAGGGCTTCTAAAAGTAAACGATTTTGAGGATCCATAACTCTTTTAGTTCTTTAGAGAAACCAGAAAGTGAAACAACACAAGAAACCAATCAAAATAATAATCCACACACCAAAATAGCTTAGAGTAGCAAAGGTAAAAAAAAACAAGAAACAAAAGAAACTGAACAAAAATTGTGAGAACTAGAACAAATTAGAACTCACTCAAAGAACAAAATTGAGAAAATAGGAATCAAAGTGCAGCAAGAACAAAACACAACCAGAATTCAAAACACAAATATATTTTTTTTTTTTTTTTTGAATTTTCGTAGCCCTTTTTTTTCTTTTTTTTTTTTTTTATAACAAACTAAGAATCAAAACACAAAGATAAGATTAGATAAACCTGGGCTTCTTTTTTTGTAACAATTCGAACCAAAGCTTTGATGCCAAATGATGGCCTCCTTGTTGTAATAACTAGGCCAATGACTTGAATTCACCACTTAGATTCTGGTTGTGACTAAGAACTTGTGATTTTCAATCTTTAAGAAAGAATAGCAAGAAAGGATGGTTCTTATTTTAACAAGAACAAGTGAGCAGAATAAGAACAAGTGAACAAAATAAAAGGAAGTGAGAATAAAGAGCTCTTGTTTTAGCAAGCAAACAAGAGAGCAGATTGTAAAGCCAGGAACAAGAAGAATGGATGGGAGGCAAGGGGCGCCACCTTGGTCTAATCCAAGACAAGGATAAGCCTATGGAAATGAGGATCACCACAAGAAAGGATTCTTGGTAAGATCAAAGTCTGGTTCAATCCAGAACCAAAGAGTAAGGACTCAATTACACAAGGTAATGTTTTTGCTCAAAATCAAAGTTGTCTTTCAAGGCACCATGCGCCCCCTATTTATAGTGAGGGAGGCTGGTCTGATTACAAGTGCAGACTTGGGCTATGCCTTTCAAGGCTTACAAGGAATCCTAGGTGCTCATTAAGGAGCAATTACAAGCAATAAAATGGCTGCCAACCAGCCCCTTCTATGCGCCCCAATCCAAGGAATCCTAGGCTAGAATTAACAAGCAATTACAAGGCAATTACATGTAATTATATGGCTGCTCCCTAGCTCACTAATGATGCAAGGAATCTTAAGAAACCAAATCAGTTTGGCTGCTGACCAGCCACACCAATGCAGCGCACACCCTCTTGTCTTGGATGCCTTCTTTGATTGCTCTTTAAGTCCTTTACTAATGGTGCAAGGAATCCCAAGAAACCAAATCAGTTTGGCTGCTGACCATGGCCTTCAATATGCGCTTAACTCCTCCTCAATGCAGCCACCATGGCTGTTACACTTTTAATGTGGTGTTTGGAGCATTCATGCCTTTGTCTTGATTGCTATGAATTCTTTGTCTTGTGTAACTCCTTCTTGCCTTGATGTGCTTTGATTCACTTTGTCTTCCTTGACTTCATTTAAGCGCCCACCATGCAGCCTTTATTAAGTCCCTCTTGCTTTTATTCAAGCAACCACTTAAAGTGGATTAAACACACCAAAAATTAACAAGGAATTAAATAACTTAGTGCCTTGGTCCCAAATAAATCAATTGGTCACATGCACTTTATTTAAAACAAAATAACATGGCTGGTTTCATGAGTGTTGCGCCTCCTCCATAGCTTGGATGACAAGCATGGTCTTTGGTGCAATTACTTCTTTGTCCATGTTGGAAATTGTCTTAGTCATGAATTGGACTAAGCCTTCTTGGACCTTTCTTGACATTGCCCTAGTCATTGGGCCTCCTAGGCTTTGAATGGCTTCTTGGACCTCCATGTCCTCATCACATTTGATCCGTAGGCCTTCTTTGGACCAAGTTCGTCTCGTGCATCCATCTTCGTCCACCCATTTGATCCGTAGGCCTTCTTTGGACCAAGTTCGTCTCGTGCATCCCTTTTCGTCCTCCCATTTGATCCGTTGGGCTTCTTTGCACCAAGTTCGTCTCGTTCGTCCATCTTCGTCCTCCCATTTGATCCCTAGGCCTTCTTTGGACCAAGTTCGCCTCGTTCGTCCATCTTCGTCCTCCCATTTGATCCCTAGGCTTTCCTTGGACCAAGTTCGTCTCGTTCGTCCATCTTCGTCCACCCATTTGATCCGTAGGCCTTCTTTGGACCAAGTTCGTCTCGTGCATCCCTTTTCGTCCTCCCATTTGATCCGTTGGGCTTCTTTGCACCAAGTTCGTCTCGTTCGTCCATCTTCGTCCTCCCATTTGATCCCTAGGCCTTCTTTGGACCAAGTTCGCCTCGTTCCTCTATCTTCGTCCTCCCATTTGATCCCTAGGCCTTCTTTGGACCAAGTTCGCCTCGTTCCTCCATCTTCGTCCTCCCATTTGATCCCTAGGCCTTCTTTGGACCAAGTTCGCCTCGTTCCTCCATCTTCGTCCTCCCATTTGATCCCTAGGCCTTCTTTGGACCAAGTTCGCCTCGTTCCTCCATCTTCGTCCTCCCATTTGATCCCTAGGCCTTCTTTGGACCAAGTTCGTCTCGTTCGTCCATCTTCATCCTCCCATTTGATCCGTTGGGCTTCTTTGGACCAAGTTCGTCTCGTTCGTCCATCTTCGTCCTCCCATTTGATCCGTTGGGCTTCTTTGGACCAAGTTCGTCTCGTTTGTCCATCTTCGTCCACCCATTTGATCCGTAGGCCTTCTTTGGACCAAGTTCGTCTCGTTCGTCCATCTTCGTCCACCCATTTGATCCGTAGGCCTTCTTTGGACCAAGTTCGTCTCGTGCATCCCTTTTCGTCCTCCCATTTGATCCGTTGGGCTTCTTTGCACCAAGTTCGTCTCGTTCGTCCATCTTCGTCCTCCCATTTGATCCCTAGGCCTTCTTTGGACCAAGTTCGCCTCGTTCCTCGATCTTCGTCCTCCCATTTGATCCCTAGGCCTTCTTTGGACCAAGTTCGCCTCGTTCCTCCATCTTCGTCCTCCCATTTGATCCCTAGGGCTTCTTTGGACCAAGTTCGCCTTGTTCCTCCATCTTCGTCCTCCCATTTGATCCCTAGGCCTTCTTTGGACCAAGTTCGTCTCGTTCCTCCATCTTCATCCTCCCATTTGATCCGTTGGGCTTCTTTGGACCAAGTTCGTCTCGTTCGTCCATCTTCGTCCTCCCATTTGATCCGTTGGGCTTCTTTGGACCAAGTTCGTCTCGTTTGTCCATCTTCGTCCACCCATTTGATCCGTAGGCCTTCTTTGGACCAAGTTCGTCTCGTTCATCCCTTTTCGTCCTCCCATTTGATCCGTTGGGCTTCTTTGCACCATGTTCGTCTCGTTCGTCCATCTTCGTCCTCCCATTTTATCCCTAGGCCTTCTTTGGACCAAGTTCGTCTCGTTCGTCCATATTCGTCCTCCCATTTGATCCCTAGGCCTTCTTTGGACCAACTTCGCCTCGTTCCTCCATCTTCGTCCTCCCATTTGATCCCTAGTCCTTCTTTGGACCAAGTCCGTCTCGTTCGTCCATCTTCGTCCTTCCATTTGATCCCTAGGCTTTCCTTGGACCAAGTTCGTCTCGTTCGTCCATCTTCGTCCACCCATTTGATCCGTAGGCCTTCTTTGGACCAAGTTCGTCTCGTTCATCCCTTTTCGTCCGCCCATTTGATCCGTTGGGCTTCTTTGCACCAAGTTCGTCTCGTTCGTCCATCTTCGTCCTCCCATTTGATCCGTTGGCCTTCTTTGGACCAAGTTCGTCTCGTTCGTCCATCTTTGTCCTCCCATTTGATCCGTAGGCCTTCTTTGGACCAAGTTCGTCTCGTGCATCCCTTTTCGTCCTCCCATTTGATCCGTTGGGCTTCTTTGCTCCAAGTTCGTCTCGTTCGTCCATCTTCGTCCTCCCATTTGATCCCTAGGCCTTCTTTGGACCAAGTTCGCCTCGTTCGTCCATCTTCGTCCTCCCATTTGATCCCTAGGCTTTCCTTGGACCAAGTTCGTCTCGTTCGTCCATCTTCGTCCACCCATTTGATCCGTAGGCCTTCTTTGGACCAAGTTCGTCTCGTGCATCCCTTTTCGTCCTCCCATTTGATCCGTTGGGCTTCTTTGCACCAAGTTCGTCTCGTTCGTCCATCTTCGTCCTCCCATTTGATCCCTAGGCCTTCTTTGGACCAAGTTCGCCTCGTTCCTCCATCTTCGTCCTCCCATTTGATCCCTAGGCCTTCTTTGGACCAAGTTCGCCTCGTTCCTCCATCTTCGTCCTCCCATTTGATCCCTAGGCCTTCTTTGGACCAAGTTCGCCTCGTTCCTCCATCTTCGTCCTCCCATTTGATCCCTAGGCCTTCTTTGGACCAAGTTCGTCTCGTTCGTCCATCTTCATCCTCCCATTTGATCCGTTGGGCTTCTTTGGACCAAGTTCGTCTCGTTCGTCCATCTTCGTCCTCCCATTTGATCCGTTGGGCTTCTTTGGACCAAGTTCGTCTCGTTTGTCCATCTTCGTCCACCCATTTGATCCGTAGGCCTTCTTTGGACCAAGTTCGTCTCGTTCGTCCATCTTCGTCCACCCATTTGATCCGTAGGCCTTCTTTGGACCAAGTTCGTCTCGTGCATCCCTTTTCGTCCTCCCATTTGATCCGTTGGGCTTCTTTGCACCAAGTTCGTCTCGTTCGTCCATCTTCGTCCTCCCATTTGATCCCTAGGCCTTCTTTGGACCAAGTTCGCCTCGTTCCTCGATCTTCGTCCTCCCATTTGATCCCTAGGCCTTCTTTGGACCAAGTTCGCCTCGTTCCTCCATCTTCGTCCTCCCATTTGATCCCTAGGGCTTCTTTGGACCAAGTTCGCCTTGTTCCTCCATCTTCGTCCTCCCATTTGATCCCTAGGCCTTCTTTGGACCAAGTTCGTCTCGTTCCTCCATCTTCATCCTCCCATTTGATCCGTTGGGCTTCTTTGGACCAAGTTCGTCTCGTTCGTCCATCTTCGTCCTCCCATTTGATCCGTTGGGCTTCTTTGGACCAAGTTCGTCTCGTTTGTCCATCTTCGTCCACCCATTTGATCCGTAGGCCTTCTTTGGACCAAGTTCGTCTCGTTCATCCCTTTTCGTCCTCCCATTTGATCCGTTGGGCTTCTTTGCACCATGTTCGTCTCGTTCGTCCATCTTCGTCCTCCCATTTTATCCCTAGGCCTTCTTTGGACCAAGTTCGTCTCGTTCGTCCATATTCGTCCTCCCATTTGATCCCTAGGCCTTCTTTGGACCAACTTCGCCTCGTTCCTCCATCTTCGTCCTCCCATTTGGTCCGTAGGCCTTCTTTGGACCAAGTTCGCCTCGTTCCTCCATCTTCGTCCTCCCATTTGATCCCTAGGCCTTCTTTGGACCAAGTTCGCCTCGTTCCTCCATCTTTGTCCTCCCATATGATCCCTAGGCCTTCTTTGGACCAAGTTCGTCTCGTTCGTCCATCTTCATCCTCCCATTTGATCCGTTGGGCTTCTTTGGACCAAGTTTGTCTCGTTCGTCCATCTTCGTCCTCCCATTTGATCCGTTGGGCTTCTTTGGACCATGTTCGTCTCGTTCGTCCATCTTCGTCCTCCCATTTGATCCGTTGGCCTTCTTTGGACCAAGTTCGTCTCGTTCGTCCATCTTCGTCCACCCATTTGATCCCTAGGCCTTCCTTGGACCAAGTTCGTCTCGTTCGTCCATCTTCGTCCTCCCATTTGATCCCTAGGCCTTCTTTGGACCAAGTTCGTCTCGTTCGTCCATCTTCGTCCTCCCATTTGATCCCTAGGCTTTCCTTGGACCAAGTTCGTCTCGTTCGTCCATCTTTGTCCACCCATTTGATCCGTAGGCCTTCTTTGGACCAAGTTCGTCTCGTGCATCCCTTTTCGTCCTCCCATTTGATCCGTTGGGCTTCTTTGCACCACGTTCGTCTCGTTCGTCCATCTTCGTCCTCCCATTTGATCCGTAGGCCTTCTTTGGACCAAGTTCGCCTCGTTCGTCCATCTTCGTCCACCCATTTGATCCGTAGGCCTTCTTTGGACCAAGTTCGTCTCGTGCATCCCTTTTCGTCCTCCCATTTGATCCGTTGGGCTTCTTTGCACCACGTTCGTCTCGTTCGTCCATCTTCGTCCTCCCATTTGATCCGTAGGCCTTCTTTGGACCAAGTTCGCCTCGTTCCTCCATCTTCGTCCTCCCATTTGATCCCTAGGCCTTCTTTGGACCAAGTTCGCCTCGTTCCTCCATCTTCGTCCTCCCATATGATCCCTAGGCCTTCTTTGGACCAAGTTCGTCTCGTTCGTCCATCTTCATCCTCCCATTTGATCCGTTGGGCTTCTTTGGACCAAGTTTGTCTCGTTCGTCCATCTTCGTCCTCCCATTTGATCCGTTGGGCTTCTTTGGACCATGTTCGTCTCGTTCGTCCATCTTCGTCCTCCCATTTGATCCGTTGGCCTTCTTTGGACCAAGTTCGCCTCGTTCGTCCATCTTCGTCCTCCCATTTGATCCCTAGGCCTTCTTTGGACCAAGTTCGCCTCGTTCCTCCATCTTCGTCCTCCTATTTGATCCCTAGGCCTTCTTTGGACCAAGTTCATCTCGTTCGTCCATCTTCGTCCTCCCATTTGATCCCTAGGCTTTCCTTGGACCAAGTTCGTCTCGTTCGTCCATCTTCGTCCACCCATTTGATCCGTAGGCCTTCTTTGGACCAAGTTCGTCTCGTGCATCCCTTTTCGTCCTCCCATTTGATCCGTTGGGCTTCTTTGCACCAAGTTCGTCTCGTTCGTCCATCTTCGTCCTCCCATTTGATCCCTAGGCCTTCTTTGGACCATGTTCGTCTCGTTACTCCATCTTCATCCTCCCATTTGATCCGTTGGGCTTCTTTGGACCAAGTTCGTCTCGTTCGTCCATCTTCGTCCTCCCATTTGATCCGTTGGGTTTCTTTGGACCAAGTTCGTCTCGTTCGTCCATCTTCGTCCACCCATTTGATCCGTAGGCCTTCTTTGGACCAAGTTCGTCTCGTTCATCCCTTTTCGTCCTCCCATTTGATCCGTTGGGCTTCTTTGCACCTAGTTCGTCTCGTTCGTCCATCTTCGTCCTCCCATTTTATCCCTAGGCCTTCTTTGGACCATGTTCGTCTCGTTCGTCCATATTCGTCCTCCCATTTGATCCCTAGGCCTTCTTTGGACCAACTTCGCCTCGTTCCTCCATCTTCGTCCTCCCATTTGGTCCGTAGGCCTTCTTTGGACCAAGTTCGTCTCGTTCGTCCATCTTCGTCCTCCCATTTGATCCCTAGGCCTTCTTTGGACCAAGTTCGTCTCGTGCATCCCTTTTCGTCCTCCCATTTGATCCGTTGGGCTTCTTTGCACCACGTTCGTCTCGTTCGTCCATCTTCGTCCTCCCATTTGATCCCTAGGCCTTCTTTGGACCAAGTCCGTCTCGTTCGTCCATCTTCGTCCTCCCATTTGATCCCTAGGCTTTCCTTGGACCAAGTTCGTCTCGTTCGTCCATCTTCGTTCACCCATTTGATCCGTAGGCCTTCTTTGGACCAAGTTCGTCTCGTTCATCCCTTTTCGTCCTCCCATTTGATCCGTTGGGCTTCTTTGCACCAAGTTCGTCTCGTTCGTCCATCTTCGTCCTCCCATTTGATCCGTTGGCCTTCTTTGGACCAAGTTCGTCTCGTTCGTCCATCTTCGTCCTCCCATTTGATCCGTAGGCCTTCTTTGGACCAAGTTCGTCTCGTGCATCCCTTTTCGTCCTCCCATTTGATCCGTTGGGCTTCTTTGCACCAAGTTCGTCTCGTTCGTGCATCTTCGTCCACCCATTTGATCCGTAGGCCTTCTTTGGACCAAGTTCGTCTCGTGCATCCCTTTTCGTCCTCCCATTTGATCCGTTGGGCTTCTTTGCAACTAGTTCGTCTCGTTCGTCCATCTTCGTCCTCCCATTTGATCCCTAGGCCTTCTTTGGACCAAGTTCGCCTCGTTCGTCCATCTTTGTCCTCCCATTTGATCCCTAGGCCTTCTTTGGACCAAGTTCGCCTCGTTCCTCCATCTTCGTCCTCCCATTTGATCCCTAGTCCTTCTTTGGACCAAGTCCGTCTCGTTCGTCCATCTTCGTCCTCCCATTTGATCCCTAGGCTTTCCTTGGACCAAGTTCGTCTCGTTCGTCCATCTTCGTCCACCCATTTGATCCGTAGGCCTTCTTTGGACCAAGTTCGTCTCGTTCATCCCTTTTCGGCCGCCCATTTGATCCGTTGGGCTTCTTTGCACCAAGTTCGTCTCGTTCGTCCATCTTCGTCCTCCCATTTGATCCGTTGGCCTTCTTTGGACCAAGTTCGTCTCGTTCGTCCATCTTCGTCCTCCCATTTGATCCGTAGGCCTTCTTTGGACCAAGTTCGTCTCGTGCATCCCTTTTCGTCCTCCCATTTGATCCGTTGGGCTTCTTTGCACCAAGTTCGTCTCGTTCGTCCATCTTCGTCCTCCCATTTGATCCCTAGGCCTTCTTTGGACCAAGTTCGCCTCGTTCGTCCATCTTCGTCCTCCCATTTGATCCCTAGGCTTTCCTTGGACCAAGTTCGTCTCGTTCGTCCATCTTCGTCCACCCATTTGATCCGTAGGCCTTCTTTGGACCAAGTTCGTCTCGTGCATCCCTTTTCGTCCTCCCATTTGATCCGTTGGGCTTCTTTGCACCAAGTTCGTCTCGTTCGTCCATCTTCGTCCTCCCATTTGATCCCTAGGCCTTCTTTGGACCAAGTTCGCCTCGTTCCTCCATCTTCGTCCTCCCATTTGATCCCTAGGCCTTCTTTGGACCAAGTTCGCCTCGTTCCTCCATCTTCGTCCTCCCATTTGATCCCTAGGCCTTCTTTGGACCAAGTTCGCCTCGTTCCTCCATCTTCGTCCTCCCATTTGATCCCTAGGCCTTCTTTGGACCAAGTTCGTCTCGTTCGTCCATCTTCGTCCTCCCATTTGATCCGTTGGGCTTCTTTGGACCAAGTTCGTCTCGTTTGTCCATCTTCGTCCACCCATTTGATCCGTAGGCCTTCTTTGGACCAAGTTCGTCTCGTTCGTCCATCTTCGTCCACCCATTTGATCCGTAGGCCTTCTTTGGACCAAGTTCGTCTCGTGCATCCCTTTTCGTCCTCCCATTTGATCCGTTGGGCTTCTTTGCACCAAGTTTGTCTCGTTCGTCCATCTTCGTCCTCCCATTTGATCCCTAGGCCTTCTTTGGACCAAGTTCGCCTCGTTCCTCGATCTTCGTCCTCCCATTTGATCCCTAGGCCTTCTTTGGACCAAGTTCGCCTCGTTCCTCCATCTTCGTCCTCCCATTTGATCCCTAGGCCTTCTTTGGACCAAGTTCGCCTCGTTCCTCCATCTTCGTCCTCCCATTTGATCCCTAGGCCTTCTTTGGACCAAGTTCGTCTCGTTCCTCCATCTTCGTCCTCCCATTTGATCCGTTGGGCTTCTTTGGACCAAGTTCGTCTCGTTCGTCCATCTTCGTCCTCCCATTTGATCCGTTGGGCTTCTTTGGACCAAGTTCGTCTCGTTTGTCCATCTTCGTCCACCCATTTGATCCGTAGGCCTTCTTTGGACCAAGTTCGTCTCGTTCATCCCTTTTCGTCCTCCCATTTGATCCGTTGGGCTTCTTTGCACCATGTTCGTCTCGTTCGTCCATCTTCGTCCTCCCATTTTATCCCTAGGCCTTCTTTGGACCAAGTTCGTCTCGTTCGTCCATATTCGTCCTCCCATTTGATCCCTAGGCCTTCTTTGGACCAACTTCGCCTCGTTCCTCCATCTTCGTCCTCCCATTTGGTCCGTAGGCCTTCTTTGGACCAAGTTCGCCTCGTTCCTCCATCTTCGTCCTCCCATTTGATCCCTAGGCCTTCTTTGGACCAAGTTCGCCTCGTTCCTCCATCTTCGTCCTCCCATTTGATCCCTAGGCCTTCTTTGGACCAAGTTCGCCTCGTTCCTCCATCTTCGTCCTCCCATATGATCCCTAGGCCTTCTTTGGACCAAGTTCGTCTCGTTCGTCCATCTTCATCCTCCCATTTGATCCGTTGGGCTTCTTTGGACCAAGTTTGTCTCGTTCGTCCATCTTCGTCCTCCCATTTGATCCGTTGGGCTTCTTTGGACCATGTTCGTCTCGTTCGTCCATCTTCGTCCTCCCATTTGATCCCTAGGCTTTCCTTGGACCAAGTTCGTCTCGTTCGTCCATCTTTGTCCACCCATTTGATCCGTAGGCCTTCTTTGGACCAAGTTCGTCTCGTGCATCCCTTTTCGTCCTCCCATTTGATCCGTTGGGCTTCTTTGCACCACGTTCGTCTCGTTCGTCCATCTTCGTCCTCCCATTTGATCTGTAGGCCTTCTTTGGACCAAGTTCGCCTCGTTCGTCCATCTTCGTCCTCCCATTTGATCCCTAGGCCTTCTTTGGACCAAGTTCGCCTCGTTCCTCCATCTTCGTCCTCCCATTTGATCCCTAGGCCTTCTTTGGACCAAGTTCATCTCGTTCGTCCATCTTCGTCCTCCCATTTGATCCCTAGGCTTTCCTTGGACCAAGTTCGTCTCGTTCGTCCATCTTCGTCCACCCATTTGATCCGTAGGCCTTCTTTGGACCAAGTTCGTCTCGTGCATCCCTTTTCGTCCTCCCATTTGATCCGTTGGGCTTCTTTGCACCAAGTTCGTCTCGTTCGTCCATCTTCGTCCTCCCATTTGATCCCTAGGCCTTCTTTGGACCATGTTCGTCTCGTTCCTCCATCTTCATCCTCCCATTTGATCCGTTGGGCTTCTTTGGACCAAGTTCGTCTCGTTCGTCCATCTTCGTCCTCCCATTTGATCCGTTGGGCTTCTTTGGACCAAGTTCGTCTCGTTCGTCCATCTTCGTCCACCCATTTGATCCGTAGGCCTTCTTTGGACCAAGTTCGTCTCGTTCATCCCATTTCGTCCTCCCATTTGATCCGTTGGGCTTCTTTGCACCTAGTTCGTCTCGTTCGTCCATCTTCGTCCTCCCATTTTATCCCTAGGCCTTCTTTGGACCATGTTCGTCTCGTTCGTCCATATTCGTCCTCCCATTTGATCCCTAGGCCTTCTTTGGACCAACTTCGCCTCGTTCCTCCATCTTCGTCCTCCCATTTGGTCCGTAGGCCTTCTTTGGACCAAGTTCGTCTCGTTCGTCCATCTTCGTCCTCCCATCTGATCCCTAGGCCTTCTTTGGACCAAGTTCGTCTCGTGCATCCCTTTTCGTCCTCCCATTTGATCCGTTGGGCTTCTTTGCACCACGTTCGTCTCGTTCGTCCATCTTCGTCCTCCCATTTGATCCGTAGGCCTTCTTTGGACCAAGTTCGCCTCGTTCGTCCATCTTCGTCCTCCCATTTGATCCCTAGGCCTTCTTTGGACCAAGTTCGCCTCGTTCCTCCATCTTCGTCCTCCCATTTGATCCCTAGGCCTTCTTTGGACCAAGTTCATCTCGTTCGTCCATCTTCGTCCTCCCATTTGATCCCTAGGCTTTCCTTGGACCAAGTTCGCCTCGTTCCTCCATCTTCGTCCTCCCATTTGATCCCTAGGCCTTCTTTGCACCAAGTTCGTCTCGTTCGTCCATCTTCATCCTCCCATTTGATCCGTTGGGCTTCTTTGGACCAAGTTCGTCTCGTTCGTTCATCTTCGTCCTCCCATTTGATCCGTAGGCCTTCTTTGGACCAAGTTCGCCTCGTTCGTCCATCTTCGTCCTCCCATTTGATCCCTAGGCCTTCTTTGGACCAAGTTCGCCTCGTTCGTCCATCTTTGTCCTCCCATTTGATCCGTTGGGCTTCTTTGGACCAAGTTTGTCTCGTTCGTCCATCTTCGTCCTCCCATTTGATCCGTTGGGCTTCTTTGGACCATGTTCGTCTCGTTCGTCCATCTTCGTTCTCCCATTTGATCCCTAGGCCTTCTTTGGACCAAGTTCGTCTCGTTCGTCCATCTTCGTCCTCCCATTTGATCCCTAGGCCTTCCTTGGACCAAGTTCGTCTCGTTCGTCCATCTTCGTCCTCCCATTTGATCCCTAGGCCTTCTTTGGACCAAGTTCGTCTCGTTCGTCCATCTTCGTCCTCCCATTTGATCCCTAGGCTTTCCTTGGACCAAGTTCGTCTCGTTCGTACATCTTTGTCCACCCATTTGATCCGTAGGCCTTCTTTCGACCAAGTTCGTCTCGTGCTTCCCTTTTCGTCCTCCCATTTGATCCGTTGGGCTTCTTTGCACCACGTTCGTCTCGTTCGTCCATCTTCGTCCTCCCATTTGATCCGTAGGCCTTCTTTGGACCAAGTTCGCCTCGTTCGTCCATCTTCGTCCTCCCATTTGATCCCTAGGCCTTCTTTGGACCAAGTTCGCCTCGTTCCTCCATCTTCGTCCTCCCATTTGATCCCTAGGCCTTCTTTGGACCAAGTTCATCTCGTTCGTCCATCTTCGTCCTCCCATTTGATCCCTAGGCTTTCCTTGGACCAAGTTCGTCTCGTTCGTCCATCTTCGTCCTCCCATTTGATCCCTTGGCCGTCTTTGGACCAAGTTCGTCTCGTTCGCCCATCTTCATCCTCCCATTTGATCCGTTGGGCTTCTTTGGACTATGTTCGTCTCGTTCGTCCATCTTCGTCCTCCCATTTGATCCGTTGGGCTTCCTTGGACCAAGTTCGTCTCGTTCGTCCATCTTCGTCCACCCATTTGATCCGTAGGCCTTCTTTGGACCAAGTTCGTCTCGTGCATCCCTTTTCGTCCTCCCATTTGATCAGTTGGGCTTCTTTGCACCAAGTTCGTCTCGTTCGTCCATCTTCGTCCTCCCATTTGATCCCTAGGCCTTCTTTGGAGCAAGTTCGCCTCGTTCGTCCATCTTCGTCCTCCCATTTGATCCCTAGGCTTTCCTTGGACCAAGTTCGTCTCGTTCGTCCATCTTCGTCCACCCATTTGATCCCTAGGCCTTCTTTGGACCAAGTTCGTCTCGTTCGTCCATCTTCGTCCTCCCATTTGATCCCTTGGCCGTCTTTGGACCAAGTTCGTCTCGTTCGCCCATCTTCATCCTCCCATTTGATCCGTTGGGCTTCTTTGGACTAAGTTCGTCTCGTTCGTCCATCTTCGTCCTCCCATTTGATCCGTTCGGCTTCTTTGGACCAAGTTCGTCTCATTCGTCGTTCTTCGTCCTCCCATTTGATCCGTTGGGCTTCTTTGGACCAAGTTCGTCTCGTTCGTCCATCTTCGTCCACCCATTTGATCCGTAGGCCTTCTTTGGACCAAGTTTGTCTCGTTCATCCCTTATCGTCCTCCCATTTGATCCGTTGGGCTTCTTTGCACCAAGTTCGTCTCGTTCGTCCATCTTCGTCTTCCCATTTGATCCCTAGGCCTTCTTTGGACCAAGTTCGTCTCGTTCATCCATCTTCGTCCTCCCATTTGATCCCTAGGCCTTCTTTGGACCAACTTCGCCTCGTTCCTCCATCTTCGTCCTCCCATTTGGTCCGTAGGCCTTCTTTGGACCAAGTTCGTCTCGTTCGTCCATCTTCGTTCTCCCATTTGATCCCTAGGCCTTGTTTGGACCAAGTTCGCCTCGTTCGTCCATCTTCGTCCTCCCATTTGATCCGTTGGGCTTGTTTGGACCAAGTTCGTCTCGTTCGTCCATCTTCGTCCTCCCATTTGATCCGTTGGGCTTCTTTGGACCATGTTCGTCTCGTTCGTCCATCTTCGTCCTCCCATTTGATCCGTAGGCCTTCTTTGGACCAAGTTGGTCACTTTCGTCCATCTTCGTCCTCCCATTTGATCCCTAGGCCTTCCATGGACCAAGTTCGTCTTGTTCGTCCATCTTCGTCCACCCATTTGATCCGTAGGCCTTCTTTGGACCAAGTTCGTCTCGTTCGTCCATCTTCGTCCTCCCATTTGATCCCTAGGCCTTCTTTGGACCAAGTTCGTCTCGTTCGTCCATCTTTGTCCTCCCATTTGATTCGTAGGCCTTCTTTGGACCAAGTTCGCCTCGTTCCTCCATCTTCGTCCTCCCATTTGATCCCTAGGCCTTCTTTGGACCAAGTTCGCCTCGTTCGTCCGTCTTCGTCCTCCCATTTGATCCGTTGGGCTTCTTTGGACCAAGTTCGTCTCGTTCGTCCATCTTTGTCCTACCATTTGATCCGTTGGCCTTCTTTGGACCAAGTTCGTCTCGTTCATCCATCTTCGTCCTCCCATTTGATCCGTAGGCCTTCTTTGGACCAAGTTCGTCTCGTTCGTCCATCTTCGTCCTCCCATTTGATCCCTAGGCTTTCCTTGGACCAAGTTCGTCTCGTTCGTCCATCTTTGTCCACCCATTTGATCCGTAGGCCTTCTTTGGACCAAGTTCGTCTCGTTCGTCCATCTTCGTCCTCCCATTTGATCCGTTGGGCTTCTTTGGACCATGTTCGTCTCGTTCGTCCATCTTCGTCCTCCCATTTGATCCGTAGGCCTTCTTTGGACCAAGTTCGTCTCGTTCGTCCATCTTCGTCCTCCCATTTGATCCCTAGGCTTTCCTTGGACCAAGTTCGTCTCGTTCGTCCATCTTCGTCCACCCATTTGATCCGTAGGCCTTCTTTGGACCAAGTTCGTCTCGTGCATCCCTTTTCGTCCTCCCATTTGATCCGTTGGGCTTCTTTGCACCAAGTTCGTCTCGTTCGTCCATCTTCGTCCTCCCATTTGATCCCAAGGCATTCTTTGGACCAAGTTCGCCTCGTTCGTCCATCTTCGTCCTCCCATTTGATCCCTAGGCCTTCTTTGGACCAAGTTCGTCTCGTTCGTCCATCTTCGTCCTCCCATTTGATCCGTTGGGCTTCTTTGGACCAAGTTCGTCTCGTTCGTCGATCTTCGTCCTCCCATTTGATCCGTTGGGCTTCTTTGGACCAAGTTCGTCTCGTTCGTCCATCTTCGTCCACCCATTTGATCTGTAGGCCTTCTTTGGACCAAGTTCGTCTCGTTCATCCCTTTTCGTCCTCCCATTTGATCCGTTGGGCTTCTTTGCACCAAGTTCGACTCGTTCGTCCATCTTCGTTCTCCCATTTGATCCCTAGGCCTTCTTTGGACCAAGTTCGTCTCGTTCGTCCATCTTCGTCCTCCCATTTGATCCCTAGGCCTTCTTTGGACCAATTTCGCCTCGTTCCTCCATGTTCGTCCTCCCATTTGGTCCGTAGGCCTTCTTTGGACCAAGTTCGTCTCGTTCGTCCATCTTCGTCCTCCCATTTGATCCCTAGGCCTTGTTTGGACCAAGTTCGCCTCGTTCGTCCATCTTCGTCCTCCCATTTGATCCATTGGGCTTGTTTGGACCAAGTTCGTCTCGTTCGTCCATCTTCGTCCTCCCATTTGATCCGTTGGGCTTCTTTGGACCATGTTCGTCTCGTTCGTCCATCTTCGTCCTCCCATTTGATCCGTAGGCCTTCTTTGGACCAAGTTCGTCTCGTTCGTCCATCTTCGTCCTCCCATTTGATCCCTAGGCCTTCCTTGGACCAAGTTCGTCTTGTTCGTCCATCTTCGTCCACCCATTTGATCCGTAGGCCTTCTTTGGACCAAGTTCGTCTCGTTCATCCCTTTTCGTCCTCCCATTTGATCCGTTGGGCTTCTTTGCACCAAGTTCGTCTCGTTCGTCCATCTTTGTCCTCCCATTTGATCCGTTGGCCTTCTTTGGACCAAGTTCGTCTCGTTCATCCATCTTCGTCCTCCCATTTGATCCGTAGGCCTTCTTTGGACCAAGTTCGTCTCGTTCGTCCATCTTCGTCCTCCCATTTGATCCCTAGGCTTTCCTTGGACCAAGTTCGTCTCGTTCGTCTCGTTCGTCCATCTTTGTCCACCCATTTGATCCGTAGGCCTTCTTTGGACCAAGTTCGTCTCGTTCGTCCATCTTCGTCCTCCCATTTGATCCGTTGGGCTTCTTTGGACCATGTTCGTCTCGTTCGTCCATCTTCGTCCTCCCATTTGATCCGTAGGCCTTCTTTGGACCAAGTTCGTCTCGTTCGTCCATCTTCGTCCTCCCATTTGATCCCTAGGCCTTCCTTGGACCAAGTTCGTCTCGTTCGTCCATCTTCGTCCTCCCATTTGATCCCTAGGCCTTCTTTGGACCAAGTTCGTCTCGTTCGTTCATCTTCGTCCTCCCATTTGATCCCTTGGCTTTCCATGGACCAAGTTCGTCTCGTTCGTCCATCTTCGTCCACCCATTTGATCCGTAGGCCTTCTTTGGACCAAGTTCGTCTCGTGCATCCCTTTTCGTCCTCCCATTTGATCCGTTGGGCTTCTTTGCACCAAGTTCGTCTCGTTCATCCATCTTCGTCCTCCCATTCGATCCCTAGGCATTCTTTGGACCAAGTTCGCCTCGTTCGTCCATCTTCGTCCTCCCATTTGATCCCTAGGCCTTCTTTGCACCAAGTTCGTCTCGTTCGCCGATCTTCATCCTCCCATTTGATCCGTTGGGCTTCTTTGGACCAAGTTCGTCTCGTTCGTCCATCTTCGTCCTCCCATTTGATCCGTTGGGCTTCTTTGGACCAAGTTCGTCTCATTCGTCGATCTTCGTCCTCCCATTTGATCCGTTGGGCTTCTTTGGACCAAGTTCGTCTCGTTCGTCCATCTTCGTCCACCCATTTGATCCGTAGGCCTTCTTTGGACCAAGTTCGTCTCGTTCATCCCTTTTCGTCCTCCCATTTGATCCGTTGGGCTTCTTTGCACCAAGTTCGTCTCGTTCGTCCATCTTCGTCCTCCTATTTGATCCCTAGGCCTTCTTTGGACCAAGTTCGTCTCGTTCGTCCATTTTCGTCCTCCCATTTGATCCCTAGGCCTTCTTTGGACCAACTTCGTCTCGTTCGTCCATCTTCGTCCTCCCATTTGATCCCTAGGCCTTGTTTGGACCAAGTTCGCCTCGTTCGTCCATCTTCGTCCTCCCATTTGATCCATTGGGCTTGTTTGGACCAAGTTCGTCTCGTTCGTCCATCTTCGTCCTCCCATTTGATCCGTTGGGCTTCTTTGGACCATGTTCGTCTCGTTCGTCCATCTTCGTCCTCCCATTTGATCCGTAGGCCTTCTTTGGACCAAGTTCGTCTCGTTCGTCCATCTTCGTCCTCCCATTTGATCCCTAGGCCTTCCTTGGACCAAGTTCGTCTTGTTCGTCCATCTTCGTCCACCCATTTGATCCGTAGGCCTTCTTTGGACCAAGTTCGTCTCGTTCATCCCTTTTCGTCCTCCCATTTGATCCGTTGGGCTTCTTTGCACCAAGTTCGTCTCGTTCGTCCATCTTCGTCCTCCCATTTGATCCCTAGGCCTTCTTTGGACCAAGTTCGTCTCGTTCGTCCATCTTCGTCCTCCCATTTGATCCCTAGGCCTTCTTTGGACCAAGTTCGTCTCGTTCCTCCATCTTCGTCCTCCCATTTGATCCCTAGGCATTCTTTGGACGAAGTTCGCCTCGTTCGTCCATCTTCGTCCTCCCATTTGATCCCTAGGCCTTCTTTGGACCAAGTTCGTCTCGTTCGCCGATCTTCATCCTCCCATTTGATCCGTTGGGCTTCTTTGGACCAAGTTCGTCTCGTTCGTCCATCTTCGTCCTCCCATTTGATCCGTTGGGCTTCTTTGGACCAAGTTCGTCTCATTCGTCGATATTCGTCCTCCCATTTGATCCGTTGGGCTTCTTTGGACCAAGTTCGTCTCGTTCGTCCATCTTCGTCCACCCATTTGATCCGTAGGCCTTCTTTGGACCAAGTTCGTCTCGTTCATCCCTTTTCGTCCTCCCATTTGATCCGTTGGGCTTCTTTGCACCAAGTTCGTCTCGTTCGTCCATCTTCGTCCTCCCATTTGATCCCTAGGCCTTCTTTGGACCAAGTTCGTCTCGTTCGTCCATCTTCGTCCTCCCATTTGATCCCTAGGCCTTCTTTGGACCAACTTCGTCTCGTTCGTCCATCTTCGTCCTCCCATTTGATCCCTAGGCCTTGTTTGGACCAAGTTCGCCTCGTTCGTCCATCTTCGTCCTCCCATTTGATCCATTGGGCTTGTTTGGACCAAGTTCGTCTCGTTCGTCCATCTTCGTCCTCCCATTTGATCCGTTGGGCTTCTTTGGACCATGTTCGTCTCGTTCGTCCATCTTCGTCCTCCCATTTGATCCGTAGGCCTTCTTTGGACCAAGTTCGTCTCGTTCGTCCATCTTCGTCCTCCCATTTGATCCCTAAGCCTTCCTTGGACCAAGTTCGTCTTGTTCGTCCATCTTCGTCCACCCATTTGATCCGTAGGCCTTCTTTGGACCAAGTTCGTCTCGTTCATCCCTTTTCGTCCTCCCATTTGATCCGTTGGGCTTCTTTGCACCAAGTTCGTCTCGTTCGTCCATCTTCGTCCTCCCATTTGATCCCTAGGCCTTCTTTGGACCAAGTTCGTCTCGTTCGTCCATCTTCGTCCTCCCATTTGATCCCTAGGCCTTCTTTGGACCAAGTTCGTCTCGTTCGTCCATCTTTGTCCTCCCATTTGATTCGTAGGCCTTCTTTGGACCAAGTTCGCCTCGTTCCTCCATCTTCGTCCTCCCATTTGATCCCTAGGCCTTCTTTGGACCAAGTTCGCCTCGTTCGTCCGTCTTCGTCCTCCCATTTGATCCGTTGGGCTTCTTTGGACCAAGTTCGTCTCGTTCGTCCATCTTTGTCCTCCCATTTGATCCGTTGGCCTTCTTTGGACCAAGATCGTCTCGTTCATCCATCTTCGTCCTCCCATTTGATCCGTAGGCCTTCTTTGGACCAAGTTCGTCTCGTTCGTCCATCTTCGTCCACCCATTTGATCCGTAGGCCTTCTTTGGACCAAGTTCGTCTCGTTCATCCCTTTTCGTCCTCCCATTTGATCCGTTGGGCTTCTTTGCACCAAGTTCGTCTCGTTCGTCCATCTTCATCCTCCCATTTGATCCCTAGGCCTTCTTTGGACCAAGTTCGTCTCGTTCATCCCTTTTCGTCCTCCCATTTGATCCGTTGGGCTTCTTTGCACCAAGTTCGTCTCGTTCGTCCATCTTCGTTCTCCCATTTGATCCCTAGGCCTTCTTTGAACCAAGTTCGTCTCGTTCGTCCATCTTCGTCCTCCCATTTGATCCCTAGGCCTTCTTTGGACCAACTTCGCCTCGTTCCTCCATCTTCGTCCTCCCATTTGGTCCGTAGGCCTTCTTTGGACCAAGTTCGTCTCGTTCGTCCATCTTCGTCCTCCCATTTGATCCCTAGGCCTTGTTTGGACCAAGTTCGCCTCGTTCGTCCATCTTCGTCCTCCCATTTGATCCATTGGGCTTGTTTGGACCAAGTTCGTCTCGTTCGTCCATCTTCGTCCTCCCATTTGATCCGTTGGGCTTCTTTGGACCATGTTCGTCTCGTTCGTCCATCTTCGTCCTCCCATTTGATCCGTAGGCCTTCTTTGGACCAAGTTCGTCTCGTTCGTCCATCTTCGTCCTCCCATTTGATCTCTAGGCCTTCCTTGGACCAAGTTCGTCTTGTTCGTCCATCTTCGTCCACCCATTTGATCCGTAGGCCTTCTTTGGACCAAGTTCGTCTCGTTCATCCCTTTTCGTCCTCCCATTTGATCCGTTGGGCTTCTTTGCACCAAGTTCGTCTCGTTCGTCCATCTTTGTCCTCCCATTTGATCCGTTGGCCTTCTTTGGACCAAGTTCGTCTCGTTCATCCATCTTCGTCCTCCCATTTGATCCGTAGGCCTTCTTTGGACCAAGTTCGTCTCGTTCGTCCATCTTCGTCCTCCCATTTGATCCCTAGGCTTTCCTTGGACCAAGTTCGTCTCGTTCGTCCATCTTTGTCCACCCATTTGATCCGTAGGCCTTCTTTGGACCAAGTTCGTCTCGTTCGTCCATCTTCGTCCTCCCATTTGATCCGTTGGGCTTCTTTGGACCATGTTCGTCTCGTTCGTCCATCTTCGTCCTCCCATTTGATCCGTAGGCCTTCTTTGGACCAAGTTCGTCTCGTTCGTCCATCTTCGTCCTCCCATTTGATCCCTAGGCCTTCCTTGGACCAAGTTCGTCTCGTTCGTCCATCTTCGTCCTCCCATTTGATCCCTAGGCCTTCTTTGGACCAAGTTCGTCTCGTTCGTCCATCTTCGTCCTCCCATTTGATCCCTAGGCTTTCCTTGGACCAAGTTCGTCTCGTTCGTCCATCTTCGTCCACCCATTTGATCCGTAGGCCTTCTTTGGACCAAGTTCGTCTCGTGCATCCCTTTTCGTCCTCCCATTTGATCCGTTGGGCTTCTTTGCACCAAGTTCGTCTCGTTCGTCCATCTTCGTCCTCCCATTTGATCCCTAGGCATTCTTTGGACCAAGTTCGCCTCGTTCGTCCATCTTCGTCCTCCCATTTGATCCCTAGGCCTTCTTTGGACCAAGTTCGTCTCGTTCGCCCATCTTCGTCCTCCCATTTGATCCGTTGGGCTTCTTTGGACCAAGTTCGTCTCGTTCGTCCATCTTCGTCCACCCATTTGATCCGTAGACCTTCTTTGGACCAAGTTCGTCTCGTTCATCCCTTTTCGTCCTCCCATTTGATCCGTTGGGCTTCTTTGCACCAAGTTCGTCTCGTTCGTCCATCTTCGTCCTCCCATTTGATCCCTAGGCCTTCTTTGGACCAACTTCGTCTCTTTCGTCCATCTTCGTCCTCCCATTTGATCCCTAGGCCTTGTTTGGACCAAGTTCGCCTCGTTCGTCCATCTTCGTCCTCCCATTTGATCCATTGGGCTTGTTTGGACCAAGTTCGTCTCGTTCGTCCATCTTCGTCCTCCCATTTGATCCGTTGGGCTTCTTTGGACCATGTTCGTCTCGTTCGTCCATCTTCATCCTCCCATTTGATCCGTAGGCCTTCTTTGGACCAAGTTCGTCTCGTTCGTCCATCTTCGTCCTCCCATTTGATCCCTAGGCCTTCCTTGGACCAAGTTCGTCTTGTTCGTCCATCTTCGTCCACCCATTTGATCCGTAGGCCTTCTTTGGACCAAGTTCGTCTCGTTCATCCCTTTTCGTCCTCCCATTTGATCCGTTGGGCTTCTTTGCACCAAGTTCGTCTCGTTCGTCCATCTTCGTCCTCCCATTTGATCCCTAGGCCTTCCTTGGACCAAGTTCGTCTCGTTCGTCCATCTTCGTCCTCCCATTTGATCCCTAGGCCTTCTTTGGACCAAGTTCGTCTCGTTCGTCCATCTTCGTCCTCCCATTTGATCCCTAGGCTTTCCTTGGACCAAGTTCGTCTCGTTCGTCCATCTTCGTCCACCCATTTGATCCGTAGGCCTTCTTTGGACCAAGTTCGTCTCGTGCATCCCTTTTCGTCCTCCCATTTGATCCGTTGGGCTTCTTTGCACCAAGTTCGTCTCGTTCGTCCATCTTCGTCCTGCCATTTGATCCCTAGGCATTCTTTGGACCAAGTTCGCCTCGTTCGTCCATCTTCATCCTCCCATTTGATCCCTAGGCCTTCTTTGGACCAACTTCGTCTCGTTCGCCCATCTTCATCCTCCCATTTGATCCGTTGGGCTTCTTTGGACCAAGTTCGTCTCGTTCGTCCATCTTCGTCCTACCATTTGATCCGTTGGGCTTCTTTGGACCAAGTTCGTCTCGTTCGTCCATCTTCGTCCACCCATTTGATCCGTAGGCCTTCTTTGGACCAAGTTCGTCTCGTTCATCCCTTTTCGTCCTCCCATTTGATCCGTTGGGCTTCTTTGGACCAAGTTCGTCTCGTTCGTCCATCTTCGTCCACCCATTTGCTCCGTAGGCCTTCTTTGGACCAAGTTCGTCTCGTTCATCCCTTTTCGTCCTCCCATTTGATCCGTTGGGCTTCTTTGCACCAAGTTCGTCTCGTTCGTCCATCTTCGTCCTCCCATTTGATCCCTAGGCCTTCTTTGGACCAAGTTCGTCTCGTTTGTCCATCTTCGTCCTCCCATTTGATCCCTAGTCCTTCTTTGGACCAACTTCGCCTCGTTCCTCAATCTTCGTCCTCCCATTTGGTCCGTAGGCCTTCTTTGGACCAAGTTCGTCTCGTTCGTCCATCTTCGTCCTCCCATTTGATCCCTAGGCCTTGTTTGGACCAAGTTCGCCTCGTTCGTCCATCTTCGTCCTCCCATTTGATCCGTTGGGCTTGTTTGGACCAAGTTCGTCTCGTTCGTCCATCTTCGTCCTCCCATTTGATCCGTTGGGCTTCTTTGGACCATGTTCGTCTCGTTCGTCCATCTTCGTCCTCCCATTTGATCCGTAGGCCTTCTTTGGACTAAGTTCGTCTCGTTCGTCCATCTTCGTCCTCCCATTTGATCCCTAGGCCTTCCTTGGACCAAGTTCGTCTTGTTCGTCCATCTTCGTCCACCCATTTGATCCGTAGGCCTTCTTTGGACCAAGTTCGTCTCGTTCCTCCCTTTTCGTCCTCCCATTTGATCCGTTGGGCTTCTTTGCACCAAGTTCGTCTCGTTCGTCCATCTTCGTCCTCCCATTTGATCCCTAGGCCTTCTTTGGACCAAGTTCGTCTCGTTCGTCCATCTTCGTCCTCCCATTTGATCCCTAGGCCTTCTTTGGACCAAGTTCGTCTCGTTCGTCCATCTTTGTCCTCCCATTTGATTCGTAGGCCTTCTTTGGACCAAGTTCGCCTCGTTCCTCCATCTTCGTCCTCCCATTTGATCCCTAGGCCTTCTTTGGACCAAGTTCGCCTCGTTCGTCCGTCTTCGTCCTCCCATTTGATCCGTTGGGCTTCTTTGGACCAAGTTCGTCTCGTTCGTCCATCTTTGTCCTCCCATTTGATCCGTTGGCCTTCTTTGGACCAAGTTCGTCTCGTTCATCCCTCTTTGTCCTCCCATTTGATCCGTAGGCCTTCTTTGGACCAAGTTCGTCTCGTTCGTCCATCTTCGTCCTCCCATTTGATCCCTAGGCTTTCCTTGGACCAAGTTCGTCTCGTTCGTCCATCTTTGTCCACCCATTTGATCCGTAGGCCTTCTTTGGACCAAGTTCGTCTCGTTCGTCCATCTTCGTCCTCCCATTTGATCCGTTGGGCTTCTTTGGACCATGTTCGTCTCGTTCGTCCATCTTCGTCCTCCCATTTGATCCGTTGGGCTTCTTTGGACCAAGTTCGTCTCGTTCGTCCATCTTCGTCCACCCATTTGATCCGTAGGCCTTCTTTGGACCAAGTTCGTCTCGTTCATCCCTTTTCGTCCTCCCATTTGATCCGTTGGGCCTCTTTGGACCAAGTTCGTCTCGTTCGTCCATCTTCGTCCACCCATTTGATCCGTAGGCCTTCTTTGGACCAAGTTCGTCTCGTTCATCCATTTTCGTCCCCCCATTTGATCCGTTGGGCTTCTTTGCACCAAGTTCGTCTCGTTCGTCCATCTTCGTCCTCCTATTTGATCCCTAGGCCTTCCTTGGACCAAGTTCGTCTCGTTCGTCCATCTTCGTCCTCCCATTTGATCCCTAGGCCTTCTTTGGACCAAGTTCGTCTCGTTCGTCCATCTTCGTCCTCCCATTTGATCCGTTGGGCTTCTTTGGACCAAGTTCGTCTCGTTCGTCCATCTTCGTCCTCCCATTTGATCCGTAGGCCTTCTTTGGACCAAGTTCGTCTCGTTCGTCCATCTTCGTCCTCCCATTTGATCCCTAGGCCTTCCTTGGACCAAGTTCGTCTCGTTCGTCCATCTTCGTCCTCCCATTTGATCCCTAGGCATTCTTTGGACCAAGTTCGCCTCGTTCGTCCATCTTCATCCTCCCATTTGATCCCTAGGCCTTCTTTGGACCAAGTTCGTCTCGTTCGCCCATCTTCATCCTCCCATTTGATCCGTTGGGCTTCTTTGGACCAAGTTCGTCTCGTTCGTCCATCTTCGTCCTCCCATTTGATCCCTAGGCCTTCCTTGGACCAAGTTCGTCTCGTTCGTCCATCTTCGTCCTCCCATTTGATCCCTAGGCATTCTTTGGACCAAGTTCGCCTCGTTCGTCCATCTTCATCCTCCCATTTGATCCCTAGGCCTTCTTTGGACCAAGTTCGTCTCGTTCGCCCATCTTCATCCTCCCATTTGATCCGTTGGGCTTCTTTGGACCAAGTTCGTCTCGTTCGTCCATCTTCGTCCTCCCATTTGATCCGTTGGGCTTCTTTGGACCAAGTTCGTCTCGTTCGTCCATCTTCGTCCACCCATTTGATCCGTAGGCCTTCTTTGGACCAAGTTCGTCTCGTTCATCCCTTTTCGTCCTCCCATTTGATCCGTTGGGCCTCTTTGGACCATGTTCGTCTTGTTCGTCCATCTTCGTCCACCCATTTGATCCGTAGGCCTTCTTTGGACCAAGTTCGTCTCGTTCATCCCTTTTCGTCCCCCCATTTGATCCGTTGGGCTTCTTTGTACCAAGTTCGTCTCGTTCGTCCATCTTCGTCCTCCCATTTGATCCCTAGGCCTTCCTTGGACCAAGTTCGTCTCGTTCGTCCATCTTCGTCCTCCCATTTAATCCCTAGGCCTTCTTTGGACCAAGTTCGTCTCGTTCGTCCATCTTCGTCCTCCCATTTGATCCTTTGGGCTTCTTTGGACCAAGTTCGTCTCGTTCGTCCATCTTTGTCCTCCCATTTGATCCGTTGGCCTTCTTTGGACCAAGTTCGTCTCGTTCATCCATCTTCGTCCTCCCTTTTGATCCGTAGGCCTTCTTTGGACCAAGTTCGCCTCGTTCGTCCGTCTTCGTCCTCCCATTTGATCCGTTGGGCTTCTTTGGACCAAGTTCGTCTCGTTCGTCCGTCTTTGTCCTCCCATTTGATCCGTTGGCCTTCTTTGGACCAAGTTCGTCTCGTTCGTCCATCTTCGTCCTCCCATTTGATCCGTAGGCCTTCTTTGGACCAAGTTCGTCTCGTTCGTCCATCTTCGTCCTCCCATTTGATCCCTTGGCTTTCCTTGGACCAAGTTCGTCTCGTTCGTCCATCTTTGTCCACCCATTTGATCCGTAGGCCTTCTTTGGACCAAGTTCGTCTCGTTCGTCCATCTTCGTCCTCCCATTTGATCCGTTGGGCTTCTTTGGACCATGTTCGTCTCGTTCGTCCATCTTCGTCCTCCCATTTGATCCGTAGGCCTTCTTTGGACCAAGTTCGTCTCGTTCGTCCATCTTCGTCCTCCCATTTGATCCCTTGGCTTTCCTTGGACCAAGTTCGTCTCGTTCGTCCATCTTTGTCCACCCATTTGATCCGTAGGCCTTCTTTGGACCAAGTTCGTCTCGTTCGTCCATCTTCGTCCTCCCATTTGATCCGTTGGGCTTCTTTGGACCATGTTCGTCTCGTTCGTCCATCTTCGTCCTCCCATTTGATCCGTAGGCCTTCTTTGGACCAAGTTCGTCTCGTTCGTCCATCTTCGTCCTCCCATTTGATCCCTAGGCCTTCCTTGGACCAAGTTCGTCTCGTTCGTCCATCTTCGTCCTCCCATTTGATCCCTAGGCCTTCTTTGGACCAAGTTCGTCTCGTTCGTCCATCTTCGTCCTCCCATTTGATCCCTAGGCTTTCCTTGGACCAAGTTCGTCTCGTTCGTCCATCTTCGTCCACCCATTTGATCCGTAGGCCTTCTTTGGACCAAGTTCGTCTCGTGCATCCCTTTTCGTCCTCCCATTTGATCCGTTGGGCTTCTTTGCACCAAGTTCGTCTCGTTCGTCCATCTTCGTCCTCCCATTTGATCGCTAGGCATTCTTTGGACCAAGTTCGCCTCGTTCGTCCATCTTCATCCTCCCATTTGATCCCTAGGCCTTCTTTGGACCAAGTTCGTCTCGTTCGCCCATCTTCATCCTCCCATTTGATCCGTTGGGCTTCTTTGGACCAAGTTCGTCTCGTTCGTCCATCTTCGTCCTCCCATTTGATCCGTTGGGCTTCTTTGGACCAAGTTCGTCTCGTTCGTCCATCTTCGTCCACCCATTTGATCCGTAGGCCTTCTTTGGACCAAGTTCGTCTCGTTCATCCCTTTTCGTCCTCCCATTTGATCCGTTGGGCTTCTTTGGACCAAGTTCGTCTCGTTCGTCCATCTTCGTCCACCCATTTGATCCGTTGGCCTTCTTTGGACCAAGTTCGTCTCGTGCATCCCTTTTCGTCCTCCCATTTGATCCGTTGGGCTTCTTTGCACCAAGTTCGTCTCGTTCGTCCATCTTCGTCCTCCCATTTGATCCCTAGGCATTCTTTGGACCAAGTTTGCCTCGTTCGTCCATCTTCATCCTCCCATTTGATCCCTAGCCCTTCTTTGAACCAAGTTCGTCTCGTTCGCCCATCTTCATCCTCCCATTTGATCCGTTGGGCTTCTTTGGACCAAGTTCGTCTCGTTCGTCCATCTTCGTCCTCCCATTTGATCCGTTGGGCTTCTTTGGACCAAGTTCGTCTCGTTCGTCCATCTTCGTCCACCCATTTGATCCGTAGGCCTTCTTTGGACCAAGTTCGTCTCGTTCATCCATTTTCGTCCTCCCATTTGATCCGTTGGGCTTCTTTGGACCAAGTTCGTCTCGTTCGTCCATCTTCGCCCACCCATTTGATCCGTAGGCCTTCTTTGGACCAAATTCGTCTCGTTCATCCCTTTTCGTCCTCCCATTTGATCCGTTGGGCTTCTTTGCACCAAGTTCGTCTCGTTCGTCCATCTTCGTCCTCCCATTTGATCCCTAGGCCTTCTTTGGACCAAGTTCGTCTCGTTTGTCCATCTTCGTCCTCCCATTTGATCCCTAGGCCTTCTTTGGACCAACTTCGCCTCGTTCCTCCATCTTCGTCCTCCCATTTGGTCCGTAGGCCTTCTTTGGACCAAGTTCGTCTCGTTCGTCCATCTTCGTCCTCCCAATTGATCCCTAGGCCTTGTTTGGACCAAGTTCGCCTCGTTCGTCCATCTTCGTCCTCCCATTTGATCCGTTGGGCTTGTTTGGAACAAGTTCGTCTCGTTCGTCCATCTTCGTCCTCCCATTTGATCCGTTGGGCTTCTTTGGACCATGTTCGTCTCGTTCGTCCATCTTCGTCCTCCCATTTGTTCCGTAGGCCTTCTTTGGACCAAGTTCGTCTCGTTTGTCCATCTTCGTCCTCCCATTTGATCCGTAGGCCTTCTTTGGACCAAGTTCGTCTCGTTCGTCCATCTTCGTCCTCCCATTTGATCCGTAGGCCTTCTTTGGACCAAGTTCGTCTCGTTCATCCCTTTTCGTCCTCCCATTTGATCCGTTGGGCTTCTTTGCACCAAGTTCGTCTCGTTCGTCCATCTTCGTCCTCCCATTTGATCCCTAGGCCTTCTTTGGACCAAGTTCGTCTCGTTCGTCCATCTTCGTCCTCCCATTTGATCCGTTGGGCTTCTTTGGACCAAGTTCGTCTCGTTCGTCCATCTTCGTCCACCCATTTGATCCGTAGGCCTTCTTTGGACCAAGTTCGTCTCGTTCTTCCCTTTTCGTCCTCCCATTTGATCCGTTGGGCTTCTTTGGACCAAGTTCGTCTCGTTCGTCCATCTTCGTCCACCCATTTGATCCGTAGGCCTTCTTTGGACCAAGTTCGTCTCGTTCATCCCTTTTCGTACTCCCATTTGATCCGTTGGGCTTCTTTGCACCAAGTTCGTCTCGTTCGTCCATCTTCGTCCTCCCATTTGATCTCTAGGCCTTCTTTGGACCAAGTTCGTCTCGTTTGTCCATCTTCGTCCTCCCATTTGATCCCTAGGCCTTCTTTGGACCAAGTTCGTCTCGTTCATCCCTTTTCGTCCTCCCATTTGATCCGTTGGGCTTTTTTGGACCATGTTCGTCTCGTTCGTCCATCTTCGTCCTCCCATTTGATCCGTAGGCCTTCTTTGGACCAAGTTCGTCTCGTTTGTCCATCTTCGTCCTCCCATTTGATCCCTAGGCCTTCCTTGGACCAAGTTCGTCTTGTTCGTCCATCTTCGTCCGCCCATTTGATCCGTAGGCCTTCTTTGGACCAAGTTCGTCTCGTTCCTCCCTTTTCGTCCTCCCATTTGATCCGTTGGGCTTCTTTGCACCAAGTTCGTCTCGTTCGTCCATCTTCGTCCTCCCATTTGATCCCTAGGCCTTCTTTGGACCAAGTTCGTCTCGTTCGTCCATCTTCGTCCTCCCATTTGATCCCTAGGCTTTCTTTGGACCAAGTTCGTCTCGTCCGTCCATCTTTGTCCTCCCATTTGATTCGTAGGCCTTCTTTGGACCAAGTTCGCCTCGTTCCTCCATCTTCGTCCTCCCATTTGATCCCTAGGCCTTCTTTGGACTAAGTTCGCCTCGTTCGTCCGTCTTCGTCCTCCCATTTGATCCGTTGGGCTTCTTTGGACCAAGTTCGTCTCGTTCGTCCATCTTTGTCCTCCCATTTGATCTGTTGGCCTTCTTTGGACCAAGTTCGTCTCGTTCATCCATCTTCGTCCTCCCATTTGATCCGTAGGCCTTCCTTGGACCAAGTTCGTCTCGTTCGTCCATCTTCGTCCTCCCATTTGATCCCTAGGCTTTCCTTGGACCAAGTTCGTCTCGTTCGTCCATCTTTGTCCACCCATTTGATCCGTAGGCCTTCTTTGGACCAAGTTCGTCTCGTTCGTCCATCTTCGTCCTCCCATTTGATCCGTTGGGCTTCTTTGGACCATGTTCGTCTCGTTCGTCCATCTTCGTCCTCCCATTTGATCCGTAGGCCTTCTTTGGACCAAGTTCGTCTCGTTCGTCCATCTTCGTCCTCCCATTTGATCCCTAGGCCTTCCTTGGACCAAGTTCGTCTCGTTCGTCCATCTTCGTCCTCCCATTTGATCCCTAGGCCTTCCTTGGACCAAGTTCGTCTCGTTCGTCCATCTTCGTCCTCCCATTTGATCCCTAGGCCTTATTTGGACTAAGTTCGTCTCGTTCGTCCATCTTCGTCCTCCCATTTGATCCCTAGGCTTTCCTTGGACCATGTTCGTCTCGTTCGTCCATCTTCGTCCACCCATTTGATCCGTAGGCCTTCTTTGGACCAAGTTCGTCTCGTGCATCCCTTTTCGTCCTCCCATTTGATCCGTTGGGCTTCTTTGCACCAAGTTCGTCTCGTTCGCCCATCTTCATCCTCCCATTTGATCCGTTGGGCTTCTTTGGACCAAGTTCGTCTCGTTCGTCCATCTTCGTCCTCCCATTTGATCCCTAGGCCTTATTTGGACTAAGTTCGTCTCGTTCGTCCATCTTCGTCCTCCCATTTGATCCCTAGGCTTTCCTTGGACCATGTTCGTCTCGTTCGTCCATCTTTGTCCACCCATTTGATCCGTAGGCCTTCTTTGGACCAAGTTCGTCTCGTGCTTCCCTTTTCGTCCTCCCATTTGATCCGTTGGGCTTCTTTGCACCACGTTCGTCTCGTTCGTCCATCTTCGTCCTCCCATTTGATCCGTAGGCCTTCTTTGGACCAAGTTCGCCTCGTTCGTCCATCTTCGTCCTCCCATTTGATCCCTAGGCCTTCTTTGGACCAAGTTCATCTCATTCGTCCATCTTCGTCCTCCCATTTGATCCCTAGGCTTTCCTTGGACCAAGTTCGTCTCGTTCGTCCATCTTCGTCCACCCATTTGATCCGTAGGCCTTCTTTGGACCAAGTTCGTCTCGTGCATCCCTTTTCGTCCTCCCATTTGATCCGTTGGGCTTCTTTGCACCAAGTTCGTCTCGTTCGCCCATCTTCATCCTCCCATTTGATCCGTTGGGCTTCTTTGGACCAAGTTCGTCTCGTTCGTCCATCTTCGTCCTCCCATTTGATCCGTTGGGCTTCTTTGGACCAAGTTCGTCTCATTCGTCGATCTTCGTCCTCCCATTTGATCCGTTGGGCTTCTTTGGACCAAGTTCGTCTCGTTCGTCCATCTTCGTCCACCCATTTGATCCGTAGGCCTTCTTTGGACCAAGTTCGTCTCGTTCATCCCTTTTCGTCCTCCCATTTGATCCGTTGGGATTCTTTGCACCAAGTTCGTCTCGTTCGTCCATCTTCGTCCTCCCATTTGATCCCTAGGCCTTCTTTGGACCAAGTTCGTCTCGTTCGTCCATCTTCGTCCTCCCATTTGATCCCTAGGCCTTCTTTGGACCAACTTCGCCTCGTTCCTCCATCTTCGTCCTCCCATTTGGTCCGTAGGCCTTCTTTGGACCAAGTTCGTCTCGTTCGTCCATCTTCGTCCTCCCATTTGATCCCTAGGCCTTGTTTGGACCAAGTTCGCCTCGTTCGTCCATCTTCGTCCTCCCATTTGATCCGTTGGGCTTGTTTGGACCAAGTTCGTCTCGTTCGTCCATCTTCGTCCTCCCATTTGATCCGTTGGGCTTCTTTGGAGCATGTTCGTCTCGTTCGTCCATCTTCGTCCTCCCATTTGATCCGTAGGCCTTCTTTGGACCAAGTTCGTCTCGTTCGTCCATCTTCGTCCTCCCATTTGATCCGTTGGGCTTCTTTGCACCAAGTTCGTCTCGTTCGTCCATCTTCGTCCTCCCATTTGATCCCTAGGCCTTCTTTGGACCAAGTTCGTCTCGTTCGTCCATCTTCGTCCTCCCATTTGATCCCTAGGCTTTCTTTGGACCAAGTTCGTCTCGTTCGTCCATCTTTGTCCTCCCATTTGATTCGTAGGCCTTCTTTGGACCAAGTTCGCCTCGTTCCTCCATCTTCGTCCTCCCATTTGATCCCTAGGCCTTCTTTGGACTAAGTTCGCCTCGTTCGTCCGTCTTCGTCCTCCCATTTGATCCGTTGGGCTTCTTTGGACCAAGTTCGTCTCGTTCGTCCATCTTTGTCCTCCCATTTGATCTGTTGGCCTTCTTTGGACCAAGTTCGTCTCGTTCATCCATCTTCGTCCTCCCATTTGATCCGTAGGCCTTCCTTGGACCAAGTTCGTCTCGTTCGTCCATCTTCGTCCTCCCATTTGATCCCTAGGCTTTCCTTGGACCAAGTTCGTCTCGTTCGTCCATCTTTGTCCACCCATTTGATCCGTAGGCCTTCTTTGGACCAAGTTCGTCTCGTTCCTCCATCTTCGTCCTCCCATTTGATCCGTTGGGCTTCTTTGGACCATGTTCGTCTCGTTCGTCCATCTTCGTCCTCCCATTTGATCCGTAGGCCTTCTTTGGACCAAGTTCGTCTCGTTCGTCCATCTTCGTCCTCCCATTTGATCCCTAGGCCTTCCTTGGACCAAGTTCGTCTCGTTCGTCCATCTTCGTCCTCCCATTTGATCCCTAGGCCTTCCTTGGACCAAGTTCGTCTCGTTCGTCCATCTTCGTCCTCCCATTTGATCCCTAGGCCTTATTTGGACTAAGTTCGTCTCGTTCGTCCATCTTCGTCCTCCCATTTGATCCCTAGGCTTTCCTTGGACCATGTTCGTCTCGTTCGTCCATCTTTGTCCACCCATTTGATCCGTAGGCCTTCTTTGGACCAAGTTCGTCTCGTGCTTCCCTTTTCGTCCTCCCATTTGATCCGTTGGGCTTCTTTGCACCACGTTCGTCTCGTTCGTCCATCTTCGTCCTCCCATTTGATCCGTAGGCCTTCTTTGGACCAAGTTCGCCTCGTTCGTCCATCTTCGTCCTCCCATTTGATCCCTAGGCCTTCTTTGGACCAAGTTCATCTCATTCGTCCATCTTCGTCCTCCCATTTGATCCCTAGCCTTTCCTTGGACCAAGTTCGTCTCGTTCGTCCATCTTCGTCCACCCATTTGATCCGTAGGCCTTCTTTGGACCAAGTTCGTCTCGTGCATCCCTTTTCGTCCTCCCATTTGATCCGTTGGGCTTCTTTGCACCAAGTTCGTCTCGTTCGCCCATCTTCCTCCTCCCATTTGATCCGTTGGGCTTCTTTGGACCAAGTTCGTCTCGTTCGTCCATCTTCGTCCTCCCATTTGATCCGTTGGGCTTCTTTGGACCAAGTTCGTCTCATTCGTCGATCTT
The DNA here is from genome assembly GCA_030159175.1 of Glycyrrhiza uralensis. Taxonomy (NCBI): domain Eukaryota; kingdom Viridiplantae; phylum Streptophyta; class Magnoliopsida; order Fabales; family Fabaceae; genus Glycyrrhiza; species Glycyrrhiza uralensis. The sequence continues at coordinate 15,983,877 of BRZY01000002.1, forward strand.
CGTCCTCCCATTTGATCCGTTGGGCTTCTTTGGACCAAGTTCGTCTCGTTCGTCCATCTTCGTCCACCCATTTGATCCGTAGGCCTTCTTTGGACCAAGTTCGTCTCGTTCATCCCTTTTCGTCCTCCCATTTGATCCGTTGGGCTTCTTTGCACCAAGTTCGTCTCGTTCGTCCATCTTCGTCCTCCCATTTGATCCCTAGGCCTTCTTTGGACCAAGTTCGTCTCGTTCGTCCATCTTCGTCCTCCCATTTGATCCCTAGGCCTTCTTTGGACCAACTTCGCCTCGTTCCTCCATCTTCGTCCTCCCATTTGGTCCGTAGGCCTTCTTTGGACCAAGTTCGTCTCGTTCGTCCATCTTCGTCCTCCCATTTGATCCCTAGGCCTTGTTTGGACCAAGTTCGCCTCGTTCGTCCATCTTCGTCCTCCCATTTGATCCGTTGGGCTTCTTTGGACCATGTTCGTCTCGTTCGTCCATCTTCGTCCTCCCATTTGATCCGTAGGCCTTCTTTGGACCAAGTTCGTCTCGTTCGTCCATCTTCGTCCTCCCATTTGATCCCTAGGCCTTCCTTGGACCAAGTTCGTCTCGTTCGTCCATCTTCGTCCTCCCATTTGATCCCTAGGCCTTCCTTGGACCAAGTTCGTCTCGTTCGTCCATCTTCGTCCTCCCATTTGATCCCTAGGCCTTATTTGGACTAAGTTCGTCTCGTTCGTCCATCTTCGTCCTCCCATTTGATCCCTAGGCTTTCCTTGGACCATGTTCGTCTCGTTCGTCCATCTTTGTCCACCCATTTGATCCGTAGGCCTTCTTTGGACCAAGTTCGTCTCGTGCTTCCCTTTTCGTCCTCCCATTTGATCCGTTGGGCTTCTTTGCACCACGTTCGTCTCGTTCGTCCATCTTCGTCCTCCCATTTGATCCGTAGGCCTTCTTTGGACCAAGTTCGCCTCGTTCGTCCATCTTCGTCCTCCCATTTGATCCCTAGGCCTTCTTTGGACCAAGTTCATCTCATTCGTCCATCTTCGTCCTCCCATTTGATCCCTAGGCTTTCCTTGGACCAAGTTCGTCTCGTTCGTCCATCTTCGTCCACCCATTTGATCCGTAGGCCTTCTTTGGACCAAGTTCGTCTCGTGCATCCCTTTTCGTCCTCCCATTTGATCCGTTGGGCTTCTTTGCACCAAGTTCGTCTCGTTCGTCCATCTTCGTCCTCCCATTTGATCCCTAGGCCTTCTTTGGACCAAGTTCGCCTCGTTCGTCCATCTTCGTCCTCCCATTTGATCCCTAGGCCTTCTTTGGACCAACTTCGCCTCGTTCCTCCATCTTCGTCCTCCCATTTGGTCCGTAGGCCTTCTTTGGACCAAGTTCGTCTCGTTCGTCGATCTTCGTCCTCCCATTTGATCCCTAGGCCTTGTTTGGACCAAGTTCGCCTCGTTCGTCCATCTTCGTCCTCCCATTTGATCCGTTGGGCTTGTTTGGACCAAGTTCGTCTCGTTCGTCCATCTTCGTCCTCCCATTTGATCCGTTGGGCTTCTTTGGAGCATGTTCGTCTCGTTCGTCCATCTTTGTCCTCCCATTTGATCCGTTGGCCTTCCTTGGACCAAGTTCGTCTCGTTCGTCCATCTTCGTCCTCCCATTTGATCCCTAGGCCTTCTTTGGACCAAGTTCGTCTCGTTCGTCCATCTTCGTCCTCCCATTTGATCCCTAGGCTTTCCTTGGACCAAGTTCGTCTCGTTCGTCCATCTTCGTCCACCCATTTGATCCGTAGGCCTTCTTTGGACCAAGTTCGTCTCGTGCATCCCTTTTCGTCCTCCCATTTGATCCGTTGGGCTTCTTTGCACCAAGTTCGTCTCGTTCGTCCATCTTCGTCCTCCCATTTGATCGCTAGGCATTCTTTGGACCAAGTTCGCCTCGTTCGTCCATCTTCATCCTCCCATTTGATCCCTAGGCCTTCTTTGGACCAAGTTCGTCTCGTTCGCCCATCTTCATCCTCCCATTTGATCCGTTGGGCTTCTTTGGACCAAGTTCGTCTCGTTCGTCCATCTTCGTCCTCCCATTTGATCCGTTGGGCTTCTTTGGACCAAGTTCGTCTCGTTCGTCCATCTTCGTCCACCCATTTGATCCGTAGGCCTTCTTTGGACCAAGTTCGTCTCGTTCATCCCTTTTCGTCCTCCCATTTGATCCGTTGGGCTTCTTTGGACCAAGTTCGTCTCGTTCGTCCATCTTCGTCCACCCATTTGATCCGTTGGCCTTCTTTGGACCAAGTTCGTCTCGTGCATCCCTTTTCGTCCTCCCATTTGATCCGTTGGGCTTCTTTGCACCAAGTTCGTCTCGTTCGTCCATCTTCGTCCTCCCATTTGATCCCTAGGCATTCTTTGGACCAAGTTCGCCTCGTTCGTCCATCTTCATCCTCCCATTTGATCCCTAGCCCTTCTTTGAACCAAGTTCGTCTCGTTCGCCCATCTTCATCCTCCCATTTGATCCGTTGGGCTTCTTTGGACCAAGTTCGTCTCGTTCGTCCATCTTCGTCCTCCCATTTGATCCGTTGGGCTTCTTTGGACCAAGTTCGTCTCGTTCGTCCATCTTCGTCCACCCATTTGATCCGTAGGCCTTCTTTGGACCAAGTTCGTCTCGTTCATCCATTTTCGTCCTCCCATTTGATCCGTTGGGCTTCTTTGGACCAAGTTCGTCTCGTTCGTCCATCTTCGCCCACCCATTTGATCCGTAGGCCTTCTTTGGACCAAATTCGTCTCGTTCATCCCTTTTCGTCCTCCCATTTGATCCGTTGGGCTTCTTTGCACCAAGTTCGTCTCGTTCGTCCATCTTCGTCCTCCCATTTGATCCCTAGGCCTTCTTTGGACCAAGTTCGTCTCGTTTGTCCATCTTCGTCCTCCCATTTGATCCCTAGGCCTTCTTTGGACCAACTTCGCCTCGTTCCTCCATCTTCGTCCTCCCATTTGGTCCGTAGGCCTTCTTTGGACCAAGTTCGTCTCGTTCGTCCATCTTCGTCCTCCCAATTGATCCCTAGGCCTTGTTTGGACCAAGTTCGCCTCGTTCGTCCATCTTCGTCCTCCCATTTGATCCGTTGGGCTTGTTTGGAACAAGTTCGTCTCGTTCGTCCATCTTCGTCCTCCCATTTGATCCGTTGGGCTTCTTTGGACCATGTTCGTCTCGTTCGTCCATCTTCGTCCTCCCATTTGTTCCGTAGGCCTTCTTTGGACCAAGTTCGTCTCGTTTGTCCATCTTCGTCCTCCCATTTGATCCGTAGGCCTTCTTTGGACCAAGTTCGTCTCGTTCGTCCATCTTCGTCCTCCCATTTGATCCGTAGGCCTTCTTTGGACCAAGTTCGTCTCGTTCATCCCTTTTCGTCCTCCCATTTGATCCGTTGGGCTTCTTTGCACCAAGTTCGTCTCGTTCGTCCATCTTCGTCCTCCCATTTGATCCCTAGGCCTTCTTTGGACCAAGTTCGTCTCGTTCGTCCATCTTCGTCCTCCCATTTGATCCGTTGGGCTTCTTTGGACCAAGTTCGTCTCGTTCGTCCATCTTCGTCCACCCATTTGATCCGTAGGCCTTCTTTGGACCAAGTTCGTCTCGTTCTTCCCTTTTCGTCCTCCCATTTGATCCGTTGGGCTTCTTTGGACCAAGTTCGTCTCGTTCGTCCATCTTCGTCCACCCATTTGATCCGTAGGCCTTCTTTGGACCAAGTTCGTCTCGTTCATCCCTTTTCGTACTCCCATTTGATCCGTTGGGCTTCTTTGCACCAAGTTCGTCTCGTTCGTCCATCTTCGTCCTCCCATTTGATCTCTAGGCCTTCTTTGGACCAAGTTCGTCTCGTTTGTCCATCTTCGTCCTCCCATTTGATCCCTAGGCCTTCTTTGGACCAAGTTCGTCTCGTTCATCCCTTTTCGTCCTCCCATTTGATCCGTTGGGCTTTTTTGGACCATGTTCGTCTCGTTCGTCCATCTTCGTCCTCCCATTTGATCCGTAGGCCTTCTTTGGACCAAGTTCGTCTCGTTTGTCCATCTTCGTCCTCCCATTTGATCCCTAGGCCTTCCTTGGACCAAGTTCGTCTTGTTCGTCCATCTTCGTCCGCCCATTTGATCCGTAGGCCTTCTTTGGACCAAGTTCGTCTCGTTCATCCCTTTTCGTCCTCCCATTTGATCCGTTGGGCTTCTTTGCACCAAGTTCGTCTCGTTCGTCCATCTTCGTCCTCCCATTTGATCCCTAGGCCTTCTTTGGACCAAGTTCGTCTCGTTCGTCCATCTTCGTCCTCCCATTTGATCCCTAGGCTTTCTTTGGACCAAGTTCGTCTCGTCCGTCCATCTTTGTCCTCCCATTTGATTCGTAGGCCTTCTTTGGACCAAGTTCGCCTCGTTCCTCCATCTTCGTCCTCCCATTTGATCCCTAGGCCTTCTTTGGACTAAGTTCGCCTCGTTCGTCCGTCTTCGTCCTCCCATTTGATTCGTTGGGCTTCTTTGGACCAAGTTCGTCTCGTTCGTCCATCTTTGTCCTCCCATTTGATCTGTTGGCCTTCTTTGGACCAAGTTCGTCTCGTTCATCCATCTTCGTCCTCCCATTTGATCCGTAGGCCTTCCTTGGACCAAGTTCGTCTCGTTCGTCCATCTTCGTCCTCCCATTTGATCCCTAGGCTTTCCTTGGACCAAGTTCGTCTCGTTCGTCCATCTTTGTCCACCCATTTGATCCGTAGGCCTTCTTTGGACCAAGTTCGTCTCGTTCGTCCATCTTCGTCCTCCCATTTGATCCGTTGGGCTTCTTTGGACCATGTTCGTCTCGTTCGTCCATCTTCGTCCTCCCATTTGATCCGTAGGCCTTCTTTGGACCAAGTTCGTCTCGTTCGTCCATCTTCGTCCTCCCATTTGATCCCTAGGCCTTCCTTGGACCAAGTTCGTCTCGTTCGTCCATCTTCGTCCTCCCATTTGATCCCTAGGCCTTCCTTGGACCAAGTTCGTCTCGTTCGTCCATCTTCGTCCTCCCATTTGATCCCTAGGCCTTATTTGGACTAAGTTCGTCTCGTTCGTCCATCTTCGTCCTCCCATTTGATCCCTAGGCTTTCCTTGGACCATGTTCGTCTCGTTCGTCCATCTTCGTCCACCCATTTGATCCGTAGGCCTTCTTTGGACCAAGTTCGTCTCGTGCATCCCTTTTCGTCCTCCCATTTGATCCGTTGGGCTTCTTTGCACCAAGTTCGTCTCGTTCGCCCATCTTCATCCTCCCATTTGATCCGTTGGGCTTCTTTGGACCAAGTTCGTCTCGTTCGTCCATCTTCGTCCTCCCATTTGATCCCTAGGCCTTATTTGGACTAAGTTCGTCTCGTTCGTCCATCTTCGTCCTCCCATTTGATCCCTAGGCTTTCCTTGGACCATGTTCGTCTCGTTCGTCCATCTTTGTCCACCCATTTGATCCGTAGGCCTTCTTTGGACCAAGTTCGTCTCGTGCTTCCCTTTTCGTCCTCCCATTTGATCCGTTGGGCTTCTTTGCACCACGTTCGTCTCGTTCGTCCATCTTCGTCCTCCCATTTGATCCGTAGGCCTTCTTTGGACCAAGTTCGCCTCGTTCGTCCATCTTCGTCCTCCCATTTGATCCCTAGGCCTTCTTTGGACCAAGTTCATCTCATTCGTCCATCTTCGTCCTCCCATTTGATCCCTAGGCTTTCCTTGGACCAAGTTCGTCTCGTTCGTCCATCTTCGTCCACCCATTTGATCCGTAGGCCTTCTTTGGACCAAGTTCGTCTCGTGCATCCCTTTTCGTCCTCCCATTTGATCCGTTGGGCTTCTTTGCACCAAGTTCGTCTCGTTCGCCCATCTTCATCCTCCCATTTGATCCGTTGGGCTTCTTTGGACCAAGTTCGTCTCGTTCGTCCATCTTCGTCCTCCCATTTGATCCGTTGGGCTTCTTTGGACCAAGTTCGTCTCATTCGTCGATCTTCGTCCTCCCATTTGATCCGTTGGGCTTCTTTGGACCAAGTTCGTCTCGTTCGTCCATCTTCGTCCACCCATTTGATCCGTAGGCCTTCTTTGGACCAAGTTCGTCTCGTTCATCCCTTTTCGTCCTCCCATTTGATCCGTTGGGATTCTTTGCACCAAGTTCGTCTCGTTCGTCCATCTTCGTCCTCCCATTTGATCCCTAGGCCTTCTTTGGACCAAGTTCGTCTCGTTCGTCCATCTTCGTCCTCCCATTTGATCCCTAGGCCTTCTTTGGACCAACTTCGCCTCGTTCCTCCATCTTCGTCCTCCCATTTGGTCCGTAGGCCTTCTTTGGACCAAGTTCGTCTCGTTCGTCCATCTTCGTCCTCCCATTTGATCCCTAGGCCTTGTTTGGACCAAGTTCGCCTCGTTCGTCCATCTTCGTCCTCCCATTTGATCCGTTGGGCTTGTTTGGACCAAGTTCGTCTCGTTCGTCCATCTTCGTCCTCCCATTTGATCCGTTGGGCTTCTTTGGAGCATGTTCGTCTCGTTCGTCCATCTTCGTCCTCCCATTTGATCCGTAGGCCTTCTTTGGACCAAGTTCGTCTCGTTCGTCCATCTTCGTCCTCCCATTTGATCCGTTGGGCTTCTTTGCACCAAGTTCGTCTCGTTCGTCCATCTTCGTCCTCCCATTTGATCCCTAGGCCTTCTTTGGACCAAGTTCGTCTCGTTCGTCCATCTTCGTCCTCCCATTTGATCCCTAGGCTTTCTTTGGACCAAGTTCGTCTCGTTCGTCCATCTTTGTCCTCCCATTTGATTCGTAGGCCTTCTTTGGACCAAGTTCGCCTCGTTCCTCCATCTTCGTCCTCCCATTTGATCCCTAGGCCTTCTTTGGACTAAGTTCGCCTCGTTCGTCCGTCTTCGTCCTCCCATTTGATCCGTTGGGCTTCTTTGGACCAAGTTCGTCTCGTTCGTCCATCTTTGTCCTCCCATTTGATCTGTTGGCCTTCTTTGGACCAAGTTCGTCTCGTTCATCCATCTTCGTCCTCCCATTTGATCCGTAGGCCTTCCTTGGACCAAGTTCGTCTCGTTCGTCCATCTTCGTCCTCCCATTTGATCCCTAGGCTTTCCTTGGACCAAGTTCGTCTCGTTCGTCCATCTTTGTCCACCCATTTGATCCGTAGGCCTTCTTTGGACCAAGTTCGTCTCGTTCCTCCATCTTCGTCCTCCCATTTGATCCGTTGGGCTTCTTTGGACCATGTTCGTCTCGTTCGTCCATCTTCGTCCTCCCATTTGATCCGTAGGCCTTCTTTGGACCAAGTTCGTCTCGTTCGTCCATCTTCGTCCTCCCATTTGATCCCTAGGCCTTCCTTGGACCAAGTTCGTCTCGTTCGTCCATCTTCGTCCTCCCATTTGATCCCTAGGCCTTCCTTGGACCAAGTTCGTCTCGTTCGTCCATCTTCGTCCTCCCATTTGATCCCTAGGCCTTATTTGGACTAAGTTCGTCTCGTTCGTCCATCTTCGTCCTCCCATTTGATCCCTAGGCTTTCCTTGGACCATGTTCGTCTCGTTCGTCCATCTTTGTCCACCCATTTGATCCGTAGGCCTTCTTTGGACCAAGTTCGTCTCGTGCTTCCCTTTTCGTCCTCCCATTTGATCCGTTGGGCTTCTTTGCACCACGTTCGTCTCGTTCGTCCATCTTCGTCCTCCCATTTGATCCGTAGGCCTTCTTTGGACCAAGTTCGCCTCGTTCGTCCATCTTCGTCCTCCCATTTGATCCCTAGGCCTTCTTTGGACCAAGTTCATCTCATTCGTCCATCTTCGTCCTCCCATTTGATCCCTAGGCTTTCCTTGGACCAAGTTCGTCTCGTTCGTCCATCTTCGTCCACCCATTTGATCCGTAGGCCTTCTTTGGACCAAGTTCGTCTCGTGCATCCCTTTTCGTCCTCCCATTTGATCCGTTGGGCTTCTTTGCACCAAGTTCGTCTCGTTCGCCCATCTTCCTCCTCCCATTTGATCCGTTGGGCTTCTTTGGACCAAGTTCGTCTCGTTCGTCCATCTTCGTCCTCCCATTTGATCCGTTGGGCTTCTTTGGACCAAGTTCGTCTCATTCGTCGATCTTCGTCCTCCCATTTGATCCGTTGGGCTTCTTTGGACCAAGTTCGTCTCGTTCGTCCATCTTCGTCCACCCATTTGATCCGTAGGCCTTCTTTGGACCAAGTTCGTCTCGTTCATCCCTTTTCGTCCTCCCATTTGATCCGTTGGGCTTCTTTGCACCAAGTTCGTCTCGTTCGTCCATCTTCGTCCTCCCATTTGATCCCTAGGCCTTCTTTGGACCAAGTTCGTCTCGTTCGTCCATCTTCGTCCTCCCATTTGATCCCTAGGCCTTCTTTGGACCAACTTCGCCTCGTTCCTCCATCTTCGTCCTCCCATTTGGTCCGTAGGCCTTCTTTGGACCAAGTTCGTCTCGTTCGTCCATCTTCGTCCTCCCATTTGATCCCTAGGCCTTGTTTGGACCAAGTTCGCCTCGTTCGTCCATCTTCGTCCTCCCATTTGATCCGTTGGGCTTCTTTGGACCATGTTCGTCTCGTTCGTCCATCTTCGTCCTCCCATTTGATCCGTAGGCCTTCTTTGGACCAAGTTCGTCTCGTTCGTCCATCTTCGTCCTCCCATTTGATCCCTAGGCCTTCCTTGGACCAAGTTCGTCTCGTTCGTCCATCTTCGTCCTCCCATTTGATCCCTAGGCCTTCCTTGGACCAAGTTCGTCTCGTTCGTCCATCTTCGTCCTCCCATTTGATCCCTAGGCCTTATTTGGACTAAGTTCGTCTCGTTCGTCCATCTTCGTCCTCCCATTTGATCCCTAGGCTTTCCTTGGACCATGTTCGTCTCGTTCGTCCATCTTTGTCCACCCATTTGATCCGTAGGCCTTCTTTGGACCAAGTTCGTCTCGTGCTTCCCTTTTCGTCCTCCCATTTGATCCGTTGGGCTTCTTTGCACCACGTTCGTCTCGTTCGTCCATCTTCGTCCTCCCATTTGATCCGTAGGCCTTCTTTGGACCAAGTTCGCCTCGTTCGTCCATCTTCGTCCTCCCATTTGATCCCTAGGCCTTCTTTGGACCAAGTTCATCTCATTCGTCCATCTTCGTCCTCCCATTTGATCCCTAGGCTTTCCTTGGACCAAGTTCGTCTCGTTCGTCCATCTTCGTCCACCCATTTGATCCGTAGGCCTTCTTTGGACCAAGTTCGTCTCGTGCATCCCTTTTCGTCCTCCCATTTGATCCGTTGGGCTTCTTTGCACCAAGTTCGTCTCGTTCGTCCATCTTCGTCCTCCCATTTGATCCCTAGGCCTTCTTTGGACCAAGTTCGCCTCGTTCGTCCATCTTCGTCCTCCCATTTGATCCCTAGGCCTTCTTTGGACCAACTTCGCCTCGTTCCTCCATCTTCGTCCTCCCATTTGGTCCGTAGGCCTTCTTTGGACCAAGTTCGTCTCGTTCGTCCATCTTCGTCCTCCCATTTGATCCCTAGGCCTTGTTTGGACCAAGTTCGCCTCGTTCGTCCATCTTCGTCCTCCCATTTGATCCGTTGGGCTTGTTTGGACCAAGTTCGTCTCGTTCGTCCATCTTCGTCCTCCCATTTGATCCGTTGGGCTTCTTTGGAGCATGTTCGTCTCGTTCGTCCATCTTCGTCCTCCCATTTGATCCGTAGGCCTTCTTTGGACCAAGTTCGTCTCGTTCGTCCATCTTCGTCCTCCCATTTGATCCCTAGGCCTTCCTTGGACCAAGTTCGTCTTGTTCGTCCATCTTCGTCCACCTATTTGATCCGTAGGCCTTCTTTGGACCAAGTTCGTCTCGTTCATCCCTTTTCGTCCTCCCATTTGATCCGTTGGGCTTCTTTGCACCAAGTTCGTCTCGTTCGTCCATCTTCGTCCTCCCATTTGATCCCTAGGCCTTCTTTGGACCAAGTTCGTCTCGTTCGTCCATCTTCGTCCTCCCATTTGATCCCTAGGCCTTCTTTGGACCAAGTTCGGCTCGTTCGTCCATCTTCGTCCTCCCATTTGATCCGTAGGCCTTCTTTGGACCAAGTTCGCCTCGTTCGTCCATCTTCGTCCTCCCATTTGATCCGTAGGCCTTCTTTGGACCAAGTTCGCCTCGTTCCTCTATCTTCGTCCTCCCATTTGATCCCTAGGCCTTCTTTGGACCAAGTTCATCTCGTTCGCCCATCTTCGTCCTCCCATTTGATCCCTAGGCTTTCCTTGGACCAAGTTCGTCTCGTTCGTCCATCTTCGTCCACCCATTTGATCCGTAGGCCTTCTTTGGACCAAGTTCGTCTCGTGCATCCCTTTTCGTCCTCCCATTTGATCCCTAGGCCTTCTTTGGACCAAGTTCGTCTCGTTCGTCCATCTTCGTCCTCCCATTTGATCCCTAGGCCTTCTTTGGACCAACTTCGCCTCGTTCCTCCATCTTCGTCCTCCCATTTGGTCCGTAGGCCTTCTTTGGACCAAGTTCGTCTCGTTCGTCCATCTTCGTCCTCCCATTTGATCCCTAGGCCTTGTTTGGACCAAGTTCGCTTCGTTCGTCCATCTTCGTCCTCCCATTTGATCCGTTGGGCTTGTTTGGACCAAGTTCGTCTCGTTCGTCCATCTTCGTCCTCCCATTTGATCCGTTGGGCTTCTTTGGACCATGTTCGTCTCGTTCGTCCATCTTCGTCCTCCCATTTCATCCGTAGGCCTTCTTTGGACCAAGTTCGTCTCGTTCGTCCATCTTCGTCCTCCCATTTGATCCCTAGGCCTTCCTTGGACCAAGTTCGTCCATCTTCGTCCACCTATTTGATCCGTAGGCCTTCTTTGGACCAAGTTCGTCTCGTTCATCCCTTTTCGTCCTCCCATTTGATCCGTTGGGCTTCTTTGCACCAAGTTCGTCTCGTTCGTCCATCTTCGTCCTCCCATTTGATCCCTAGGCCTTCCTTGGACCAAGTTCGTCTCGTTCGTCCATCTTCGTCCTCCCATTTGATCCCTAGGCCTTATTTGGACTAAGTTCGTCTCGTTCGTCCATCTTCGTCCTCCCATTTGATCCCTAGGCTTTCCTTGGACCATGTTCGTCTCGTTCGTCCATCTTTGTCCACCCATTTGATCCGTAGGCCTTCTTTGGACCAAGTTCGTCTCGTGCTTCCCTTTTCGTCCTCCCATTTGATCCGTTGGGCTTCTTTGCACCACGTTCGTCTCGTTCGTCCATCTTCGTCCTCCCATTTGATCCGTAGGCCTTCTTTGGACCAAGTTCGCCTCGTTCGTCCATCTTCGTCCTCCCATTTGATCCCTAGGCCTTCTTTGGACCAAGTTCATCTCTTTCGTCCATCTTCGTCCTCCCATTTGATCCCTAGGCTTTCCTTGGACCAAGTTCGTCTCGTTCGTCCATCTTCGTCCACCCATTTGATCCGTAGGCCTTCTTTGGACCAAGTTCGTCTCGTGCATCCCTTTTCGTCCTCCCATTTGATCCGTTGGGCTTCTTTGCACCAAGTTCGTCTCGTTCGTCCATCTTCGTCCTCCCATTTGATCCCTAGGCCTTCTTTGGACCAAGTTCGCCTCGTTCGTCCATCTTCGTCCTCCCATTTGATCCCTAGGCCTTCTTTGGACCAAGTTCGTCTCGTTCGCCCATCTTCATCCTCCCATTTGATCCGTTGGGCTTCTTTGGACCAAGTTCGTCTCGTTCGTCCATCTTCGTCCTCCCATTTGATCCGTTGGGCTTCTTTGGACCAAGTTCGTCTCTTTCGTCGATCTTCGTCCTCCCATTTGATCCGTTGGGCTTCTTTGGACCAAGTTCGTCTCGTTCGTCCATCTTCGTCCACCCATTTGATCCGTAGGCCTTCTATGGACCAAGTTCGCCTCGTTCGTCCATCTTCGTCCTCCCATTTGATCCCTAGGCCTTCTTTGGACCAAGTTCGTCTCGTTCGTCCATCTTCGTCCTCCCATTTGATCCCTAGGCCTTCTTTGGACCAAGTTCGGCTCGTTCGTCCATCTTCGTCCTCCCATTTGATCCGTAGGCCTTCTTTGGACCAACTTCGCCTCGTTCCTCCATCTTCGTCCTCCCATTTGATCCCTAGGCCTTCTTTGGACCAAGTTCGCCTCGTTCCTCCATCTTCGTCCTCCCATTTGATCCCTAGGCCTTCTTTGGACCAAGTTCATCTCGTTCGCCCATCTTCGTCCTCCCATTTGATCCCTAGGCTTTCCTTGGACCAAGTTCGTCTCGTTCGTCCATCTTCGTCCACCCATTTGATCCGTAGGCCTTCTTTGGACCAAGTTCGTCTCGTGCATCCCTTTTCGTCCTCCCATTTGATCCCTAGGCCTTCTTTGGACCAAGTTCGTCTCGTTCGTCCATCTTCGTCCTCCCATTTGATCCCTAGGCCTTCTTTGGACCAACTTCGCCTCGTTCCTCCATCTTCGTCCTCCCATTTGGTCCGTAGGCCTTCTTTGGACCAAGTTCGTCTCGTTCGTCCATCTTCGTCCTCCCATTTGATCCCTAGGCCTTGTTTGGACCAAGTTCGCTTCGTTCGTCCATCTTCGTCCTCCCATTTGATCCGTTGGGCTTGTTTGGACCAAGTTCGTCTCGTTCGTCCATCTTCGTCCTCCCATTTGATCCGTTGGGCTTCTTTGGACCATGTTCGTCTCGTTCGTCCATCTTCGTCCACCCATTTGATCCGTAGGCCTTCTTTGGACCAAGTTCGTCTCGTGCATCCCTTTTCGTCCTCCCATTTGATCCCTAGGCCTTCTTTGGACCAAGTTCGTCTCGTTCGTCCATCTTCGTCCTCCCATTTGATCCCTAGGCCTTCTTTGGACCAACTTCGCCTCGTTCCTCCATCTTCGTCCTCCCATTTGGTCCGTAGGCCTTCTTTGGACCAAGTTCGTCTCGTTCGTCCATCTTCGTCCTCCCATTTGATCCCTAGGCCTTGTTTGGACCAAGTTCGCTTCGTTCGTCCATCTTCGTCCTCCCATTTGATCCGTTGGGCTTGTTTGGACCAAGTTCGTCTCGTTCGTCCATCTTCGTCCTCCCATTTGATCCGTTGGGCTTCTTTGGACCATGTTCGTCTCGTTCGTCCATCTTCGTCCTCCCATTTCATCCGTAGGCCTTCTTTGGACCAAGTTCGTCTCGTTCGTCCATCTTCGTCCTCCCATTTGATCCCTAGGCCTTCCTTGGACCAAGTTCGTCCATCTTCGTCCACCTATTTGATCCGTAGGCCTTCTTTGGACCAAGTTCGTCTCGTTCATCCCTTTTCGTCCTCCCATTTGATCCGTTGGGCTTCTTTGCACCAAGTTCGTCTCGTTCGTCCATCTTCGTCCTCCCATTTGATCCCTAGGCCTTCCTTGGACCAAGTTCGTCTCGTTCGTCCATCTTCGTCCTCCCATTTGATCCCTAGGCCTTATTTGGACTAAGTTCGTCTCGTTCGTCCATCTTCGTCCTCCCATTTGATCCCTAGGCTTTCCTTGGACCATGTTCGTCTCGTTCGTCCATCTTTGTCCACCCATTTGATCCGTAGGCCTTCTTTGGACCAAGTTCGTCTCGTGCTTCCCTTTTCGTCCTCCCATTTGATCCGTTGGGCTTCTTTGCACCACGTTCGTCTCGTTCGTCCATCTTCGTCCTCCCATTTGATCCGTAGGCCTTCTTTGGACCAAGTTCGCCTCGTTCGTCCATCTTCGTCCTCCCATTTGATCCCTAGGCCTTCTTTGGACCAAGTTCATCTCTTTCGTCCATCTTCGTCCTCCCATTTGATCCCTAGGCTTTCCTTGGACCAAGTTCGTCTCGTTCGTCCATCTTCGTCCACCCATTTGATCCGTAGGCCTTCTTTGGACCAAGTTCGTCTCGTGCATCCCTTTTCGTCCTCCCATTTGATCCGTTGGGCTTCTTTGCACCAAGTTCGTCTCGTTCGTCCATCTTCGTCCTCCCATTTGATCCCTAGGCCTTCTTTGGACCAAGTTCGCCTCGTTCGTCCATCTTCGTCCTCCCATTTGATCCCTAGGCCTTCTTTGGACCAAGTTCGTCTCGTTCGCCCATCTTCATCCTCCCATTTGATCCGTTGGGCTTCTTTGGACCAAGTTCGTCTCGTTCGTCCATCTTCGTCCTCCCATTTGATCCGTTGGGCTTCTTTGGACCAAGTTCGTCTCTTTCGTCGATCTTCGTCCTCCCATTTGATCCGTTGGGCTTCTTTGGACCAAGTTCGTCTCGTTCGTCCATCTTCGTCCACCCATTTGATCCGTAGGCCTTCTTTGGACCAAGTTCGCCTCGTTCGTCCATCTTCGTCCTCCCATTTGATCCCTAGGCCTTCTTTGGACCAAGTTCGTCTCGTTCGTCCATCTTCGTCCTCCCATTTGATCCCTAGGCCTTCTTTGGACCAAGTTCGGCTCGTTCGTCCATCTTCGTCCTCCCATTTGATCCGTAGGCCTTCTTTGGACCAACTTCGCCTCGTTCCTCCATCTTCGTCCTCCCATTTGATCCCTAGGCCTTCTTTGGACCAAGTTCGCCTCGTTCCTCCATCTTCGTCCTCCCATTTGATCCCTAGGCCTTCTTTGGACCAAGTTCATCTCGTTCGCCCATCTTCGTCCTCCCATTTGATCCCTAGGCTTTCCTTGGACCAAGTTCGTCTCGTTCGTCCATCTTCGTCCACCCATTTGATCCGTAGGCCTTCTTTGGACCAAGTTCGTCTCGTGCATCCCTTTTCGTCCTCCCATTTGATCCCTAGGCCTTCTTTGGACCAAGTTCGTCTCGTTCGTCCATCTTCGTCCTCCCATTTGATCCCTAGGCCTTCTTTGGACCAACTTCGCCTCGTTCCTCCATCTTCGTCCTCCCATTTGGTCCGTAGGCCTTCTTTGGACCAAGTTCGTCTCGTTCGTCCATCTTCGTCCTCCCATTTGATCCCTAGGCCTTGTTTGGACCAAGTTCGCTTCGTTCGTCCATCTTCGTCCTCCCATTTGATCCGTTGGGCTTGTTTGGACCAAGTTCGTCTCGTTCGTCCATCTTCGTCCTCCCATTTGATCCGTTGGGCTTCTTTGGACCATGTTCGTCTCGTTCGTCCATCTTCGTCCTCCCATTTCATCCGTAGGCCTTCTTTGGACCAAGTTCGTCTCGTTCGTCCATCTTCGTCCTCCCATTTGATCCCTAGGCCTTCCTTGGACCAAGTTCGTCCATCTTCGTCCACCTATTTGATCCGTAGGCCTTCTTTGGACCAAGTTCGTCTCGTTCATCCCTTTTCGTCCTCCCATTTGATCCGTTGGGCTTCTTTGCACCAAGTTCGTCTCGTTCGTCCATCTTCGTCCTCCCATTTGATCCCTAGGCCTTCCTTGGACCAAGTTCGTCTCGTTCGTCCATCTTCGTCCTCCCATTTGATCCCTAGGCCTTATTTGGACTAAGTTCGTCTCGTTCGTCCATCTTCGTCCTCCCATTTGATCCCTAGGCTTTCCTTGGACCATGTTCGTCTCGTTCGTCCATCTTTGTCCACCCATTTGATCCGTAGGCCTTCTTTGGACCAAGTTCGTCTCGTGCTTCCCTTTTCGTCCTCCCATTTGATCCGTTGGGCTTCTTTGCACCACGTTCGTCTCGTTCGTCCATCTTCGTCCTCCCATTTGATCCGTAGGCCTTCTTTGGACCAAGTTCGCCTCGTTCGTCCATCTTCGTCCTCCCATTTGATCCCTAGGCCTTCTTTGGACCAAGTTCATCTCTTTCGTCCATCTTCGTCCTCCCATTTGATCCCTAGGCTTTCCTTGGACCAAGTTCGTCTCGTTCGTCCATCTTCGTCCACCCATTTGATCCGTAGGCCTTCTTTGGACCAAGTTCGTCTCGTGCATCCCTTTTCGTCCTCCCATTTGATCCGTTGGGCTTCTTTGCACCAAGTTCGTCTCGTTCGTCCATCTTCGTCCTCCCATTTGATCCCTAGGCCTTCTTTGGACCAAGTTCGCCTCGTTCGTCCATCTTCGTCCTCCCATTTGATCCCTAGGCCTTCTTTGGACCAAGTTCGTCTCGTTCGCCCATCTTCATCCTCCCATTTGATCCGTTGGGCTTCTTTGGACCAAGTTCGTCTCGTTCGTCCATCTTCGTCCTCCCATTTGATCCGTTGGGCTTCTTTGGACCAAGTTCGTCTCTTTCGTCGATCTTCGTCCTCCCATTTGATCCGTTGGGCTTCTTTGGACCAAGTTCGTCTCGTTCGTCCATCTTCGTCCACCCATTTGATCCGTAGGCCTTCTTTGGACCAAGTTCGCCTCGTTCGTCCATCTTCGTCCTCCCATTTGATCCCTAGGCCTTCTTTGGACCAAGTTCGTCTCGTTCGTCCATCTTCGTCCTCCCATTTGATCCCTAGGCCTTCTTTGGACCAAGTTCGGCTCGTTCGTCCATCTTCGTCCTCCCATTTGATCCGTAGGCCTTCTTTGGACCAACTTCGCCTCGTTCCTCCATCTTCGTCCTCCCATTTGATCCCTAGGCCTTCTTTGGACCAAGTTCGCCTCGTTCCTCCATCTTCGTCCTCCCATTTGATCCCTAGGCCTTCTTTGGACCAAGTTCATCTCGTTCGCCCATCTTCGTCCTCCCATTTGATCCCTAGGCTTTCCTTGGACCAAGTTCGTCTCGTTCGTCCATCTTCGTCCACCCATTTGATCCGTAGGCCTTCTTTGGACCAAGTTCGTCTCGTGCATCCCTTTTCGTCCTCCCATTTGATCCCTAGGCCTTCTTTGGACCAAGTTCGTCTCGTTCGTCCATCTTCGTCCTCCCATTTGATCCCTAGGCCTTCTTTGGACCAACTTCGCCTCGTTCCTCCATCTTCGTCCTCCCATTTGGTCCGTAGGCCTTCTTTGGACCAAGTTCGTCTCGTTCGTCCATCTTCGTCCTCCCATTTGATCCCTAGGCCTTGTTTGGACCAAGTTCGCTTCGTTCGTCCATCTTCGTCCTCCCATTTGATCCGTTGGGCTTGTTTGGACCAAGTTCGTCTCGTTCGTCCATCTTCGTCCTCCCATTTGATCCGTTGGGCTTCTTTGGACCATGTTCGTCTCGTTCGTCCATCTTCGTCCACCCATTTGATCCGTAGGCCTTCTTTGGACCAAGTTCGTCTCGTGCATCCCTTTTCGTCCTCCCATTTGATCCCTAGGCCTTCTTTGGACCAAGTTCGTCTCGTTCGTCCATCTTCGTCCTCCCATTTGATCCCTAGGCCTTCTTTGGACCAACTTCGCCTCGTTCCTCCATCTTCGTCCTCCCATTTGGTCCGTAGGCCTTCTTTGGACCAAGTTCGTCTCGTTCGTCCATCTTCGTCCTCCCATTTGATCCCTAGGCCTTGTTTGGACCAAGTTCGCTTCGTTCGTCCATCTTCGTCCTCCCATTTGATCCGTCGGGCTTGTTTGGACCAAGTTCGTCTCGTTCGTCCATCTTCGTCCTCCCATTTGATCCGTTGGGCTTCTTTGGACCATGTTCGTCTCGTTCGTCCATCTTCGTCCTCCCATTTCATCCGTAGGCCTTCTTTGGACCAAGTTCGTCTCGTTCGTCCATCTTCGTCCTCCCATTTGATCCCTAGGCCTTCCTTGGACCAAGTTCGTCCATCTTCGTCCACCTATTTGATCCGTAGGCCTTCTTTGGACCAAGTTCGTCTCGTTCATCCCTTTTCGTCCTCCCATTTGATCCGTTGGGCTTCTTTGCACCAAGTTCGTCTCGTTCGTCCATCTTCGTCCTCCCATTTGATCCCTAGGCCTTCCTTGGACCAAGTTCGTCTCGTTCGTCCATCTTCGTCCTCCCATTTGATCCCTAGGCCTTATTTGGACTAAGTTCGTCTCGTTCGTCCATCTTCGTCCTCCCATTTGATCCCTAGGCTTTCCTTGGACCATGTTCGTCTCGTTCGTCCATCTTTGTCCACCCATTTGATCCGTAGGCCTTCTTTGGACCAAGTTCGTCTCGTGCTTCCCTTTTCGTCCTCCCATTTGATCCGTTGGGCTTCTTTGCACCACGTTCGTCTCGTTCGTCCATCTTCGTCCTCCCATTTGATCCGTAGGCCTTCTTTGGACCAAGTTCGCCTCGTTCGTCCATCTTCGTCCTCCCATTTGATCCCTAGGCCTTCTTTGGACCAAGTTCATCTCTTTCGTCCATCTTCGTCCTCCCATTTGATCCCTAGGCTTTCCTTGGACCAAGTTCGTCTCGTTCGTCCATCTTCGTCCACCCATTTGATCCGTAGGCCTTCTTTGGACCAAGTTCGTCTCGTGCATCCCTTTTCGTCCTCCCATTTGATCCGTTGGGCTTCTTTGCACCAAGTTCGTCTCGTTCGTCCATCTTCGTCCTCCCATTTGATCCCTAGGCCTTCTTTGGACCAAGTTCGCCTCGTTCGTCCATCTTCGTCCTCCCATTTGATCCCTAGGCCTTCTTTGGACCAAGTTCGTCTCGTTCGCCCATCTTCATCCTCCCATTTGATCCGTTGGGCTTCTTTGGACCAAGTTCGTCTCGTTCGTCCATCTTCGTCCTCCCATTTGATCCGTTGGGCTTCTTTGGACCAAGTTCGTCTCTTTCGTCGATCTTCGTCCTCCCATTTGATCCGTTGGGCTTCTTTGGACCAAGTTCGTCTCGTTCGTCCATCTTCGTCCACCCATTTGATCCGTAGGCCTTCTTTGGACCAAGTTCGCCTCGTTCGTCCATCTTCGTCCTCCCATTTGATCCCTAGGCCTTCTTTGGACCAAGTTCGTCTCGTTCGTCCATCTTCGTCCTCCCATTTGATCCCTAGGCCTTCTTTGGACCAAGTTCGGCTCGTTCGTCCATCTTCGTCCTCCCATTTGATCCGTAGGCCTTCTTTGGACCAACTTCGCCTCGTTCCTCCATCTTCGTCCTCCCATTTGATCCCTAGGCCTTCTTTGGACCAAGTTCGCCTCGTTCCTCCATCTTCGTCCTCCCATTTGATCCCTAGGCCTTCTTTGGACCAAGT
This sequence comes from Glycyrrhiza uralensis, assembly GCA_030159175.1. Lineage (NCBI taxonomy): Eukaryota > Viridiplantae > Streptophyta > Magnoliopsida > Fabales > Fabaceae > Glycyrrhiza > Glycyrrhiza uralensis. Next base: position 16,002,721 of record BRZY01000002.1, read on the forward strand.
TCATCTCGTTCGCCCATCTTCGTCCTCCCATTTGATCCCTAGGCTTTCCTTGGACCAAGTTCGTCTCGTTCGTCCATCTTCGTCCACCCATTTGATCCGTAGGCCTTCTTTGGACCAAGTTCGTCTCGTGCATCCCTTTTCGTCCTCCCATTTGATCCCTAGGCCTTCTTTGGACCAAGTTCGTCTCGTTCGTCCATCTTCGTCCTCCCATTTGATCCCTAGGCCTTCTTTGGACCAACTTCGCCTCGTTCCTCCATCTTCGTCCTCCCATTTGGTCCGTAGGCCTTCTTTGGACCAAGTTCGTCTCGTTCGTCCATCTTCGTCCTCCCATTTGATCCCTAGGCCTTGTTTGGACCAAGTTCGCTTCGTTCGTCCATCTTCGTCCTCCCATTTGATCCGTTGGGCTTGTTTGGACCAAGTTCGTCTCGTTCGTCCATCTTCGTCCTCCCATTTGATCCGTTGGGCTTCTTTGGACCATGTTCGTCTCGTTCGTCCATCTTCGTCCACCCATTTGATCCGTAGGCCTTCTTTGGACCAAGTTCGTCTCGTGCATCCCTTTTCGTCCTCCCATTTGATCCCTAGGCCTTCTTTGGACCAAGTTCGTCTCGTTCGTCCATCTTCGTCCTCCCATTTGATCCCTAGGCCTTCTTTGGACCAACTTCGCCTCGTTCCTCCATCTTCGTCCTCCCATTTGGTCCGTAGGCCTTCTTTGGACCAAGTTCGTCTCGTTCGTCCATCTTCGTCCTCCCATTTGATCCCTAGGCCTTGTTTGGACCAAGTTCGCTTCGTTCGTCCATCTTCGTCCTCCCATTTGATCCGTCGGGCTTGTTTGGACCAAGTTCGTCTCGTTCGTCCATCTTCGTCCTCCCATTTGATCCGTTGGGCTTCTTTGGACCATGTTCGTCTCGTTCGTCCATCTTCGTCCTCCCATTTCATCCGTAGGCCTTCTTTGGACCAAGTTCGTCTCGTTCGTCCATCTTCGTCCTCCCATTTGATCCCTAGGCCTTCCTTGGACCAAGTTCGTCCATCTTCGTCCACCTATTTGATCCGTAGGCCTTCTTTGGACCAAGTTCGTCTCGTTCATCCCTTTTCGTCCTCCCATTTGATCCGTTGGGCTTCTTTGCACCAAGTTCGTCTCGTTCGTCCATCTTCGTCCTCCCATTTGATCCCTAGGCCTTCCTTGGACCAAGTTCGTCTCGTTCGTCCATCTTCGTCCTCCCATTTGATCCCTAGGCCTTATTTGGACTAAGTTCGTCTCGTTCGTCCATCTTCGTCCTCCCATTTGATCCCTAGGCTTTCCTTGGACCATGTTCGTCTCGTTCGTCCATCTTTGTCCACCCATTTGATCCGTAGGCCTTCTTTGGACCAAGTTCGTCTCGTGCTTCCCTTTTCGTCCTCCCATTTGATCCGTTGGGCTTCTTTGCACCACGTTCGTCTCGTTCGTCCATCTTCGTCCTCCCATTTGATCCGTAGGCCTTCTTTGGACCAAGTTCGCCTCGTTCGTCCATCTTCGTCCTCCCATTTGATCCCTAGGCCTTCTTTGGACCAAGTTCATCTCTTTCGTCCATCTTCGTCCTCCCATTTGATCCCTAGGCTTTCCTTGGACCAAGTTCGTCTCGTTCGTCCATCTTCGTCCACCCATTTGATCCGTAGGCCTTCTTTGGACCAAGTTCGTCTCGTGCATCCCTTTTCGTCCTCCCATTTGATCCGTTGGGCTTCTTTGCACCAAGTTCGTCTCGTTCGTCCATCTTCGTCCTCCCATTTGATCCCTAGGCCTTCTTTGGACCAAGTTCGCCTCGTTCGTCCATCTTCGTCCTCCCATTTGATCCCTAGGCCTTCTTTGGACCAAGTTCGTCTCGTTCGCCCATCTTCATCCTCCCATTTGATCCGTTGGGCTTCTTTGGACCAAGTTCGTCTCGTTCGTCCATCTTCGTCCTCCCATTTGATCCGTTGGGCTTCTTTGGACCAAGTTCGTCTCTTTCGTCGATCTTCGTCCTCCCATTTGATCCGTTGGGCTTCTTTGGACCAAGTTCGTCTCGTTCGTCCATCTTCGTCCACCCAATTGATCCGTAGGCCTTCTTTGGACCAAGTTCGCCTCGTTCGTCCATCTTCGTCCTCCCATTTGATCCCTAGGCCTTCTTTGGACCAAGTTCGTCTCGTTCGTCCATCTTCGTCCTCCCATTTGATCCCTAGGCCTTCTTTGGACCAAGTTCGGCTCGTTCGTCCATCTTCGTCCTCCCATTTGATCCGTAGGCCTTCTTTGGACCAACTTCGCCTCGTTCCTCCATCTTCGTCCTCCCATTTGATCCCTAGGCCTTCTTTGGACCAAGTTCGCCTCGTTCCTCCATCTTCGTCCTCCCATTTGATCCCTAGGCCTTCTTTGGACCAAGTTCATCTCGTTCGCCCATCTTCGTCCTCCCATTTGATCCCTAGGCTTTCCTTGGACCAAGTTCGTCTCGTTCGTCCATCTTCGTCCACCCATTTGATCCGTAGGCCTTCTTTGGACCAAGTTCGTCTCGTGCATCCCTTTTCGTCCTCCCATTTGATCCCTAGGCCTTCTTTGGACCAAGTTCGTCTCGTTCGTCCATCTTCGTCCTCCCATTTGATCCCTAGGCCTTCTTTGGACCAACTTCGCCTCGTTCCTCCATCTTCGTCCTCCCATTTGGTCCGTAGGCCTTCTTTGGACCAAGTTCGTCTCGTTCGTCCATCTTCGTCCTCCCATTTGATCCCTAGGCCTTGTTTGGACCAAGTTCGCTTCGTTCGTCCATCTTCGTCCTCCCATTTGATCCGTTGGGCTTGTTTGGACCAAGTTCGTCTCGTTCGTCCATCTTCGTCCTCCCATTTGATCCGTTGGGCTTCTTTGGACCATGTTCGTCTCGTTCGTCCATCTTCGTCCTCCCATTTCATCCGTAGGCCTTCTTTGGACCAAGTTCGTCTCGTTCGTCCATCTTCGTCCTCCCATTTGATCCCTAGGCCTTCCTTGGACCAAGTTCGTCCATCTTCGTCCACCTATTTGATCCGTAGGCCTTCTTTGGACCAAGTTCGTCTCGTTCATCCCTTTTCGTCCTCCCATTTGATCCGTTGGGCTTCTTTGCACCAAGTTCGTCTCTTTCGTCCATCTTCGTCCTCCCATTTGATCCCTAGGCCTTCCTTGGACCAAGTTCGTCTCGTTCGTCCATCTTCGTCCTCCCATTTGATCCCTAGGCCTTATTTGGACTAAGTTCGTCTCGTTCGTCCATCTTCGTCCTCCCATTTGATCCCTAGGCTTTCCTTGGACCATGTTCGTCTCGTTCGTCCATCTTTGTCCACCCATTTGATCCGTAGGCCTTCTTTGGACCAAGTTCGTCTCGTGCTTCCCTTTTCGTCCTCCCATTTGATCCGTTGGGCTTCTTTGCACCACGTTCGTCTCGTTCGTCCATCTTCGTCCTCCCATTTGATCCGTAGGCCTTCTTTGGACCAAGTTCGCCTCGTTCGTCCATCTTCGTCCTCCCATTTGATCCCTAGGCCTTCTTTGGACCAAGTTCATCTCTTTCGTCCATCTTCGTCCTCCCATTTGATCCCTAGGCTTTCCTTGGACCAAGTTCGTCTCGTTCGTCCATCTTCGTCCACCCATTTGATCCGTAGGCCTTCTTTGGACCAAGTTCGTCTCGTGCATCCCTTTTCGTCCTCCCATTTGATCCGTTGGGCTTCTTTGCACCAAATTCGTCTCGTTCGTCCATCTTCGTCCTCCCATTTGATCCCTAGGCCTTCTTTGGACCAAGTTCGCCTCGTTCGTCCATCTTCGTCCTCCCATTTGATCCCTAGGCCTTCTTTGGACCAAGTTCGGCTCGTTCGTCCATCTTCGTCCTCCCATTTGATCCGTAGGCCTTCTTTGGACCAACTTCGCCTCGTTCCTCCATCTTCGTCCTCCCATTTGATCCCTAGGCCTTCTTTGGACCAAGTTCGCCTCGTTCCTCCATCTTCGTCCTCCCATTTGATCCCTAGGCCTTCTTTGGACCAAGTTCATCTCGTTCGCCCATCTTCGTCCTCCCATTTGATCCCTAGGCTTTCCTTGGACCAAGTTCGTCTCGTTCGTCCATCTTCGTCCACCCATTTGATCCGTAGGCCTTCTTTGGACCAAGTTCGTCTCGTGCATCCCTTTTCGTCCTCCCATTTGATCCCTAGGCCTTCTTTGGACCAAGTTCGTCTCGTTCGTCCATCTTCGTCCTCCCATTTGATCCCTAGGCCTTCTTTGGACCAACTTCGCCTCGTTCCTCCATCTTCGTCCTCCCATTTGGTCCGTAGGCCTTCTTTGGACCAAGTTCGTCTCGTTCGTCCATCTTCGTCCTCCCATTTGATCCGTAGGCCTTCTTTGGACCAAGTTCGTCTCGTGCATCCCTTTTCGTCCTCCCATTTTATCCGTTGGGCTTCTTTGCACCAAGTTCGTCTCGTTCGTCCATCTTCGTCCTCCCATTTGATCCCTAGGCCTTCTTTGGACCAAGTTCGCCTCGTTCGTCCATCTTCGTCCTCCCATTTGATCCCTAGGCCTTCTTTGGACCAAGTTCGTCTCGTTCGCCCATCTTCATCCTCCCATTTGATCCGTTGGGCTTCTTTGGACCAAGTTCGTCTCGTTCGTCCATCTTCGTCCTCCCATTTGATCCGTTGGGCTTCTTTGGACCAAGTTCGTCTCTTTCGTCGATCTTCGTCCTCCCATTTGATCCGTTGGGCTTCTTTGGACCAAGTTCGTCTCGTTCGTCCATCTTCGTCCACCCATTTGATCCGTAGGCCTTCTTTGGACCAAGTTTGTCTCGTTCATCCCTTTTCGTCCTCCCATTTGATCCGTTGGGCTTCTTTGCACCAAGTTCGTCTCGTTCGTCCATCTTCGTCCTCCCATTTGATCCCTAGGCCTTCTTTGGACCAAGTTCGTCTCGTTCGTCCATCTTCGTCCTCCCATTTGATCCCTAGGCCTTCTTTGGACCAACTTCGCCTCGTTCCTCCATCTTCGTCCTCCCATTTGGTCCGTAGGCCTTCTATGGACCAAGTTCGTCTCGTTCGTCCATCTTCGTCCTCCCATTTGATCCCTAGGCCTTGTTTGGACCAAGTTCGCCTCGTTCGTCCATCTTCGTCCTCCCATTTGATCCGTTGGGCTTGTTTGGACCAAGTTCGTCTCGTTCGTCCATCTTCGTCCTCCCATTTGATCCGTTGGGCTTCTTTGGACCATGTTCGTCTCGTTCGTCCATCTTCGTCCTCCCATTTGATCCGTAGGCCTTCTTTGGACCAAGTTCGTCTCGTGCATCCCTTTTCGTCCTCCCATTTTATCCGTTGGGCTTCTTTGCACCAAGTTCGTCTCGTTCGTCCATCTTCGTCCTCCCATTTGATCCCTAGGCCTTCTTTGGACCAAGTTCGCCTCGTTCGTCCATCTTCGTCCTCCCATTTGATCCCTAGGCCTTCTTTGGACCAAGTTCGTCTCGTTCGTCCATCTTCGTCCTCCCATTTGATCCGTTGGGCTTCTTTGGACCAAGTTCGTCTCTTTCGTCGATCTTCGTCCTCCCATTTGATCCGTTGGGCTTCTTTGGACCAAGTTCGTCTCGTTCGTCCATCTTCGTCCACCCATTTGATCCGTAGGCCTTCTTTGGACCAAGTTTGTCTCGTTCATCCCTTTTCGTCCTCCCATTTGATCCGTTGGGCTTCTTTGCACCAAGTTCGTCTCGTTCGTCCATCTTCGTCCTCCCATTTGATCCCTAGGCCTTCTTTGGACCAAGTTCGTCTCGTTCGTCCATCTTCGTCCTCCCATTTGATCCCTAGGCCTTCTTTGGACCAACTTCGCCTCGTTCCTCCATCTTCGTCCTCCCATTTGGTCCGTAGGCCTTCTATGGACCAAGTTCGTCTCGTTCGTCCATCTTCGTCCTCCCATTTGATCCCTAGGCCTTGTTTGGACCAAGTTCGCCTCGTTCGTCCATCTTCGTCCTCCCATTTGATCCGTTGGGCTTGTTTGGACCAAGTTCGTCTCGTTCGTCCATCTTCGTCCTCCCATTTGATCCGTTGGGCTTCTTTGGACCATGTTCGTCTCGTTCGTCCATCTTCGTCCTCCCATTTGATCCGTAGGCCTTCTTTGGACCAAGTTCGTCTCGTTCGTCCATCTTCGTCCTCCCATTTGATCCCTAGGCCTTCTTTGGACCAAGTTCGGCTCGTTCGTCCATCTTCGTCCTCCCATTTGATCCGTAGGCCTTCTTTGGACCAACTTCGCCTCGTTCCTCCATCTTCGTCCTCCCATTTGATCCCTAGGCCTTCTTTGGACCAAGTTCGCCTCGTTCCTCCATCTTCGTCCTCCCATTTGATCCCTAGGCCTTCTTTGGACCAAGTTCATCTCGTTCGCCCATCTTCGTCCTCCCATTTGATCCCTAGGCCTTCTTTGGACCAAGTTCGTCTCGTTCGTCCATCTTCGTCCTCCCATTTGATCCCTAGGCCTTCTTTGGACCAAGTTCGTCTCGTGCTTCCCTTTTCGTCCTCCCATTTGATCCGTTGGGCTTCTTTGCACCACGTTCGTCTCGTTCGTCCATCTTCGTCCTCCCATTTGATCCGTAGGCCTTCTTTGGACCAAGTTCGCCTCGTTCGTCCATCTTCGTCCTCCCATTTGATCCCTAGGCCTTCTTTGGACCAAGTTCATCTCTTTCGTCCATCTTCGTCCTCCCATTTGATCCCTAGGCTTTCCTTGGACCAAGTTCGTCTCGTTCGTCCATCTTCGTCCACCCATTTGATCCGTAGGCCTTCTTTGGACCAAGTTCGTCTCGTGCATCCCTTTTCGTCCTCCCATTTGATCCGTTGGGCTTCTTTGCACCAAGTTCGTCTCGTTCGTCCATCTTCGTCCTCCCATTTGATCCCTAGGCCTTCTTTGGACCAAGTTCGCCTCGTTCGTCCATCTTCGTCCTCCCATTTGATCCCTAGGCCTTCTTTGGACCAAGTTCGTCTCGTTCGCCCATCTTCATCCTCCCATTTGATCCGTTGGGCTTCTTTGGACCAAGTTCGTCTCGTTCGTCCATCTTCGTCCTCCCATTTGATCCGTTGGGCTTCTTTGGACCAAGTTCGTCTCTTTCGTCGATCTTCGTCCTCCCATTTGATCCGTTGGGCTTCTTTGGACCAAGTTCGTCTCGTTCGTCCATCTTCGTCCACCCATTTGATCCGTAGGCCTTCTTTGGACCAAGTTCGCCTCGTTCGTCCATCTTCGTCCTCCCATTTGATCCCTAGGCCTTCTTTGGACCAAGTTCGTCTCGTTCGTCCATCTTCGTCCTCCCATTTGATCCCTAGGCCTTCTTTGGACCAAGTTCGGCTCGTTCGTCCATCTTCGTCCTCCCATTTGATCCGTAGGCCTTCTTTGGACCAACTTCGCCTCGTTCCTCCATCTTCGTCCTCCCATTTGATCCCTAGGCCTTCTTTGGACCAAGTTCGCCTCGTTCCTCCATCTTCGTCCTCCCATTTGATCCCTAGGCCTTCTTTGGACCAAGTTCATCTCGTTCGCCCATCTTCGTCCTCCCATTTGATCCCTAGGCTTTCCTTGGACCAAGTTCGTCTCGTTCGTCCATCTTCGTCCACCCATTTGATCCGTAGGCCTTCTTTGGACCAAGTTCGTCTCGTGCATCCCTTTTCGTCCTCCCATTTGATCCCTAGGCCTTCTTTGGACCAACTTCGCCTCGTTCCTCCATCTTCGTCCTCCCATTTGGTCCGTAGGCCTTCTTTGGACCAAGTTCGTCTCGTTCGTCCATCTTCGTCCTCCCATTTGATCCCTAGGCCTTGTTTGGACCAAGTTCGCTTCGTTCGTCCATCTTCGTCCTCCCATTTGATCCGTTGGGCTTGTTTGGACCAAGTTCGTCACGTTCGTCCATCTTCGTCCTCCCATTTGATCCGTTGGGCTTCTTTGGACCATGTTCGTCTCGTTCGTCCATCTTCGTCCTCCCATTTCATCCGTAGGCCTTCTTTGGACCAAGTTCGTCTCGTTCGTCCATCTTCGTCCTCCCATTTGATCCCTAGGCCTTCCTTGGACCAAGTTCGTCCATCTTCGTCCACCTATTTGATCCGTAGGCCTTCTTTGGACCAAGTTCGTCTCGTTCATCCCTTTTCGTCCTCCCATTTGATCCGTTGGGCTTCTTTGCACCAAGTTCGTCTCGTTCGTCCATCTTCGTCCTCCCATTTGATCCCTAGGCCTTCCTTGGACCAAGTTCGTCTCGTTCGTCCATCTTCGTCCTCCCATTTGATCCCTAGGCCTTATTTGGACTAAGTTCGTCTCGTTCGTCCATCTTCGTCCTCCCATTTGATCCCTAGGCTTTCCTTGGACCATGTTCGTCTCGTTCGTCCATCTTTGTCCACCCATTTGATCCGTAGGCCTTCTTTGGACCAAGTTCGTCTCGTGCTTCCCTTTTCGTCCTCCCATTTGATCCGTTGGGCTTCTTTGCACCACGTTCGTCTCGTTCGTCCATCTTCGTCCTCCCATTTGATCCGTAGGCCTTCTTTGGACCAAGTTCGCCTCGTTCGTCCATCTTCGTCCTCCCATTTGATCCCTAGGCCTTCTTTGGACCAAGTTCATCTCTTTCGTCCATCTTCGTCCTCCCATTTGATCCCTAGGCTTTCCTTGGACCAAGTTCGTCTCGTTCGTCCATCTTCGTCCACCCATTTGATCCGTAGGCCTTCTTTGGACCAAGTTCGTCTCGTGCATCCCTTTTCGTCCTCCCATTTGATCCGTTGGGCTTCTTTGCACCAAGTTCGTCTCGTTCGTCCATCTTCGTCCTCCCATTTGATCCCTAGGCCTTCTTTGGACCAAGTTCGCCTCGTTCGTCCATCTTCGTCCTCCCATTTGATCCCTAGGCCTTCTTTGGACCAAGTTCGGCTCGTTCGTCCATCTTCGTCCTCCCATTTGATCCGTAGGCCTTCTTTGGACCAACTTCGCCTCGTTCCTCTATCTTCGTCCTCCCATTTGATCCCTAGGCCTTCTTTGGACCAAGTTCGCCTCGTTCCTCCATCTTCGTCCTCCCATTTGATCCCTAGGCCTTCTTTGGACCAAGTTCATCTCGTTCGCCCATCTTCGTCCTCCCATTTGATCCCTAGGCTTTCCTTGGACCAAGTTCGTCTCGTTCGTCCATCTTCGTCCACCCATTTGATCCGTAGGCCTTCTTTGGACCAAGTTCGTCTCGTGCATCCCTTTTCGTCCTCCCATTTGATCCCTAGGCCTTCTTTGGACCAAGTTCGTCTCGTTCGTCCATCTTCGTCCTCCCATTTGATCCCTAGGCCTTCTTTGGACCAACTTCGCCTCGTTCCTCCATCTTCGTCCTCCCATTTGGTCCGTAGGCCTTCTTTGGACCAACTTCGTCTCGTTCGTCCATCTTCGTCCTCCCATTTGATCCGTAGGCCTTCTTTGGACCAAGTTCGTCTCGTGCATCCCTTTTCGTCCTCCCATTTGATCCGTTGGGCTTCTTTGCACCAAGTTCGTCTCGTTCGTCCATCTTCGTCCTCCCATTTGATCCCTAGGCCTTCTTTGGACCAAGTTCGCCTCGTTCGTCCATCTTCGTCCTCCCATTTGATCCCTAGGCCTTCTTTGGACCAAGTTCGTCTCGTTCGCCCATCTTCATCCTCCCATTTGATCCGTTGGGCTTCTTTGGACCAAGTTCGTCTCGTTCGTCCATCTTCGTCCTCCCATTTGATCCGTTGGGCTTCTTTGGACCAAGTTCGTCTCTTTCGTCGATCTTCGTCCTCCCATTTGATCCGTTGGGCTTCTTTGGACCAAGTTCGTCTCGTTCGTCCATCTTCGTCCACCCATTTGATCCGTAGGCCTTCTTTGGACCAAGTTTGTCTCATTCATCCCTTTTCGTCCTCCCATTTGATCCGTTGGGCTTCTTTGCACCGAGTTCGTCTCGTTCGTCCATCTTCGTCCTCCCATTTGATCCGTAGGCCTTCTTTGGACCAAGTTCGTCTCGTTCGTCCATCTTCGTCCTCCCATTTGATCCCTAGGCCTTCTTTGGACCAACTTCGCCTCGTTCCTCCATCTTCGTCCTCCCATTTGGTCCGTAGGCCTTCTATGGACCAAGTTCGTCTCGTTCGTCCATCTTCGTCCTCCCATTTGATCCCTAGGCCTTGTTTGGACCAAGTTCGCCTCGTTCGTCCATCTTCGTCCTCCCATTTGATCCGTTGGGCTTGTTTGGACCAAGTTCGTCTCGTTCGTCCATCTTCGTCCTCCCATTTGATCCGTTGGGCTTCTTTGGACCATGTTCGTCTCGTTCGTCCATCTTCGTCCTCCCATTTGATCCGTAGGCCTTCTTTGGACCAAGTTCGTCTCGTTCGTCCAACTTCGTCCTCCCATTTGATCCCTAGGCCTTCCTTGGACCAAGTTCGTCTTGTTCGTCCATCTTCGTCCACCTATTTGATCCGTAGGCCTTCTTTGGACCAAGTTCGTCTCGTTCATCCCTTTTCGTCCTCCCATTTGATCCGTTGGGCTACTTTGCACCAAGTTCGTCTCGTTCGTCCATCTTCGTCCTCCCATTTGATCCCTAGGCCTTCTTTGGACCAAGTTCGTCTCGTTCGTCCATCTTCGTCCTCCCATTTGATCCCTAGGCCTTCTTTGGACCAAGTTCGGCTCGTTCGTCCATCTTCGTCCTCCCATTTGATCCGTAGGCCTTCTATGGACCAAGTTCGCCTCGTTCCTCCATCTTCGTCCTCCCATTTGATCCCTAGGCCTTCTTTGGACCAAGTTCATCTCGTTCGTCCATCTTCGTCCTCCCATTTGATCCCTAGGCTTTCCTTGGACCAAGTTCGTCTCGTTCGTCCATCTTCGTCCACCCATTTGATCCGTAGGCCTTCTTTGGACCAAGTTCGTCTCGTGCATCCCTTTTCGTCCTCCCATTTGATCCCTAGGCCTTCTTTGGACCAAGTTCGTCTCGTTCGACCATCTTCGTCCTCCCATTTGATCCCTAGGCCTTCTTTGGACCAACTTCGCCTCGTTCCTCCATCTTCGTCCTCCCATTTGGTCCGTAGGCCTTCTTTGGACCAAGTTCGTCTCGTTCGTCCATCTTCGTCCTCCCATTTGATCCCTAGGCCTTGTTTGGACCAAGTTCGCTTCGTTCGTCCATCGTCGTCCTCCCATTTGATCCGTTGGGCTTGTTTAGACCAAGTTCGTCTCGTTCGTCCATCTTCGTCCTCCCATTTGATCCGTTGGGCTTCTTTGGACCATGTTCGTCTCGTTCGTCCATCTTCGTCCTCCCATTTGATCCGTAGGCCTTCTTTGGACCAAGTTCGTCTCGTTCGTCCATCTTCGTCCTCCCATTTGATCCCTAGGCCTTCCTTGGACCAAGTTCGTCCATCTTCGTCCACCTATTTGATCCGTAGGCCTTCTTTGGACCAAGTTCGTCTCGTTCATCCCTTTTCGTCCTCCCATTTGATCCGTTGGGCTTCTTTGCACCAAGTTCGTCTCGTTCGTCCATCTTCGTCCTCCCATTTGATCCCTAGGCCTTCTTTGGACCAAGTTCGTCTCGTTCGTCCATCTTCGTCCTCCCATTTGATCCCTAGGCCTTCTTTGGACCAAGTTCGCCTCGTTCGTCCATCTTCGTCCTCCCATTTGATCCGTTGGGCTTGTTTGGACCAAGTTCGTCTCGTTCGTCCATCTTCGTCCTCCCATTTGATCCGTTGGGCTTCTTTGGACCATGTTCGTCTCGTTCGTCCATCTTCGTCCTCCCATTTGATCCGTAGGCCTTCTTTGGACCAAGTTCGTCTTGTTCGTCCATCTTCGTCCACCCATTTGATCCGTAGGCCTTCTTTGGACCAAGTTCGTTTCGTTCATCCCTTTTCGTCCTCCCATTTGATCCGTTGGGCTTCTTTGCACCAAGTTCGTCTCGTTCGTCCATCTTCGTCCTCCCATTTGATCCCTAGGCCTTCTTTGGACCAAGTTCGTCTCGTTCGTCCATCTTCGTCCTCCCATTTGATCCCTAGGCTTTCTTTGGACCAAGTTCGTCTCGTTCGTCCATCTTTGTCCTCCAATTTGATTCGTAGGCCTTCTTTGGACCAAGTTCGCCTCGTTCCTCCATCTTCGTCCTCCCATTTGATCCCTAGGCCTTCTTTGGACCAAGTTCGCCTCGTTCGTCCGTCTTCGTCCTCCCATTTGATCCGTTGGGCTTCTTTGGACCAAGTTCGTCTCGTTCGTCCATCTTTGTCCTCCCATTTGATCCGTTGGCCTTCTTTGGACCAAGTTCGTCTCGTTCATCCATCTTCGTCCTCCCATTTGATCCGTAGGCCTTCCTTGGACCAAGTTCGTCTCGTTCGTCCATCTTCGTCCTCCCATTTGATCCCTAGGCTTTCCTTGGACCAAGTTCGTCTCGTTCGTCCATCTTTGTCCACCCATTTGATCCGTAGGCCTTCTTTGGACCAAGTTCGTCTCGTTCGTCCATCTTCGTCCTCCCATTTGATCCGTTGGGCTTCTTTGGACCATGTTCGTCTCGTTCGTCCATCTTCGTCCTCCCATTTGATCCGTAGGCCTTCTTTGGACCAAGTTCGTCTCGTTCGTCCATCTTCGTCCTCCCATTTGATCCCTAGGCCTTCCTTGGACCAAGTTCGTCTCGTTCGTCCATCTTCGTCCTCCCATTTGATCCCTAGGCTTTCCTTGGACCATGTTCGTCTCGTTCGTCCATCTTTGTCCACCCATTTGATCCGTAGGCCTTCTTTGGACCAAGTTCGTCTCGTGCTTCCCTTTTCGTCCTCCCATTTGATCCGTTGGGCTTCTTTGCACCACGTTCGTCTCGTTCGTCCATCTTCGTCCTCCCATTTGATCCGTAGGCCTTCTTTGGACCAAGTTCGCCTCGTTCGTCCATCTTCGTCCTCCCATTTGATCCCTAGGCCTTCTTTGGACCAAGTTCATCTCGTTCGTCCATCTTCGTCCTCCCATTTGATCCCTAGGCTTTCCTTGGACCAAGTTCGTCTCGTTCGTCCATCTTCGTCCACCCATTTGATCCGTAGGCCTTCTTTGGACCAAGTTCGTCTCGTGCATCCCTTTTCGTCCTCCCATTTGATCCGTTGGGCTTCTTTGCACCAAGTTCGTCTCGTTCGTCCATCTTCGTCCTCCCATTTGATCCCTAGGCCTTCTTTGGACCAAGTTCGCCTCGTTCGTCCATCTTCGTCCTCCCATTTGATCCCTAGGCCTTCTTTGGACCAAGTTCGTCTCGTTCGCCCATCTTCATCCTCCCATTTGATCCGTTGGGCTTCTTTGGACCAAGTTCGTCTCGTTCGTCCATCTTCGTCCTCCCATTTGATCCGTTGGGCTTCTTTGGACCAAGTTCGTCTCATTCGTCGATCTTCGTCCTCCCATTTGATCCGTTGGGCTTCTTTGGACCAAGTTCGTCTCGTTCGTCCATCTTCGTCCACCCATTTGATCCGTACGCCTTCTTTGGACCAAGTTCGTCTCGTTCATCCCTTTTCGTCCTCCCATTTGATCCGTTCGGCTTCTTTGCACCAAGTTCGTCTCGTTCGTCCATCTTCGTCCTCCCATTTGATCCGTAGGCCTTCTTTGGACCAAGTTCGCCTCGTTCGTCCATCTTCGTCCTCCCATTTGATCCCTAGGCCTTCTTTGGACCAAGTTCATCTCGTTCGTCCATCTTCGTCCTCCCATTTGATCCCTAGGCTTTCCTTGGACCAAGTTCGTCTCGTTCGTCCATCTTCGTCCACCCATTTGATCCGTAGGCCTTCTTTGGACCAAGTTCGTCTCGTGCATCCCTTTTCGTCCTCCCATTTGATCCGTTGGGCTTCTTTGCACCAAGTTCGTCTCGTTCGTCCATCTTCGTCCTCCCATTTGATCCCTAGGCCTTCTTTGGACCAAGTTCGCCTCGTTCGTCCATCTTCGTCCTCCCATTTGATCCCTAGGCCTTCTTTGGACAAAGTTCGTCTCGTTCGCCCATCTTCATCCTCCCATTTGATCCGTTGGGCTTCTTTGGACCAAGTTCGTCTCGTTCGTCCATCTTCGTCCTCCCATTTGATCCGTTGGGCTTCTTTGGACCAAGTTCGTCTCATTCGTCGATCTTCGTCCTCCCATTTGATCCGTTGGGCTTCTTTGGACCAAGTTCGTCTCGTTCGTCCATCTTCGTCCTCCCATTTGATCCCTAGGCCTTCTTTGGACCAAGTTCGTCTCGTTCGTCCATCTTCGTCCTCCCATTTGATCCCTAGGCCTTCTTTGGACCAACTTCGCCTCGTTCCTCCATCTTCGTCCTCCCATTTGGTCCGTAGGCCTTCTTTGGACCAAGTTCGTCTCGTTCGTCCATCTTCGTCCTCCCATTTGATCCCTAGGCCTTGTTTGGACCAAGTTCGCCTCGTTCGTCCATCTTCGTCCTCCCATTTGATCCGTTGGGCTTGTTTGGACCAAGTTCGTCTCGTTCGTCCATCTTCGTCCTCCCATTTGATCCGTTGGGCTTCTTTGGACCATGTTCGTCTCGTTCGTCCATCTTCGTCCTCCCATTTGATCCGTAGGCCTTCTTTGGACCAAGTTCGTCTTGTTCGTCCATCTTCGTCCACCCATTTGATCCGTAGGCCTTCTTTGGACCAAGTTCGTCTCGTTCATCCCTTTTCGTCCTCCCATTTGATCCGTTGGGCTTCTTTGCACCAAGTTCGTCTCGTTCGTCCATCTTCGTCCTCCCATTTGATCCCTAGGCCTTCTTTGGACCAAGTTCGTCTCGTTCGTCCATCTTCGTCCTCCCATTTGATCCCTAGGCTTTCTTTGGACCAAGTTCGTCTCGTTCGTCCATCTTTGTCCTCCAATTTGATTCGTAGGCCTTCTTTGGACCAAGTTCGCCTCGTTCCTCCATCTTCGTCCTCCCATTTGATCCCTAGGCCTTCTTTGGACCAAGTTCGCCTCGTTCGTCCGTCTTCGTCCTCCCATTTGATCCGTTGGGCTTCTTTGGACCAAGTTCGTCTCGTTCGTCCATCTTTGTCCTCCCATTTGATCCGTTGGCCTTCTTTGGACCAAGTTCGTCTCGTTCATCCATCTTCGTCCTCCCATTTGATCCGTAGGCCTTCCTTGGACCAAGTTCGTCTCGTTCGTCCATCTTCGTCCTCCCATTTGATCCCTAGGCTTTCCTTGGACCAAGTTCGTCTCGTTCGTCCATCTTTGTCCACCCATTTGATCCGTAGGCCTTCTTTGGACCAAGTTCGTCTCGTTCGTCCATCTTCGTCCTCCCATTTGATCCGTTGGGCTTCTTTGGACCATGTTCGTCTCGTTCGTCCATCTTCGTCCTCCCATTTGATCCGTAGGCCTTCTTTGGACCAAGTTCGTCTCGTTCGTCCATCTTCGTCCTCCCATTTGATCCCTAGGCCTTCCTTGGACCAAGTTCGTCTCGTTCGTCCATCTTCGTCCTCCCATTTGATCCCTAGGCTTTCCTTGGACCATGTTCGTCTCGTTCGTCCATCTTTGTCCACCCATTTGATCCGTAGGCCTTCTTTGGACCAAGTTCGTCTCGTGCTTCCCTTTTCGTCCTCCCATTTGATCCGTTGGGCTTCTTTGCACCACGTTCGTCTCGTTCGTCCATCTTCGTCCTCCCATTTGATCCGTAGGCCTTCTTTGGACCAAGTTCGCCTCGTTCGTCCATCTTCGTCCTCCCATTTGATCCCTAGGCCTTCTTTGGACCAAGTTCATCTCGTTCGTCCATCTTCGTCCTCCCATTTGATCCCTAGGCTTTCCTTGGACCAAGTTCGTCTCGTTCGTCCATCTTCGTCCACCCATTTGATCCGTAGGCCTTCTTTGGACCAAGTTCGTCTCGTGCATCCCTTTTCGTCCTCCCATTTGATCCGTTGGGCTTCTTTGCACCAAGTTCGTCTCGTTCGTCCATCTTCGTCCTCCCATTTGATCCCTAGGCCTTCTTTGGACCAAGTTCGCCTCGTTCGTCCATCTTCGTCCTCCCATTTGATCCCTAGGCCTTCTTTGGACCAAGTTCGTCTCGTTCGCCCATCTTCATCCTCCCATTTGATCCGTTGGGCTTCTTTGGACCAAGTTCGTCTCGTTCGTCCATCTTCGTCCTCCCATTTGATCCGTTGGGCTTCTTTGGACCAAGTTCGTCTCATTCGTCGATCTTCGTCCTCCCATTTGATCCGTTGGGCTTCTTTGGACCAAGTTCGTCTCGTTCGTCCATCTTCGTCCACCCATTTGATCCGTAGGCCTTCTTTGGACCAAGTTCGTCTCGTTCATCCCTTTTCGTCCTCCCATTTGATCCGTTGGGCTTCTTTGCACCAAGTTCGTCTCGTTCGTCCATCTTCGTCCTCCCATTTGATCCGTAGGCCTTCTTTGGACCAAGTTCGCCTCGTTCGTCCATCTTCGTCCTCCCATTTGATCCCTAGGCCTTCTTTGGACCAAGTTCATCTCGTTCGTCCATCTTCGTCCTCCCATTTGATCCCGAGGCTTTCCTTGGACCAAGTTCGTCTCGTTCGTCCATCTTCGTCCACCCATTTGATCCGTAGGCCTTCTTTGGACCAAGTTCGTCTCGTGCATCCCTTTTCGTCCTCCCATTTGATCCGTTGGGCTTCTTTGCACCAAGTTCGTCTCGTTCGTCCATCTTCGTCCTCCCATTTGATCCCTAGGCCTTCTTTGGACCAAGTTCGCCTCGTTCGTCCATCTTCGTCCTCCCATTTGATCCCTAGGCCTTCTTTGGACAAAGTTCGTCTCGTTCGCCCATCTTCGTCCTCCCATTTGATCCGTTGGGCTTCTTTGGACCAAGTTCGTCTCATTCGTCGATCTTCGTCCTCCCATTTGATCCGTTGGGCTTCTTTGGACCAAGTTCGTCTCGTTCGTCCATCTTCGTCCTCCCATTTGATCCCTAGGCCTTCTTTGGACCAAGTTCGTCTCGTTCGTCCATCTTCGTCCTCCCATTTGATCCCTAGGCCTTCTTTGGACCAACTTCGCCTCGTTCCTCCATCTTCGTCCTCCCATTTGGTCCGTAGGCCTTCTTTGGACCAAGTTCGTCTCGTTCGTCCATCTTCGTCCTCCCATTTGATCCCTAGGCCTTGTTTGGACCAAGTTCGCCTCGTTCGTCCATCTTCGTCCTCCCATTTGATCCGTTGGGCTTGTTTGGACTAAGTTCGTCTCGTTCGTCCATCTTCGTCCTCCCATTTGATCCGTTGGGCTTCTTTGGACCATGTTCGTCTCGTTCGTCCATCTTCGTCCTCCCATTTGATCCGTAGGCCTTCTTTGGACCAAGTTCGTCTCGTTCGTCCATCTTCGTCCTCCCATTTGATCCCTAGGCCTTCCTTGGACCAAGTTCGTCTCGTTCGTCCATCTTCGTCCTCCCATTTGATCCCTAGGCTTTCCTTGGACCATGTTCGTCTCGTTCGTCCATCTTTGTCCACCCATTTGATCCGTAGGCCTTCTTTGGACCAAGTTCGTCTCGTGCTTCCCTTTTCGTCCTCCCATTTGATCCGTTGGGCTTCTTTGCACCACGTTCGTCTCGTTCGTCCATCTTCGTCCTCCCATTTGATCCGTAGGCCTTCTTTGGACCAAGTTCGCCTCGTTCGTCCATCTTCGTCCTCCCATTTGATCCCTAGGCCTTCTTTGGACCAAGTTCATCTCGTTCGTCCATCTTCGTCCTCCCATTTGATCCCTAGGCTTTCCTTGGACCAAGTTCGTCTCGTTCGTCCATCTTCGTCCACCCATTTGATCCGTAGGCCTTCTTTGGACCAAGTTCGTCTCGTGCATCCCTTTTCGTCCTCCCATTTGATCCGTTGGGCTTCTTTGCACCAAGTTCGTCTCGTTCGTCCATCTTCGTCCTCCCATTTGATCCCTAGGCCTTCTTTGGACCAAGTTCGCCTCGTTCGTCCATCTTCGTCCTCCCATTTGATCCCTAGGCCTTCTTTGGACCAAGTTCGTCTCGTTCGCCCATCTTCATCCTCCCATTTGATCCGTTGGGCTTCTTTGGACCAAGTTCGTCTCGTTCGTCCATCTTCGTCCTCCCATTTGATCCGTTGGGCTTCTTTGGACCAAGTTCGTCTCATTCGTCGATCTTCGTCCTCCCATTTGATCCGTTGGGCTTCTTTGGACCAAGTTCGTCTCGTTCGTCCATCTTCGTCCACCCATTTGATCCGTAGGCCTTCTTTGGACCAAGTTCGTCTCGTTCATCCCTTTTCGTCCTCCCATTTGATCCGTTGGGCTTCTTTGCACCAAGTTCGTCTCGTTCGTCCATCTTCGTCCTCCCATTTGATCCGTAGGCCTTCTTTGGACCAAGTTCGCCTCGTTCGTCCATCTTCGTCCTCCCATTTGATCCCTAGGCCTTCTTTGGACCAAGTTCATCTCGTTCGTCCATCTTCGTCCTCCCATTTGATCCCTAGGCTTTCCTTGGACCAAGTTCGTCTCGTTCGTCCATCTTCGTCCACCCATTTGATCCGTAGGCCTTCTTTGGACCAAGTTCGTCTCGTGCATCCCTTTTCGTCCTCCCATTTGATCCGTTGGGCTTCTTTGCACCAAGTTCGTCTCGTTCGTCCATCTTCGTCCTCCCATTTGATCCCTAGGCCTTCTTTGGACCAAGTTCGCCTCGTTCGTCCATCTTCGTCCTCCCATTTGATCCCTAGGCCTTCTTTGGACAAAGTTCGTCTCGTTCGCCCATCTTCATCCTCCCATTTGATCCGTTGGGCTTCTTTGGACCAAGTTCGTCTCGTTCGTCCATCTTCGTCCTCCCATTTGATCCGTTGGGCTTCTTTGGACCAAGTTCGTCTCATTCGTCGATCTTCGTCCTCCCATTTGATCCGTTGGGCTTCTTTGGACCAAGTTCGTCTCGTTCGTCCATCTTCGTCCTCCCATTTGATCCCTAGGCCTTCTTTGGACCAAGTTCGTCTCGTTCGTCCATCTTCGTCCTCCCATTTGATCCCTAGGCCTTCTTTGGACCAACTTCGCCTCGTTCCTCCATCTTCGTCCTCCCATTTGGTCCGTAGGCCTTCTTTGGACCAAGTTCGTCTCGTTCGTCCATCTTCGTCCTCCCATTTGATCCCTAGGCCTTGTTTGGACCAAGTTCGCCTCGTTCGTCCATCTTCGT
Organism: Glycyrrhiza uralensis; assembly: GCA_030159175.1. Classification (NCBI taxonomy): domain Eukaryota; kingdom Viridiplantae; phylum Streptophyta; class Magnoliopsida; order Fabales; family Fabaceae; genus Glycyrrhiza; species Glycyrrhiza uralensis. The sequence goes on from BRZY01000002.1 coordinate 16,021,728, forward strand.
CCTCCCATTTGATCCGTTGGGCTTGTTTGGACCAAGTTCGTCTCGTTCGTCCATCTTCGTCCTCCCATTTGATCCGTTGGGCTTCTTTGGACCATGTTCGTCTCGTTCGTCCATCTTCGTCCTCCCATTTGATCCGTAGGCCTTCTTTGGACCAAGTTCGTCTTGTTCGTCCATCTTCGTCCACCCATTTGATCCGTAGGCCTTCTTTGGACCAAGTTCGTCTCGTTCATCCCTTTTCGTCCTCCCATTTGATCCGTTGGGCTTCTTTGCACCAAGTTCGTCTCGTTCGTCCATCTTCGTCCTCCCATTTGATCCCTAGGCCTTCTTTGGACCAAGTTCGTCTCGTTCGTCCATCTTCGTCCTCCCATTTGATCCCTAGGCTTTCTTTGGACCAAGTTCGTCTCGTTCGTCCATCTTTGTCCTCCAATTTGATTCGTAGGCCTTCTTTGGACCAAGTTCGCCTCGTTCCTCCATCTTCGTCCTCCCATTTGATCCCTAGGCCTTCTTTGGACCAAGTTCGCCTCGTTCGTCCGTCTTCGTCCTCCCATTTGATCCGTTGGGCTTCTTTGGACCAAGTTCGTCTCGTTCGTCCATCTTTGTCCTCCCATTTGATCCGTTGGCCTTCTTTGGACCAAGTTCGTCTCGTTCATCCATCTTCGTCCTCCCATTTGATCCGTAGGCCTTCCTTGGACCAAGTTCGTCTCGTTCGTCCATCTTCGTCCTCCCATTTGATCCCTAGGCTTTCCTTGGACCAAGTTCGTCTCGTTCGTCCATCTTTGTCCACCCATTTGATCCGTAGGCCTTCTTTGGACCAAGTTCGTCTCGTTCGTCCATCTTCGTCCTCCCATTTGATCCGTTGGGCTTCTTTGGACCATGTTCGTCTCGTTCGTCCATCTTCGTCCTCCCATTTGATCCGTAGGCCTTCTTTGGACCAAGTTCGTCTCGTTCGTCCATCTTCGTCCTCCCATTTGATCCCTAGGCCTTCCTTGGACCAAGTTCGTCTCGTTCGTCCATCTTCGTCCTCCCATTTGATCCCTAGGCTTTCCTTGGACCATGTTCGTCTCGTTCGTCCATCTTTGTCCACCCATTTGATCCGTAGGCCTTCTTTGGACCAAGTTCGTCTCGTGCTTCCCTTTTCGTCCTCCCATTTGATCCGTTGGGCTTCTTTGCACCACGTTCGTCTCGTTCGTCCATCTTCGTCCTCCCATTTGATCCGTAGGCCTTCTTTGGACCAAGTTCGCCTCGTTCGTCCATCTTCGTCCTCCCATTTGATCCCTAGGCCTTCTTTGGACCAAGTTCATCTCGTTCGTCCATCTTCGTCCTCCCATTTGATCCCTAGGCTTTCCTTGGACCAAGTTCGTCTCGTTCGTCCATCTTCGTCCACCCATTTGATCCGTAGGCCTTCTTTGGACCAAGTTCGTCTCGTGCATCCCTTTTCGTCCTCCCATTTGATCCGTTGGGCTTCTTTGCACCAAGTTCGTCTCGTTCGTCCATCTTCGTCCTCCCATTTGATCCCTAGGCCTTCTTTGGACCAAGTTCGCCTCGTTCGTCCATCTTCGTCCTCCCATTTGATCCCTAGGCCTTCTTTGGACCAAGTTCGTCTCGTTCGCCCATCTTCATCCTCCCATTTGATCCGTTGGGCTTCTTTGGACCAAGTTCGTCTCGTTCGTCCATCTTCGTCCTCCCATTTGATCCGTTGGGCTTCTTTGGACCAAGTTCGTCTCATTCGTCGATCTTCGTCCTCCCATTTGATCCGTTGGGCTTCTTTGGACCAAGTTCGTCTCGTTCGTCCATCTTCGTCCACCCATTTGATCCGTAGGCCTTCTTTGGACCAAGTTCGTCTCGTTCATCCCTTTTCGTCCTCCCATTTGATCCGTTGGGCTTCTTTGCACCAAGTTCGTCTCGTTCGTCCATCTTCGTCCTCCCATTTGATCCGTAGGCCTTCTTTGGACCAAGTTCGCCTCGTTCGTCCATCTTCGTCCTCCCATTTGATCCCTAGGCCTTCTTTGGACCAAGTTCATCTCGTTCGTCCATCTTCGTCCTCCCATTTGATCCCGAGGCTTTCCTTGGACCAAGTTCGTCTCGTTCGTCCATCTTCGTCCACCCATTTGATCCGTAGGCCTTCTTTGGACCAAGTTCGTCTCGTGCATCCCTTTTCGTCCTCCCATTTGATCCGTTGGGCTTCTTTGCACCAAGTTCGTCTCGTTCGTCCATCTTCGTCCTCCCATTTGATCCCTAGGCCTTCTTTGGACCAAGTTCGCCTCGTTCGTCCATCTTCGTCCTCCCATTTGATCCCTAGGCCTTCTTTGGACAAAGTTCGTCTCGTTCGCCCATCTTCGTCCTCCCATTTGATCCGTTGGGCTTCTTTGGACCAAGTTCGTCTCATTCGTCGATCTTCGTCCTCCCATTTGATCCGTTGGGCTTCTTTGGACCAAGTTCGTCTCGTTCGTCCATCTTCGTCCTCCCATTTGATCCCTAGGCCTTCTTTGGACCAAGTTCGTCTCGTTCGTCCATCTTCGTCCTCCCATTTGATCCCTAGGCCTTCTTTGGACCAACTTCGCCTCGTTCCTCCATCTTCGTCCTCCCATTTGGTCCGTAGGCCTTCTTTGGACCAAGTTCGTCTCGTTCGTCCATCTTCGTCCTCCCATTTGATCCCTAGGCCTTGTTTGGACCAAGTTCGCCTCGTTCGTCCATCTTCGTCCTCCCATTTGATCCGTTGGGCTTGTTTGGACTAAGTTCGTCTCGTTCGTCCATCTTCGTCCTCCCATTTGATCCGTTGGGCTTCTTTGGACCATGTTCGTCTCGTTCGTCCATCTTCGTCCTCCCATTTGATCCGTAGGCCTTCTTTGGACCAAGTTCGTCTCGTTCGTCCATCTTCGTCCTCCCATTTGATCCCTAGGCCTTCTTTGGACCAAGTTCGTCTCGTTCGTCCATCTTCGTCCTCCCATTTGATCCCTAGGCCTTCTTTGGACCAAGTTCGTCTCGTTCGTCCATCTTTGTCCTCCCATTTGATTCGTAGGCCTTCTTTGGACCAAGTTCGCCTCGTTCCTCCATCTTCGTCCTCCCATTTGATCCCTAGGCCTTCTTTGGACCAAGTTCGCCTCGTTCGTCCATCTTCGTCCACCCATTTGATCCGTTGGGCTTGTTTGGACCAAGTTCGTCTCGTTCGCCCATCTTCATCCTCCCATTTGATCCGTTGGGCTTCTTTGGACCAAGTTCGTCTCGTTCGTCCATCTTCGTCCTCCCATTTGATCCGTTGGGCTTCTTTGGACCAAGTTCGTCTCATTCGTCGATCTTCGTCCTCCCATTTGATCCGTTGGGCTTCTTTGGACCAAGTTCGTCTCGTTCGTCCATCTTCGTCCACCCATTTGATCCGTAGGCCTTCTTTGGACCAAGTTCGTCTCGTGCATCCCTTTTCGTCCTCCCATTTATCCGTTGGGCTTCTTTGCACCAAGTTCGTCTCGTTCGTCCATCTTCGTCCTCCCATTTGATCCCTAGGCCTTCTTTGGACCAAGTTCGCCTCGTTCGTCCATCTTCGTCCTCCCATTTGATCCCTAGGCCTTCTTTGGACAAAGTTCGTCTCGTTCGCCCATCTTCATCCTCCCATTTGATCCGTTGGGCTTCTTTGGACCAAGTTCGTCTCGTTCGTCCATCTTCGTCCTCCCATTTGATCCGTTGGGCTTCTTTGGACCAAGTTCGTCTCATTCGTCGATCTTCGTCCTCCCATTTGATCCGTTGGGCTTCTTTGGACCAAGTTCGTCTCGTTCGTCCATCTTCGTCCTCCCATTTGATCCCTAGGCCTTCTTTGGACCAAGTTCGTCTCGTTCGTCCATCTTCGTCCTCCCATTTGATCCCTAGGCCTTCTTTGGACCAACTTCGCCTCGTTCCTCCATCTTCGTCCTCCCATTTGGTCCGTAGGCCTTCTTTGGACCAAGTTCGTCTCGTTCGTCCATCTTCGTCCTCCCATTTGATCCCTAGGCCTTGTTTGGACCAAGTTCGCCTCGTTCGTCCATCTTCGTCCTCCCATTTGATCCGTTGGGCTTGTTTGGACCAAGTTCGTCTCGTTCGTCCATCTTCGTCCTCCCATTTGATCCGTAGGCCTTCTTTGGACCAAGTTCGTCTTGTTCGTCCATCTTCGTCCACCCATTTGATCCGTAGGCCTTCTTTGGACCAAGTTCGTCTCGTTCATCCCTTTTCGTCCTCCCATTTGATCCGTTGGGCTTCTTTGCACCAAGTTCGTCTCGTTCGTCCATCTTCGTCCTCCCATTTGATCCCTAGGCCTTCTTTGGACCAAGTTCGTCTCGTTCGTCCATCTTCGTCCTCCCATTTGATCCCTAGGCTTTCTTTGGACCAAGTTCGTCTCGTTCGTCCATCTTTGTCCTCCAATTTGATTCGTAGGCCTTCTTTGGACCAAGTTCGCCTCGTTCCTCCATCTTCGTCCTCCCATTTGATCCCTAGGCCTTCTTTGGACCAAGTTCGCCTCGTTCGTCCGTCTTCGTCCTCCCATTTGATCCGTTGGGCTTCTTTGGACCAAGTTCGTCTCGTTCGTCCATCTTTGTCCTCCCATTTGATCCGTTGGCCTTCTTTGGACCAAGTTCGTCTCGTTCCTCCATCTTCGTCCTCCCATTTGATCCGTAGGCCTTCCTTGGACCAAGTTCGTCTCGTTCGTCCATCTTCGTCCTCCCATTTGATCCCTAGGCTTTCCTTGGACCAAGTTCGTCTCGTTCGTCCATCTTTGTCCACCCATTTGATCCGTAGGCCTTCTTTGGACCAAGTTCGTCTCGTTCGTCCATCTTCGTCCTCCCATTTGATCCGTTGGGCTTCTTTGGACCATGTTCGTCTCGTTCGTCCATCTTCGTCCTCCCATTTGATCCGTAGGCCTTCTTTGGACCAAGTTCGTCTCGTTCGTCCATCTTCGTCCTCCCATTTGATCCCTAGGCCTTCCTTGGACCAAGTTCGTCTCGTTCGTCCATCTTTGTCCTCCCATTTGATCCCTAGGCTTTCCTTGGACCATGTTCGTCTCGTTCGTCCATCTTTGTCCACCCATTTGATCCGTAGGCCTTCTTTGGACCAAGTTCGTCTCGTGCTTCCCTTTTCGTCCTCCCATTTGATCCGTTGGGCTTCTTTGCACCACGTTCGTCTCGTTCGTCCATCTTCGTCCTCCCATTTGATCCGTAGGCCTTCTTTGGACCAAGTTCGCCTCGTTCGTCCATCTTCGTCCTCCCATTTGATCCCTAGGCCTTCTTTGGACCAAGTTCATCTCGTTCGTCCATCTTCGTCCTCCCATTTGATCCCTAGGCTTTCCTTGGACCAAGTTCGTCTCGTTCGTCCATCTTCGTCCACCCATTTGATCCGTAGGCCTTCTTTGGACCAAGTTCGTCTCGTGCATCCCTTTTCGTCCTCCCAATTGATCCGTTGGGCTTCTTTGCACCAAGTTCGTCTCGTTCGTCCATCTTCGTCCTCCCATTTGATCCCTAGGCCTTCTTTGGACCAAGTTCGCCTCGTTCGTCCATCTTCGTCCTCCCATTTGATCCCTAGGCCTTCTTTGGACCAAGTTCGTCTCGTTCGCCCATCTTCATCCTCCCATTTGATCCGTTGGGCTTCTTTGGACCAAGTTCGTCTCGTTCGTCCATCTTCGTCCTCCCATTTGATCCGTTGGGCTTCTTTGGACCAAGTTCGTCTCATTCGTCGATCTTCGTCCTCCCATTTGATCCGTTGGGCTTCTTTGGACCAAGTTCGTCTCGTTCGTCCATCTTCGTCCACCCATTTGATCCGTAGGCCTTCTTTGGACCAAGTTCGTCTCGTTCATCCCTTTTCGTCCTCCCATTTGATCCGTTGGGCTTCTTTGCACCAAGTTCGTCTCGTTCGTCCATCTTCGTCCTCCCATTTGATCCGTAGGCCTTCTTTGGACCAAGTTCGCCTCGTTCGTCCATCTTCGTCCTCCCATTTGATCCCTAGGCCTTCTTTGGACCAAGTTCATCTCGTTCGTCCATCTTCGTCCTCCCATTTGATCCCTAGGCTTTCCTTGGACCAAGTTCGTCTCGTTCGTCCATCTTCGTCCACCCATTTGATCCGTAGGCCTTCTTTGGACCAAGTTCGTCTCGTGCATCCCTTTTCGTCCTCCCATTTGATCCGTTGGGCTTCTTTGCACCAAGTTCGTCTCGTTCGTCCATCTTCGTCCTCCCATTTGATCCCTAGGCCTTCTTTGGACCAAGTTCGCCTCGTTCGTCCATCTTCGTCCTCCCATTTGATCCCTAGGCCTTCTTTGGACAAAGTTCGTCTCGTTCGCCCATCTTCGTCCTCCCATTTGATCTGTTGGGCTTCTTTGGACCAAGTTCGTCTCATTCGTCGATCTTCGTCCTCCCATTTGATCCGTTGGGCTTCTTTGGACCAAGTTCGTCTCGTTCGTCCATCTTCGTCCTCCCATTTGATCCCTAGGCCTTCTTTGGACCAAGTTCGTCTCGTTCGTCCATCTTCGTCCTCCCATTTGATCCCTAGGCCTTCTTTGGACCAACTTCGCCTCGTTCCTCCATCTTCGTCCTCCCATTTGGTCCGTAGGCCTTCTTTGGACCAAGTTCGTCTCGTTCGTCCATCTTCGTCCTCCCATTTGATCCCTAGGCCTTGTTTGGACCAAGTTCGCCTCGTTCGTCCATCTTCGTCCTCCCATTTGATCCGTTGGGCTTGTTTGGACTAAGTTCGTCTCGTTCGTCCATCTTCGTCCTCCCATTTGATCCGTTGGGCTTCTTTTGACCATGTTCGTCTCGTTCGTCCATCTTCGTCCTCCCATTTGATCCGTAGGCCTTCTTTGGACCAAGTTCGTCTCGTTCGTCCATCTTCGTCCTCCCATTTGATCCCTAGGCCTTCTTTGGACCAAGTTCGTCTCGTTCGTCCATCTTCGTCCTCCCATTTGATCCCTAGGCCTTCTTTGGACCAAGTTCGTCTCGTTCGTCCATCTTTGTCCTCCCATTTGATTCGTAGGCCTTCTTTGGACCAAGTTCGCCTCGTTCCTCCATCTTCGTCCTCCCATTTGATCCCTAGGCCTTCTTTGGACCAAGTTCGCCTCGTTCGTCCATCTTCGTCCACCCATTTGATCCGTTGGGCTTGTTTGGACCAAGTTCGTCTCGTTCGCCCATCTTCATCCTCCCATTTGATCCGTTGGGCTTCTTTGGACCAAGTTCGTCTCGTTCGTCCATCTTCGTCCTCCCATTTGATCCGTTGGGCTTCTTTGGACCAAGTTCGTCTCATTCGTCGATCTTCGTCCTCCCATTTGATCCGTTGGGCTTCTTTGGACCAAGTTCGTCTCGTTCGTCCATCTTCGTCCACCCATTTGATCCGTAGGCCTTCTTTGGACCAAGTTCGTCTCGTGCATCCCTTTTCGTCCTCCCATTTATCCGTTGGGCTTCTTTGCACCAAGTTCGTCTCGTTCGTCCTTCTTCGTCCTCCCATTTGATCCCTAGGCCTTCTTTGGACCAAGTTCGTCTCGTTCGTCCATCTTCGTCCTCCCATTTGATCCCTAGGCCATCTTTGGACCAACTTCGCCTCGTTCCTCCATCTTCGTCCTCCCATTTGGTCCGTAGGCCTTCTTTGGACCAAGTTCGTCTCGTTCGCCCATCTTCGTCCTCCCATTTGATCCCTAGGCCTTGTTTGGACCAAGTTCGCTTCGTTCGTCCATCTTCGTCCTCCCATTTGATCCGTTGGGCTTGTTTGGACCAAGTTCGTCTCGTTCGTCCATCTTCGTCCTCCCATTTGATCCGTTGGGCTTCTTTGGACCATGTTCGTCTCGTTCGTCCATCTTCGTCCTCCCATTTGATCCGTAGGCCTTCTTTGGACCAAGTTCGTCTCGTTCGTCCATCTTCGTCCTCCCAGTTGATCCCTAGGCCTTCCTTGGACCAAGTTCGTCCATCTTCGTCCACCTATTTGATCCGTAGGCCTTCTTTGGACCAAGTTCGTCTCGTTCATCCCTTTTCGTCCTCCCATTTGATCCGTTGGGCTTCTTTGCACCAAGTTCGTCTCGTTCGTCCATCTTCGTCCTCCCATTTGATCCCTAGGCCTTCTTTGGACCAAGTTCGTCTCGTTCGTCCATCTTCGTCCTCCCATTTGATCCCTAGGCCTTCTTTGGACCAAGTTCGTCTCGTTCGTCCATCTTTGCCCTCCCATTTGATTCGTAGGCCTTCTTTGGACCAAGTTCGCCTCGTTCGTCCATCTTCGTCCTCCCATTTGATCCCTAGGCCTTCTTTGGACCAAGTTCGTCTCGTTCGTCCATCTTCGTCCTCCCATTTGATCCGTTGGGCTTCTTTGGACCAAGTTCGTCTCATTCGTCGATCTTCGTCCTCCCATTTGATCCGTTGGGCTTCTTTGGACCAAGTTCGTCTCGTTCGTCCATCTTCGTCCACCCATTTGATCCGTAGGCCTTCTTTGGACCAAGTTCGTCTCGTGCATCCCTTTTCGTCCTCCCATTTGATCCGTTGGGCTTCTTTGCACCAAGTTCGTCTCGTTCGTCCTTCTTCGTCCTCCCATTTGATCCCTAGGCCTTCTTTGGACCAAGTTCGTCTCGTTCGTCCATCTTCGTCCTCCCATTTGATCCCTAGGCCATCTTTGGACCAACTTCGCCTCGTTCCTCCATCTTCGTCCTCCCATTTGGTCCGTAGGCCTTCTTTGGACCAAGTTCGTCTCGTTCGCCCATCTTCGTCCTCCCATTTGATCCCTAGGCCTTGTTTGGACCAAGTTCGCTTCGTTCGTCCATCTTCGTCCTCCCATTTGATCCGTTGGGCTTGTTTGGACCAAGTTCGTCTCGTTCGTCCATCTTCGTCCTCCCATTTGATCCGTTGGGCTTCTTTGGACCATGTTCGTCTCGTTCGTCCATCTTCGTCCTCCCATTTGATCCGTAGGCCTTCTTTGGACCAAGTTCGTCTCGTTCGTCCATCTTCGTCCTCCCAGTTGATCCCTAGGCCTTCCTTGGACCAAGTTCGTCCATCTTCGTCCACCTATTTGATCCGTAGGCCTTCTTTGGACCAAGTTCGTCTCGTTCATCCCTTTTCGTCCTCCCATTTGATCCGTTGGGCTTCTTTGCACCAAGTTCGTCTCGTTCGTCCATCTTCGTCCTCCCATTTGATCCCTAGGCCTTCTTTGGACCAAGTTCGTCTCGTTCGTCCATCTTCGTCCTCCCATTTGATCCCTAGGCCTTCTTTGGACCAAGTTCGTCTCGTTCGTCCATCTTTGTCCTCCCATTTGATTCGTAGGCCTTCTTTGGACCAAGTTCGCCTCGTTCGTCCATCTTCGTCCTCCCATTTGATCCCTAGGCCTTCTTTGGACCAAGTTCGTCTCGTTCGCCCATCTTCATCCTCCATTTGATCCGTTGGGCTTCTTTGGACCAAGTTCGTCTCGTTCGTCCATCTTCGTCCTCCCATTTGATCCGTTGGGCTTCTTTGGACCGAGTTCGTCTCCTTCGTCGATCTTCGTCCTCCCATTTGATCCGTTGGGCTTCTTTGGACCAAGTTCGTCTCGTTCGTCCATCTTCGTCCACCCATTTGATCCGTAGGCCTTCTTTGGACCAAGTTCGTCTCGTTCATCCCTTTTCGTCCTCCCATTTGATCCGTTCTTCTTTGCACCAAGTTCGTCTCGTTCGTCCATCTTCGTCCTCCCATTTGATCCCTAGGCCTTCTTTGGACCAAGTTCGTCTCGTTCGTCCATCTTCGTCCCTCCCATTTGATCCCTAGGCCTTCTTTGGACCAACTTCGCCTCGTTCCTCCATCTTCGTCCTCCCCCATTTGGTCCGTAGGCCTTCTTTGACCAAGTTCGTCTCGTTCGTCCATCTTCGTCTTCCCATTTGATCCCTAGGCCTTGTTTGGACCATGTTCGCCTCGTTCGTCCATCTTCGTCCTCCCATTTGATCCGTTGGGCTGTTTGGACCAAGTTCGCCTCGTTCGTCCATCTTCGTCCCTCCCATTTGATCCGTTGGGCTTGTTTGGACCAAGTTCGTCTCGTTCGTCCATCTTCGTCCTCCCATTTGATCCGTTGGGCTTCTTTGGACCATGTTCGTCTCGTTCGTCCATCTTCGTCCTCCCATTTGATCCGTAGGCCTTCTTTGGACCAAGTTCATCTCGTTCGTCCATCTTCGTCCACCTATTTGATCCGTAGGCCTTCTTTGGACCAAGTTCGTCTCGTTCATCCCTTTTCGTCCTCCCATTTGATCCGTTGGGCTTCTTTGCACCAAGTTCGTCTCGTTCGTCCATCTTCGTCCTCCCATTTGATCCCTAGGCCTTCTTTGGACCAAGTTCGACTCGTTCGTCCATCTTCGTCCTCCCATTTGATCCCTAGGCCTTCTTTGGACCAAGTTCGCCTCGTTCGTCCATCTTCGTCCTCCCATTTGATCCCTAGGCCTTCTTTGGACCAAGTTCGCCTCGTTCCTCCATCTTCGTCCTCCCATTTGATCCCTAGGCCTTCTTTGGACCAAGTTCATCTCGTTCGTCCATCTTCGTCCTCCCATTTGTTCCCTAGGCTTTCCTTGGACCAAGTTCGTCTCGTTCGTCCATCTTCGTCCACCCATTTGATCCGTAGGCCTTCTTTGGACCAAGTTCGTCTCGTGCATCCCTTTTCGTCCTCCCATTTGATCCCTAGGCCTTCTTTGGACCAAGTTCGTCTCGTTCGTCCATCTTCGTCCTCCCATTTGATCCCTAGGCCTTCTTTGGACCAACTTCGCCTCGTTCCTCCATCTTCGTCCTCCCATTTGGTCCGTAGGCATTCTTTGGACCAAGTTCGTCTCGTTCGTCCATCTTCGTCCTCCCATTTGATCCCTAGGCCTTGTTTGGACCAAGTTCGCTTCGTTCGTCCATCTTCGTCCTCCCATTTGATCCGTTGGGCTTGTTTGGACCAAGTTCGTCTCGTTCGTCCATCTTCGTCCTCCCATTTGATCCGTTGGGCTTCTTTGGACCATGTTCGTCTCGTTCGTCCATCTTCGTCCTCCCATTTGATCCGTAGGCCTTCTTTGGACCAAGTTCGTCTCGTTCGTCCATCTTCGTCCTCCCATTTGATCCCTAGGCCTTCCTTGGACCAAGTTCGTCCATCTTCGTCCACCTATTTGATCCGTAGGCCTTCTTTGGACCAAGTTCGTCTCGTTCATCCCTTTTCGTCCTCTCATTTGATCCGTTGGGCTTCTTTGCACCAAGTTCGTCTCGTTCGTCCATCTTCGTCCTCCCATTTGATCCCTAGGCCTTCTTTGGACCAAGTTCGTCTCGTTCGTCCATCTTCGTCCTCCCATTTGATCCCTAGGCCTTCTTTGGACCAAGTTCGTCTCGTTCGTCCATCTTGGTCCTCCCATTTGATTCGTAGGCCTTCTTTGGACCAAGTTCGCCTCGTTCCTCCATCTTCGTCCTCCCATTTGATCCCTAGGCCTTCTTTGGACCAAGTTCGCCTCGTTCCTCCATCTTCGTCCTCCCATTTGATCCCTAGGCCTTCTTTGGACCAAGTTCGCCTCGTTCGTCCATCTTCGTCCTCCCATTTGATCCCTAGGCCTTCTTTGGACCAAGTTCGTCTCGTTCGCCCATCTTCATCCTCCCATTTGATCCGTTGGGCTTCTTTGGACCAAGTTCGTCTCGTTCGTCCATCTTCGTCCTCCCATTTGATCCCTAGGCCTTGTTTGGACCATGTTCGCCTCGTTCGTCCATCTTTGTCCACCCATTTGATCCGTAGGCCTTCTTTGGACCAAGTTCGTCTCGTTCGTCCATCTTCGTCCACCCATTTGATCCGTAGGCCTTCTTTGGACCAAGTTCGTCTCGTGCATCCCTTTTCGTCCTCCCATTTGATCCGTTGGGCTTCTTTGCACCAAGTTCGTCTCGTTCGTCCTTCTTCGTCCTCCCATTTGATCCCTAGGCCTTCTTTGGACCAAGTTCGTCTCGTTCGCCCATCTTCATCCTCCCATTTGATCCCTAAGCCTTCTTTGGACCAAGTTCGTCTCGTTCGTCCATCTTCGTCCTCCCATTTGATCCCTAGGCCTTCTTTGGACCAAGTTCGCCTCGTTCGTCCATCTTCGTCCTCCCATTTGATCCCTAGGCCTTCTTTGGACCAAGTTCGTCTCGTTCGCCCATCTTCATCCTCCCATTTGATCCCTAGGCCTTCTTTGGACCAAGTTCGCCTCGTTCGTCCATCTTCGTCCTCCCATTTGATCCGTTGGGCTTCTTTGGACCAAGTTCGTCTCATTCGTCGATCTTCGTCCTCCCATTTGATCCGTTGGGCTTCTTTGGACCAAGTTCGTCTCGTTCGTCCATCTTCGTCCACCCATTTGATCCGTAGGCCTTCTTTGGACCAAGTTCGTCTCGTGCATCCCTTTTCGTCCTCCCATTTATCCGTTGGGCTTCTTTGCACCAAGTTCGTCTCGTTCGTCCTTCTTCGTCCTCCCATTTGATCCCTAGGCCTTCTTTGGACCAAGTTCGTCTCGTTCGTCCATCTTCGTCCTCCCATTTGATCCCTAGGCCATCTTTGGACCAACTTCGCCTCGTTCCTCCATCTTCGTCCTCCCATTTGGTCCGTAGGCCTTCTTTGGACCAAGTTCGTCTCGTTCGCCCATCTTCGTCCTCCCATTTGATCCCTAGGCCTTGTTTGGACCAAGTTCGCTTCGTTCGTCCATCTTCGTCCTCCCATTTGATCCGTTGGGCTTGTTTGGACCAAGTTCGTCTCGTTCGTCCATCTTCGTCCTCCCATTTGATCCGTTGGGCTTCTTTGGACCATGTTCGTCTCGTTCGTCCATCTTCGTCCTCCCATTTGATCCGTAGGCCTTCTTTGGACCAAGTTCGTCTCGTTCGTCCATCTTCGTCCTCCCAGTTGATCCCTAGGCCTTCCTTGGACCAAGTTCGTCCATCTTCGTCCACCTATTTGATCCGTAGGCCTTCTTTGGACCAAGTTCGTCTCGTTCATCCCTTTTCGTCCTCCCATTTGATCCGTTGGGCTTCTTTGCACCAAGTTCGTCTCGTTCGTCCATCTTCGTCCTCCCATTTGATCCCTAGGCCTTCTTTGGACCAAGTTCGTCTCGTTCGTCCATCTTCGTCCTCCCATTTGATCCCTAGGCCTTCTTTGGACCAAGTTCGTCTCGTTCGTCCATCTTTGCCCTCCCATTTGATTCGTAGGCCTTCTTTGGACCAAGTTCGCCTCGTTCGTCCATCTTCGTCCTCCCATTTGATCCCTAGGCCTTCTTTGGACCAAGTTCGTCTCGTTCGTCCATCTTCGTCCTCCCATTTGATCCGTTGGGCTTCTTTGGACCAAGTTCGTCTCATTCGTCGATCTTCGTCCTCCCATTTGATCCGTTGGGCTTCTTTGGACCAAGTTCGTCTCGTTCGTCCATCTTCGTCCACCCATTTGATCCGTAGGCCTTCTTTGGACCAAGTTCGTCTCGTGCATCCCTTTTCGTCCTCCCATTTGATCCGTTGGGCTTCTTTGCACCAAGTTCGTCTCGTTCGTCCTTCTTCGTCCTCCCATTTGATCCCTAGGCCTTCTTTGGACCAAGTTCGTCTCGTTCGTCCATCTTCGTCCTCCCATTTGATCCCTAGGCCATCTTTGGACCAACTTCGCCTCGTTCCTCCATCTTCGTCCTCCCATTTGGTTCGTAGGCCTTCTTTGGACCAAGTTCGTCTCGTTCGCCCATCTTCGTCCTCCCATTTGATCCCTAGGCCTTGTTTGGACCAAGTTCGCTTCGTTCGTCCATCTTCGTCCTCCCATTTGATCCGTTGGGCTTGTTTGGACCAAGTTCGTCTCGTTCGTCCATCTTCGTCCTCCCATTTGATCCGTTGGGCTTCTTTGGACCATGTTCGTCTCGTTCGTCCATCTTCGTCCTCCCATTTGATCCGTAGGCCTTCTTTGGACCAAGTTCGTCTCGTTCGTCCATCTTCGTCCTCCCAGTTGATCCCTAGGCCTTCCTTGGACCAAGTTCGTCCATCTTCGTCCACCTATTTGATCCGTAGGCCTTCTTTGGACCAAGTTCGTCTCGTTCATCCCTTTTCGTCCTCCCATTTGATCCGTTGGGCTTCTTTGCACCAAGTTCGTCTCGTTCGTCCATCTTCGTCCTCCCATTTGATCCCTAGGCCTTCTTTGGACCAAGTTCGTCTCGTTCGTCCATCTTCGTCCTCCCATTTGATCCCTAGGCCTTCTTTGGACCAAGTTCGTCTCGTTCGTCCATCTTTGTCCTCCCATTTGATTCGTAGGCCTTCTTTGGACCAAGTTCGCCTCGTTCGTCCATCTTCGTCCTCCCATTTGATCCCTAGGCCTTCTTTGGACCAAGTTCGTCTCGTTCGCCCATCTTCATCCTCCCATTTGATCCGTTGGGCTTCTTTGGACCAAGTTCGTCTCGTTCGTCCATCTTCGTCCTCCCATTTGATCCGTTGGGCTTCTTTGGACCAAGTTCGTCTCCTTCGTCGATCTTCGTCCTCCCATTTGATCCGTTGGGCTTCTTTGGACCAAGTTCGTCTCGTTCGTCCATCTTCGTCCACCCATTTGATCCGTAGGCCTTCTTTGGACCAAGTTCGTCTCGTTCATCCCTTTTCGTCCTCCCATTTGATCCGTTGGGCTTCTTTGCACCAAGTTCGTCTCGTTCGTCCATCTTCGTCCTCCCATTTGATCCCTAGGCCTTCTTTGGACCAAGTTCGTCTCGTTCGTCCATCTTCGTCCTCCCATTTGATCCCTAGGCCTTCTTTGGACCAACTTCGCCTCGTTCCTCCATCTTCGTCCTCCCATTTGGTCCGTAGGCCTTCTTTGGACCAAGTTCGTCTCGTTCGTCCATCTTCGTCTTCCCATTTGATCCCTAGGCCTTGTTTGGACCATGTTCGCCTCGTTCGTCCATCTTCGTCCTCCCATTTGATCCGTTGGGCTTGTTTGGACCAAGTTCGCCTCGTTCGTCCATCTTCGTCCTCCCATTTGATCCGTTGGGCTTGTTTGGACCAAGTTCGTCTCGTTCGTCCATCTTCGTCCTCCCATTTGATCCGTTGGGCTTCTTTGGACCATGTTCGTCTCGTTCGTCCATCTTCGTCCTCCCATTTGATCCGTAGGCCTTCTTTGGACCAAGTTCATCTCGTTCGTCCATCTTCGTCCACCTATTTGATCCGTAGGCCTTCTTTGGACCAAGTTCGTCTCGTTCATCCCTTTTCGTCCTCCCATTTGATCCGTTGGGCTTCTTTGCACCAAGTTCGTCTCGTTCGTCCATCTTCGTCCTCCCATTTGATCCCTAGGCCTTCTTTGGACCAAGTTCGACTCGTTCGTCCATCTTCGTCCTCCCATTTGATCCCTAGGCCTTCTTTGGACCAAGTTCGCCTCGTTCGTCCATCTTCGTCCTCCCATTTGATCCCTAGGCCTTCTTTGGACCAAGTTCGCCTCGTTCCTCCATCTTCGTCCTCCCATTTGATCCCTAGGCCTTCTTTGGACCAAGTTCATCTCGTTCGTCCATCTTCGTCCTCCCATTTGTTCCCTAGGCTTTCCTTGGACCAAGTTCGTCTCGTTCGTCCATCTTCGTCCACCCATTTGATCCGTAGGCCTTCTTTGGACCAAGTTCGTCTCGTGCATCCCTTTTCGTCCTCCCATTTGATCCCTAGGCCTTCTTTGGACCAAGTTCGTCTCGTTCGTCCATCTTCGTCCTCCCATTTGATCCCTAGGCCTTCTTTGGACCAACTTCGCCTCGTTCCTCCATCTTCGTCCTCCCATTTGGTCCGTAGGCCTTCTTTGGACCAAGTTCGTCTCGTTCGTCCATCTTCGTCCTCCCATTTGATCCCTAGGCCTTGTTTGGACCAAGTTCGCTTCGTTCGTCCATCTTCGTCCTCCCATTTGATCCGTTGGGCTTGTTTGGACCAAGTTCGTCTCGTTCGTCCATCTTCGTCCTCCCATTTGATCCGTTGGGCTTCTTTGGACCATGTTCGTCTCGTTCGTCCATCTTCGTCCTCCCATTTGATCCGTAGGCCTTCTTTGGACCAAGTTCGTCTCGTTCGTCCATCTTCGTCCTCCCATTTGATCCCTAGGCCTTCCTTGGACCAAGTTCGTCCATCTTCGTCCACCTATTTGATCCGTAGGCCTTCTTTGGACCAAGTTCGTCTCGTTCATCCCTTTTCGTCCTCTCATTTGATCCGTTGGGCTTCTTTGCACCAAGTTCGTCTCGTTCGTCCATCTTCGTCCTCCCATTTGATCCCTAGGCCTTCTTTGGACCAAGTTCGTCTCGTTCGTCCATCTTCGTCCTCCCATTTGATCCCTAGGCCTTCTTTGGACCAAGTTCGTCTCGTTCGTCCATCTTGGTCCTCCCATTTGATTCGTAGGCCTTCTTTGGACCAAGTTCGCCTCGTTCCTCCATCTTCGTCCTCCCATTTGATCCCTAGGCCTTCTTTGGACCAAGTTCGCCTCGTTCCTCCATCTTCGTCCTCCCATTTGATCCCTAGGCCTTCTTTGGACCAAGTTCGCCTCGTTCGTCCATCTTCGTCCTCCCATTTGATCCCTAGGCCTTCTTTGGACCAAGTTCGTCTCGTTCGCCCATCTTCATCCTCCCATTTGATCCGTTGGGCTTCTTTGGACCAAGTTCGTCTCGTTCGTCCATCTTCGTCCTCCCATTTGATCCCTAGGCCTTGTTTGGACCATGTTCGCCTCGTTCGTCCATCTTTGTCCACCCATTTGATCCGTAGGCCTTCTTTGGACCAAGTTCGTCTCGTTCGTCCATCTTCGTCCACCCATTTGATCCGTAGGCCTTCTTTGGACCAAGTTCGTCTCGTGCATCCCTTTTCGTCCTCCCATTTGATCCGTTGGGCTTCTTTGCACCAAGTTCGTCTCGTTCGTCCTTCTTCGTCCTCCCATTTGATCCCTAGGCCTTCTTTGGACCAAGTTCGTCTCGTTCGCCCATCTTCATCCTCCCATTTGATCCCTAAGCCTTCTTTGGACCAAGTTCGTCTCGTTCGTCCATCTTCGTCCTCCCATTTGATCCCTAGGCCTTCTTTGGACCAAGTTCGCCTCGTTCGTCCATCTTCGTCCTCCCATTTGATCCCTAGGCCTTCTTTGGACCAAGTTCGTCTCGTTCGCCCATCTTCATCCTCCCATTTGATCCCTAGGCCTTCTTTGGACCAAGTTCGTCTCGTTCGTCCATCTTCGTCCTCCCATTTGATCCCTAGGCCATCTTTGGACCAACTTCGCCTCGTTCCTCCATCTTCGTCCTCCCATTTGGTCCGTAGGCCTTCTTTGGACCAAGTTCGTCTCGTTCGCCCATCTTCGTCCTCCCATTTGATCCCTAGGCCTTGTTTGGACCAAGTTCGCTTCGTTCGTCCATCTTCGTCCTCCCATTTGATCCGTTGGGCTTGTTTGGACCAAGTTCGTCTCGTTCGTCCATCTTCGTCCTCCCATTTGATCCGTTGGGCTTCTTTGGACCATGTTCGTCTCGTTCGTCCATCTTCGTCCTCCCATTTGATCCGTAGGCCTTCTTTGGACCAAGTTCGTCTCGTTCGTCCATCTTCGTCCTCCCAGTTGATCCCTAGGCCTTCCTTGGACCAAGTTCGTCCATCTTCGTCCACCTATTTGATCCGTAGGCCTTCTTTGGACCAAGTTCGTCTCGTTCATCCCTTTTCGTCCTCCCATTTGATCCGTTGGGCTTCTTTGCACCAAGTTCGTCTCGTTCGTCCATCTTCGTCCTCCCATTTGATCCGTTGGGCTTCTTTGGACCAAGTTCGTCTCCTTCGTCTATCTTCGTCCTCCCATTTGATCCGTTGGGCTTCTTTGGACCAAGTTCGTCTCGTTCTTCCATCTTCGTCCACCCATTTGATCCGTAGGCCTTCTTTGGACCAAGTTCGTCTCGTTCATCCCTTTTCGTCCTCCCATTTGATCCGTTGGGCTTCTTTGCACCAAGTTCGTCTCGTTCGTCCATCTTCGTCCTCCCATTTGATCCCTAGGCCTTCTTTGGACCAAGTTCGTCTCGTTCGTCCATCTTCGTCCTCCCATTTGATCCCTAGGCCTTCTTTGGACCAACTTCGCCTCGTTCCTCCATCTTCGTCCTCCCATTTGGTCCGTAGGCCTTCTTTGGACCAAGTTCGTCTCGTTCGTCCATCTTCGTCCTCCCATTTGATCCCTAGGCCTTGTTTGGACCATGTTCGCCTCGTTCGTCCATCTTCGTCCTCCCATTTGATCCGTTGGGCTTGTTTGGACCAAGTTCGCCTCGTTCGTCCATCTTCGTCCTCCCATTTGATCCGTTGGGCTTGTTTGGACCAAGTTCGTCTCGTTCGTCCATCTTCGTCCTCCCATTTGATCCGTTGGGCTTCTTTGGACCATGTTCGTCTCGTTCGTCCATCTTCGTCCTCCCATTTGATCCGTAGGCCTTCTTTGGACCAAGTTCATCTCGTTCGTCCATCTTCGTCCACCTATTTGATCCGTAGGCCTTCTTTGGACCAAGTTCGTCTCGTTCATCCCTTTTCGTCCTCCCATTTGATCCGTTGGGCTTCTTTGCACCAAGTTCGTCTCGTTCGTCCATCTTCGTCCTCCCATTTGATCCCTAGGCCTTCTTTGGACCAAGTTCGACTCGTTCGTCCATCTTCGTCCTCCCATTTGATCCCTAGGCCTTCTTTGGACCAAGTTCGCCTCGTTCCTCCATCTTCGTCCTCCCATTTGATCCCTAGGCCTTCTTTGGACCAAGTTCATCTCGTTCGTCCATCTTCGTCCTCCCATTTGTTCCCTAGGCTTTCCTTGGACCAAGTTCGTCTCGTTCGTCCATCTTCGTCCACCCATTTGATCCGTAGGCCTTCTTTGGACCAAGTTCGTCTCGTGCATCCCTTTTCGTCCTCCCATTTGATCCCTAGGCCTTCTTTGGACCAAGTTCGTCTCGTTCGTCCATCTTCGTCCTCCCATTTGATCCCTAGGCCTTCTTTGGACCAACTTCGCCTCGTTCCTCCATCTTCGTCCTCCCATTTGGTCCGTAGGCCTTCTTTGGACCAAGTTCGTCTCGTTCGTCCATCTTCGTCCTCCCATTTGATCCCTAGGCCTTCTTTGGACCAAGTTCGCCTCGTTCCTCCATCTTCGTCCTCCCATTTGATCCGTTGGGCTTGTTTGGACCAAGTTCGTCTCGTTCGTCCATCTTCGTCCTCCCATTTGATCCGTTGGGCTTCTTTGGACCATGTTCGTCTCGTTCGTCCATCTTCGTCCTCCCATTTGATCCGTAGGCCTTCTTTGGACCAAGTTCGTCTCGTTCGTCCATCTTCGTCCTCCCATTTGATCCCTAGGCCTTCCTTGGACCAAGTTCGTCCATCTTCGTCCACCTATTTGATCCGTAGGCCTTCTTTGGACCAAGTTCGTCTCGTTCATCCCTTTTCGTCCTCCCATTTGATCCGTTGGGCTTCTTTGCACCAAGTTCGTCTCGTTCGTCCATCTTCGTCCTCCCATTTGATCCCTAGGCCTTCTTTGGACCAAGTTCGTCTCGTTCGTCCATCTTCGTCCTCCCATTTGATCCCTAGGCCTTCTTTGGACCAAGTTCGTCTCGTTCGTCCATCTTTGTCCTCCCATTTGATTCGTAGGCCTTCTTTGGACCAAGTTCGCCTCGTTCCTCCATCTTCGTCCTCCCATTTGATCCCTAGGCCTTCTTTGGACCAAGTTCGCCTCGTTCCTCCATCTTCGTCCTCCCATTTGATCCCTAGGCCTTCTTTGGACCAAGTTCGCCTCGTTCGTCCATCTTCGTCCTCCCATTTGATCCCTAGGCCTTCTTTGGACCAAGTTCGTCTCGTTCGCCCATCTTCATCCTCCCATTTGATCCGTTGGGCTTCTTTGGACCAAGTTCGTCTCGTTCGTCCATCTTCGTCATCCCATTTTGATGAGGACATGGAGGTCCAAGAAGCCATTCAAAGCCTAGGAGGCCCAATGACTAGGGCAATGTCAAGAAAGGTCCAAGAAGGCTTAGTCCAATTCATGACTAAGACAATTTCCAACATGGACAAAGAAGTAATTGCACCAAAGACCATGCTTGTCATCCAAGCTATGGAGGAGGCGCAACACTCATGAAACCAGCCATGTTATTTTGTTTTAAATAAAGTGCATGTGACCAATTGATTTATTTGGGACCAAGGCACTAAGTTATTTAATTCCTTGTTAATTTTTGGTGTGTTTAATCCACTTTAAGTGGTTGCTTGAATAAAAGCAAGAGGGACTTAATAAAGGCTGCATGGTGGGCGCTTAAATGAAGTCAAGGAAGACAAAGTGAATCAAAGCACATCAAGGCAAGAAGGAGTTACACAAGACAAAGAATTCATAGCAATCAAGACAAAGGCATGAATGCTCCAAACACCACATTAAAAGTGTAACAGCCATGGTGGCTGCATTGAGGAGGAGTTAAGCGCATATTGAAGGCCATGGTCAGCAGCCAAACTGATTTGGTTTCTTGGGATTCCTTGCACCATTAGTAAAGGACTTAAAGAGCAATCAAAGAAGGCATCCAAGACAAGAGGGTGTGCGCTGCATTGGTGTGGCTGGTCAGCAGCCAAACTGATTTGGTTTCTTAAGATTCCTTGCATCATTAGTGAGCTAGGGAGCAGCCATATAATTACATGTAATTGCCTTGTAATTGCTTGTTAATTCTAGCCTAGGATTCCTTGGATTGGGGCGCATAGAAGGGGCTGGTTGGCAGCCATTTTATTGCTTGTAATTGCTCCTTAATGAGCACCTAGGATTCCTTGTAAGCCTTGAAAGGCATAGCCCAAGTCTGCACTTGTAATCAGACCAGCCTCCCTCACTATAAATAGGGGGCGCATGGTGCCTTGAAAGACAACTTTGATTTTGAGCAAAAACATTACCTTGTGTAATTGAGTCCTTACTCTTTGGTTCTGGATTGAACCAGACTTTGATCTTACCAAGAATCCTTTCTTGTGGTGATCCTCATTTCCATAGGCTTATCCTTGTCTTGGATTAGACCAAGGTGGCGCCCCTTGCCTCCCATCCATTCTTCTTGTTCCTGGCTTTACAATCTGCTCTCTTGTTTGCTTGCTAAAACAAGAGCTCTTTATTCTCACTTCCTTTTATTTTGTTCACTTGTTCTTATTCTGCTCACTTGTTCTTGTTAAAATAAGAACCATCCTTTCTTGCTATTCTTTCTTAAAGATTGAAAATCACAAGTTCTTAGTCACAACCAGAATCTAAGTGGTGAATTCAAGTCATTGGCCTAGTTATTACAACAAGGAGGCCATCATTTGGCATCAAAGCTTTGGTTCGAATTGTTACAAAAAAAGAAGCCCAGGTTTATCTAATCTTATCTTTGTGTTTTGATTCTTAGTTTGTTATAAAAAAAAAAAAAAAGAAAAAAAAGGGCTACGAAAATTCAAAAAAAAAAAAAAAATATATTTGTGTTTTGAATTCTGGTTGTGTTTTGTTCTTGCTGCACTTTGATTCCTATTTTCTCAATTTTGTTCTTTGAGTGAGTTCTAATTTGTTCTAGTTCTCACAATTTTTGTTCAGTTTCTTTTGTTTCTTGTTTTTTTTACCTTTGCTACTCTAAGCTATTTTGGTGTGTGGATTATTATTTTGATTGGTTTCTTGTGTTGTTTCACTTTCTGGTTTCTCTAAAGAACTAAAAGAGTTATGGATCCTCAAAATCGTTTACTTTTAGAAGCCCTCACGGCAAAAATGAGTGAACTATTAAAACAAGAATTGGAAGGTATCAATGAGAGACTTGATCAATTGGAAAACGCACAAAACAATAGTGATGGGGAGGATCGGAGGAGAAGGCGTGATGATCATAGAGAAGAGAGGTTGAGTGGTATAAAAATAAAAGTACCACAGTTTGTTGGAAGGAATGATCCCGAGGCGTATTTAGAATGGGAAACTAAAATTGAACAAATTTTTTCCTGTTATAATTACACTGATCTTCAAAAGGTGCAGGTTGCTTCTATTGAATTTACAGATTATGCCTTGGTGTGGTGGGATCAATTGGTGAAGGAAAGGAGAAGGAACAATGAGCAACCCATTGCCACATGGGAGGAGATGAAAAGGCTCATGAGAAGGAGATTCGTCCCATCTTATTACAACAGAGAGTTGCACAACAAGTTACAGCGACTCACCCAAGGTAATAAGAGTGTAGATGAGTACTTTAAGGAGATGGAGGTGGCGAAAATTAGAGCAAATGTGGAGGAGGATGAAGAAGCAACCATGGCCAGATTCTTGCATGGTCTAAATCGTGACATTAGTGATATAGTGGAGCTACAACACTATGTCCAATTGGACGATTTGTTACATCAAGCCACAAAGGTAGAACAACAACTCAAAAGGAAGGGCCAATTAAGAAGAAGCACTACCACTTCCAATTGGAAGAATCACCCAAAGAATGAAGGTGCCTCATCATCCAAAGAAGCCACGGCTGATCCAAAAGGTAAAAACACTATAACTAGTCCTTCTCAAAATTCAACTAACCGGGCTGTTAAGTGTTTCAAGTGCCAAGGCTTAGGACACATTGCATCACAATGTCCTACCAAGAGAATTATGATGGTAGAGGAGGTTGAGGAGGAAGAGGAAGAGGGCGAAGAGTATGAAGAGGGTGGTGAAGAGGAGGAGGCCCAAATACCAAGTGGAGAGTTGCTTATGATGAAGAGGGTGCTAGAAGCCATGGTCAAGGAAGAAGAGGCAACTCAAAGGGAAAACATTTTTCACTCAAGATGCCTCATAAAAGGCAAGGTATGTTCCCTTATTATTGATGGTGGGAGTTGTACAAATGTTGCTAGTACAAGATTAGTTTCCAAACTGCAAATAGAAACTAAACCCCACCCCAAGCCATATAAGCTTCAATGGCTTGTTAATGATGTTGAGATGGTTGTGGACAAGCAAGTAGAAATTTCTTTTTCGATTGGTAAATATGAGGATGTGGCTGTTTGTGATGTTGTACCAATGGAGGCCAGCCATGTGTTGTTGGGAAGGCCTTGGCAATTTGACAAGAAAGCAAGTCATGAAGGGCACACCAACAAGTATTTCTTTGTTCATCATGGAAAAAGAGTTGTTTTGGCTCCTTTGAGCCCAAGTGAGGTGAGAGATGATCAAAAGAAATTGAGAGAAAAATGTGAAAAAGAAAAAGAAATAGAAAAAGAAAAAGAAGAAAAAGAAAAGATCGCCAAAGAAAAAGAGAGAAAAAAGAGTGACAAAAAGAAAAATGGAGAAAAGAAAGAAAGTTTGATGGCGACAAAAGGAGAGGTTAAAGAAGCTTTTGTCACAAACCAGCCCCTATATTTGCTTTTTAGCAAAGAGGTGGCCTTGTTGGAAAATTTACCTAACACCAAAGAATTGCCAAAATGCATAGATTTTCTTTTGCAGGAATTTGAGGACTTGTTTCCTAAGGAGGTACCAAGTGGGCTGCCACCTTTGAGAGGGATTGAGCACCACATTGATCTCATCCCAGGCGCCACTTTGCCTAATAGGCCAGCCTACCGGAGCAACCCCCAACAAACGCAAGAGATACAAAAGCAAGTGGCTGAATTGGTAAGTAAAGGTTGGGTAAGAGAAAGCTTAAGTCCTTGTGCTGTCCCTGTTATTTTAGTCCCTAAGAAAGATGGTAGCTGGAGAATGTGCACTGATTGTAGAGCTGTTAACAATATTACTGTTAAGTATAGGCATCCTATTCCAAGATTAGATGACTTGCTTGATGAATTGTTTGGTGCATGCTTGTTCTCTAAAATTGATTTGAAAAGTGGGTACCATCAAATTAGGATAAGGGAAGGGGATGAATGGAAAACTGCTTTCAAAACAAAGTATGGTTTATATGAGTGGTTAGTTATGCCTTTTGGTTTAACAAATGCACCTAGCACTTTCATGAGATTAATGAACCATGTTTTGAGAGAATTCTTGGGCAAATTTGTTGTTGTATATTTTGATGATATCTTGATATATAGCAAAAATTTAGAAGACCATTGCATTCATCTAAGGGCTGTTTTGAATGTGCTAAGAAAAGAAAACTTGTTTGCAAATTTGGAAAAATGTGTTTTTTGCACGAAACAAGTTATTTTTCTAGGCTTTGTTATAAGCTCTCAAGGAGTGCATGTGGATGAAGCAAAGGTGAAGGCAATCCAAGAATGGCCCACACCCAAAAATGTGACTGAGGTAAGAAGCTTTCATGGTTTAGCAAGTTTCTATAGGAGGTTTGTTAAGGACTTTAGTACTATTGCTGCACCTCTTAATGAAATTGTTAAAAAGGAAGTTGGTTTTAAATGGGGTGAGAAGCAAGAACAAGCTTTTTCAATTCTTAAAGAAAAGCTCACCCAAGCACCAATTCTAGCATTGCCTAATTTTTCAAAATCTTTTGAAATTGAGTGTGATGCTTCCAATGTTGGAATTGGGGCTGTTTTAATGCAAGAAGGACATCCAATTGCTTATTATAGTGAGAAATTAAAAGGGGCTGCCCTAAATTACTCAACTTATGATAAGGAATTGTATGCCTTAATAAGGGCATTGCAAACATGGCAACATTACTTGCTGCCAAAAGAATTTGTCATTCATAGTGATCATGAGTCCTTGAAGTACTTAAAAGGACAAGGTAAGTTGAACAAGAGGCATGCTAAATGGATTGAATTTTTGGAGCAATTTCCTTATGTGATTAAGCACAAGAAGGGTAAGGCAAATGTTGTGGCTGATGCATTATCAAGAAGGTATGCATTACTCTCTACTCTTGAAACTAAAGTTTTTGGTCTTGAGCACATTAAGGAATTGTATGAGCATGATCTTGATTTTTCTGAAAAATATGTTGATTGTGTGCATGCTGCCCATAATGGATTTTTTAGGCACAATGATTATTTGTTTAAAGAGAAAAGGTTGTGTGTGCCAAAATGATCCATTAGAGACCTCTTGGTCAAAGAGGCGCATGAGGGGGGGTTAATGGGACATTTTGGTGTTCCTAAAACTTTGGAATTTTTACAAGAACATTTTTATTGGCCTCACATGAAAGTTGATGTGCAAAAGTATTGTGAAAGGTGTATTGTTTGCAAAAAGGCCAAATCCAAAGTTTTACCCCATGGTTTGTATACTCCTTTACCTGTTCCTGAATATCCTTGGATTGACCTTTCCATGGACTTTGTTTTGGGGCTGCCAAAAACAAAGACTGGAAAAGATTCTATTTTTGTTGTTGTGGACAGGTTCTCAAAAATGGCACACTTCATCCCATGCAAAAAGGTGGATGATGCTTGCCACATTGCTGATTTGTTTTTCAAAGAGGTGGTGCGCCTACATGGCCTACCAAAGAGTATAGTGTCCGATCGTGACGCTAAGTTTCTAAGCCACTTCTGGAGAACTTTGTGGGGTAAGGTGGGAACTAAGTTACTATTCTCTACAACTTGTCATCCCCAAACTGATGGGCAAACTGAGGTAGTAAACAGAACTCTCTCTACTCTTTTAAGGGCTGTGCTTTCAAAGAATTTGAAAATGTGGGAAACATGGCTGCCCCATGTTGAATTTGCTTATAATAGGGCTGTCCATAGTACTACAAATCATTCCCCATTTGAGATTGTGTATGGTTATAATCCTTTGACTCCTCTTGATTTGTTACCTTTACCTAACACATCTCTGTTGAAGCATAAAGATGGCAAAGCAAAAGCTGAATTTGTGAAAAGTTTGCATGAGAAAATTAAGCTGCAAATTGAAAAGAAAAATGAAAGCTATGCCAAGAGTGCTAATAAAGGGCGCAAACGGGTTACCTTTGAACCCGGAGATTGGGTTTGGATCCATATGAGAAAGGAAAGGTTTCCTTCACAAAGGAAATCTAAGTTAATGCCTAGGGGCGATGGCCCTTTCCAAGTGATTGCCAAAGTTAATGATAATGCTTACAAGATTGACCTTCCTGGTGAGTATGGTGTTAGTGCCACTTTCAGTGTTGCTGACTTGTCTCCTTTTGATGTAGGTGATGAAGACTTCAATTCGAGGTCGAATTCTTTTCAAGAGGGGGCGAATGATGAGGACATGGAGGTCCAAGAAGCCATTCAAAGCCTAGGAGGCCCAATGACTAGGGCAATGTCAAGAAAGGTCCAAGAAGGCTTAGTCCAATTCATGACTAAGACAATTTCCAACATGGACAAAGAAGTAATTGCACCAAAGACCATGCTTGTCATCCAAGCTATGGAGGAGGCGCAACACTCATGAAACCAGCCATGTTATTTTGTTTTAAATAAAGTGCATGTGACCAATTGATTTATTTGGGACCAAGGCACTAAGTTATTTAATTCCTTGTTAATTTTTGGTGTGTTTAATCCACTTTAAGTGGTTGCTTGAATAAAAGCAAGAGGGACTTAATAAAGGCTGCATGGTGGGCGCTTAAATGAAGTCAAGGAAGACAAAGTGAATCAAAGCACATCAAGGCAAGAAGGAGTTACACAAGACAAAGAATTCATAGCAATCAAGACAAAGGCATGAATGCTCCAAACACCACATTAAAAGTGTAACAGCCATGGTGGCTGCATTGAGGAGGAGTTAAGCGCATATTGAAGGCCATGGTCAGCAGCCAAACTGATTTGGTTTCTTGGGATTCCTTGCACCATTAGTAAAGGACTTAAAGAGCAATCAAAGAAGGCATCCAAGACAAGAGGGTGTGCGCTGCATTGGTGTGGCTGGTCAGCAGCCAAACTGATTTGGTTTCTTAAGATTCCTTGCATCATTAGTGAGCTAGGGAGCAGCCATATAATTACATGTAATTGCCTTGTAATTGCTTGTTAATTCTAGCCTAGGATTCCTTGGATTGGGGCGCATAGAAGGGGCTGGTTGGCAGCCATTTTATTGCTTGTAATTGCTCCTTAATGAGCACCTAGGATTCCTTGTAAGCCTTGAAAGGCATAGCCCAAGTCTGCACTTGTAATCAGACCAGCCTCCCTCACTATAAATAGGGGGCGCATGGTGCCTTGAAAGACAACTTTGATTTTGAGCAAAAACATTACCTTGTGTAATTGAGTCCTTACTCTTTGGTTCTGGATTGAACCAGACTTTGATCTTACCAAGAATCCTTTCTTGTGGTGATCCTCATTTCCATAGGCTTATCCTTGTCTTGGATTAGACCAAGGTGGCGCCCCTTGCCTCCCATCCATTCTTCTTGTTCCTGGCTTTACAATCTGCTCTCTTGTTTGCTTGCTAAAACAAGAGCTCTTTATTCTCACTTCCTTTTATTTTGTTCACTTGTTCTTATTCTGCTCACTTGTTCTTGTTAAAATAAGAACCATCCTTTCTTGCTATTCTTTCTTAAAGATTGAAAATCACAAGTTCTTAGTCACAACCAGAATCTAAGTGGTGAATTCAAGTCATTGGCCTAGTTATTACAACAAGGAGGCCATCACATTTGATCCCTAGGCCTTGTTTGGACCATGTTCGCCTCGTTCGTCCATCTTCGTCCACCCATTTGATCCGTAGGCCTTCTTTGGACCAAGTTCGTCTCGTTCATCCCTTTTCGTCCTCCCATTTGATCCGTTGGGCTTCTTTGCACCAAGTTCGTCTCGTTCGTCCATCTTCGTCCTCCCATTTGATCCCTAGGCCTTCTTTGGACCAAGTTCGTCTCGTTCGTCCATCTTCGTCCTCCCATTTGATCCCTAGGCCTTCTTTGGACCAACTTCGCCTCGTTCCTCCATCTTCGTCCTCCCATTTGGTCCGTAGGCCTTCTTTGGACCAAGTTCGTCTCGTTCGTCCATCTTCGTCCTCCCATTTGATCCCTAGGCCTTGTTTGGACCATGTTCGCCTCGTTCGTCCATCTTCGTCCTCCCATTTGATCCGTTCGTCTTGGTTGGACCAAGTTCGCCTCGTTCGTCCATCTTCGTCCTCCCATTTGATCCGTTGGGCTTGTTTGGACCAAGTTCGTCTCGTTCGTCCATCTTCGTCCTCCCATTTGATCCGTTGGGCTTCTTTGGACCATGTTCGTCTCGTTCGTCCATCTTCGTCCTCCCATTTGATCCGTAGGCCTTCTTTGGACCAAGTTCGTCTCGTTCGTCCATCTTCGTCCACCTATTTGATCCGTAGGCCTTCTTTGGACCAACTTCGTCTCGTTCATCCCTTTTCGTCCTCCCATTTGATCCGTTGGGCTTCTTTGCACCAAGTTCGTCTCGTTCGTCCATCTTCGTCCTCCCATTTGATCCCTAGGCCTTCTTTGGACCAAGTTCGACTCGTTCGTCCATCTTCGTCCTCCCATTTGATCCCTAGGCCTTCTTTGGACCAAGTTCGCCTCGTTCGTCCATCTTCGTCCTCCCATTTGATCCCTAGGCCTTCTTTGGACCAAGTTCGCCTCGTTCCTCCATCTTCGTCCTCCCATTTGATCCCTAGGCCTTCTTTGGACCAAGTTCATCTCGTTCGTCCATCTTCGTCCTCCCATTTGTTCCCTAGGCTTTCCTTGGACCAAGTTCGTCTCGTTCGTCCATCTTCGTCCACCCATTTGATCCGTAGGCCTTCTTTGGACCAAGTTCGTCTCGTGCATCCCTTTTCGTCCTCCCATTTGATCCCTAGGCCTTCTTTGGACCAAGTTCGTCTCGTTCGTCCATCTTCGTCCTCCCATTTGATCCCTAGGCCTTCTTTGGACCAACTTCGCCTCGTTCCTCCATCTTCGTCCTCCCATTTGGTCCGTAGGCCTTCTTTGGACCAAGTTCGTCTCGTTCGTCCATCTTCGTCCTCCCATTTGATCCCTAGGCCTTGTTTGGACCAAGTTCGCTTCGTTCGTCCATCTTCGTCCTCCCATTTGATCCGTTGGGCTTGTTTGGACCAAGTTCGTCTTGTTCGTCCATCTTCGTCCTCCCATTTGATCCGTTGGGCTTCTTTGGACCATGTTCGTCTCGTTCGTCCATCTTCGTCCTCCCATTTGATCCGTAGGCCTTCTTTGGACCAAGTTCGTCTCGTTCGTCCATCTTCGTCCTCCCATTTGATCCCTAGGCCTTCCTTGGACCAAGTTCGTCCATCTTCGTCCACCTATTTGATCCGTAGGCCTTCTTTGGACCAAGTTCGTCTCGTTCATCCCTTTTCGTCCTCCCATTTGATCCGTTGGGCTTCTTTGCACCAAGTTCGTCTCGTTCGTCCATCTTCGTCCTCCCATTTGATCCCTAGGCCTTCTTTGGACCAAGTTCGTCTCGTTCGTCCATCTTCGTCCTCCCATTTGATCCCTAGGCCTTCTTTGGACCAAGTTCGTCTCGTTCGTCCATCTTTGTCCTCCCATTTGATTCGTAGGCCTTCTTTGGACCAAGTTCGCCTCGTTCCTCCATCTTCGTCCTCCCATTTGATCCCTAGGCCTTCTTTGGACCAAGTTCGCCTCGTTCCTCCATCTTCGTCCTCCCATTTGATCCCTAGGCCTTCTTTGGACCAAGTTCGCCTCGTTCGTCCATCTTCGTCCTCCCATTTGATCCCTAGGCCTTCTTTGGACCAAGTTCGTCTCGTTCGCCCATCTTCATCCTCCCATTTGATCCGTTGGGCTTCTTTGGACCAAGTTCGTCTCGTTCGTCCATCTTCGTCCTCCCATTTGATCCCTAGGCCTTCCTTGGACCAAGTTCGTCTTGTTCGTCCATCTTCGTCCACCCATTTGATCCGTAGGCCTTCTTTGGACCAAGTTCGTCTCGTTCATCCCTTTTCGTCCTCCCATTTGATCCGTTGGGCTTCTTTGCACCAAGTTCGTCTCGTTCGTCCATCTTCGTCCTCCCATTTGATCCCTAGGCCTTCTTTGGACCAAGTTCGTCTCGTTCGTCCATCTTCGTCCTCCCATTTGATCCCTAGGCCTTCTTTGGACCAACTTCGCCTCGTTCCTCCATCTTCGTCCTCCCATTTGGTCCGTAGGCCTTCTTTGGACCAAGTTCGTCTCGTTCGCCCATCTTCGTCCTCCCATTTGATCCCTAGGCCTTGTTTGGACCAAGTTCGCTTCGTTCGTCCATCTTCGTCCTCCCATTTGATCCGTTGTGCTTGTTTGGACCAAGTTCGTCTCGTTCGTCCATCTTCGTCCTCCCATTTGATCCGTTGGGCTTCTTTGGACCATGTTCGTCTCGTTCGTCCATCTTCGTCCTCCCATTTGATCCGTAGGCCTTCTTTGGACCAAGTTCGTCTCGTTCGTCCATCTTCGTCCTCCCATTTGATCCCTAGGCCTTCCTTGGACCAAGTTCGTCCATCTTCGTCCACCTATTTGATCCGTAGGCCTTCTTTGGACCAAGTTCGTCTCGTTCATCCCTTTTCGTCCTCCCTTTTGATCCGTTGGGCTTCTTTGCACCAAGTTCGTCTCGTTCGTCCATCTTCGTCCTCCCATTTGATCCCTAGGCCTTCTTTGGACCAAGTTCGTCTCGTTCGTCCATCTTCGTCCTCCCATTTGATCCCTAGGCCTTCTTTGGACCAAGTTCGTCTCGTTCGTCCATCTTTGTCCTCCCATTTGATGCGTAGGCCTTCTTTGGACCAAGTTCGCCTCGTTCCTCCATCTTCGTCCTCCCATTTGATCCCTAGGCCTTCTTTGGACCAAGTTCGCCTCGTTCGTCCATCTTCGTCCTCCCATTTGATCCCTAGGCCTTCTTTGGACCAAGTTCGTCTCGTTCGCCCATCTTCATCCTCCCATTTGATCCGTTGGGCTTCTTTGGACCAAGTTCGTCTCGTTCGTCCATCTTCGTCCTCCCATTTGATCCGTTGGGCTTCTTTGGACCAAGTTCGTCTCATTCGTCGATCTTCGTCCTCCTATTTGATCCGTTGGGCTTCTTTGGACCAAGTTCGTCTCGTTCGTCCATCTTCGTCCACCCATTTGATCCGTAGGCCTTCTTTGGACCAAGTTCGTCTCGTTCATCCCTTTTCGTCCTCCCATTTGATCCGTTAGGCTTCTTTGCACCAAGTTCGTCTCGTTCGTCCATCTTCGTCCTCCCATTTGATCCCTAGGCCTTCTTTGGACCAAGTTCGTCTCGTTCGTCCATCTTCGTCCTCCCATTTGATCCCTAGGCCTTCTTTGGACCAAGTTCGTCTCGTTCGTCCATCTTCGTCCTCCCATTTGATCCCTGGGCCTTGTTTGGACCAAGCTCGCCTCGTTCGTCCATCTTCGTCCTCCCATTTGATCCGTTGGGCTTGTTTGGACCAAGTTCGTCTCGTTCGTCCATCTTCGTCCTCCCATTTGATCCGTTGGGCTTCTTTGGACCATGTTCGTCTCGTTCGTCCATCTTCGTCCTCCCATTTGATCCCTAGGCCTTCCTTGGACCAAGTTCGTCTTGTTCGTCCATCTTCGTCCACCCATTTGATCTGTAGGCCTTCTTTGGACCAAGTTCGTCTCGTTCATCCCTTTTCGTCCTCCCATTTGATCCGTTGGGCTTCTTTGCACCAAGTTCGTCTCGTTCGTCCATCTTCGTCCTCCCATTTGATCCCTAGGCCTTCTTTGGACCAAGTTCGTCTCGTTCCTCCATCTTCGTCCTCCCATTTGATCCCTAGGCCTTCTTTGGACCAAGTTCGTCTCGTTCGTCCATCTTCGTCCTCCCATTTGATCCCTAGGCCTTGTTTGGACCAAGTTCGCCTCGTTCGTCCATCTTCGTCCTCCCATTTGATCCGTTGGGCTTCTTTGGACCATGTTCGTCTCGTTCGTCCATCTTCGTCCTCCCATTTGATCCGTAGGCCTTCTTTGGACCAAGTTCGTCTCGTTCGTCCATCTTCGTCCTCCCATTTTATCCCTAGGCCTTCTTTGGACCAAGTTCGTCTCGTTCGTCCATCTTTGTCCTCCCATTTGATTCGTAGGCCTTCTTTGGACCAAGTTCGCCTCGTTCGTCCATCTTCGTCCTCCCATTTGATCCCTAGGCCTTCTTTGGACCAAGTTCGTCTCGTTCGCCCATCTTCATCCTCCCATTTGATCCGTTGGGCTTCTTTGGACCAAGTTCGTCTCGTTCGTCCATCTTCGTCCTCCCATTTGATCCGTTGGGCTTCTTTGGACCAAGTTCGTCTCATTCGTCGATCTTCGTCCTCCCATTTGATCCGTTGGGCTTCTTTGGACCAAGTTCGTCTCGTTCGTCCATCTTCGTCCACCCATTTGATCCGTAGGCCTTCTTTGGACCAAGTTCGTCTCGTTCATCCCTTTTCGTCCTCCCATTTGATCCGTTGGGCTTCTTTGCACCAAGTTCGTCTCGTTCGTCCATCTTCGTCCTCCCATTTGATCCCTAGGCCTTCTTTGGACCAAGTTCGTCTCGTTCGTCCATCTTCGTCCTCCCATTTGATCCCTAGGCCTTCTTTGGACCAACTTCGCCTCGTTCCTCCATCTTCGTCCTCCCATTTGGTCCGTAGGCCTTCTTTGGACCAAGTTCGTCTCGTTCGTCCATCTTCGTCCTCCCATTTGATCCCTAGGCCTTGTTTGGACCAAGTTCGCTTCGTTCGTCCATCTTCGTCCTCCCATTTGATCCGTTGGGCTTGTTTGGACCAAGTTCGTCTCGTTCGTCCATCTTCCTCCTCCCATTTGATCCGTAGGCCTTCTTTGGACCAAGTTCATCTCGTTCGTCCATCTTCGTCCTCCCATTTGATCCCTAGGCCTTCCTTGGACAAAGTTCGTCCATCTTCGTCCACCTATTTGATCCGTAGGCCTTCTTTGGACCAAGTTCGTCTCGTTCATCCCTTTTCGTCCTCCCATTTGATCCGTTGGGCTTCTTTGCACCAAGTTCGTCTTGTTCGTCCATCTTCGTCCTCCCATTTGATCCCTAGGCCTTCTTTGGACCAAGTTCGTCTCGTTCGTCCATCTTCGTCCTCCCATTTGATCCCTAGGCCTTCTTTGGACCAAGTTCGTCTCGTTCGTCCATCTTTGTCCTCCCATTTGATTCGTAGGCCTTCTTTGGACCAAGTTCGCCTCGTTCCTCCATCTTCGTCCTCCCATTTGATCCCAAGGCCTTCTTTGGACCAAGTTCGCCTGGTTCGTCCATCTTCGTCCTCCCATTTGATCCCTAGGCCTTCGTTGGACCAAGTTCGTCTCGTTCGCCCATCTTCATCCTCCCATTTGATCCGTTGGGCTTCTTTGGACCAAGTTCGTCTCGTTCGTCCATCTTCGTCCTCCCATTTGATCCGTTGGGCTTCTTTGGACCAAGTTCGTCTCATTCGTCGATCTTCGTCCTCCTATTTGATCCGTTGGGCTTCTTTGGACCAAGTTCGTCTCGTTCGTCCATCTTCGTCCACCCATTTGATCCGTAGGCCTTCTTTGGACCAAGTTCGTCTCGTTCATCCCTTTTCGTCCTCCCATTTGATCCGTTGGGCTTCTTTGCACCAAGTTCGTCTCGTTCGTCCATCTTCGTCCACCCATTTGATCCGTAGGCCTTCTTTGGACCAAGTTCGTCTCGTGCATCCCTTTTCGTCCTCCCATTTGATCCGTTGGGCTTCTTTGCACCAAGTTCGTCTCGTTCGTCCATCTTCGTCCTCCCATTTGATCCCTAGGCCTTCTTTGGACCAAGTTCGCCTCGTTCGTCCATCTTCGTCCTCCCATTTGATCCCTAGGCCTTCTTTGGACCAAGTTCGTCTCGTTCGTCCATCTTCGTCCTCCCATTTGATCCCTAGGCCTTCCTTGGACCAAGTTCGTCTCGTTCGTCCATCTTCGTCCTCCCATTTGATCCCTAGGCCTTCGTTGGACCAAGTTCGTCTCGTTCGTCCATCTTCGTCCTCCCATTTGATCCCTAGGCTTTCCTTGGACCAAGTTCGTCTCGTTCGTCCATCTTTGTCCAGCCATTTGATCCGTAGGCCTTCTTTGGACCAAGTTCGTCTCGTGCTTCCCTTTTCGTCCTCCCATTTGATCCGTTGGGCTTCTTTGCAGCACGTTCGTCTCGTTCGTCCATCTTCGTCCTCCCATTTGATCCGTACGCCTTCTTTGGACCAAGTTCGCCTCGTTCGTCCATCTTCGTCCTCCCATTTGATCCCTAGGCCTTCTTTGGACCAAGTTCGTCTCGTTCGTCCATCTTCGTCCTCCCATTTGATCCCTGGGCCTTGTTTGGACCAAGCTCGCCTCGTTCGTCCATCTTCGTCCTCCCATTTGATCCGTTGGGCTTGTTTGGACCAAGTTCGTCTCGTTCGTCCATCTTCGTCCTCCCATTTGATCCGTTGGGCTTCTTTGGACCATGTTCGTCTCGTTCGTCCATCTTCGTCCTCCCATTTGATCCCTAGGCCTTCCTTGGACCAAGTTCGTCTTGTTCGTCCATCTTCGTCCACCCATTTGATCTGTAGGCCTTCTTTGGACCAAGTTCGTCTCGTTCATCCCTTTTCGTCCTCCCATTTGATCCGTTGGGCTTCTTTGCACCAAGTTCGTCTCGTTCGTCCATCTTCGTCCTCCCATTTGATCCCTAGGCCTTCTTTGGACCAAGTTCGTCTCGTTCCTCCATCTTCGTCC
This sequence comes from Glycyrrhiza uralensis, assembly GCA_030159175.1. Classification (NCBI taxonomy): domain Eukaryota; kingdom Viridiplantae; phylum Streptophyta; class Magnoliopsida; order Fabales; family Fabaceae; genus Glycyrrhiza; species Glycyrrhiza uralensis. Next base: position 16,055,980 of record BRZY01000002.1, read on the forward strand.
TCCCATTTGATCCCTAGGCCTTCTTTGGACCAAGTTCGTCTCGTTCGTCCATCTTCGTCCTCCCATTTGATCCCTAGGCCTTGTTTGGACCAAGTTCGCCTCGTTCGTCCATCTTCGTCCTCCCATTTGATCCGTTGGGCTTCTTTGGACCATGTTCGTCTCGTTCGTCCATCTTCGTCCTCCCATTTGATCCGTAGGCCTTCTTTGGACCAAGTTCGTCTCGTTCGTCCATCTTCGTCCTCCCATTTTATCCCTAGGCCTTCTTTGGACCAAGTTCGTCTCGTTCGTCCATCTTTGTCCTCCCATTTGATTCGTAGGCCTTCTTTGGACCAAGTTCGCCTCGTTCGTCCATCTTCGTCCTCCCATTTGATCCCTAGGCCTTCTTTGGACCAAGTTCGTCTCGTTCGCCCATCTTCATCCTCCCATTTGATCCGTTGGGCTTCTTTGGACCAAGTTCGTCTCGTTCGTCCATCTTCGTCCTCCCATTTGATCCGTTGGGCTTCTTTGGACCAAGTTCGTCTCATTCGTCGATCTTCGTCCTCCCATTTGATCCGTTGGGCTTCTTTGGACCAAGTTCGTCTCGTTCGTCCATCTTCGTCCACCCATTTGATCCGTAGGCCTTCTTTGGACCAAGTTCGTCTCGTTCATCCCTTTTCGTCCTCCCATTTGATCCGTTGGGCTTCTTTGCACCAAGTTCGTCTCGTTCGTCCATCTTCGTCCTCCCATTTGATCCCTAGGCCTTCTTTGGACCAAGTTCGTCTCGTTCGTCCATCTTCGTCCTCCCATTTGATCCCTAGGCCTTCTTTGGACCAACTTCGCCTCGTTCCTCCATCTTCGTCCTCCCATTTGGTCCGTAGGCCTTCTTTGGACCAAGTTCGTCTCGTTCGTCCATCTTCGTCCTCCCATTTGATCCCTAGGCCTTGTTTGGACCAAGTTCGCTTCGTTCGTCCATCTTCGTCCTCCCATTTGATCCGTTGGGCTTGTTTGGACCAAGTTCGTCTCGTTCGTCCATCTTCCTCCTCCCATTTGATCCGTAGGCCTTCTTTGGACCAAGTTCATCTCGTTCGTCCATCTTCGTCCTCCCATTTGATCCCTAGGCCTTCCTTGGACAAAGTTCGTCCATCTTCGTCCACCTATTTGATCCGTAGGCCTTCTTTGGACCAAGTTCGTCTCGTTCATCCCTTTTCGTCCTCCCATTTGATCCGTTGGGCTTCTTTGCACCAAGTTCGTCTTGTTCGTCCATCTTCGTCCTCCCATTTGATCCCTAGGCCTTCTTTGGACCAAGTTCGTCTCGTTCGTCCATCTTCGTCCTCCCATTTGATCCCTAGGCCTTCTTTGGACCAAGTTCGTCTCGTTCGTCCATCTTTGTCCTCCCATTTGATTCGTAGGCCTTCTTTGGACCAAGTTCGCCTCGTTCCTCCATCTTCGTCCTCCCATTTGATCCCAAGGCCTTCTTTGGACCAAGTTCGCCTGGTTCGTCCATCTTCGTCCTCCCATTTGATCCCTAGGCCTTCGTTGGACCAAGTTCGTCTCGTTCGCCCATCTTCATCCTCCCATTTGATCCGTTGGGCTTCTTTGGACCAAGTTCGTCTCGTTCGTCCATCTTCGTCCTCCCATTTGATCCGTTGGGCTTCTTTGGACCAAGTTCGTCTCATTCGTCGATCTTCGTCCTCCTATTTGATCCGTTGGGCTTCTTTGGACCAAGTTCGTCTCGTTCGTCCATCTTCGTCCACCCATTTGATCCGTAGGCCTTCTTTGGACCAAGTTCGTCTCGTTCATCCCTTTTCGTCCTCCCATTTGATCCGTTGGGCTTCTTTGCACCAAGTTCGTCTCGTTCGTCCATCTTCGTCCACCCATTTGATCCGTAGGCCTTCTTTGGACCAAGTTCGTCTCGTGCATCCCTTTTCGTCCTCCCATTTGATCCGTTGGGCTTCTTTGCACCAAGTTCGTCTCGTTCGTCCATCTTCGTCCTCCCATTTGATCCCTAGGCCTTCTTTGGACCAAGTTCGCCTCGTTCGTCCATCTTCGTCCTCCCATTTGATCCCTAGGCCTTCTTTGGACCAAGTTCGTCTCGTTCGTCCATCTTCGTCCTCCCATTTGATCCCTAGGCCTTCGTTGGACCAAGTTCGTCTCGTTCGTCCATCTTCGTCCTCCCATTTGATCCCTAGGCTTTCCTTGGACCAAGTTCGTCTCGTTCGTCCATCTTTGTCCAGCCATTTGATCCGTAGGCCTTCTTTGGACCAAGTTCGTCTCGTGCTTCCCTTTTCGTCCTCCCATTTGATCCGTTGGGCTTCTTTGCAGCACGTTCGTCTCGTTCGTCCATCTTCGTCCTCCCATTTGATCCGTACGCCTTCTTTGGACCAAGTTCGCCTCGTTCGTCCATCTTCGTCCTCCCATTTGATCCCTAGGCCTTCTTTGGACCAAGTTCGCCTCGTTCCTCCAACTTCGTCCTCCCATTTGATCCCTAGGCCTTCTTTGGACCAAGTTCATCTCGTTCGTCCTTCTTCGTCCTCCCATTTGATCCCTAGGCTTTCCTTGGACCATGTTCGTCTCGTTCGTCCATCTTCGTCCTCCCATTTGATCCCTAGGCCTTCTTTGGACCAAGTTCATCTCGTTCGTCGATCTTCGTCCTTCCATTTGATCCCTAGGCCTTCTTTGGACCAACTTCGCCTCGTTCCTCCATCTTCGTCCTCCCATTTGGTCCGTAGGCCTTCTTTGCACCAAGTTCGTCTCGTTCGTCCATCTTCGTCCTCCCATTTGATCCCTAGGCCTTCTTTGGACCAAGTTCGCCTCGTTCGTCCATCTTCGTCCTCCCATTTGATCCCTAGGCCTTCTTTGGACCAAGTTCGTCTCGTTCGTCCATCTTCCTCCTCCCATTTGATCCGTGGGGCTTCTTTGGACCAAGTTCGTCTCGTTCGTCCATCTTCGTCCTCCCATTTGATCCGTTGGGTTTCTTTGGACCAAGTTCGTCTCGTTCGTCCATCTTCGTCCTCCCATTTGATCCGTTGGGCTTCTTTGGACCAAGTTCGTCTCGTTCGTCCATCTTCGTCCACCCATTTGATCCGTAGGCCTTCTTTGGACCAAGTTCGTCTCGTTCATCCCTTTTCGTCCTCCCATTTGATCCGTTGGGCTTCTTTGCACCAAGTTCGTCTCGTTCGTCCATCTTCGTCCTCCCATTTGATCCCTAGGCCTTCTTTGGACCAAGTTCGCCTCGTTCCTGCATCTTCGTCCTCCCATTTGGTCCGTAGGCCTTCAATGGACCAAGTTCGTCTCGTTCGTCCATCTTCGTCCTCCCATTTGATCCCTAGGCCTTCTTTGGACCAAGTTCGCCTCGTTCGTCCATCTTCGTCCTCCCATTTGATCCGTTGGGCTTCTTTGCACCAAGTTCGTCTCGTTCGTCCATCTTCGTCCTCCCATTTGATCCCTAGGCCTTCTTTGGACCAAGTTCGTCTCGTGCATCCCTTTTCGTCCTCCCATTTGATCCGTTGGGCTTCTTTGCACCAAGTTCGTCTCGTTCGTCCATCTTCGTCCTCCCATTTGATCCGTAGGCCTTCTTTGGACCAAGTTCGCCTCGTTCGTCCATCTTCGTCCTCCCATTTGATCCCTAGGCCTTCTTTGGACCAAGTTCGTCTCGTTCGTCCATCTTCCTCCTCCCATTTGATCCGTTGGGCTTCTTTGGACCAAGTTCGTCTCGTTCGTCCATCTTCGTCCTCCCATTTGATCCGTTGGGTTTCTTTGGAGCAAGTTCGTCTTGTTCGTCCATCTTCGTCCTCCCATTTGATCCGTTGGGCTTCTTTGGACAAAGTTCGTCTCGTTCGTCCATCTTCGTCCACCCATTTGATCCGTAGGCCTTCTTTGGACCAAGTTCGTCTCGTTCATCCCTTTTCGTCCTCCCATTTGATCCGTTGGGCTTCTTTGCACCAAGTTCGTGTCGTTCGTCCATCTTCGTCCTCCCATTTGATCCCTAGGCCTTCTTTGGACCAAGTTCGTCTCGTTCGTCCATCTTCGTCCTCCCATTTGATCCCTAGGCCTTCTTTGGACCAAGTTCGTCTCGTTCGTCCATCTTTGTCCTCCCATTTGATTCGTAGGCCTTCTTTGGACCAAGTTCGCCTCGTTCCTCCATCTTCGTCCTCCCATTTGATCCCTAGGCCTTCTTTGGACCAAGTTCGCCTCGTTCGTCCGTCTTCGTCCTCCCATTTGATCCGTTTGGCTTCTTTGGACCAAGTTCGTCTCGTTCGTCCATCTTTGTCCTCCCATTTGATCCGTTGGCCTTCTTTGGACCAAGTTCGTCTCGTTCATCCATCTTCGTCCTCCCATTTGATCCGTAGGCCTTCTTTGGACCAAGTTCGTCTCGTTCGTCCATCTTCGTCCTCCCATTTGATCCCTAGGCTTTCCTTGGGCCAAGTTCGTCTCGTTCGTCCATCTTCGTCCACCCATTTGATCCATAGGCCTTCTTTGGACCAAGTTCGTCTCGTTCATCCCTTTTCGTCCTCCCATTTGATCCGTTGGGCTTCTTTGCACCAAGTTCGTCTCGTTCGTCCATCTTCGTCCTCCCATTTGATCCGTAGGCCTTCTTTGGACCAAGTTCGCCTCGTTCGTCCATCTTCGTCCTCCCATTTGATCCCTAGGCCTTCTTTGGACCAAGTTCGTCTCGTTCGTCCATCTTTGTCCTCCCATTTGATTCGTAGGCCTTCTTTGGACCAAGTTCGCCTCGTTCCTCCATCTTCGTCCTCCCATTTGATCCCTAGGCCTTCTTTGGACCAAGTTCGCCTCGTTCGTCCGTCTTCGTCCTCCCATTTGATCCGTTGGGCTTCTTTGGACCAAGTTCGTCTCGTTCGTCCATCTTTGTCCTCCCATTTGATCCGTTGGCCTTCTTTGGACCAAGTTCGTCTCGTTCGTCCATCTTCGTCCTCCCATTTGATCCGTAGGCCTTCTTTGGACCAAGTTCGTCTCGTTCGTCCATCTTCGTCCTCCCATTTGATCCCTAGGCTTTCCTTGGGCCAAGTTCGTCTCGTTCGTCCATCTTCGTCCACCCATTTGATCCATAGGCCTTCTTTGGACCAAGTTCGTCTCGTTCATCCCTTTTCGTCCTCCCATTTGATCCGTTGGGCTTCTTTGCACCAAGTTCGTCTCGTTCGTCCATCTTCGTCCTCCCATTTGATCCGTAGGCCTTCTTTGGACCAAGTTCACCTTGTTCGTCCATCTTCGTCCTCCCATTTGATCCCTAGGCCTTCTTTGGACCAAGTTCGTCTCGTTCGTCCATCTTCCTCCTCCCATTTGATCCGTGGGGCTTCTTTGGACCAAGTTCGTCTCGTTCGTCCATCTTCGTCCTCCCATTTGATCCGTTGGGTTTCTTTGGACCAAGTTCGTCTCGTTCGTCCATCTTCGTCCTCCCATTTGATCCGTTGGGCTTCTTTGGACCAAGTTCGTCTCGTTCGTCCATCTTCGTCCACCCATTTGATCCGTAGGCCTTCTTTGGACCAAGTTCGTCTCGTTCATCCCTTTTCGTCCTCCCATTTGATCCGTTGGGCTTCTTTGCACCAAGTTCGTCTCGTTCGTCCATCTTCGTCCTCCCATTTGATCCCTAGGCCTTCTTTGGACCAAGTTCGCCTCGTTCCTGCATCTTCGTCCTCCCATTTGGTCCGTAGGCCTTCAATGGACCAAGTTCGTCTCGTTCCTCCATCTTCGTCCTCCCATTTGATCCGTAGGCCTTCTTTGGACCAAGTTCGCCTCGTTCGTCCATCTTCGTCCTCCCATTTGATCCCTAGGCCTTCTTTGGACCAAGTTCGTCTCGTTCGTCCATCTTCCTCCTCCCATTTGATCCGTAGGCCTTCTTTGCACCAAGTTCGTCTCGTTCGTCCATCTTCGTCCTCCCATTTGATCCCTAGGCCTTCTTTGGACCAAGTTCGTCTCGTTCGTCCATCTTCCTCCTCCCATTTGATCCGTGGGGCTTCTTTGGACCAAGTTCGTCTCGTTCGTCCATCTTCGTCCTCCCATTTGATCCCTAGGCCTTCTTTGGACCAACTTCGCCTCGTTCCTCCATCTTCGTCCTCCCATTTGGTCCGTAGGCCTTCTTTGGACCAAGTTCGTCTTGTTCGTCCATCTTCGTCCTCCCATTTGATCCCTAGGCCTTGTTTGGACCAAGTTCGCCTCGTTCGTCCATCTTCGTCCTCCCATTTGATCCCTAGGCCTTCCTTGGACCAAGTTCGTCTTGTTCGTCCATCTTCGTCCACCCATTTGATCCGTAGGCCTTCTTTGGACCAAGTTCGTCTCGTTCATCCCTTTTCGTCCTCCCATTTGATCCGTTGGGCTTCTTTGCACCAAGTTCGTGTCGTTCGTCCATCTTCGTCCTCCCATTTGATCCCTAGGCCTTCTTTGGACCAAGTTCGTCTCGTTCGTCCATCTTCGTCCTCCCATTTGATCCCTAGGCCTTCTTTGGACCAAGTTCGTCTCGTTCGTCCATCTTTGTCCTCCCATTTGATTCGTAGGCCTTCTTTGGACCAAGTTCGCCTCGTTCCTCCATCTTCGTCCTCCCATTTGATCCCTAGGCCTTCTTTGGACCAAGTTCGCCTCGTTCGTCCGTCTTCGTCCTCCCATTTGATCCGTTGGGCTTCTTTGGACCAAGTTCGTCTCGTTCGTCCATCTTTGTCCTCCCATTTGATCCGTTGGCCTTCTTTGGACCAAGTTCGTCTCGTTCATCCATCTTCGTCCTCCCATTTGATCCGTAGGCCTTCTTTGGACCAAGTTCGTCTCGTTCGTCCATCTTCGTCCTCCCATTTGATCCCTAGGCTTTCCTTGGGCCAAGTTCGTCTCGTTCGTCCATCTTCGTCCACCCATTTGATCCATAGGCCTTCTTTGGACCAAGTTCGTCTCGTTCATCCCTTTTCGTCCTCCCATTTGATCCGTTGGGCTTCTTTGCACCAAGTTCGTCTCGTTCGTCCATCTTCGTCCTCCCATTTGATCCGTAGGCCTTCTTTGGACCAAGTTCGCCTCGTTCGTCCATCTTCGTCCTCCCATTTGATCCCTAGGCCTTCTTTGGACCAAGTTCGTCTCGTTCGTCCATCTTCCTCCTCCCATTTGATCCGTGGGGCTTCTTTGGACCAAGTTCGTCTCGTTCGTCCATCTTCGTCCTCCCATTTGATCCGTTGGGTTTCTTTGGACCAAGTTCGTCTCGTTCGTCCATCTTCGTCCTCCCATTTGATCCGTTGGGCTTCTTTGGACCAAGTTCGTCTCGTTCGTCCATCTTCGTCCACCCATTTGATCCGTAGGCCTTCTTTGGACCAAGTTCGTCTCGTTCATCCCTTTTCGTCCTCCCATTTGATCCGTTGGGCTTCTTTGCACCAAGTTCGTCTCGTTCGTCCATCTTCGTCCTCCCATTTGATCCCTAGGCCTTCTTTGGACCAAGTTCGCCTCGTTCCTGCATCTTCGTCCTCCCATTTGGTCCGTAGGCCTTCAATGGACCAAGTTCGTCTCGTTCGTCCATCTTCGTCCTCCCATTTGATCCCTAGGCCTTCTTTGGACCAAGTTCGCCTCGTTCGTCCATCTTCGTCCTCCCATTTGATCCGTTGGGCTTCTTTGCACCAAGTTCGTCTCGTTCGTCCATCTTCGTCCTCCCATTTGATCCCTAGGCCTTCTTTGGACCAAGTTCGTCTCGTGCATCCCTTTTCGTCCTCCCATTTGATCCGTTGGGCTTCTTTGCACCAAGTTCGTCTCGTTCGTCCATCTTCGTCCTCCCATTTGATCCGTAGGCCTTCTTTGGACCAAGTTCGCCTCGTTCGTCCATCTTCGTCCTCCCATTTGATCCCTAGGCCTTCTTTGGACCAAGTTCGTCTCGTTCGTCCATCTTCCTCCTCCCATTTGATCCGTTGGGCTTCTTTGGACCAAGTTCGTCTCGTTCGTCCATCTTCGTCCTCCCATTTGATCCGTTGGGTTTCTTTGGAGCAAGTTCGTCTTGTTCGTCCATCTTCGTCCTCCCATTTGATCCGTTGGGCTTCTTTGGACAAAGTTCGTCTCGTTCGTCCATCTTCGTCCACCCATTTGATCCGTAGGCCTTCTTTGGACCAAGTTCGTCTCGTTCATCCCTTTTCGTCCTCCCATTTGATCCGTTGGGCTTCTTTGCACCAAGTTCGTCTCGTTCGTCCATCTTCGTCCTCCCATTTGATCCCTAGGCCTTCTTTGGACCAAGTTCGCCTCGTTCCTGCATCTTCGTCCTCCCATTTGGTCCGTAGGCCTTCAATGGACCAAGTTCGTCTCGTTCGTTCATCTTCGTCCTCCCATTTGATCCCTAGGCCTTCTTTGGACCAAGTTCGCCTCGTTCGTCCATCTTCGTCCTCCCATTTGATCCGTTGGGCTTCTTTGCACCAAGTTCGTCTCGTTCGTCCATCTTCGTCCTCCCATTTGATCCCTAGGCCTTCTTTGGACCAAGTTCGTCTCGTGCATCCCTTTTCGCCCTCCCATTTGATCCGTTGGGCTTCTTTGCACCAAGTTCGTCTCGTTCGTCCACCTTCGTCCTCCCATTTGATCCGTAGGCCTTCTTTGGACCAAGTTCGCCTCGTTCGTCCATCTTCGTCCTCCCATTTGATCCCTAGGCCTTCTTTGGACCAAGTTCGTCTCGTTCGTCCATCTTCCTCCTCCCATTTGATCCGTTGGGCTTCTTTGGACCAAGTTCGTCTCGTTCGTCCATCTTCGTCCTCCCATTTGATCCGTTGGGTTTCTTTGGAGCAAGTTCGTCTTGTTCGTCCATCTTCGTCCTCCCATTTGATCCGTTGGGCTTCTTTGGACCAAGTTCGTCTCGTTCGTCCATCTTCGTCCACCCATTTGATCCGTAGGCCTTCTTTGGACCAAGTTCGTCTCGTTCATCCCTTTTCGTCCTCCCATTTGATCCGTTGGGCTTCTTTGCACCAAGTTCGTCTCGTTCGTCCATCTTCGTCCTCCCATTTGATCCCTAGGCCTTCTTTGGATCAAGTTCGCCTCGTTCCTGCATCTTCGTCCTCCCATTTGGTCCGTAGGCCTTCAATGGACCAAGTTCGTCTCGTTCGTCCATCTTCGTCCTCCCATTTGATCCCTAGGCCTTCTTTGGACCAAGTTCGCCTCGTTCGTCCATCTTCGTCCTCCCGTTTGATCCGTTGGGCTTCTTTGCACCAAGTTCATCTCGTTCGTCCATCTTCGTCCTCCCATTTGATCCCTAGGCCTTCTTTGGACCAAGTTCGTCTCGTTCGTCCATCTTCCTCCTCTCATTTGATCCGTTGGGCTTCTTTGGACCAAGTTCGTCTCGTTCGTCCATCTTCGTCCTCCCATTTGATCCGTTGGGTTTCTTTGGACCAAGTTCGTCTAGTTCGTCCATCTTCGTCGAACGAGACAAACATGGTCCAAAGAAGGCCTACGGATCAAATTGGAGGACGAAGATGGACAAACGAGACGAACTTTGTGCAAAGAAGCCCAACGGATCAAATGGGAGGACGAAACAGGATGAAGGAGACGAACTTGGTCCAAAGAAGGCCTACGGATCAAATGGGAGGACGAAGATGGACGAACGAGACGAACTTGGTCCAAAGAAGGCCTACGGATCAAATGGCAGGACGAAGATGGACGAACGAGACGAACTTGGTCCAAAGAAGCCCAACGGATCAAATGGGAGGACGAAGATGGACGAACGAGACGAACTTGGTCCAAAGAAGCCCAACGGATCAAATGGGAGGACGAAGGTGGAGGAACGAGGCGAACTTGCTCCAAAGAAGGCCTACGGATCAAATGGGAGGACGAAGATGGACGAACGAGACGAACTTGGTCCAAAGAAGCCCAACGGATCAAATGAGAGGACAAAGATGGACGAACGAGACGAACTTGGTCCAAAGAAGCCCAACGGATCAAATGGGAGGACGAAGATGGACGAACGAGACAAACTTGGTCCAAAGAATTCCAACGGATCAAATGGGAGGACGAAGGTGGTAGAACAAGACGAACTTGGTCCAAAGAAGGCCTACGGCTCAAATGGGAGGACGAAGATGGACGAACGAGACAAACTTGGTCCAAAGTAGGCCTACGGATCAAATGGGACGACGAAGATGGACGAACGAGACGAACTTGGTCCAAAGAAGCCCAACGGATCAAATGAGAGGACAAAGATGGACGAACGAGACGAACTTGGTCCAAAGAAGCCCAACGGATCAAATGGGAGGACGAAGATGGACGAACGAGACAAACTTGGTCCAAAGAATTCCAACGGATCAAATAGGAGGACGAAGGTGGTAGAACAAGACGAACTTGGTCCAAAGAAGGCCTACGGATTAAATGGGAGGACGAAGATGGACGAACGAGACAAACTTGGTCCAAAGAATTCCAACGGATCAAATGGGAGGACGAAGGTGGTAGAACAAGACGAACTTGGTCCAAAGAAGGCCTATGGATCAAATGGGAGGACGAAGAGGGACGAAGAAGACAAACACGGTCCAAAGAAGGCCTACGGATCAAATGGGAGGACGAAGATGGACGAACGAGACAAACTTGGTCCAAAGAATTCCAACGGATCAAATGGGAGGACGAAGGTGGCAGAACAAGACGAACTTGGTCCAAAGAAGGACTAGGGATCAAATGGGAGGACGAAGAAGACAAACATGGTCCAAAGAAGGCCTACGGATCAAATGGGAGGACGAAGAGGGACGAACGAGACAAACATGGTCCAAAGAAGGCCTATGGATCAAATTGGAGGACGAAGATGGACAAACGAGACGAACTTGGTGCAAAGAAGCCGAACGGATAAAATGGGAGAACGAAACAGGATGAAGGAGACGAACTTGGTCCAAAGAAGGCCTACGGATCAAATGGGAGGACGAAGATGGATGAACGAGACGAACATGGTCCAAAGAAGGCCTACGGATCAAATGGCAGGACGAAGATGGACGAACGAGACGAACTTGGTCCAAAGGAGCCCAACGGATCAAATGGGAGGACGAAGATGGACGAGCGAGACGAACTTGGTCCAAAGCAGGCCAACGGATCAAATGGGAGGACGAAGATGGACGAACGAGACGAACTTGGTCCAAAGAAGGCGTAGGGATCAAATGGGAGGACGAAGATGGACGAACGAGATGAACTTGGTCCAAAAAAGGCCTAGGGATCAAATTTGAGGACGAAGATGGAGGAACGAGGCGAACTTGCTCCAAAGAAGGCCTACGGATCAAATGGGAGGACGAAGATGGAACGAGACGAACTTGGTCCAAAGAAGCCCAACGGATCAAATGAGAGGACAAAGATGGACGAACGAGACGAACTTGGTCCAAAGAAGCCCAACGGATCAAATGGGAGGACGAAGATGGACGAACGAGACAAACTTGGTCCAAAGAATTCCAACGGATCAAATGGGAGGACGAAGGTGGTAGAACAAGACGAACTTGGTCCAAAGAAGGCCTACGGATCAAATGGGAGGACGAAGATGGACGAACGAGACAAACTTGGTCCAAAGAATTCCAACGGATCAAATGGGAGGACGAAGGTGGTAGAACAAGACGAACTTGGTCCAAAGAAGGCCTATGGATCCAATGGGAGGACGAAGAGGGACGAAGAAGACAAACACGGTCCAAAGAAGGCCTACGGATCAAATGGGAGGACGAATAACGACGAACAAGACGAACTTGGTCCAAAGAAGGCCTACGGATCAAATGGGAGGACGAAGATGGACGAACGAGACGAACTTGGTCCAAACAAGGCCTACGGATCAAATGGGAGGACGAAGATGGACGAACGAGACGAACTTGGTCAAACGAAGGCCTAGGGATCAAATGGGAGGAGGAAGATGGACGAACGAGACGAACTTGGTCCAATGAAGGCCTACGGATCAAATGGGAGGACGAAGATGGACGAACGAGACGAACTTGGTCCAAAGAAGGCCAACGGATCAAATGCGAGGACGAAGATGGATGAATGAGACGAACTTGGTCTAAAGAAGGCCTAGGGATCAAATGGGAGGACGAAGATGGACGAACGAGACGAACTTGGTCCAAAGAAGCCCAACAGATCAAATGGGTGGACGAAGATGGACGAACGAGACGAACTTGGCCCAAAGAAGGCCTAGGGCTCAAATGGGAGGACGAAGATGGAGGAACGATGCGAACTTGGTCCAAAGAAGTCCCATAGATCAAATGGGAGGACAAAGACGAACGAACGAGACGAACTTGGTCCAAAGAAGGCCTACGGATCAAATGGGAGGACGAAGATGGACGAACGAGACAAACTTGGTCCAAAGAATTCCAACGGATCAAATGGGAGGACGAAGGTGGTAGAACAAGACGAACTTGGTCCAAAGAAGGCCTATGGATCAAAGGGGAGGACGAAGAGGGACGAAGAAGACAAACACGGTCCAAAGAAGGCCTACGGATCAAATCGGAGGACGAAGAGGAACGAACGAGACAAACATGGTCCAAAGAAGGCCTACGGATCAAAATGGAGGACGAAGATGGACAAACGAGACGAACTTGGTGCAAAGAAGCCCAACGGATCAAATGGGAGGACGAAACAGGAGGAAGGAGACGAACTTGGTCCAAAGAAGGCCTACGGATCAAATGGGAGGACGAAGAGGGACGAACGAGACAAACATGGTCCAAAGAAGGCCTACGGATCAAATTGGAGGACGAAGATGGACAAACGAGACGAACTTGGTGCAAAGAAGCCGAACGGATAAAATGGGAGAACGAAACAGGATGAAGGAGACGAACTTGGTCCAAAGAAGGCCTACGGATCAAATGGGAGGACGAAGATGGATGAACGAGACGAACATGGTCCAAAGAAGGCCTACGGATCAAATGGCAGGACGAAGATGGACGAACGAGACGAACTTGGTCCAAAGAAGGCCTAGGGATCAAATGGGAGGACGAAGATGGACGAACGAGACGAACTTGGTCCAAAGAAGGCCTAGGGATCAAATGGGAGGACGAAGATGGAGGAACGAGGCGAACTTGCTCCAAAGAAGGCCTACGGATCAAATGGGAGGACGAATAACGACGAACGAGACGAACTTGGTCCAAAGAAGGCCTACGGATCAAATGGGAGGACGAAGAAGGACGAACGAGACGAACTTGGTCCAAACAAGGCCTACGGATCAAATGGGAGGACGAAGATGGACGAACGAGACGAACTTGGTCCAAAGAAGGCCTAGGGATCAAATGGGAGGACGAAGATGGACGAACGAGACGAACTTGGTCCAAAGAAGGCCAACGGATCAAATGCGAGGACGAAGATGGATGAATGAGACGAACTTGGTCCAAAGAAGGCCTAGGGATCAAATGGGAGGACGAAGATGGACGAACGAGACGAAGTTGGTCCAAAGAAGGCCTGCGGATCAAATGGGAGGACGAAGATGGACGAACGAGACGAACTTGGTCCAAAGAAGCCCAACAGATCAAATGGGTGGACGAAGATGGACGAACGAGACGAACTTGGCCCAAAGAAGGCCTAGGGCTCAAATGGGAGGACGAAGATGGAGGAACGATGCGAACTTGGTCCAAAGAAGTCCCATAGATCAAATGGGAGGACAAAGACGAACGAACGAGACGAACTTGGTCCAAAGAAGGCCTACGGATCAAATGGGAGGACGAAGATGGACGAACGAGACAAACTTGGTCCAAAGAATTCCAACGGATCAAATGGGAGGACGAAGGTGGTAGAACAAGACGAACTTGGTCCAAAGAAGGCCTATGGATCAAAGGGGAGGACGAAGAGGGACGAAGAAGACAAACACGGTCCAAAGAAGGCCTACGGATCAAATCGGAGGACGAAGAGGAACGAACGAGACAAACATGGTCCAAAGAAGGCCTACGGATCAAAATGGAGGACGAAGATGGACAAACGAGACGAACTTGGTGCAAAGAAGCCCAACGGATCAAATGGGAGGACGAAACAGGAGGAAGGAGACGAACTTGGTCCAAAGAAGGCCTACGGATCAAATGGGAGGACGAAGAGGGACGAACGAGACAAACATGGTCCAAAGAAGGCCTACGGATCAAATTGGAGGACGAAGATGGACAAACGAGACGAACTTGGTGCAAAGAAGCCGAACGGATAAAATGGGAGAACGAAACAGGATGAAGGAGACGAACTTGGTCCAAAGAAGGCCTACGGATCAAATGGGAGGACGAAGATGGATGAACGAGACGAACATGGTCCAAAGAAGGCCTACGGATCAAATGGCAGGACGAAGATGGACGAACGAGACGAACTTGGTCCAAAGAAGGCCTAGGGATCAAATGGGAGGACGAAGATGGACGAACGAGACGAACTTGGTCCAAAGAAGGCCTAGGGATCAAATGGGAGGACGAAGATGGAGGAACGAGGCGAACTTGCTCCAAAGAAGGCCTACGGATCAAATGGGAGGACGAAGATGGACGAACGAGACGAACTTGGTCCAAAGAAGCCCAACGGATCAAATGAGAGGACAAAGATGGACGAACGAGACGAACTTGGTCCAAAGAAGCCCAACGGATCAAATGGGAGGACGAAGATGGACGAACGAGACAAACTTGGTCCAAAGAATTCCAACGGATCAAATGGGAGGACGAAGGTGGTAGAACAAGACGAACTTGGTCCAAAGAAGGCCTACGGATCAAATGGGAGGACGAAGATGGACGAACGAGACAAACTTGGTCCAAAGAATTCCAACGGATCAAATGGGAGGACGAAGGTGGTAGATCAAGACGAACTTGGTCCAAAGAAGGCCTATGGATCCAATGGGAGGACGAAGAGGGACGAAGAAGACAAACACGGTCCAAAGAAGGCCTACGGATCAAATGGGAGGACGAATAACGACGAACGAGACGAACTTGGTCCAAAGAAGGCCTACGGATCAAATGGGAGGACGAAGAAGGACGAACGAGACGAACTTGGTCCAAACAAGGCCTACGGATCAAATGGGAGGACGAAGATGGACGAACGAGACGAACTTGGTCCAAAGAAGGCCTAGGGATCAAATGGGAGGAGGAAGATGGACGAACGAGACGAACTTGGTCCAAAGAAGGCCAACGGATCAAATGCGAGGACGAAGATGGATGAATGAGACGAACTTGGTCCAAAGAAGGCCTAGGGATCAAATGGGAGGACGAAGATGGACGAACGAGACGAAGTTGGTCCAAAGAAGGCCTGCGGATCAAATGGGAGGACGAAGATGGACGAACGAGACGAACTTGGTCCAAAGAAGCCCAACAGATCAAATGGGTGGACGAAGATGGACGAACGAGACGAACTTGGCCCAAAGAAGGCCTAGGGCTCAAATGGGAGGACGAAGATGGAGGAACGATGCGAACTTGGTCCAAAGAAGTCCCATAGATCAAATGGGAGGACAAAGACGAACGAACGAGACGAACTTGGTCCAAAGAAGGCCTACGGATCAAATGGGAGGACGAAGATGGACGAACGAGACAAACTTGGTCCAAAGAATTCCAACGGATCAAATGGGAGGACGAAGGTGGTAGAACAAGACGAACTTGGTCCAAAGAAGGCCTATGGATCAAAGGGGAGGACGAAGAGGGACGAAGAAGACAAACACGGTCCAAAGAAGGCCTACGGATCAAATCGGAGGACGAAGAGGAACGAACGAGACAAACATGGTCCAAAGAAGGCCTACGGATCAAATTGGAGGACGAAGATGGACAAACGAGACGAACATGGTGCAAAGAAGCCCAACGGATCAAATGGGAGGACGAAACAGGAGGATGGAGACGAACTTGGTCCAAAGAAGGCCTACGGATCAAATGGGAGGACGAAGATGGACGAACCAGACGAACTTGGTCCAAAGAAGGCCTACGGATCAAATGGGAGGACGAAGAGGGACGAACGAGACAAACATGGTCCAAAGAAGGCCTACGGATCAAATGGGAGGACGAAGATGGACGAACGAGACGAACTTGGTCCAAAGAAGCCCAACGGATCAAATGGGAGGACGAAGATGGACGAACGAGACAAACTTGGTCCAAAGAATTCCAACGGATCAAATGGGAGGACGAAGGTGGTAGAACAAGACGAACTTGGTCCAAAGAAGGCCTACGGATCAAATGGGAGGACGAAGATGGACGAACGAGACAAACTTGGTCCAAAGAATTCCAACGGATCAAATGGGAGGACGAAGGTGGTAGAACAAGACGAACTTGGTCCAAAGAAGGCCTATCGATCCAATGGGAGGACGAAGAGGGACGAAGAAGACAAACACGGTCCAAAGAAGGCCTACGGATCAAATGGGAGGACGAATAACGACGAACGAGACGAACTTGGTCCAAAGAAGGCCTACGGATCAAATGGGAGGACGAAGATGGACGAACGAGACGAACTTGGTCCAAACAAGGCCTACGGATCAAATGGGAGGACGAAGATGGACGAACGAGACGAACTTGGTCCAACGAAGGCCTAGGGATCAAATGGGAGGAGGAAGATGGACGAACGAGACGAACTTGGTCCAATGAAGGCCTACGGATCAAATGGGAGGACGAAGATGGACGAACGAGACGAACTTGGTCCAAAGAAGGCCAACGGATCAAATGCGAGGACGAAGATGGATGAATGAGACGAACTTGGTCTAAAGAAGGCCTAGGGATCAAATGGGAGGACGAAGATGGACGAACGAGACGAAGTTGGTCCAAAGAAGCCCAACGGATCAAATGGGTGGACGAAGATGGACGAACGAGACGAACTTGGCCCTAAGAAGGCCTAGGGCTCAAATGGGAGGACGAAGATGGAGGAACGATGCGAACTTGGTCCAAAGAAGTCCCACAGATCAAATGGGAGGACAAAGACGAACGAACGAGACGAACTTGGTCCAAAGAAGGCCTACGGATCAAATGGGAGGACGAAGATGGACGAACGAGACAAACTTGGTCCAAAGAATTCCAACGGATCAAATGGGAGGACGAAGGTGGTAGAACAAGACGAACTTGGTCCAAAGAAGGCCTATGGATCAAATGGGAGGACGAAGAGGGACGAAGAAGACAAACACGGTCCAAAGAAGGCCTACGGATCAAATCGGAGGACGAAGAGGAACGAACGAGACAAACATGGTCCAAAGAAGGCCTACGGATCAAAATGGAGGACGAAGATGGACAAACGAGACGAACTTGGTGCAAAGAAGCCCAACGGATCAAATGGGAGGACGAAACAGGAGGAAGGAGACGAACTTGGTCCAAAGAAGGCCTACGGATCAAATGGGAGGACGAAGAGGGACGAACGAGACAAACATGGTCCAAAGAAGGCCTACGGATCAAATTGGAGGACGAAGATGGACGAACGAGACGAACTTGGTCCAAAGAAACCCAACGGATCAAATGGGAGGACGAAGATGGATGAACGAGACGAACATGGTCCAAAGAAGGCCTACGGATCAAATGGCAGGACGAAGATGGACGAACGAGACGAACTTGGTCCAAAGAAGGCCTAGGGATCAAATGGGAGGACGAAGATGGACGAACGAGACGAACTTGGTCCAAAGAAGGCCTAGGGATCAAATGGGAGGACGAAGATGGAGGAACGAGGCGAACTTGCTCCAAAGAAGGCCTACGGATCAAATGGGAGGACGAAGATGGAGGAACGAGGCGAACTTGCTCCAAAGAAGGCCTACGGATCAAATGGGAGGACGAAGATGGACGAACGAGACGAACTTGGTCCAAAGAAGCCCAACGGATCAAATGAGAGGACAAAGATGGACGAACGAGACGAACTTGGTCCAAAGAAGCCCAACGGATCAAATGGGAGGACGAAGATGGACGAACGAGACAAACTTGGTCCAAAGAATTCCAACGGATCAAATGGGAGGACGAAGGTGGTAGAACAAGACGAACTTGGTCCAAAGAAGGCCTACGGATCAAATGGGAGGACGAAGATGGACGAACGAGACAAACTTGGTCCAAAGAATTCCAACGGATCAAATGGGAGGACGAAGGTGGTAGATCAAGACGAACTTGGTCCAAAGAAGGCCTATGGATCCAATGGGAGGACGAAGAGGGACGAAGAAGACAAACACGGTCCAAAGAAGGCCTACGGATCAAATTGGAGGACGAAGATGGACAAACGAGACGAACATGGTGCAAAGAAGCCCAACGGATCAAATGGGAGGACGAAACAGGAGGATGGAGACGAACTTGGTCCAAAGAAGGCCTACGGATCAAATGGGAGGACGAAGATGGACGAACCAGACGAACTTGGTCCAAAGAAGGCCTACGGATCAAATGGGAGGACGAAGAGGGACGAACGAGACAAACATGGTCCAAAGAAGGCCTACGGATCAAATGGGAGGACGAAGATGGACGAACGAGACGAACTTGGTCCAAAGAAGCCCAACGGATCAAATGGGAGGACGAAGATGGACGAACGAGACAAACTTGGTCCAAAGAATTCCAACGGATCAAATGGGAGGACGGATCAAATGGGAGGACGAAGGTGGTAGAACAAGACGAACTTGGTCCAAAGAAGGCCTACGGATCAAATGGGAGGACGAAGATGGACGAACGAGACAAACTTGGTCCAAAGAATTCCAACGGATCAAATGGGAGGACGAAGGTGGTAGAACAAGACGAACTTGGTCCAAAGAAGGCCTATGGATCCAATGGGAGGACGAAGAGGGACGAAGAAGACAAACACGGTCCAAAGAAGGCCTACGGATCAAATGGGAGGACGAATAACGACGAACGAGACGAACTTGGTCCAAAGAAGGCCTACGGATCAAATGGGAGGACGAAGATGGACGAACGAGACGAACTTGGTCCAAAGAAGGCCTAGGGATCAAATGGGAGGAGGAAGATGGACGAACGAGACGAACTTGGTCCATTGAAGGCCTACGGATCAAATGGGAGGACGAAGATGGACGAACGAGACGAACTTGGTCCAAAGAAGGCCAACGGATCAAATGCGAGGACGAAGATGGATGAATGAGACGAACTTGGTCCAAAGAATGCCTAGGGATCAAATGGGAGGACGAAGATGGACGAACGAGATGAAGTTGGTCCAAAGAAGGCCTACGGATCAAATGGGAGGACGAAGATGGACGAACGAGACGAACTTGGTCCAAAGAAGCCCAACGGATCAAATGGGTGGACGAAGATGGACGAATGAGACGAACTTGGCCCAAAGAAGGCCTAGGGCTCAAATGGGAGGACGAAGATGGAGGAACGATGCGAACTTGGTCCAAAGAAGTCCCACAGATCAAATGGGAGGACAAAGACGAACGAACGAGACGAACTTGGTCCAAAGAAGGCCTACGGATCAAATGGGAGGACGAAGATGGACGAACGAGACAAACTTGGTCCAAAGAATTCCAACGGATCAAATGGGAGGACGAAGGTGGTAGAACAAGACGAACTTGGTCCAAAGAAGGCCTATGGATCAAATGGGAGGACGAAGAGGGACGAAGAAGACAAACACGGTCCAAAGAAGGCCTACGGATCAAATCGGAGGACGAAGAGGAACGAACGAGACAAACATGGTCCAAAGAAGGCCTACGGATCAAATTGGAGGACGAAGATGGACAAACGAGACGAACTTGGTGCAAAGAAGCCCAACGGATCAAATGGGAGGACGAAACAGGAGGAAGGAGACGAACTTGGTCCAAAGAAGGCCTACGGATCAAATGGGAGGACGAAGATGGACGAACCAGAAGAACTTGGTCCAAAGAAGGCCTACGGATCAAATGGGAGGACGAAGAGGGACGAACGAGACAAACATGGTCCAAAGAAGGCCTACGGATCAAATGGGAGGACGAAGATGGACGAACGAGACGAAGTTGGCCCAAAGAAGGCCAATGGATCAAATGGGAGGACGAAGATGGACGAACGAGACGAACTTGGTCCAAAGAAGGCCTAGGGATCAAATGGGAGGATGAAGATGGAGGAACGAGGCGAACTTGATCCAAAGAAGGCCTACGGATCAAATGGGAGGACGAAGATGGACGAACGAGAGAAACTTGGTCCAAAGAATTCCAACGGATCAAATGGGAGGACGAAGGTGGTAGAACAAGACGAACTTGGTCCAAAGAAGGCCTACGGATCAAATGGGAGGACGAAGATGGACGAACGAGACAAACTTGGTCCAAAGAATTCCAACGGATCAAATGGGAGGACGAAGGTGGCAGAACAAGACGAACTTGGTCCAAAGAAGGACTAGGGATCAAATGGGAGGACGAAGAAGACAAACATGGTCCAAAGAAGGCCTACGGATCAAATGGGAGGACGAAGATGGACGAACAAGACGAACTTGGTCCAAAGAAGGCCAACGGATCAAATGGGAGGACGAAGATGGACGAACGAGACGAACTTGGTGCAAAGAAGCCGAACGGATAAAATGGGAGAACGAAACGGGATGAAGGAGACAAACTTGGTCCAAAGAAGGCCTACGGATCAAATGGGAGGACGAAGATGGATGAACGAGACGAACATGGTCCAAAGAAGGCCTACGGATCAAATGGCAGGACGAAGATGGACGAACGAGACGAACTTGGTCCAAAGGAGCCCAACGGATCAAATGGGAGGACGAAGATGGACGAGCGAGACGAACTTGGTCCAAAGCAGGCCAACGGATCAAATGGGAGGACGAAGATGGACGAACGAGACGAACTTGGTCCAAAGAAGGCGTAGGGATCAAATGGGAGGACGAAGATGGACGAACGAGATGAACTTGGTCCAAAAAAGGCCTAGGGATCAAATGGGAGGACGAAGATGGAGGAACGTGGCGAACTTGCTCCAAAGAAGGCCTACGGATCAAATGGGAGGACGAAGATGGACGAACGAGACGAACTTGGTCCAAAGAAGCCCAACGGACCAAATGAGAGGACAAAGATGGACGAACGAGACGAACTTGGTCCAAAGAAGCCCAACGGATCAAATGGGAGGACGAAGATGGACGAACGAGACAAACTTGGTCCAAAGAATTCCAACGGATCAAATGGGAGGACGAAGGTGGTAGAACAAGACGAACTTGGTCCAAAGAAGGCCTACGGATCAAATGGGAGGACGAAGATGGACGAACGAGACAAACTTGGTCCAAAGAATTCCAACGGATCAAATGGGAGGACGAAGGTGGTAGACAAGACGAACTTGGTCCAAAGAAGGCCTATGGATCAAATGGGAGGACGACGAGGGACGAAGAAGACAAACACGGTCCAAAGAAGGCCTACGGATCAAATGGGAGGACGAATAACGACGAACGAGACGAACTTGGTCCAAACAAGGCCTACAGATCAAATGGGAGGACGAAGATGGACGAACGAGACAAACTTGGTCCAAAGAATTCCAACGGATCAAATGGGAGGACGAAGGTGGTAGAACAAGACGAACTTGGTCCAAAGAAGGCCTAGGGATCAAATGGGAGGAGGAAGATGGACGAACGAGACGAACTTGGTCCAATGAAGGCCTACGGATCAAATGGGAGGACGAATATGGACGAACGAGACGAACTTGGTCCAAAGAAGGCCAACGGATCAAATGCGAGGACGAAGATGGATGAATGAGACGAACTTGGTCCAAAAAAGGCCTAGGGATCAAATGGGAGCACGAAGATGGACGAACGAGACAAACTTGGTCCAAAGAATTCCAACGGCTCAAATGGGAGGACGAAGGTGGTAGAACAAGACGAACTTGGTCCAAAGAAGGCCTATGGATCAAATGGGAGGACGAAGAGGGACGAAGAAGACAAACACGGTCCAAAGAAGGCCTACGGATCAAATGGGAGGACGAAGATGGACGAACGAGACAAACTTGGTCCAAAGAATTCCATCGGATCAAATGGGAGGACGAAGGTGGTAGAACAAGACGAACTTGGTCCAAAGAAGGCCTACGGATCAAATGGGAGGACGAAGAGGGACGAACGAGACAAACATGGTCCAAAGAATTCCAACGGATCAAATGGGAGCACGATGGTGGTAGAACAAGACGAACTTGGTCCAAAGAAGGCCTATGGATCAAATGGGAGGACGAAGAGGGACGAAGAAGACAAACATGGTCCAAAGAAGGCCTACGGATCAAATGGGAGGACGAAGAGGGACGAACGAGACAAACATGGTCCAAAGAAGGCCTACGGATCAAATGGGAGGACGAAGATGGACGAACGAGACGAACTTGGTCCAAAGAAGGCCTAGGGATCAAATGGGAGGACGAAGATGGACGAACGAGACGAACTTGGTCCAAAGAAGGCCTAGGGATCAAATGGGAGGACGAAGATGCACGAAGGAGACGAACTTGGTCCAAAGAAGCCCAACGGATCAAATGGGAGGACGAAACAGGATGAAGGAGACGAACTTGGTCGAAAGAAGGCCTACGGATCAAATGGGAGGACGAAGATGGACGAACGAGACGAACTTGGTCCAAAGAAGGCCTACGGATCAAATGGCAGGACGAAGATGGACGAACGAGACGAACTTGGTCCAAAGAAGGCCTACGGCTCAAATGGGAGGACGAAGATGGACGAACGAGACAAACTTGGTCCAAAGTAGGCCTACGGATCAAATGGGACGACGAAGATGGACGAACGAGACGAACTTGGTCCAAAGAAGCCCAACGGATCAAATGAGAGGACAAAGATGGACGAACGAGACGAACTTGGTCCAAAGAAGCCCAACGGATCAAATGGGAGGACGAAGATGGACGAACGAGACAAACTTGGTCCAAAGAATTCCAACGGATCAAATAGGAGGACGAAGGTGGTAGAACAAGACGAACTTGGTCCAAAGAAGGCCTACGGATTAAATGGGAGGACGAAGATGGACGAACGAGACAAACTTGGTCCAAAGAATTCCAACGGATCAAATGGGAGGACGAAGGTGGTAGAACAAGACGAACTTGGTCCAAAGAAGGCCTATGGATCAAATGGGAGGACGAAGAGGGACGAAGAAGACAAACACGGTCCAAAGAAGGCCTACGGATCAAATGGGAGGACGAAGATGGACGAACGAGACAAACTTGGTCCAAAGAATTCCAACGGATCAAATGGGAGGACGAAGGTGGCAGAACAAGACGAACTTGGTCCAAAGAAGGACTAGGGATCAAATGGGAGGACGAAGAAGACAAACATGGTCCAAAGAAGGCCTACGGATCAAATGGGAGGACGAAGAGGGACGAACGAGACAAACATGGTCCAAAGAAGGCCTACGGATCAAATTGGAGGACGAAGATGGACAAACGAGACGAACTTGGTGCAAAGAAGCCGAACGGATAAAATGGGAGAACGAAACAGGATGAAGGAGACGAACTTGGTCCAAAGAAGGCCTACGGATCAAATGGGAGGACGAAGATGGATGAACGAGACGAACACGGTCCAAAGAAAGCCTACGGATCAAATGGCAGGACGAAGATGGACGAACGAGACGAACTTGGTCCAAAGGAGCCCAACGGATCAAATGGGAGGACGAAGATGGACGAGCGAGACGAACTTGGTCCAAAGCAGGCCAACGGATCAAATGGGAGGACGAAGATGGACGAACGAGACGAACTTGGTCCAAAGAAGGCGTAGGGATCAAATGGGAGGACGAAGATGGACGAACGAGACCAACTTGGTCCAAAGAATTCCAACGGATCAAATGGGAGGACGAAGGTGGTAGAACAAGACGAACTTGGTCCAAAGAAGGCCTACGGATCAAATGGGAGGACGAAGATGGACGAACGAGACAAACTTAGTCCAAAGAATTCCAACGGATCAAATGGGAGGACGAAGGTGGTAGAACAAGACGAACTTGGTCCAAAGAAGGCCTATGGATCCAATGGGAGGACGAAGAGGGACGAAGAAGACAAACACGGTCCAAAGAAGGCCTACGGATCAAATGGGAGGACGAATAACGACGAACGAGACGAACTTGGTCCAAAGAAGGCCTACGGATCAAATGGGAGGACGAAGATGGACGAACGAGACGAACTTGGTCCAAACAAGGCCTACGGATCAAATGGGAGGACGAAGATGGACGAACGAGACGAACTTGGTCCAAAGAAGGCCTAGGGATCAAATGGGAGGAGGAAGATGGACGAACGAGACGAACTTGGTCCAATGAAGGCCTACGGATCAAATGGGAGGACGAAGATGGACGAACGAGACGAACTTGGTCCAAAGAAGGCCAACGGATCAAATGCGAGGACGAAGATGGATGAATGAGACGAACTTGGTCCAAAGAAGGCCTAGGGATCAAATGGGAGGACGAAGATGGACGAACGAGACGAAGTTGGTCCAAAGAAGGCCTACGGATCAAATGGGAGGACGAAGATGGACGAACGAGACGAACTTGGTCCAAAGAAGCCCAACGGATCAAATGGGTGGACGAAGATGGACGAACGAGACGAACTTGGCCCAAAGAAGGCCTAGGGCTCAAATGGGAGGACGAAGATGGAGGAACGATGCGAACTTGGTCCAAAGAAGTCCCACAGATCAAATGGGAGGACAAAGACGAACGAACGAGACGAACTTGGTCCAAAGAAGGCCTACGGATCAAATGGGAGGACGAAGATGGACGAACGAGACAAACTTGGTCCAAAGAATTCCAACGGATCAAATAGGAGGACGAAGGTGGTAGAACAAGACGAACTTGGTCCAAAGAAGGCCTACGGATTAAATGGGAGGACGAAGATGGACGAACGAGACAAACTTGGTCCAAAGAATTCCAACGGATCAAAAGGGAGGACGAAGGTGGTAGAACAAGACGAACTTGGTCCAAAGAAGGCCTACGGATTAAATGGGAGGACGAAGATGGACGAACGAGACAAACTTGGTCCAAAGAATTCCAACGGATCAAATGGGAGGACGAAGGTGGTAGAACAAGACGAACTTGGTCCAAAGAAGGCCTATGGATCAAATGGGAGGACGAAGAGGGACGAAGAAGACAAACACGGTCCGAAGAAGGCCTACGGATCAAATGGGAGGACGAAGATGGACGAACGAGACAAACTTGGTCCAAAGAATTCCAACGGATCAAATGGGAGGACGAAGGTGGCAGAACAAGACGAACTTGGTCCAAAGAAGGACTAGGGATCAAATGGGAGGACGAAGAAGACAAACATGGTCCAAAGAAGGCCTACGGATCAAATGGGAGGACGAAGAGGGACGAACGAGACAAACATGGTCCAAAGAAGGCCTACGGATCAAATTGGAGGACGAAGATGGACAAACGAGACGAACTTGGTGCAAAGAAGCCGAACGGATAAAATGGGAGAACGAAACAGGATGAAGGAGACGAACTTGGTCCAAAGAAGGCCTACGGATCAAATGGGAGGACGAAGATGGATGAACGAGACGAACACGGTCCAAAGAAGGCCTACGGATCAAATGGCAGGACGAAGATGGACGAACGAGACGAACTTGGTCCAAAGGAGCCCAACGGATCAAATGGGAGGACGAAGATGGACGAGCGAGACGAACTTGGTCCAAAGCAAGCCAACGGATCAAATGGGAGGACGAAGATGGACGAACGAGACGAACTTGGTCCAAAGAAGGCGTAGGGATCAAATGGGAGGACGAAGATGGACGAACGAGACAAACTTGGTCCAAAGAATTCCAACGGATCAAATGGGGAGGACGAAGGTGGTAGAACAAGACGAACTTGGTCCAAAGAAGGCCTACGGATCAAATGGGAGGACGAAGATGGACGAACGAGACAAACTTAGTCCAAAGAATTCCAACGGATCAAATGGGAGCACGAAGGTGGTAGAACAAGACGAACTTGGTCCAAAGAAGGCCTATGGATCCAATGGGAGGACGAAGAGGGACGAAGAAGACAAACACGGTCCAAAGAAGGCCTACGGATCAAATGGGAGGACGAATAACGACGAACGAGACGAACTTGGTCCAAAGAAGGCCTACGGATCAAATGGGAGGACGAAGATGGACGAACGAGACGAACTTGGTCCAAACAAGGCCTACGGATCAAATGGGAGGACGAAGATGGACGAACGAGACGAACTTGGTCCAACGAAGGCCTAGGGATCAAATGGGAGGAGGAAGATGGACGAACGAGACGAACTTGGTCCAATGAAGGCCTACGGATCAAATGGGAGGACGAAGATGGACGAACGAGACGAACTTGGTCCAAAGAAGGCCAACGGATCAAATGCGAGGACGAAGATGGATGAATGAGACGAACTTGGTCCAAAGAAGGCCTAGGGATCAAATGGGAGGACGAAGATGGACGAACGAGACGAAGTTGGTCCAAAGAAGGCCTACGGATCAAATGGGAGGACGAAGATGGACGAACGAGACGAACTTGGTCCAAAGAAGCCCAACGGATCAAATGGGTGGACGAAGATGGACGAACGAGACGAACTTGGCCCAAAGAAGGCCTAGGGCTCAAATGGGAGGACGAAGATGGAGGAACGATGCGAACTTGGTCCAAAGAAGTCCCACAGATCAAATGGGAGGACAAAGACGAACGAACGAGACGAACTTGGTCCAAAGAAGGCCTACGGATCAAATGGGAGTACGAAGATGGACGAACGAGACAAACTTGGTCCAAAGAATTCCAACGGATCAAATGGGAGGACGAAGGTGGTAGAACAAGACGAACTTGATCCAAAGAAGGCCTATGGATCAAATGGGAGGACGAAGAGGGACGAAGAAGACAAACACGGTCCAAAGAAGGCCTACGGATCAAATCGGAGGACGAAGAGGAACGAACGAGACAAACATGGTCCAAAGAAGGCCTACGGATCAAATTGGAGGACGAAGATGGACAAACGAGACGAACTTGGTGCAAAGAAGCCCAACAGATCAAATGGGAGGACGAAACAGGAGGAAGGAGACGAACTTGGTCCAAAGAAGGCCTACGGATCAAATGGGAGGACGAAGATGGACGAACGAGACGAACTTGGTCCAAAGAATGCCTACGGATCAAATGGGAGGACGAAGAGGGACGAACGAGACAAACATGGTCCAAAGAAGGCCTACGGATCAAATGGGAGGACGAAGATGGACGAACGAGACGAAGTTGGTCCAAAGAAGGCCAATGGATCAAATGGGAGGACGAAGATGGACGAACGAGACGAACTTGGTCCAAAGAAGGCCTAGGGATCAAATGGGAGGATGAAGATGGAGGAACGAGGCGAACTTGATCCAAAGAAGGCCTACGGATCAAATGGGAGGACGAAGATGGACGAACGAGAGAAACTTGGTCCAAAGAATTCCAACGGATCAAATGGGAGGACGAAGGTGGTAGAACAAGACGAACTTGGTCCAAAGAAGGCCTACGGATCAAATGGGAGGACGAAGATGGACGAACGAGACAAACTTGGTCCAAAGAATTCCAACGGATCAAATGGGAGGACGAAGGTGGCAGAACAAGACGAACTTGGTCCAAAGAAGGACTAGGGATCAAATGGGAGGACGAAGAAGACAAACATGGTCCAAAGAAGGCCTACGGATCAAATGGGAGGACGAAGAGGGACGAACGAGACAAACATGGTCCAAAGAAGGCCTACGGATCAAATTGGAGGACGAAGATGGACAAACGAGACGAACTTGGTGCAAAGAAGCCGAACGGATAAAATGGGAGAACGAAACTGGATGAAGGAGACGAACTTGGTCCAAAGAAGGCCTACGGATCAAATGGGAGGACGAAGATGGATGAACGAGACGAACATGGTCCAAAGAAGGCCTACGGATCAAATGGCAGGACGAAGATGGACGAACGAGACGAACTTGATCCAAAGGAGCCCAACGGATCAAATGGGAGGACGAAGATGGACGAGCGAGACGAACTTGGTCCAAAGCAGGCCAACGGATCAAATGGGAGGACGAAGATGGACGAACGAGACGAACTTGGTCCAAAGAAGGCGTAGGGATCAAATGGGAGGACGAAGATGGACGAACGAGATGAACTTGGTCCAAAAAAGGCCTAGGGATCAAATGGGAGGACGAAGATGGAGGAACGAGGCGAACTTGCTCCAAAGAAGGCCTACGGATCAAATGGGAGGACGAAGATGGACGAACGAGACGAACTTGGTCCAAAGAAGCCCAACGGATCAAATGAGAGGACAAAGATGGACGAACGAGACGAACTTGGTCCAAAGAAGCCCAACGGATCAAATGGGAGGACGAAGATGGACAAACGAGACAAACTTGGTCCAAAGAATTCCAACGGATCAAATGGGAGGACGAAGGTGGTAGAACAAGACGAACTTGGTCCAAAGAAGGCCTACGGATCAAATGGGAGGACGAAGATGGACGAACGAGACAAACTTGGTCCAAAGAATTCCAACGGATCAAATGGGAGGACGAAGGTGGTAGAACAAGACGAACTTGGTCCAAAGAAGGCCTATGGATCAAATGGGAGGACGAAGAGGGACGAAGAAGACAAACACGGTCCAAAGAAGGCCTACGGATCAAATGGGAGGACGAATAACGACGAACGAGACGAACTTGGTCCAAACAAGGCCTACGGATCAAATGGGAGGACGAAGATGGACGAACGAGACGAACTTGGTCCAAACAAGGCCTACGGATCAAATGGGAGGACGAAGATGGACGAACTAGACAAACTTGGTCCAAAGAATTCCAACGGATCAAATGGGAGGACGAAGGTGGTAGAACAAGACGAACTTGGTCCAAAGAAGGCCTAGGGATCAAATGGGAGGAGGAAGATGGACGAACGAGACGAACTTGGTCCAATGAAGGCCTACGGATCAAATGGGAGGACGAAGATGGACGAACGAGACGAACTTGGTCCAAAGAAGGCCAACGGATCAAATACGAGGACGAAGATGGATGAATGAGACGAACTTGGTCCAAAAAAGGCCTAGGGATCAAATGGGAGGACGAAGATGGACGAACGAGACGAAGTTGGTCCAAAGAAGGCCTACGGATCAAATGGGAGGACGAAGATGGACGAACGAGAGAAACTTGGTCCAAAGAATTCCAACGGATCAAATGGGAGGACGAAGGTGGTAGAACAAGACGAACTTGGTCCAAAGAAGGCCTACGGATCAAATGGGAGGACGAAGATGGACGAACGAGACAAACTTGGTCCAAAGAATTCCAACGGATCAAATGGGAGGACGAAGGTGGCAGAACAAGACGAACTTGGTCCAAAGAAGGACTAGGGATCAAATGGGAGGACGAAGAAGACAAACATGGTCCAAAGAAGGCCTACGGATCAAATGGGAGGACGAAGAGGGACGAACGAGACAAACATGGTCCAAAGAAGGCCTACGGATCAAATTGGAGGACGAAGATGGACAAACGAGACGAACTTGGTGCAAAGAAGCTGAACGGATAAAATGGGAGAACGAAACTGGATGAAGGAGACGAACTTGGTCCAAAGAAGGCCTACGGATCAAATGGGAGGACGAAGATGGATGAACGAGACGAACATGGTCCAAAGAAGGCCTACGGATCAAATGGCAGGACGAAGATGGACGAACGAGACGAACTTGATCCAAAGGAGCCCAACGGATCAAATGGGAGGACGAAGATGGACGAGCGAGACGAACTTGGTCCAAAGCAGGCCAACGGATCAAATGGGAGGACGAAGATGGACGAACGAGACGAACTTGGTCCAAAGAAGGCGTAGGGATCAAATGGGAGGACGAAGATGGACGAACGAGATGAACTTGGTCCAAAAAAGGCCTAGGGATCAAATGGGAGGACGAAGATGGAGGAACGAGGCGAACTTGCTCCAAAGAAGGCCTACGGATCAAATGGGAGGACGAAGATGGACGAACGAGACAAACTTGGTCCAAAGAATTCCAACGGATCAAATGGGAGGACGAAGGTGGTAGAACAAGACGAACTTGGTCCAAAGAAGGCCAATGGATCAAATGGGAGGACGAAGAGGGACGAAGAAGACAAACACGGTCCAAAGAAGGCCTACGGATCAAATGGGAGGACGAATAACGACGAACGAGACGAACTTGGTCCAAACAAGGCCTACGGATCAAATGGGAGGACGAAGATGGACGAACGAGACGAACTTGGTCCAAACAAGGCCTACGGATCAAATGGGAGGACGAAGATGGACGAACGAGACAAACTTGGTCCAAAGAATTCCAACGGATCAAATGGGAGGACGAAGGTGGTAGAACAAGACGAACTTGGTCCAAAGAAGGCCTAGGGATCAAATGGGAGGAGGAAGACGGACGAACGAGACGAACTTGGTCCAATGAAGGCCTACGGATCAAATGGGAGGACGAAGATGGACGAACGAGACGAACTTGGTCCAAAGAAGGCCAACGGATCAAATGCGAGGACGAAGATGGATGAATGAGACGAACTTGGTCCAAAAAAGGCCTAGGGATCAAATGGGAGGACGAAGATGGACGAACGAGACGAAGTTGGTCCAAAGAAGGCCTACGGATCAAATGGGAGGACGAAGATGGACGAACGAGACGAACTTGGTCCAAAGAAGCCCAACGGGTCAAATGGGTGGACGAAGATGGACGAACGAGACGAACTTGGCCCAAAGAAGGCCTAGGGCTCAAATGGGAGGACGAAGATGGAGGAACGATGCGAACTTGGTCCAAAGAAGTCCCACAGATCAAATGGGAGGACAAAGACGAACGAACGAGACGAACTTGGTCCAAAGAAGGCCTACGGATCAAATGGGAGGACGAAGATGGACGAACGAGACAAACTTGGTCCAAAGAATTCCAACGGATCAAATGGGAGGACGAAGGTGGTAGAACAAGACGAACTTGGTCCAAAGAAGGCCTATGGATCAAATGGGAGGACGAAGAGGGACGAAGAAGACAAACACGGTCCAAAGAAGGCCTACGGATCAAATCGGAGGACGAAGAGGAACGAACGAGACAAACATGGTCGAAAGAAGGCCTACGGATCAAATTGGAGGACGAAGATGGACAAACGAGACGAACTTGGTGCAAAGAAGCCCAACGGATCAAATGGGAGGACGAAACAGGAGGAAGGAGACGAACTTGGTCCAAAGAAGGCCTACGGATCAAATGGGAGGACGAAGATGGACGAACGAGACGAACTTGGTCCAAAGAAGGCCTACGGATCAAATGGGAGGACGAAGAGGGACGAACGAGACAAACATGGTCCAAAGAAGGCCTACGGATCAAATGGGAGGACGAAGATGGACGAACGAGACGAAGTTGGTCCAAAGAAGGCCAATGGATCAAATGGGAGGACGAAGATGGACGAACGAGACGAACTTGGTCCAAAGAAGGCCTAGGGATCAAATGGGAGGATGAAGATGGAGGAACGAGGCGAACTTGGTCAAAAGAAGGCCTACGGATCAAATGGGAGGACGAAGATGGACGAACGAGAGAAACTTGGTCCAAAGAATTCCAACGGATCAAATGGGAGGAGGAAGGTGGTTGAACAAGACGAACTTGGTCCAAAGAAGGCCTACGGATCAAATGGGAGGACGAAGATGGACGAACGAGACAAACTTGGTCCGAAGAATTTCAACGGATCAAATGGGAGGACGAAGGTGGTAGAACAAGACCAACTTGGTCCAAAGAAGGCCTATGGTTCAAATGGGAGGACGAAGAGGGACGAAGAAGACAAACATGGTCCAAAGAAGGCCCACAGATCAAATGGGAGGACGAAGAGGGACGAACGAGACAAAAATGGTCCAAAGAAGGCCTACGGATCAAATTGGAGGACGAAGATGGACAAACGAGACGAACTTGGTGCAAAGAAGCCCAACGGATCAAATGGGAGGACGAAACAGGATGAAGGAGACGAACTTGGTCCAAAGAAGGCCTACGGATCAAATGGGAGGACGAAGATGGACGAACGAGACGAACTTGGTCCAAAGAAGGCCTACGGATCAACTGGGAGGACGAAGGTGGTAGAACAAGACGAACTTGGTCCAAAGAAGGCCTACGGATCAAATGGGAGGACGAAGATGGACGAACGAGACAAACTTGGTCCAAAGAATTCCAAAGGATCAAATGGGAGGACGAAGGTGGTAGAACAAGACGAACTTGGTCCAAAGAAGGCCTATGGATCAAATGGGAGGACGAAGAGGGACGAAGAAGACAAACACGGTCCAAAGAAGGCCTACGGATCAAACGGGAGGACGAAGATGGACGAACGAGACGAACTTGGTCCAAAGAAGGCCAACGGATCAAATGCGAGGACGAAGATGGACGAATGAGACGAACTTGGTCCGAAGAAGGCCTACGGATCATATTGGAGGACGAAGATGGACAAACGAGACGAACTTGGTGCAAAGAAGCCCAACGGATCAAATGGGAGGACGAAACAAGAGGAAGGAGACGAACTTGGTCCAAAGAAGGCCTACGGATCAAATGGGAGGACGAAGATGGACGAACGAGACGAACTTGGTCCAAAGAAGGCCTACGGATCAAATGGGAGGACGAAGAGGGACGAACGAGACAAACATGGTCCAAAGAAGGCCTACGGATCAAATAGGAGGACGAAGATGGACGAACGAGACGAACTTGGTCCAAACAAGGCCTACGGATCAAATAGGAGGACGAAGATGGACGAACGAGACGAACTTGGTCCAAAGGAGGCCTAGGGATCAAATGGGAGGAGGAAGATGGACGAACGAGACGAACTTGGTCCAAAGAAGGCCTACGGATCAAATGGGAGGACGAAGATGGACGAACGAGACGAACTTGGTCCAAAGAAGGCCAACGGATCAAATGCGAGGATGAAGATGGACGAATGAGACGAACTTGGTCCAAAAAAGGCCTAGGGATCAAATGGGAGGACGAAGATGGACGAACGAGACGAAGTTGGTCCAAAGAAGGCCTACGGATCAAATGGGAGGACGAAGATGGACGAACGAGACGAAATTGGTCCAAAGGAGGCCTACGGATGAAATGGGAGGACGAAGATGGACGAACGAGACGAGCTTGGTCCAAAGAAGGCCTAGGGATCAAATGGGAGGACGAAGATGGACGAACGAGACAAACTTGGTCCAAAGAATTCCAACGGATCAAATGGGAGGACGAAGGTGGTAGAACAAGACGAACTTGGTCCAAAGAAGGCCTATGGATCAAATGGGAGGACGAAGAGGGACGAAGAAGACAAACACGGTCCAAAGAAGGCCTACGGATCAAATGGGAGGACGAATAACGACGAACGAGACGAACTTGGTCCAAACAAGGCCTACGGATCAAATGGGAGGACGAAGATGGACGAACGAGACGAACTTGGTCCAAACAAGGCCTACGGATCAAATGGGAGGACGAAGATGGACGAACGAGACAAACTTGGTCCAAAGAATTCCAACGGATCAAATGGGAGGACGAAGGTGGTAGAACAAGACGAACTTGGTCCAAAGAAGGCCTAGGGATCAAATGGGAGGAGGAAGACGGACGAACGAGACGAACTTGGTCCAATGAAGGCCTACGGATCAAATGGGAGGACGAAGATGGACGAACGAGACGAACTTGGTCCAAAGAAGGCCAACGGATCAAATGCGAGGACGAAGATGGATGAATGAGACGAACTTGGTCCAAAAAAGGCCTAGGGATCAAATGGGAGGACGAAGATGGACGAACGAGACGAAGTTGGTCCAAAGAAGGCCTACGGATCAAATGGGAGGACGAAGATGGACGAACGAGACGAACTTGGTCCAAAGAAGCCCAACGGGTCAAATGGGTGGACGAAGATGGACGAACGAGACGAACTTGGCCCAAAGAAGGCCTAGGGCTCAAATGGGAGGACGAAGATGGAGGAACGATGCGAACTTGGTCCAAAGAAGTCCCACAGATCAAATGGGAGGACAAAGACGAACGAACGAGACGAACTTGGTCCAAAGAAGGCCTACGGATCAAATGGGAGGACGAAGATGGACGAACGAGACAAACTTGGTCCAAAGAATTCCAACGGATCAAATGGGAGGACGAAGGTGGTAGAACAAGACGAACTTGGTCCAAAGAAGGCCTATGGATCAAATGGGAGGACGAAGAGGGACGAAGAAGACAAACACGGTCCAAAGAAGGCCTACGGATCAAATCGGAGGACGAAGAGGAACGAACGAGACAAACATGGTCGAAAGAAGGCCTACGGATCAAATTGGAGGACGAAGATGGACAAACGAGACGAACTTGGTGCAAAGAAGCCCAACGGATCAAATGGGAGGACGAAACAGGAGGAAGGAGACGAACTTGGTCCAAAGAAGGCCTACGGATCAAATGGGAGGACGAAGATGGACGAACGAGACGAACTTGGTCCAAAGAAGGCCTACGGATCAAATGGGAGGACGAAGAGGGACGAACGAGACAAACATGGTCCAAAGAAGGCCTACGGATCAAATGGGAGGACGAAGATGGACGAACGAGACGAAGTTGGTCCAAAGAAGGCCAATGGATCAAATGGGAGGACGAAGATGGACGAACGAGACGAACTTGGTCCAAAGAAGGCCTAGGGATCAAATGGGAGGATGAAGATGGAGGAACGAGGCGAACTTGGTCAAAAGAAGGCCTACGGATCAAATGGGAGGACGAAGATGGACGAACGAGAGAAACTTGGTCCAAAGAATTCCAACGGATCAAATGGGAGGAGGAAGGTGGTAGAACAAGACGAACTTGGTCCAAAGAAGGCCTACGGATCAAATGGGAGGACGAAGATGGACGAACGAGACAAACTTGGTCCGAAGAATTTCAACGGATCAAATGGGAGGACGAAGGTGGTAGAACAAGACCAACTTGGTCCAAAGAAGGCCTATGGTTCAAATGGGAGGACGAAGAGGGACGAAGAAGACAAACATGGTCCAAAGAAGGCCCACAGATCAAATGGGAGGACGAAGAGGGACGAACGAGACAAAAATGGTCCAAAGAAGGCCTACGGATCAAATTGGAGGACGAAGATGGACAAACGAGACGAACTTGGTGCAAAGAAGCCCAACGGATCAAATGGGAGGACGAAACAGGATGAAGGAGACGAACTTGGTCCAAAGAAGGCCTACGGATCAAATGGGAGGACGAAGATGGACGAACGAGACGAACTTGGTCCAAAGAAGGCCTACGGATCAACTGGGAGGACGAAGGTGGTAGAACAAGACGAACTTGGTCCAAAGAAGGCCTACGGATCAAATGGGAGGACGAAGATGGACGAACGAGACAAACTTGGTCCAAAGAATTCCAAAGGATCAAATGGGAGGACGAAGGTGGTAGAACAAGACGAACTTGGTCCAAAGAAGGCCTATGGATCAAATGGGAGGACGAAGAGGGACGAAGAAGACAAACACGGTCCAAAGAAGGCCTACGGATCAAACGGGAGGACGAAGATGGACGAACGAGACGAACTTGGTCCAAAGAAGGCCAACGGATCAAATGCGAGGACGAAGATGGACGAATGAGACGAACTTGGTCCGAAGAAGGCCTACGGATCATATTGGAGGACGAAGATGGACAAACGAGACGAACTTGGTGCAAAGAAGCCCAACGGATCAAATGGGAGGACGAAACAAGAGGAAGGAGACGAACTTGGTCCAAAGAAGGCCTACGGATCAAATGGGAGGACGAAGATGGACGAACGAGACGAACTTGGTCCAAAGAAGGCCTACGGATCAAATGGGAGGACGAAGAGGGACGAACGAGACAAACATGGTCCAAAGAAGGCCTACGGATCAAATAGGAGGACGAAGATGGACGAACGAGACGAACTTGGTCCAAACAAGGCCTACGGATCAAATAGGAGGACGAAGATGGACGAACGAGACGAACTTGGTCCAAAGGAGGCCTAGGGATCAAATGGGAGGAGGAAGATGGACGAACGAGACGAACTTGGTCCAAAGAAGGCCTACGGATCAAATGGGAGGACGAAGATGGACGAACGAGACGAACTTGGTCCAAAGAAGGCCAACGGATCAAATGCGAGGATGAAGATGGACGAATGAGACGAACTTGGTCCAAAAAAGGCCTAGGGATCAAATGGGAGGACGAAGATGGACGAACGAGACGAAGTTGGTCCAAAGAAGGCCTACGGATCAAATGGGAGGACGAAGATGGACGAACGAGACGAACTTGGTCCAAAGAAGCCCAACGGATCAAATGGGAGGACGAAGATGGACGAACGAGACGAACTTGGCCCAAAGAAGGCCTAGGGCTCAAATGGGAGGACGAAGATGGAGGAACGAGGCGAACTTGGTCCAAAGAAGGCCTACAGATCAAATGGGAGGACAAAGACGAACGAACGAGACGAACTTGGTCCAAAGAAGCCCAACGCTTCAAATGGGAGGACGAAGATGGACGAACGAGACGAACGAGACGAACTTGGTCCAAAGAAGGCCAACAGATCAAATGGGAGGACGAAGATGGACGAACGAGATGAACTTGGTCCAAAGAAGGCCTAGGGATCACATGGGAGGACAAAGATGGAGGAACGAGGCGAACTTGGTCCAAAGAAGGCCTACGGATCAAATGGGAGGACGAAGATGGACGAACGAGACGAACTTGGTCCAAAGAAGGCCTAGGGATCAAATGGGAGGACGAAGATAGACGAACGAGACGAACTTGGTCCAAAGAAGGACTACGGATCAAATGGGAGGACGAAGATGGATGAACGAGACGAACTTGGTCCAAAAAAGGCCAACGGATCAAATGGGAGGACGAAGATGGACGAACGAGACGAACTTGGTCCAAAGAAGGCCTAGGGATCAAATGGGAGGACAAAGATGGAGGAACGAGGCGAACTTGGTCCAAAGAAGGCCTATGGATCAAATGGGAGGACGAAGAGGGACGAAGAAGACAAACACGGTCCAAAGAAGGCCCACGGATCAAATGGGAGGACGAAGAGGGACGAACGAGACAAACATGGTCCAAAGAAGGCCTACGGATCAAATTGGAGGACGAAGATGGACAAACGAGACGAACTTGGTGCAAAGAAGCCCAACGGATCAAATGGGAGGACGAAGATGGACGAACGAGATGAACTTGGTCCAAAGAAGGCCTAGGGATCACATGGGAGGACAAAGATGGAGGAACGAGGCGAACTTGGTCCAAAGAAGGCCTACGGATCAAATGGGAGGACGAAGATGGACGAACGAGACGAACTTGGTCCAAAGAAGGACTACGGATCAAATGGGAGGACGAAGATGGATGAACGAGACGAACTTGGTCCAAAGAAGGCCAACGGATCAAATGGGAGGACGAAGATGGACGAACGAGACGAACTTGGTCCAAAGAAGGCCTAGGGATCAAATGGGAGGACGAAGATGGAGGAACGAGGCGAACTTGGTCCAAAGAAGGCCTATGGATCAAATGGGAGGACGAAGAGGGACGAAGAAGACAAACACGGTCCAAAGAAGGCCTACGGATCAAATTGGAGTACGAAGATGGACCAACGAGACGAACTTGGTGCAAAGAAGCCCAACGGATCAAATGGGAGGACGAAACAGGAGGAAGGAGACGAACTTGGTCCAAAGAAGGCCTACGGATCAAATGGGAGGACGAAGATGGACGAACGAGACGAACTTCGTCCAAAGAAAGCCTACGGATCAAATGGGAGGATGAAGAGGGACGAACGAGACAAACATGGTCCAAAGAAGGCCTACGGATCAAATGGGAGGACGAATAGCGACGAACGAGACGAACTTGGTCCAAAGAAGGCCTACGGATCAAATGGGAGGATGAAGATGGACGAACGAGACGAACATGGTCCAAACAAGGCCTACGGATCAAATCGGAGGACGAAGATGGACGAACGAGACGAACTTGGTCCAAAGAAGGCCTAGGGATCAAATGGGAGGAGGAAGATGGACGAACGAGACGAACTTGGTCCAAAGAAGGCCTACGGATCAAATGGGAGGACGAAGATGGACGAACGACACGAACTTGGTCCAAAGAAGGCCAACGGATCAAATGCGAGGACGAAGATGGACGAATGAGACGAACTTGGTCCAAAGAAGGCCTAGGGATCAAATGGGAGGACGAAGATGGAGGAACGAGACGAACTTGGTCCAAAGAAGCCCAACGCTTCAAATGGGAGGACGAAGATGGACGAACGAGACGAACTTGGCCCAAAGAAGGCCTACGGATCAAATGGGAGGACGAAGATGGACGAACGAGACGAACTTGGTCCAAAGAAGGCCAACGGATCAAATGCGAGGATGAAGATGGACGAATGAGACGAACTTGGTCCAAAGAAGGCCTAGGGATCAAATGGGAGGACGAAGATGGACGAACGAGACGAAGTTGGTCCAAAGAAGCCCAACGGATCAAATGGGAGGACGAAGATGGACGAACGAGACGAACTTGGTCCAAAGAAGGCCTACGGATCAAATGGGAGGACGAAGAGGGACGAACGAGACAAACATGGTCCAAAGAAGGCCTACGGATCAAATGGGAGGACGAATAGCGACGAACGAGACGAACTTGGTCCAAAGAAGGCCTACGGATCAAATGGGAGGACGAAGATGGACGAACGAGACGAACTTGGTCCAAACAAGGCCTACGGATCAAATGGGAGGACGAAGATGGACAAACGAGACGAACTTGGTCCAAAGAAGGCCTAGGGATCAAATGGGAGGAGGAAGATGGACGAACGAGACGAACTTGCTCCAAAGAAGGCCAACGGATCAAATGGGAGGACGAAGATGGACGAACGAGACGAACTTGGTCCAAAGAAGGCCAACGGATCAAATGCGAGGACGAAGATGGACGAACGAGACGAACTTGGCCCAAAGAAGGCCTACGGATCAAATGGGAGGACGAAGATGGACGAACGAGACGAACTTGGTCCAAAGAAGGCCTAGGGATCAAATGGGAGGACGAAGATGGAGGAACGAGGCGAACTTGGTCCAAAGAAGGCCTATGGATCAAATGGGAGGACGAAGAGGGACGAAGAAGACAAACACGGTCCAAAGAAGGCCTACGGATCAAATTGGAGTACGAAGATGGACCAACGAGACGAACTTGGTGCAAAGAAGCCCAACGGATCAAATGGGAGGACGAAACAGGAGGAAGGAGACGAACTTGGTCCAAAGAAGGCCTACGGATCAAATGGGAGGACGAAGATGGACGAACGAGACGAACTTCGTCCAAAGAAAGCCTACGGATCAAATGGGAGGATGAAGAGGGACGAACGAGACAAACATGGTCCAAAGAAGGCCTACGGATCAAATGGGAGGACGAATAGCGACGAACGAGACGAACTTGGTCCAAAGAAGGCCTACGGATCAAATGGGAGGACGAAGATGGACGAACGAGACGAACATGGTCCAAACAAGGCCTACGGATCAAATCGGAGGACGAAGATGGACGAACGAGACGAACTTGGTCCAAAGAAGGCCTAGGGATCAAATGGGAGGAGGAAGATGGACGAACGAGACGAACTTGGTCCAAAGAAGGCCTACGGATCAAATGGGAGGACGAAGATGGACGAACGACACGAACTTGGTCCAAAGAAGGCCAACGGATCAAATGCGAGGACGAAGATGGACGAATGAGACGAACTTGGTCCAAAGAAGGCCTAGGGATCAAATGGGAGGACGAAGATGGAGGAACGAGACGAACTTGGTCCAAAGAAGCCCAACGCTTCAAATGGGAGGACGAAGATGGACGAACGAGACGAACTTGGCCCAAAGAAGGCCTACGGATCAAATGGGAGGACGAAGATGGACGAACGAGACGAACTTGGTCCAAAGAAGGCCAACGGATCAAATGCGAGGATGAAGATGGACGAATGAGACGAACTTGGTCCAAAGAAGGCCTAGGGATCAAATGGGAGGACGAAGATGGACGAACGAGACGAAGTTGGTCCAAAGAAGCCCAACGGATCAAATGGGAGGACGAAGATGGACGAACGAGACGAACTTGGTCCAAAGAAGGCCTACGGATCAAATGGGAGGACGAAGAGGGACGAACGAGACAAACATGGTCCAAAGAAGGCCTACGGATCAAATGGGAGGACGAATAGCGACGAACGAGACGAACTTGGTCCAAAGAAGGCCTACGGATCAAATGGGAGGACGAAGATGGACGAACGAGACGAACTTGGTCCAAACAAGGCCTACGGATCAAATGGGAGGACGAAGATGGACAAACGAGACGAACTTGGTCCAAAGAAGGCCTAGGGATCAAATGGGAGGAGGAAGATGGACGAACGAGACGAACTTGGTCCAAAGAAGGCCAACGGATCAAATGGGAGGACGAAGATGGACGAACGAGACGAACTTGGTCCAAAGAAGGCCTACGGATCAAATGGGAGGACGAAGATGGACGAACGAGACGAACTTGGTCCAAAGAAGGCCAACGGATCAAATGCGAGGACGAAGATGGACGAATGAGACGAACTTGGTCCAAAGAAGGCCTAGGGATCAAATGGGAGGACGGAGATGGACGAACGAGACGAACTTGGTCCAAAGAAGCCCAACGGATCAAATGGGAGGACGAAGATGGACGAACGAGACGAACTTGGCCCAAAGAAGGCCTACGGATCAAATGGGAGGACGAAGATGGACGAACGAGACGAACTTGGTCCAAAGAAGGCCTAGGGATCAAATGGGAGGACGAAGATGGAGGAACGAGGCGAACTTGGTCCAAAGAAGGCCTATGGATCAAATGGGAGGACGAAGAGGGACGAAGAAGACAAACACGGTCCAAAGAAGGCCTACGGATCAAATGGGAGGACGAAGAGGGACGAACGAGACGAACTTGGCCCAAAGAAGGCCTACGGATCAAATGGGAGGACGAAGATGGACGAACGAGGCGAACTTGGTCCAAAGAAGGCCTACAGATCAAATGGGAGGACGAAGATGGACGAACGAGACGAACTTGGTCCAAAGAAGGCCTAGGGATCAAATGGGAGGAGGAAGATGGACGAACGAGACGAACTTGGTCCAAAGAAGGCCTACCGATCAAATGGGAGGACGAAGATGGACGAACGAGACGAACTTGGTCCAAAGAAGGCCTAGGGATCAAATGGGAGGAGGAAGATGGACGAACGAGACGAACTTGGTCCAAAGAAGGCCTAGGGATCAAATGGGAGGACGAAGATAGACGAACGAGACGAACTTGGTCCAAAGAAGCCCAACGGATCAAATGGGAGGACGAAGATGGACGAACGAGATGAACTTGGCCCAAAGAAGACCTACGGATCAAATGGGAGGACGAAGATGGACGAACGAGACGAACTTGGTCCAAAGAAGGCCTAGGGATCAAATGGGAGGAGGAAGATGGACGAACGAGACGAACTTGGTCCAAAGAAGGCCTACGGATCAAATGGGAGGATTAAGATGGACGAACGAGACGAACTTGGTCCAAAGAAGGCCAACGGATCAAATGCGAGGACGAAGATGGACGAATGAGACGAACTTGGTCCAAAGAAGGCCTAGGGATCAAATGGGAGGACGGAGATGGACGAACGAGACGAAGTTGGTCCAAAGAAGGCCTACGGATCAAATGGGAGGACGAAGAGGGACGAACGAGACAAACATGGTCCAAAGAAGCCCAACGGATCAAATGGGAGGACGAAGATGGACGAACGAGATGAACTTGGCCCAAAGAAGGCCTACGGATCAAATGGGAGGACGAAGATGGACGAACGAGGCGAACTTGGTCCAAAGAAGGCCTACAGATCAAATGGGAGGACGAAGATGGACGAAAGACGAACTTGGTCCAAAGAAGGCCTAGGGATCAAATGGGAGGAGGAAGATGGACGAACGAGACGAACTTGGTCCAAAGAAGGCCTACGGATCAAATGGGAGGACGAAGATGGACGAACGAGACGAACTTGGTCCAAAGAAGGCCAACGGATCAAATGCGAGGACGAAGATGGACGAACGAGACGAACTTGGTCCAAAGAAGGCCTAGGGATCAAATGGGAGGACGAAGATGGAGGAACGAGACGAACTTGGTCCAAAGAAGCCCAACGCTTCAAATGGGAGGACGAAGATGGACGAACGAGACGAACTTGGCCCAAAGAAGGCCTACGGATCAAATGGGAGGACGAAGATGCACGAACGAGACGAACTTGGTCCAAAGAAGGCCTAGGGCTCAAATGGGAGGACGAAGATGGAGGAACGAGGCGAACTTGGTCCAAAGAAGGCCTACGGATCAAATGGGAGGACGAAGATGGACGAACGAGACGAACTTGGTCCAAAGAAGGCCAACGGATCAAATGCGAGGACGAAGATGGACGAATGAGACGAACTTGGTCCAAAGAAGGCCTAGGGATCAAATGGAAGGACGAAGATGGATGGCCGAGACGAAGTTGGTCCAAAGAAGCCTACGGATCAAATGGGAGGACGAAGATGGACGAACGAGACGAACTTGGTCCAAAGAAGGCCTAGGGATCAAATGGGAGGAGGAAGATGGACGAACGAGACGAACTTGGTCCAAAGAAGGCCTACGGATCAAATGGGAGGACGAAGATGGACGAACGAGACGAACTTGGTCCAAAGAAGGCCAACGGATCAAATGCGAGGACGAAGATGGACGAATGAGACGAACTTGGTCCAAAGAAGGCCTAGGGATCAAATGGGAGGACGAAGATGGACGAACGAGACGAAGTTGGTCCAAAGAAGGCCTACGGATTAAATGGGAGGACGAAGATGGACGAACGAGACGAACTTGGTCCAAAGAAGGCCTAGGGATCAAATGGGAGGAGGAAGATGGACGAACGAGACGAACTTGGTCCAAACAAGGCCTACGGATCAAATGGGAGGACGAAGATGGACGAACGAGACGAACTTGGTCCAAAGAAGGCCAACGGATCAAATGCGAGGACGAAGATGGACGAATGAGACGAACTTGGTCCAAAGAAGGCCTAGGGATCAAATGGGAGGACGAAGATGGACGAACGAGACGAACTTGGTCCAAAGAAGGCCTACGGATCAAATGGGAGGACGAAGATGGACGAACGAGACGAACTTGGTCCAAAGAAGCCCAACGGATCAAATGGGAGGACGAAGATGGACGAACGAGACGAACTTGGTCCAAAGAAGCCCAACGGATCAAATGGGAGGACGAAGATGGACGAACGAGACGAACTTGGCCCAAAGAAGGCCTATGGCTCAAATGGGAGGACGAAGATGGATGAACGAGGCGAACTTGGTCCAAAGAAGGCCTACAGATCAAATGGCAGGACAAAGACGAACGAGCGAGACGAACTTGGTCCAAAGAAGCCCAACGCTTCAAATGGGAGGACGAAGATGGACGAACGAGACGAACGAGACGAACTTGGTCCAAAGAAGGCCTATGGATCAAATGGGAGGACGAAGAGGGACGAAGAAGACAAACACGGTCCAAAGAAGGCCTACGGATCAAGTGGGAGGACGAAGAGGGACGAACGAGACAAACATGGTCCAAGGAAGGCCTACGGATCAAATTGGAGGACGAAGATGGACCAACGAGACGAACTTGGTGCAAAGAAGGCCTACGGATCAAATGGGAGGACGAAGAGGGACGAACGAGACAAACATGGTCCAAAGAAGGCCTATGGATCAAATGGGGGGACGGATAGCGACGAACGAGACGAACTTGGTCGAAAGAAGGCCTACGGATCAAATGGGAGGACGAAGATGGACGAACGAGACGAACTTGGTCCAAACAAGGCCTACGGATCAAATGGGAGGACGAAGATGGACGAACGAGACGAACTTGGTGCAAAGAAGGCCTAGGGATCAAATGGGAGGAGGAAGATGGACGAACGAGACGAACTTGGTCCAAAGAAGGCCTCCGGATCAAATGGGAGGACGAAGATGGACGAACGAGACGAACTTGGTCCAAAGAAGGCCAACGGATCAAATGCAAGGACGAAGATGGACGAATGAGACGAACTTGGTCCAAAGAAGGCCTAGGGATCAAATGGGAGGACGAAGATGGACGAACGAGACGAAGTTGGTCCAAAGAAGGCCTACGGATCAAATGGGAGGACGAAGATGGACGAACGAGACGAACTTGGTCCAAAGAAGCCGAACGGATCAAATGAGAGGACAAAGATGGACGAACGAGACGAACTTGGTCCAAAGAAGCCCAACGGATCAAATGGGAGGACGAAGATGGACGAACGAGACAAACTTGGTCCAAAGAATTCCAACGGATCAAATGGGAGGACGAAGGTGGTAGAACAAGACGAACTTGGTCCAAAGAAGGCCTAGGGATCAAGTGGGAGGACGAAGATGGACGAACGAGACGAACTTGGTCCAAAGAAGCCCAACGGATCAAATGGGAGGACGAAGATGGACGAACGAGACGAACTTGGCCCAAAGAAGGCCTAGGGCTCAAATGAGAGGACGAAGATGGAGGAACGAGGCGAACTTGGTCCAAAGAAGGCCTACGGATCAAATGGGAGGACGAAGATGGACGAACGAGACGAACTTGGTCCAAACAATGCCTAGGGATCAAATGGGAGGACGAAGATGGACGAACGAGACGAACTTGGTCCAAAGAAGGCCTAGGGATCAAATGGGAGGAGGAAGATGGACGAACGAGACGAACTTGGTCCAAAGAAGTCCTACGGATCAAATGGGAGGACGAAGATGGACGAACGAGACGAACTTGGTCCAAAGAAGGCCAACGGATCAAATGCGAGGACGAAGATGGACGAACGAGACGAACTTGGTCCAAAGAAGGCCTAGGGATCAAATGGGAGGACGAAGATGGACAAACGAGACGAAGTTGGTCCAAAGAAGGCCTACGGATCAAATGGGAGGACGAAGATGGACGAACGAGACGAACTTGGTCCAAAGAAGCCCAACGGATCAAATGGGAGGACGAAGATGGACGAACGAGACGAACTTGGTCCAAAGAAGGCCTAGGGATCAAATGGGAGGAGGAAGATGGACGAACGAGACGAACTTGGTCCAAAGAAGTCCTACGGATCAAATGGGAGGACGAAGATGGACGAACGAGACGAACTTGGTCCAAAGAAGGCCAACGGATCAAATGCGAGGACGAAGATGGACGAACGAGACGAACTTGGTCCAAAGAAGGCCTAGGGATCAAATGGGAGGACGAAGATGGACAAACGAGACGAA
Organism: Glycyrrhiza uralensis; assembly: GCA_030159175.1. Lineage (NCBI taxonomy): Eukaryota > Viridiplantae > Streptophyta > Magnoliopsida > Fabales > Fabaceae > Glycyrrhiza > Glycyrrhiza uralensis. Next base: position 16,100,831 of record BRZY01000002.1, read on the forward strand.
GTTGGTCCAAAGAAGGCCTACGGATCAAATGGGAGGACAAAGACGAACGAGCGAGACGAACTTGGTCCAAAGAAGCCCAACGCTTCAAATGGGAGGACGAAGATGGACGAACGAGACGAACTTGGTCCAAAGAAGGCCTAGGGATCAAATGGGAGGAGGAAGATGGACGAACGAGACGAACTTGGTCCAAAGAAGTCCTACGGATCAAATGGGAGGACAAAGACGAACGAGCGAGACGAACTTGGTCCAAAGAAGCCCAACGCTTCAAATGGGAGGACGAAGATGGACGAACGAGACGAACGAGACGAACTTGGTCCAAAGAAGGCCAACGGATCAAATGGGAGGACGAAGATGGACGAACGAGACGAACTTGGTCCAAAGAAGGCCAACGGATCAAATGCGAGGACGAAGATGGACGAACGAGACGAACTTGGTCCAAAGAAGGCCTAGGGATCAAATGGGAGGAGGAAGATGGACGAACGAGACGAACTTGGTCCAAAGAAGTCCTACGGATCAAATGGGAGGACGAAGATGGACGAACGAGACGAACTTGGTCCAAAGAAGGCCAACGGATCAAATGCGAGGACGAAGATGGACGAACGAGACGAACTTGGTCCAAAGAAGGCCTAGGGATCAAATGGGAGGACGAAGATGGACAAACGAGACGAAGTTGGTCCAAAGAAGGCCTACGGATCAAATGGGAGGACAAAGACGAACGAGCGAGACGAACTTGGTCCAAAGAAGCCCAACGCTTCAAATGGGAGGACGAAGATGGACGAACGAGACGAACGAGACGAACTTGGTCCAAAGAAGGCCAACGGATCAAATGGGAGGACGAAGATGGACGAACGAGATGAACTTGGTCCAAAGAAGGCCTAGGGATCAAATGGGAGGACAAAGATGGAGGAACGAGGCGAACTTGGTCCAAAGAAGGCCTACGGATCAAATGGGAGGACGAAGATGGACGAACGAGACGAACTTGGTCCAAAGAAGGCCTAGGGATCAAATTGGAGGACGAAGATAGACGAACGAGACGAACTTGGTCCAAAGAAGGCCTACGGATCAAATGGGAGGACGAAGATGGACGAACGAGACGAACTTGGTCCAAAGAAGGCCAACGGATCAAATGGGAGGAAGAAGATGGACGAACGAGACGAACTTGGTCCAAAGAAGGCCTAGGGATCAAATGGGAGGACGAAGATGGAGGAACGAGGCGAACTTGGTCCAAAGAAGGCCTATGGATCAAATGGGAGGACGAAGAGGGACGAAGAAGACAAACACTGTCCAAAGAAGGCCTACGGATCAAATGGTAGGACGAAGAGGGACGAACGAGACAAACATGGTCCAAAGAAGGCCTACGGATCAAATTGGAGGACGAATAGCGATGAACGAGACGAACTTGGTCCAAAGAAGGCCTACGGATCAAATGGGAGGACGAAGATGGACGAACGAGATGAACTTGGTCCAAACAAGGCCTACGGATCAAATGGGCAGACGAATAGCGATGAACGAGACGAACTTGGTGCAAAGAAGGCCTACGGATCAAATGGGAGGACGAAGATGGACGAACGAGACGAACTTGGTCCAAAGAAGGCCTAGGGATCAAATGGGAGGAGGAAGATGGACAAACGAGACGAACTTGGTCCAAAGAAGGCCTAGGGATCAAATGGGAGGACGAAGATGGAGGAACGAGGCGAACTTGGTCCAAAGAAGGCCTATGGATCAAATGGGAGGACGAAGAGGGACGAACAAGACAAACACGGTCCAAAGAAGGCCAACAGATCAAATGGGAGGACGAAACAGGAGGAAGGAGACGAACTTGGTCCAAAGAAGGCCTACGGATCAAATGGGAGGACGAAGATGGACGAACGAGACGAACTTGGTCCAAAGAAGGCCTACGGATCAAATGGGAGGACGAAGAGGGACGAACGAGACAAACATGGTCCAAAGAAGGCCTACGGATCAAATGGGCGGACGAATAGCGATAAACGAGACGAACTTGGTCCAAAGAAGGCCTACGGATCAAATGGGAGGACGAAGATGGACGAACGAGATGAACTTGGTCCAAACAAGGCCTACGGATCAAATGGGAGGACGAAGATGGACGAACGAGACGAACTTGGTCCAAAGAAGACCTAGGGATCAAATGGGAGGAGGAAGATGGACAAACGAGACGAACATGGTCCAAAGAAGGCCTACGGATCAAATGGGAGGACGAAGATGGACGAACGAGACGAACTTGGTCCAAAGAAGGCCAACGGATCAAATGCGAGGACGAAGATGGACGAATGAGACGAACTTGGTCCAAAGAAGGCCTAGGGATCAAATGGGAGGACGAAGATGGACGAACGAGACGAAGTTGGTCCAAAGAAGGCCTACGGATCAAATGGGAGGACGAAGATGGACGAACGAGACAAACTTGGTCCAAAGAAGCCCAACGGATCTAATGGGAAGACGAAGATGGACGAATGAGACGAACTTGGCCCAAAGAAGGCCTAGAGCTCAAATGGGAGGACGAAGATGGAGGAACGAGGCGAACTTGGTCCAAAGAAGGCCTACGGATCAAATCGGAGGACGAAGATGGACGAACGAGACAAATTTGGTCCAAAGAATTCCAACGGATCAAATGGGAGGACGAAGGTGGTAGAACAAGACGAACTTGGTCCAAAGAAGGCCAACGGATCAAATGGGAGGACGAAGATGGACGAACGAGATGAACTTGGTCCAAAGAAGGCCTAGGGATCAAATGGGAGGACAAAGATGGAGGAACGAGGCGAACTTGGTCCAAAGAAGGCCTACGGATCAAATGGGAGGACGAAGATGGACGAACGAGATGAACTTGGTCCAAAGAAGGCCTAGGGATCAAATGGGAGGACAAAGATGGAGGAACGAGGCGAACTTGGTCCAAAGAAGGCCTACGGATCAAATGGGAGGACGAAGATCGACGAACGAGACGAACATGGTCCAAAGAAGGCCAACGGATCAAATGGGAGGACGAAGATGGATGAACGAGACAAACTTGGTCCAAAGAAGGCCTAGGGATCAAATGGGAGGACGAAGATGGACGAACGAGAGAAACTTGGTCCAAAGAATTCCAACGGATCAAATGGGAGGAGGAAGGTGGTAGAATAAGACGAACTTGGTCCAACGAAGGCCTACGGATCAAATGGGAGGACGAAGATCGACGAACGAGACAAACTTGGTCCAAAGAATTCCAACGGATCAAATGGGAGGACGAAGGTGGTAGAACAAGACGAACTTGGTCCAAAGAAGGCCTATGGATCAAATGGGAGGACGAAGAGGGACGAAGAAGACAAACATGGTCCAAAGAAGGCCTACGGATCAAATGGGAGGACGAAGAGGGACGAACGAGGACGTAGAGGGACGAACGAGACAAACATGGTCGAAAGAAGGCCTACGGATCAAATGGGAGGACGAAGATGGACGAACGAGACGAACTTGGTCCAAAGAAGGCCTACGGATCAAATGGGAGGACGAAGATGGACGAACGAGACGAACTTGGTCCAAAGAAGCCCAACGCATCAAATGGGAGGATGAAGATGGACGAACGAACGAGACGAACTTGGTCCAAAGAAGCCCAATGGATCAAATGGGAGGACGAAGATGGACGAACGAGAAGAACTTGGTCCAAAGAAGGCCTAGGGATCAAATGGGAGGACGAAGATGGAGGAACGAGGCGAACTTGCTCCAAAGAAGGCCTACGGATCAAATGGGAGGACGAAGATGGACGAACGAGACGAACTTGGTCCAAAGAAGACCAACGGATCAAATGAGAGGACGAAGATGGACGAACGAGAAGAACTTGGTCCAAAGAAGGCCTAGGGATCAAATGGGAGGACGAAGATGGAGGAACGAGGCGAACTTGCTCCAAAGAAGGCCTACGGATCAAATGGGAGGACGAAGATGGACGAACGAGACGAACTTGGTCCAAAGAAGCCCAACGGATCAAATGGGAGGACGAAGATGGACGAACGAGAAGAACTTGGTCCAAAGAAGGCCTAGGGATCAAATGGGAGGACGAAGATGGAGGAACGAGGCGAACTTGCTCCAAAGAAGGCCTACGGATCAAATGGGAGGACGAAGATGGACGAACGAGGCGAACTTGGTCCAAAGAAGGCCTACGGATCAAATGGGAGGACGAAGATGGACGAACGCGGCGAACTTGCTCCAAAGAAGGCCTACGGATCAAATGGGAGGACGAAGATGTAGGTAACAAGATGAAACACAAGAAGGGGGGGTTGAATTGTGTTTCTAAGCTTTTAAAACTTTTCGCAAAAGATGGACGCTGGCTGTTAAAAACGTTGGACGCACAGCTTAGTTCAAATATTGGACGCACAGTGTTTTCTGAAATATTGGACGCACAGAGTGCTAAAACACTGGACGCACAGAGTCTTTATAAAAACTGGACGCACAGGTTTTCTAAAGATTGGACGCACAGAATGCTTCCCTTTTAGTTTGAAAAACTTGTTTGAATAAAAACAATTCAATCCCCTTTGTTAGTAATAAACACAGATATAAAAGGAGTTAAGGGAAAGAAGAAATAACCCAAGTTTTTATACTGGTTCACCGTTTCCTAAGAGCTACGTCCAGTCCCCTCAAACTAGAGAGATTTCACTATCAAGCCAGATAGGTACAAGTATTCTTTGCACACAGCCTCTTCAGGCTAAATCCCAAGTATTCTTTGCACACAGCCTCTCCAGGCTAAATCCCAAGTATTCTTTGGACGCAGCCTCTTCAGGCTAAACCCCAAGTATTCTTTGAACACAGCCTCTTCAGGCTAAAACAACTCAGCAGAGTTTTGATTCAAGTGCTGTCTAACTCACACAAGCGAGGATATGAAATCTAAAGCACTTTGAGAGTTAAGCAAACTCTCTTTTACAAGAAGATAAAGAAATACAAGACTTTCAATACAGAGTATAAAAGATTGCACAGCGTTTTTGCTCTTTCTTTTTCGTTGTTCAGTATCTTGTATTCTTCTTCTTGCTTCTCGGTATTTATAAGAGTAGTGAAGCTTTAGACTTGTTCTTCAGTTGCTCAACTTCAGCTCTCATAAAAGTTACCGTTCTTAAATAGCATTTAATGCTATTTTCCCGTTGCTCTGAGGAGATCTACTTCATTGTGCATGTCTGCGTTTCTTTCTCCCAAATCAGAAGCAACCTGTACTCAAAGTCTCAATTGTACAGTGGTTAATAATAATATCTTATTGAGACAGAGAGAATACACTGTGTAAAGCAGAAAGGTGTGTTCAGAGATGTATAGAGTAGTTAAAAGTACATTCTCTCTCTTAGTACACTCTCCACAGTACTTTATGCTTTTCAGAAGTACATTCACACACGTTGACAAAGATGTACAGAAAGCATTGCATACAGCTATTTATTTCAAATCATTTGCTCAATAAATATGTTTCATATTAAATGCATGAGCAGTAAATAGCATGTAATGGACTCTGCGTTTTGGACGCAGCATATAGAATCTATTGGACGCATACCTTTGCACTTACCAATTTGCACAGAACTCATGCAAACATTGGACGCATACCTTATGCTTACCAATCTATTCCATTTGAATGCAAGGCAGTATTGGACTTATTGCCTCATTCTGGTTATTGGACTTTTGCCATTTCCTTATAGTTCCATTGGACGCAGAGTTGATTGTTGTACATTTGTTCTTCTGCTTCATTGGACGCAGAACAGTAGTTTGATGTACCTTTGTCAATCTGCTTCATTGTGTTCCATTGGACGCAAAGCAATATTGTTGTCCTTCTTATTTATTGGACGCAGAACAGTACCTTTGTCACTGATTTCATTGGACGCAGAATGGTTCTTTTGTTTGTTCAGTTTCATTGGACGCAGAGTTGCACTCTTGCTCATACTGAACATTGGACTTTTATCCTTCATCTGCATTGGACGCTCACTGAATCTGTTCCTTTGAAAATCATTGGACTTTTACTGTAATTCTGCTTCTCATAAAAACATTGGACTCTGCCAGTATTGCCTTGTTCTTATCATTGGACTTATGCCAGTCTTGCTCTATTGGACGCTTACTGATTCTGCTTCTTTGGAAAACATTGGACGCAGAAAGTAGCGTGTCTTCAAGACTTGATTTCTTCTACTTCTGCAATTCTGCTTCTTCAGAAGACATTGGACGCAGAACTTTGTTCTTGCCTTGTGCTCAAACATTGGACGCAGAATTCTTCCTTCTGCTCAAACATTGGACGCAGAACCTTTGTGTCCATTTCAGTGCCAACATTGGACGCAAAATTCTTGTGTCCATTCCAGTGCCAACATTGGACGCAAGGCTCACTTTGAATGCCAGCCAATGTCATGAAGAACTGATTGGACGCAGACTGCAATAAGCTTAGTTAGGCAACATTGTTATGCATTGTACAAGCTTAATACAAATTGATTATCCTTTGTAAAAACCTTAATACATTTTGTTATCATCAAAACCATAAAATCACTTAGGGAGTTTTTGTATTAAAAACACTTTTAACCATTTGGTTCCAACAATCTCCCCCTTTTTGATGATGACAAACATTATTAAGTTTTACAAACAATAAAGCATATAAACCAGAATCAGTCAGCAAAAACAGAAATTTTCTAAGGGAAACTCCCCCTGAGATAAACATCTCAGATTTTCCTTACTCTTCTCCCCCTGAGATAAACATCTCATGGTTTTGGATATTCAATATACTTAGAGTACCTGAAAATTTCTTTCACTCATAACAACAAGATTAGTCCAATAAATAGCAAATAGCTTATCAGATTAAAACATGGTAATAAGACTACTGCAACGCAATCAGACTTAATCCCATATTCTTCTTTCTTTTTAAAACTTAATCCCATATATTTCTCCCCCTTTTGTCATCAGGCAAAAAGGTTCATAGAACATCATAGTCCAAAGACAGTTTTGAAACACAGAGAGAAACTTAAAAACCCTTTTTCTTCTCCCTTTTTCTAAACAAGCTTTCTCAACCAGAAATGATTTTAGAAAAGATGTCAAACGAAGAGAAAACCAACTGTAGGAAATAACTTTATGAAAAAAGTTTGGACTCAGCTTGGGATTACTAAGATGTAAAAGCTTTTGAGTCTTTTAAAAAAAACGTTCTAAGTCTCAAATAGACTGTCGTGTCCTATTGGACTCTAGTCACATTGGACTCAGACTCAACTTAAGCATATTGGACGCTAAACATCAGTCTTTTATAAAGTGCATATTCAAATGCTTCCTTATAAAAGTAAACCTATCTACAGAGAGGGGTTTTGTAAATATATCTGCCCATTGATTTTCAGTGTTAACAAACTGAATATTAAATGTTCCCTTCTGCACATAGTCTCTAATAAAATGATGTTTAATTTCTATATGCTTAGCTCTTGAGTGTAAGATTGGGTTCTTAGATAAATTGATTGCAGCAGTATTATCACAAAGAACAGAAATCTTACTCTCAAAGATGTTGTAGTCCTCCAATTGATATTTAATCCATAAGAGCTGAGAACAACAACTTGCTGCAGAGACATATTCAGCTTCGGCTGTTGATAATGCAATTGTGCTTTGTCTCTTGCTTGTCCATGATACTAAATTGGATCCAATAAAATGGCATCCTCCGCTGGTGCTTTTTCTTTCAAGCCTGTCTCCAGCATAATCAGCATCACAGAATCCTACTAATCTGTATTCATCTGATTTCTTAAACAGCAAACCAAGATTAGTAGTCTCTTTCAGATATCTAAAAATTCTCTTGACAGCAGTCAAATGAGAATCTCTAGGATCTGATTGAAATCTTGCACATAAGCATACACTGAACATAATATCAGGTCTAGATGCAGTAAGATATAAAAGAGATCCTATCATACCTCTATATACCTTTTGATCTACCTTTTTATCTTTGTCATTCAGGCTCATTATGCAAGTTGGATGCATGGGGGTATTCATGGGTTTGCAATCATCCATCTTGAACTTCTTCAGAAGTTCCTTTGTATATTTGGTCTGATGCACATATATCCCATCTTTAGTCTGTTTCACTTGAAGTCCAAGAAAGAACTTCAACTCTCCCATCATGCTCATTTCGAATTCTTTCTGCATTAACTCAGAGAATTCTCTACACAAAGATTCATCAGTAGCACCAAAAATAATGTCATCTACATAAATCTGTACTATGATGAAATGTGAGTCTATGGATTTTCTGAAAAGAGTGTTATCAACTTTTCCTCTTGAAAAACCATTTTCCATTAAAAATGAACTCAGTTTTTCATACCAAGCTCGAGGAGCTTGCTTAAGGCCATAAAGAGCCTTTTTCAATTTAAAAACATGATTTGGAAAAGATTGATCCTCAAAGCCAGGGGGCTGTTCAACATAGACTTCTTCTGTTATTATACCATTCAGAAAAGCACTCTTTACATCCATTTGATAAAGCCTCATATCATGTTGGGCAGCAAATGAAAGTAGAATGCGAATGGCTTCTATTCTAGCTACTGGAGCAAAGGTTTCAGTAAAATCAATACCTTCCTGTTGTGAGTAGCCTTGAGCAACTAACCTTGCTTTGTTTCTCACAACTTTACCTTCTTCGTCCAGCTTGTTTCTGAATACCCATTTGGTTCCAATGATGGACTTATCTTCAGGTGGGGCTACCAGAGTCCAAACATCATTTCTTTTGAACTGATTCAGCTCCTCCTGCATTGCTAAAATCCATCCTTCATCCAATAGGGCTTCATCTATATTCTTTGGCTCCAATTCAGAGATGAATGCTACATCAGTTTGCTCTCTGAATGTGGACCTTGTTCTGACTTTATCATCAGCATTTCCAATAATTTGATCTTCAGGATGAAAAGTCTTAAAATGCCAGCTTTTACCACCTGCAGTATTGGACGCATGACTGTTTCCTGCGTCTGGTCCATCTTCTTCAATCTTGCTTGATGATTCTTCACCTCCTGGTTGTATTCTCATATCTGCAAGAGAATCACTTAGCTCTGACAGATCATTGTCAGGCTTTTTGTCATTGAATTTAACGTGAATTGACTCTTCAACAGTCAAGGTTCTTGAGTTGTAAACTCGATATGCCTTGGAAGTTTCAGAATAACCCAGAAAAATTCCATTATCAATCTTAGAGTCAAATTTACCAAGTTGATCCTTGGTGTTAAGAATAAAACACTCACATCCGAAAGGATGAAAATATGAAATGTTGGGTTTTCTTCCTTTCCACAATTCATAAGGAGTCTTTTTCAGTATAGGCCTTATAAAAATTCGGTTTTGCAAATAACATGCTGTGTTTACAGCTTCAGCCCAAAACCTCTTAGAGGTTGAGTGATCATTGAGCATGGTCCTGGCCATCTCTTGTAAAGATCGATTTTTCCTCTCTACTACACCATTTTGCTGTGGTGTTCTAGGTGCAGAGAAATTGTGAAGGATTCCATTCTCTTCACAGAATCTCTGAAAGTTTGCATTTTCAAACTCACCTCCATGATCACTTCGAATGGAGTTGATACAAACTCCTTTCTCAGTTTGGACTCTTTTACAAAAAATGGTGAATACCTTAAAAGACTCATCCTTGTGTGCTAGGAATTTAACCCATGTCCATCTAGTATAGTCATCAACTATAACAAGTCCATATTTCTTTCCACTCAAAGAAGCAGTTTGTGTTGGTCCAAACAAATCCATATGTAAAAGTTCTAAAGGTCTAGAAGTGGAAACAATGTTTTTAGAATTAAAAGAGTTTTTCACTTGTTTCCCTTTCTGACATGCTTCACAGAGAACCTCAGATTTGTACACAAGATTTGGAAGTCCTCTTACGAGGCTATGCTTATTAAGCTTTGAGATGGTTCTCAAGCTTGCATGACCAAGCTTCTTGTGCCATATCCATTGTTCATCATTTAAAGAAATGAAGCATGAGACATTCTGTTTGGACAGATTTTCGAAATCAATTTTATAAACATTGTCCTGCCTCTTTGCTTGAAAAAGAATAGACTTATCAGAATTTTTGACTATACATTTATCCTTGTCAAAGGAAACATCACATCCACTGTCACACAATTGACTTATGCTAAGTAGATTATGTTTGAGTCCTTCAACCAATAAAACATTTTCAACAGTAGGAAAAGGATGTTTACCAATTTTACCTATTCCAACTATTCTACCTTTCTGGTCACCTCCAAACGTGACCCAGCCCTTTGATCTAGGCTTTAGGTCTTGGAACATAGACCTTTCTCCTGTCATGTGTCGTGAGCAGCCACTGTCCAGGTACCATGACTGGTGTTGTTTTCCTCCCATTAAGCAAATCTGCAACAGGAATGATCATGTTCTTAGGTACCCAGATTTTCTTGGGTCCTTTCATGTTAGTCCTTGGCCTGCGTCCAGGCTTGTTCCATTTATTATGGAAGCATGTCGATGTGACATGTCCAGCCTTTCCACAGTATCCACAATATATATTAAACTTTGATGGACTCTTGGAAAACTTTGGTTTCGGTTTTTCATAACCCAAACCAGTTTTGTCAGAAGGTTTTCTCTGAATTTTTAAAATTTGATCAAGCTTTTCAGAGCTACTGACAAACTTGGACAAACGTCCAGTGAGTTCATCTACTTCTTGTTGAAGTAGTTGTACTTCACAGGAAGTATTGGACTCAGACTTCTTTGGAGATTCTTCTTTCAATTGACTTACTTGAAGTCTTAAAAGTTCATTATCCGATTTGAGTACTTTGTTTTCTGAAGAAAGCTTTTCAAAATCTTTTGTTATAAGAGAAAACCTTTTCTTTAAAGACTTGTACTCATCAGATAGAATGGATGAATCTCTAAGAAGCTCATCAAAATTATTTCTTAATTCAGAGTAAGAAATTACCTCCTCTTCGTCTTCACTTTCAACTGAGGAGAGTCCTGCCATTAGACACAGATTTGCCTCTTCCTTATCCTCATCATTAGAGGAATCATCAAGGTCCTCCCATGTTGCCATGAGACCTTTTTTCTTCTTGAAGAACTTCTTCTTTGTCCTCTCAGCCTCAGGACAGTCTGCCTTGTAGTGGCCTGGTTTCCTGCATCCATAGCACACCACTGGACTTTCCTCCTTTTGCTCAGCTTCCTTCTGTGGAAATCTTCTGTTGAATTGCTTCCTTCTGAAGCCACCCTTCTTTTTCCACATAGACTTTATTTTCCTGGAGATGAAGGAGAGTTCATCATCATCTGAGCCTTCTTCTCCTTCTGAGCTGCATGATTCTTCATCAGAATCATTTGCCTTCAAGGCTTTTGAGCTGCTCCCTTTTTGAGCTTTAAGAGCAATGGACTTTGCTCTTTTCTCGGTTCCCTCTTCATTCAGCTCAAGCTCATGTACTTTCAATGAGCCTAGAAGATTTTCTAAAGCAAGAGTGGAAAGATCCCTTGCTTCTTGTATTGCTGTAACTTTGGGTCTCCACTGTCTGGGCAGACTCCTCAAGATCTTCCTTACATGTTCCTGGGTTGTGTAGACTTTCCCCAAGGATCTCAGGTTGTTGGTAATAGTTTGGAATCTTCCAAACATTTGATCGATGGACTCTTGTTCTTCCATCTTAAATAGTTCATATTGATGAACTAGTATGCTTATCTTAGATTCACGAACCTGAGATGAGCCTTCATGTGCCAAGGCCAGAGTGTCCCACATTTCCTTGGCAGTAGTGCAGCTATGCACCTTGTCATATTCAGATTTTGTGATGGCACACATCAGGTAGTGCCTGGCCTTCGAGTTCAGCTGAAATCTGGTTCTTTGATCAGCTGTCCATTGGGCTCTAGGTACTGGTTGACCTGCATCATTTACTGGGGCCGTGTAGCCTGTTTCCACAACATCCCATAAACCTATATTCTGCGCATCAAAGAATGTGATCATTCTTTGCTTCCAGTAATCATATTCGTTGCCATTGAACAGTGGTGGTCTGTTCACAGCCAGTCCTTCATTCTCCATGGATCTTGCTTTCTCTTCACTGTTAAGTGCTCAACCCCTTAGAGACCGAGCTCTGATACCAACTGTAGGTAACAAGATGAAACACAAGAAGGGGGGGTTGAATTGTGTTTCTAAGCTTTTAAAACTTTTCGTAAAAGATGGACGCTGGCTGTTAAAAACGTTGGACGCACAGCTTAGTTCAAATATTGGACGCACAGTGTTTTCTGAAATATTGGACGCACAGAGTGCTAAAACACTGGACGCACAGAGTCTTTATAAAAACTGGACGCACAGGTTTTCTAAAGATTGGACGCACAGAATGCTTCCCTTTTAGTTTGAAAAACTTGTTTGAATAAAAACAATTCAATCCCCTTTGTTAGTAATAAACACAGATATAAAAGGAGTTAAGGGAAAGAAGAAATAACCCAAGTTTTTATACTGGTTCACCGTTTCCTAAGAGCTACGTCCAGTCCCCTCAAACTAGAGAGATTTCACTATCAAGCCAGATAGGTACAAGTATTCTTTGCACACAGCCTCTTCAGGCTAAATCCCAAGTATTCTTTGCACACAGCCTCTCCAGGCTAAATCCCAAGTATTCTTTGGACGCAGCCTCTTCAGGCTAAACCCCAAGTATTCTTTGAACACAGCCTCTTCAGGCTAAAACAACTCAGCAGAGTTTTGATTCAAGTGCTGTCTAACTCACACAAGCGAGGATATGAAATCTAAAGCACTTTGAGAGTTAAGCAAACTCTCTTTTACAAGAAGATAAAGAAATACAAGACTTTCAATACAGAGTATAAAAGATTGCACAGCGTTTTTGCTCTTTCTTTTTCGTTGTTCAGTATCTTGTATTCTTCTTCTTGCTTCTCGGTATTTATAAGAGTAGTGAAGCTTTAGACTTGTTCTTCAGTTGCTCAACTTCAGCTCTCATAAAAGTTACCGTTCTTAAATAGCATTTAATGCTATTTTCCCGTTGCTCTGAGGAGATCTACTTCATTGTGCATGTCTGCGTTTCTTTCTCCCAAATCAGAAGCAACCTGTACTCAAAGTCTCAATTGTACAGTGGTTAATAATAATATCTTATTGAGACAGAGAGAATACACTGTGTAAAGCAGAAAGGTGTGTTCAGAGATGTATAGAGTAGTTAAAAGTACATTCTCTCTCTTAGTACACTCTCCACAGTACTTTATGCTTTTCAGAAGTACATTCACACACGTTGACAAAGATGTACAGAAAGCATTGCATACAGCTATTTATTTCAAATCATTTGCTCAATAAATATGTTTCATATTAAATGCATGAGCAGTAAATAGCATGTAATGGACTCTGCGTTTTGGACGCAGCATATAGAATCTATTGGACGCATACCTTTGCACTTACCAATTTGCACAGAACTCATGCAAACATTGGACGCATACCTTATGCTTACCAATCTATTCCATTTGAATGCAAGGCAGTATTGGACTTATTGCCTCATTCTGGTTATTGGACTTTTGCCATTTCCTTATAGTTCCATTGGACGCAGAGTTGATTGTTGTACATTTGTTCTTCTGCTTCATTGGACGCAGAACAGTAGTTTGATGTACCTTTGTCAATCTGCTTCATTGTGTTCCATTGGACGCAAAGCAATATTGTTGTCCTTCTTATTTATTGGACGCAGAACAGTACCTTTGTCACTGATTTCATTGGACGCAGAATGGTTCTTTTGTTTGTTCAGTTTCATTGGACGCAGAGTTGCACTCTTGCTCATACTGAACATTGGACTTTTATCCTTCATCTGCATTGGACGCTCACTGAATCTGTTCCTTTGAAAATCATTGGACTTTTACTGTAATTCTGCTTCTCATAAAAACATTGGACTCTGCCAGTATTGCCTTGTTCTTATCATTGGACTTATGCCAGTCTTGCTCTATTGGACGCTTACTGATTCTGCTTCTTTGGAAAACATTGGACGCAGAAAGTAGCGTGTCTTCAAGACTTGATTTCTTCTACTTCTGCAATTCTGCTTCTTCAGAAGACATTGGACGCAGAACTTTGTTCTTGCCTTGTGCTCAAACATTGGACGCAGAATTCTTCCTTCTGCTCAAACATTGGACGCAGAACCTTTGTGTCCATTTCAGTGCCAACATTGGACGCAAAATTCTTGTGTCCATTCCAGTGCCAACATTGGACGCAAGGCTCACTTTGAATGCCAGCCAATGTCATGAAGAACTGATTGGACGCAGACTGCAATAAGCTTAGTTAGGCAACATTGTTATGCATTGTACAAGCTTAATACAAATTGATTATCCTTTGTAAAAACCTTAATACATTTTGTTATCATCAAAACCATAAAATCACTTAGGGAGTTTTTGTATTAAAAACACTTTTAACCATTTGGTTCCAACAATCTCCCCCTTTTTGTTGATGACAAACATTATTAAGTTTTACAAACAATAAAGCATATAAACCAGAATCAGTCAGCAAAAACAGAAATTTTCTAAGGGAAACTCCCCCTGAGATAAACATCTCAGATTTTCCTTACTCTTCTCCCCCTGAGATAAACATCTCATGGTTTTGGATATTCAATATACTTAGAGTACCTGAAAATTTCTTTCACTCATAACAACAAGATTAGTCCAATAAATAGCAAATAGCTTATCAGATTAAAACATGGTAATAAGACTACTGCAACGCAATCAGACTTAATCCCATATTCTTCTTTCTTTTTAAAACTTAATCCCATATATTTCTCCCCCTTTTGTCATCAGGCAAAAAGGTTCATAGAACATCATAGTCCAAAGACAGTTTTGAAACACAGAGAGAAACTTAAAAACCCTTTTTCTTCTCCCTTTTTCTAAACAAGCTTTCTCAACCAGAAATGATTTTAGAAAAGATGTCAAACGAAGAGAAAACCAACTGTAGGAAATAACTTTATGAAAAAAGTTTGGACTCAGCTTGGGATTACTAAGATGTAAAAGCTTTTGAGTCTTTTAAAAAAAACGTTCTAAGTCTCAAATAGACTGTCGTGTCCTATTGGACTCTAGTCACATTGGACTCAGACTCAACTTAAGCATATTGGACGCTAAACATCAGTCTTTTATAAAGTGCATATTCAAATGCTTCCTTATAAAAGTAAACCTATCTACAGAGAGGGGTTTTGTAAATATATCTGCCCATTGATTTTCAGTGTTAACAAACTGAATATTAAATGTTCCCTTCTGCACATAGTCTCTAATAAAATGATGTTTAATTTCTATATGCTTAGCTCTTGAGTGTAAGATTGGGTTCTTAGATAAATTGATTGCAGCAGTATTATCACAAAGAACAGAAATCTTACTCTCAAAGATGTTGTAGTCCTCCAATTGATATTTAATCCATAAGAGCTGAGAACAACAACTTGCTGCAGAGACATATTCAGCTTCGGCTGTTGATAATGCAATTGTGCTTTGTCTCTTGCTTGTCCATGATACTAAATTGGATCCAATAAAATGGCATCCTCCGCTGGTGCTTTTTCTTTCAAGCCTGTCTCCAGCATAATCAGCATCACAGAATCCTACTAATCTGTATTCATCTGATTTCTTAAACAGCAAACCAAGATTAGTAGTCTCTTTCAGATATCTAAAAATTCTCTTGACAGCAGTCAAATGAGAATCTCTAGGATCTGATTGAAATCTTGCACATAAGCATACACTGAACATAATATCAGGTCTAGATGCAGTAAGATATAAAAGAGATCCTATCATACCTCTATATACCTTTTGATCTACCTTTTTATCTTTGTCATTCAGGCTCATTATGCAAGTTGGATGCATGGGGGTATTCATGGGTTTGCAATCATCCATCTTGAACTTCTTCAGAAGTTCCTTTGTATATTTGGTCTGATGCACATATATCCCATCTTTAGTCTGTTTCACTTGAAGTCCAAGAAAGAACTTCAACTCTCCCATCATGCTCATTTCGAATTCTTTCTGCATTAACTCAGAGAATTCTCTACACAAAGATTCATCAGTAGCACCAAAAATAATGTCATCTACATAAATCTGTACTATGATGAAATGTGAGTCTATGGATTTTCTGAAAAGAGTGTTATCAACTTTTCCTCTTGAAAAACCATTTTCCATTAAAAATGAACTCAGTTTTTCATACCAAGCTCGAGGAGCTTGCTTAAGGCCATAAAGAGCCTTTTTCAATTTAAAAACATGATTTGGAAAAGATTGATCCTCAAAGCCAGGGGGCTGTTCAACATAGACTTCTTCTGTTATTATACCATTCAGAAAAGCACTCTTTACATCCATTTGATAAAGCCTCATATCATGTTGGGCAGCAAATGAAAGTAGAATGCGAATGGCTTCTATTCTAGCTACTGGAGCAAAGGTTTCAGTAAAATCAATACCTTCCTGTTGTGAGTAGCCTTGAGCAACTAACCTTGCTTTGTTTCTCACAACTTTACCTTCTTCGTCCAGCTTGTTTCTGAATACCCATTTGGTTCCAATGATGGACTTATCTTCAGGTGGGGCTACCAGAGTCCAAACATCATTTCTTTTGAACTGATTCAGCTCCTCCTGCATTGCTAAAATCCATCCTTCATCCAATAGGGCTTCATCTATATTCTTTGGCTCCAATTCAGAGATGAATGCTACATCAGTTTGCTCTCTGAATGTGGACCTTGTTCTGACTTTATCATCAGCATTTCCAATAATTTGATCTTCAGGATGAAAAGTCTTAAAATGCCAGCTTTTACCACCTGCAGTATTGGACGCATGACTGTTTCCTGCGTCTGGTCCATCTTCTTCAATCTTGCTTGATGATTCTTCACCTCCTGGTTGTATTCTCATATCTGCAAGAGAATCACTTAGCTCTGACAGATCATTGTCAGGCTTTTTGTCATTGAATTTAACGTGAATTGACTCTTCAACAGTCAAGGTTCTTGAGTTGTAAACTCGATATGCCTTGGAAGTTTCAGAATAACCCAGAAAAATTCCATTATCAATCTTAGAGTCAAATTTACCAAGTTGATCCTTGGTGTTAAGAATAAAACACTCACATCCGAAAGGATGAAAATATGAAATGTTGGGTTTTCTTCCTTTCCACAATTCATAAGGAGTCTTTTTCAGTATAGGCCTTATAAAAATTCGGTTTTGCAAATAACATGCTGTGTTTACAGCTTCAGCCCAAAACCTCTTAGAGGTTGAGTGATCATTGAGCATGGTCCTGGCCATCTCTTGTAAAGATCGATTTTTCCTCTCTACTACACCATTTTGCTGTGGTGTTCTAGGTGCAGAGAAATTGTGAAGGATTCCATTCTCTTCACAGAATCTCTGAAAGTTTGCATTTTCAAACTCACCTCCATGATCACTTCGAATGGAGTTGATACAAACTCCTTTCTCAGTTTGGACTCTTTTACAAAAAATGGTGAATACCTTAAAAGACTCATCCTTGTGTGCTAGGAATTTAACCCATGTCCATCTAGTATAGTCATCAACTATAACAAGTCCATATTTCTTTCCACTCAAAGAAGCAGTTTGTGTTGGTCCAAACAAATCCATATGTAAAAGTTCTAAAGGTCTAGAAGTGGAAACAATGTTTTTAGAATTAAAAGAGTTTTTCACTTGTTTCCCTTTCTGACATGCTTCACAGAGAACCTCAGATTTGTACACAAGATTTGGAAGTCCTCTTACGAGGCTATGCTTATTAAGCTTTGAGATGGTTCTCAAGCTTGCATGACCAAGCTTCTTGTGCCATATCCATTGTTCATCATTTAAAGAAATGAAGCATGAGACATTCTGTTTGGACAGATTTTCGAAATCAATTTTATAAACATTGTCCTGCCTCTTTGCTTGAAAAAGAATAGACTTATCAGAATTTTTGACTATACATTTATCCTTGTCAAAGGAAACATCACATCCACTGTCACACAATTGACTTATGCTAAGTAGATTATGTTTGAGTCCTTCAACCAATAAAACATTTTCAACAGTAGGAAAAGGATGTTTACCAATTTTACCTATTCCAACTATTCTACCTTTCTGGTCACCTCCAAACGTGACCCAGCCCTTTGATCTAGGCTTTAGGTCTTGGAACATAGACCTTTCTCCTGTCATGTGTCGTGAGCAGCCACTGTCCAGGTACCATGACTGGTGTTGTTTTCCTCCCATTAAGCAAATCTGCAACAGGAATGATCATGTTCTTAGGTACCCAGATTTTCTTGGGTCCTTTCATGTTAGTCCTTGGCCTGCGTCCAGGCTTGTTCCATTTATTATGGAAGCATGTCGATGTGACATGTCCAGCCTTTCCACAGTATCCACAATATATATTAAACTTTGATGGACTCTTGGAAAACTTTGGTTTCGGTTTTTCATAACCCAAACCAGTTTTGTCAGAAGGTTTTCTCTGAATTTTTAAAATTTGATCAAGCTTTTCAGAGCTACTGACAAACTTGGACAAACGTCCAGTGAGTTCATCTACTTCTTGTTGAAGTAGTTGTACTTCACAGGAAGTATTGGACTCAGACTTCTTTGGAGATTCTTCTTTCAATTGACTTACTTGAAGTCTTAAAAGTTCATTATCCGATTTGAGTACTTTGTTTTCTGAAGAAAGCTTTTCAAAATCTTTTGTTATAAGAGAAAACCTTTTCTTTAAAGACTTGTACTCATCAGATAGAATGGATGAATCTCTAAGAAGCTCATCAAAATTATTTCTTAATTCAGAGTAAGAAATTACCTCCTCTTCGTCTTCACTTTCAACTGAGGAGAGTCCTGCCATTAGACACAGATTTGCCTCTTCCTTATCCTCATCATTAGAGGAATCATCAAGGTCCTCCCATGTTGCCATGAGACCTTTTTTCTTCTTGAAGAACTTCTTCTTTGTCCTCTCAGCCTCAGGACAGTCTGCCTTGTAGTGGCCTGGTTTCCTGCATCCATAGCACACCACTGGACTTTCCTCCTTTTGCTCAGCTTCCTTCTGTGGAAATCTTCTGTTGAATTGCTTCCTTCTGAAGCCACCCTTCTTTTTCCACATAGACTTTATTTTCCTGGAGATGAAGGAGAGTTCATCATCATCTGAGCCTTCTTCTCCTTCTGAGCTGCATGATTCTTCATCAGAATCATTTGCCTTCAAGGCTTTTGAGCTGCTCCCTTTTTGAGCTTTAAGAGCAATGGACTTTGCTCTTTTCTCGGTTCCCTCTTCATTCAGCTCAAGCTCATGTACTTTCAATGAGCCTAGAAGATTTTCTAAAGCAAGAGTGGAAAGATCCCTTGCTTCTTGTATTGCTGTAACTTTGGGTCTCCACTGTCTGGGCAGACTCCTCAAGATCTTCCTTACATGTTCCTGGGTTGTGTAGACTTTCCCCAAGGATCTCAGGTTGTTGGTAATAGTTTGGAATCTTCCAAACATTTGATCGATGGACTCTTGTTCTTCCATCTTAAATAGTTCATATTGATGAACTAGTATGCTTATCTTAGATTCACGAACCTGAGATGAGCCTTCATGTGCCAAGGCCAGAGTGTCCCACATTTCCTTGGCAGTAGTGCAGCTATGCACCTTGTCATATTCAGATTTTGTGATGGCACACATCAGGTAGTGCCTGGCCTTCGAGTTCAGCTGAAATCTGGTTCTTTGATCAGCTGTCCATTGGGCTCTAGGTACTGGTTGACCTGCATCATTTACTGGGGCCGTGTAGCCTGTTTCCACAACATCCCATAAACCTATATTCTGCGCATCAAAGAATGTGATCATTCTTTGCTTCCAGTAATCATATTCGTTGCCATTGAACAGTGGTGGTCTGTTCACAGCCAGTCCTTCATTCTCCATGGATCTTGCTTTCTCTTCACTGTTAAGTGCTCAACCCCTTAGAGACCGAGCTCTGATACCAACTGTAGGTAACAAGATGAAACACAAGAAGGGGGGGTTGAATTGTGTTTCTAAGCTTTTAAAACTTTTCGTAAAAGATGGACGCTGGCTGTTAAAAACGTTGGACGCACAGCTTAGTTCAAATATTGGACGCACAGTGTTTTCTGAAATATTGGACGCACAGAGTGCTAAAACACTGGACGCACAGAGTCTTTATAAAAACTGGACGCACAGGTTTTCTAAAGATTGGACGCACAGAATGCTTCCCTTTTAGTTTGAAAAACTTGTTTGAATAAAAACAATTCAATCCCCTTTGTTAGTAATAAACACAGATATAAAAGGAGTTAAGGGAAAGAAGAAATAACCCAAGTTTTTATACTGGTTCACCGTTTCCTAAGAGCTACGTCCAGTCCCCTCAAACTAGAGAGATTTCACTATCAAGCCAGATAGGTACAAGTATTCTTTGCACACAGCCTCTTCAGGCTAAATCCCAAGTATTCTTTGCACACAGCCTCTCCAGGCTAAATCCCAAGTATTCTTTGGACGCAGCCTCTTCAGGCTAAACCCCAAGTATTCTTTGAACACAGCCTCTTCAGGCTAAAACAACTCAGCAGAGTTTTGATTCAAGTGCTGTCTAACTCACACAAGCGAGGATATGAAATCTAAAGCACTTTGAGAGTTAAGCAAACTCTCTTTTACAAGAAGATAAAGAAATACAAGACTTTCAATACAGAGTATAAAAGATTGCACAGCGTTTTTGCTCTTTCTTTTTCGTTGTTCAGTATCTTGTATTCTTCTTCTTGCTTCTCGGTATTTATAAGAGTAGTGAAGCTTTAGACTTGTTCTTCAGTTGCTCAACTTCAGCTCTCATAAAAGTTACCGTTCTTAAATAGCATTTAATGCTATTTTCCCGTTGCTCTGAGGAGATCTACTTCATTGTGCATGTCTGCGTTTCTTTCTCCCAAATCAGAAGCAACCTGTACTCAAAGTCTCAATTGTACAGTGGTTAATAATAATATCTTATTGAGACAGAGAGAATACACTGTGTAAAGCAGAAAGGTGTGTTCAGAGATGTATAGAGTAGTTAAAAGTACATTCTCTCTCTTAGTACACTCTCCACAGTACTTTATGCTTTTCAGAAGTACATTCACACACGTTGACAAAGATGTACAGAAAGCATTGCATACAGCTATTTATTTCAAATCATTTGCTCAATAAATATGTTTCATATTAAATGCATGAGCAGTAAATAGCATGTAATGGACTCTGCGTTTTGGACGCAGCATATAGAATCTATTGGACGCATACCTTTGCACTTACCAATTTGCACAGAACTCATGCAAACATTGGACGCATACCTTATGCTTACCAATCTATTCCATTTGAATGCAAGGCAGTATTGGACTTATTGCCTCATTCTGGTTATTGGACTTTTGCCATTTCCTTATAGTTCCATTGGACGCAGAGTTGATTGTTGTACATTTGTTCTTCTGCTTCATTGGACGCAGAACAGTAGTTTGATGTACCTTTGTCAATCTGCTTCATTGTGTTCCATTGGACGCAAAGCAATATTGTTGTCCTTCTTATTTATTGGACGCAGAACAGTACCTTTGTCACTGATTTCATTGGACGCAGAATGGTTCTTTTGTTTGTTCAGTTTCATTGGACGCAGAGTTGCACTCTTGCTCATACTGAACATTGGACTTTTATCCTTCATCTGCATTGGACGCTCACTGAATCTGTTCCTTTGAAAATCATTGGACTTTTACTGTAATTCTGCTTCTCATAAAAACATTGGACTCTGCCAGTATTGCCTTGTTCTTATCATTGGACTTATGCCAGTCTTGCTCTATTGGACGCTTACTGATTCTGCTTCTTTGGAAAACATTGGACGCAGAAAGTAGCGTGTCTTCAAGACTTGATTTCTTCTACTTCTGCAATTCTGCTTCTTCAGAAGACATTGGACGCAGAACTTTGTTCTTGCCTTGTGCTCAAACATTGGACGCAGAATTCTTCCTTCTGCTCAAACATTGGACGCAGAACCTTTGTGTCCATTTCAGTGCCAACATTGGACGCAAAATTCTTGTGTCCATTCCAGTGCCAACATTGGACGCAAGGCTCACTTTGAATGCCAGCCAATGTCATGAAGAACTGATTGGACGCAGACTGCAATAAGCTTAGTTAGGCAACATTGTTATGCATTGTACAAGCTTAATACAAATTGATTATCCTTTGTAAAAACCTTAATACATTTTGTTATCATCAAAACCATAAAATCACTTAGGGAGTTTTTGTATTAAAAACACTTTTAACCATTTGGTTCCAACAATCTCCCCCTTTTTGATGATGACAAACATTATTAAGTTTTACAAACAATAAAGCATATAAACCAGAATCAGTCAGCAAAAACAGAAATTTTCTAAGGGAAACTCCCCCTGAGATAAACATCTCAGATTTTCCTTACTCTTCTCCCCCTGAGATAAACATCTCATGGTTTTGGATATTCAATATACTTAGAGTACCTGAAAATTTCTTTCACTCATAACAACAAGATTAGTCCAATAAATAGCAAATAGCTTATCAGATTAAAACATGGTAATAAGACTACTGCAACGCAATCAGACTTAATCCCATATTCTTCTTTCTTTTTAAAACTTAATCCCATATATTTCTCCCCCTTTTGTCATCAGGCAAAAAGGTTCATAGAACATCATAGTCCAAAGACAGTTTTGAAACACAGAGAGAAACTTAAAAACCCTTTTTCTTCTCCCTTTTTCTAAACAAGCTTTCTCAACCAGAAATGATTTTAGAAAAGATGTCAAACGAAGAGAAAACCAACTGTAGGAAATAACTTTATGAAAAAAGTTTGGACTCAGCTTGGGATTACTAAGATGTAAAAGCTTTTGAGTCTTTTAAAAAAAACGTTCTAAGTCTCAAATAGACTGTCGTGTCCTATTGGACTCTAGTCACATTGGACTCAGACTCAACTTAAGCATATTGGACGCTAAACATCAGTCTTTTATAAAGTGCATATTCAAATGCTTCCTTATAAAAGTAAACCTATCTACAGAGAGGGGTTTTGTAAATATATCTGCCCATTGATTTTCAGTGTTAACAAACTGAATATTAAATGTTCCCTTCTGCACATAGTCTCTAATAAAATGATGTTTAATTTCTATATGCTTAGCTCTTGAGTGTAAGATTGGGTTCTTAGATAAATTGATTGCAGCAGTATTATCACAAAGAACAGAAATCTTACTCTCAAAGATGTTGTAGTCCTCCAATTGATATTTAATCCATAAGAGCTGAGAACAACAACTTGCTGCAGAGACATATTCAGCTTCGGCTGTTGATAATGCAATTGTGCTTTGTCTCTTGCTTGTCCATGATACTAAATTGGATCCAATAAAATGGCATCCTCCGCTGGTGCTTTTTCTTTCAAGCCTGTCTCCAGCATAATCAGCATCACAGAATCCTACTAATCTGTATTCATCTGATTTCTTAAACAGCAAACCAAGATTAGTAGTCTCTTTCAGATATCTAAAAATTCTCTTGACAGCAGTCAAATGAGAATCTCTAGGATCTGATTGAAATCTTGCACATAAGCATACACTGAACATAATATCAGGTCTAGATGCAGTAAGATATAAAAGAGATCCTATCATACCTCTATATACCTTTTGATCTACCTTTTTATCTTTGTCATTCAGGCTCATTATGCAAGTTGGATGCATGGGGGTATTCATGGGTTTGCAATCATCCATCTTGAACTTCTTCAGAAGTTCCTTTGTATATTTGGTCTGATGCACATATATCCCATCTTTAGTCTGTTTCACTTGAAGTCCAAGAAAGAACTTCAACTCTCCCATCATGCTCATTTCGAATTCTTTCTGCATTAACTCAGAGAATTCTCTACACAAAGATTCATCAGTAGCACCAAAAATAATGTCATCTACATAAATCTGTACTATGATGAAATGTGAGTCTATGGATTTTCTGAAAAGAGTGTTATCAACTTTTCCTCTTGAAAAACCATTTTCCATTAAAAATGAACTCAGTTTTTCATACCAAGCTCGAGGAGCTTGCTTAAGGCCATAAAGAGCCTTTTTCAATTTAAAAACATGATTTGGAAAAGATTGATCCTCAAAGCCAGGGGGCTGTTCAACATAGACTTCTTCTGTTATTATACCATTCAGAAAAGCACTCTTTACATCCATTTGATAAAGCCTCATATCATGTTGGGCAGCAAATGAAAGTAGAATGCGAATGGCTTCTATTCTAGCTACTGGAGCAAAGGTTTCAGTAAAATCAATACCTTCCTGTTGTGAGTAGCCTTGAGCAACTAACCTTGCTTTGTTTCTCACAACTTTACCTTCTTCGTCCAGCTTGTTTCTGAATACCCATTTGGTTCCAATGATGGACTTATCTTCAGGTGGGGCTACCAGAGTCCAAACATCATTTCTTTTGAACTGATTCAGCTCCTCCTGCATTGCTAAAATCCATCCTTCATCCAATAGGGCTTCATCTATATTCTTTGGCTCCAATTCAGAGATGAATGCTACATCAGTTTGCTCTCTGAATGTGGACCTTGTTCTGACTTTATCATCAGCATTTCCAATAATTTGATCTTCAGGATGAAAAGTCTTAAAATGCCAGCTTTTACCACCTGCAGTATTGGACGCATGACTGTTTCCTGCGTCTGGTCCATCTTCTTCAATCTTGCTTGATGATTCTTCACCTCCTGGTTGTATTCTCATATCTGCAAGAGAATCACTTAGCTCTGACAGATCATTGTCAGGCTTTTTGTCATTGAATTTAACGTGAATTGACTCTTCAACAGTCAAGGTTCTTGAGTTGTAAACTCGATATGCCTTGGAAGTTTCAGAATAACCCAGAAAAATTCCATTATCAATCTTAGAGTCAAATTTACCAAGTTGATCCTTGGTGTTAAGAATAAAACACTCACATCCGAAAGGATGAAAATATGAAATGTTGGGTTTTCTTCCTTTCCACAATTCATAAGGAGTCTTTTTCAGTATAGGCCTTATAAAAATTCGGTTTTGCAAATAACATGCTGTGTTTACAGCTTCAGCCCAAAACCTCTTAGAGGTTGAGTGATCATTGAGCATGGTCCTGGCCATCTCTTGTAAAGATCGATTTTTCCTCTCTACTACACCATTTTGCTGTGGTGTTCTAGGTGCAGAGAAATTGTGAAGGATTCCATTCTCTTCACAGAATCTCTGAAAGTTTGCATTTTCAAACTCACCTCCATGATCACTTCGAATGGAGTTGATACAAACTCCTTTCTCAGTTTGGACTCTTTTACAAAAAATGGTGAATACCTTAAAAGACTCATCCTTGTGTGCTAGGAATTTAACCCATGTCCATCTAGTATAGTCATCAACTATAACAAGTCCATATTTCTTTCCACTCAAAGAAGCAGTTTGTGTTGGTCCAAACAAATCCATATGTAAAAGTTCTAAAGGTCTAGAAGTGGAAACAATGTTTTTAGAATTAAAAGAGTTTTTCACTTGTTTCCCTTTCTGACATGCTTCACAGAGAACCTCAGATTTGTACACAAGATTTGGAAGTCCTCTTACGAGGCTATGCTTATTAAGCTTTGAGATGGTTCTCAAGCTTGCATGACCAAGCTTCTTGTGCCATATCCATTGTTCATCATTTAAAGAAATGAAGCATGAGACATTCTGTTTGGACAGATTTTCGAAATCAATTTTATAAACATTGTCCTGCCTCTTTGCTTGAAAAAGAATAGACTTATCAGAATTTTTGACTATACATTTATCCTTGTCAAAGGAAACATCACATCCACTGTCACACAATTGACTTATGCTAAGTAGATTATGTTTGAGTCCTTCAACCAATAAAACATTTTCAACAGTAGGAAAAGGATGTTTACCAATTTTACCTATTCCAACTATTCTACCTTTCTGGTCACCTCCAAACGTGACCCAGCCCTTTGATCTAGGCTTTAGGTCTTGGAACATAGACCTTTCTCCTGTCATGTGTCGTGAGCAGCCACTGTCCAGGTACCATGACTGGTGTTGTTTTCCTCCCATTAAGCAAATCTGCAACAGGAATGATCATGTTCTTAGGTACCCAGATTTTCTTGGGTCCTTTCATGTTAGTCCTTGGCCTGCGTCCAGGCTTGTTCCATTTATTATGGAAGCATGTCGATGTGACATGTCCAGCCTTTCCACAGTATCCACAATATATATTAAACTTTGATGGACTCTTGGAAAACTTTGGTTTCGGTTTTTCATAACCCAAACCAGTTTTGTCAGAAGGTTTTCTCTGAATTTTTAAAATTTGATCAAGCTTTTCAGAGCTACTGACAAACTTGGACAAACGTCCAGTGAGTTCATCTACTTCTTGTTGAAGTAGTTGTACTTCACAGGAAGTATTGGACTCAGACTTCTTTGGAGATTCTTCTTTCAATTGACTTACTTGAAGTCTTAAAAGTTCATTATCCGATTTGAGTACTTTGTTTTCTGAAGAAAGCTTTTCAAAATCTTTTGTTATAAGAGAAAACCTTTTCTTTAAAGACTTGTACTCATCAGATAGAATGGATGAATCTCTAAGAAGCTCATCAAAATTATTTCTTAATTCAGAGTAAGAAATTACCTCCTCTTCGTCTTCACTTTCAACTGAGGAGAGTCCTGCCATTAGACACAGATTTGCCTCTTCCTTATCCTCATCATTAGAGGAATCATCAAGGTCCTCCCATGTTGCCATGAGACCTTTTTTCTTCTTGAAGAACTTCTTCTTTGTCCTCTCAGCCTCAGGACAGTCTGCCTTGTAGTGGCCTGGTTTCCTGCATCCATAGCACACCACTGGACTTTCCTCCTTTTGCTCAGCTTCCTTCTGTGGAAATCTTCTGTTGAATTGCTTCCTTCTGAAGCCACCCTTCTTTTTCCACATAGACTTTATTTTCCTGGAGATGAAGGAGAGTTCATCATCATCTGAGCCTTCTTCTCCTTCTGAGCTGCATGATTCTTCATCAGAATCATTTGCCTTCAAGGCTTTTGAGCTGCTCCCTTTTTGAGCTTTAAGAGCAATGGACTTTGCTCTTTTCTCGGTTCCCTCTTCATTCAGCTCAAGCTCATGTACTTTCAATGAGCCTAGAAGATTTTCTAAAGCAAGAGTGGAAAGATCCCTTGCTTCTTGTATTGCTGTAACTTTGGGTCTCCACTGTCTGGGCAGACTCCTCAAGATCTTCCTTACATGTTCCTGGGTTGTGTAGACTTTCCCCAAGGATCTCAGGTTGTTGGTAATAGTTTGGAATCTTCCAAACATTTGATCGATGGACTCTTGTTCTTCCATCTTAAATAGTTCATATTGATGAACTAGTATGCTTATCTTAGATTCACGAACCTGAGATGAGCCTTCATGTGCCAAGGCCAGAGTGTCCCACATTTCCTTGGCAGTAGTGCAGCTATGCACCTTGTCATATTCAGATTTTGTGATGGCACACATCAGGTAGTGCCTGGCCTTCGAGTTCAGCTGAAATCTGGTTCTTTGATCAGCTGTCCATTGGGCTCTAGGTACTGGTTGACCTGCATCATTTACTGGGGCCGTGTAGCCTGTTTCCACAACATCCCATAAACCTATATTCTGCGCATCAAAGAATGTGATCATTCTTTGCTTCCAGTAATCATATTCGTTGCCATTGAACAGTGGTGGTCTGTTCACAGCCAGTCCTTCATTCTCCATGGATCTTGCTTTCTCTTCACTGTTAAGTGCTCAACCCCTTAGAGACCGAGCTCTGATACCAACTGTAGGTAACAAGATGAAACACAAGAAGGGGGGGTTGAATTGTGTTTCTAAGCTTTTAAAACTTTTCGTAAAAGATGGACGCTGGCTGTTAAAAACGTTGGACGCACAGCTTAGTTCAAATATTGGACGCACAGTGTTTTCTGAAATATTGGACGCACAGAGTGCTAAAACACTGGACGCACAGAGTCTTTATAAAAACTGGACGCACAGGTTTTCTAAAGATTGGACGCACAGAATGCTTCCCTTTTAGTTTGAAAAACTTGTTTGAATAAAAACAATTCAATCCCCTTTGTTAGTAATAAACACAGATATAAAAGGAGTTAAGGGAAAGAAGAAATAACCCAAGTTTTTATACTGGTTCACCGTTTCCTAAGAGCTACGTCCAGTCCCCTCAAACTAGAGAGATTTCACTATCAAGCCAGATAGGTACAAGTATTCTTTGCACACAGCCTCTTCAGGCTAAATCCCAAGTATTCTTTGCACACAGCCTCTCCAGGCTAAATCCCAAGTATTCTTTGGACGCAGCCTCTTCAGGCTAAACCCCAAGTATTCTTTGAACACAGCCTCTTCAGGCTAAAACAACTCAGCAGAGTTTTGATTCAAGTGCTGTCTAACTCACACAAGCGAGGATATGAAATCTAAAGCACTTTGAGAGTTAAGCAAACTCTCTTTTACAAGAAGATAAAGAAATACAAGACTTTCAATACAGAGTATAAAAGATTGCACAGCGTTTTTGCTCTTTCTTTTTCGTTGTTCAGTATCTTGTATTCTTCTTCTTGCTTCTCGGTATTTATAAGAGTAGTGAAGCTTTAGACTTGTTCTTCAGTTGCTCAACTTCAGCTCTCATAAAAGTTACCGTTCTTAAATAGCATTTAATGCTATTTTCCCGTTGCTCTGAGGAGATCTACTTCATTGTGCATGTCTGCGTTTCTTTCTCCCAAATCAGAAGCAACCTGTACTCAAAGTCTCAATTGTACAGTGGTTAATAATAATATCTTATTGAGACAGAGAGAATACACTGTGTAAAGCAGAAAGGTGTGTTCAGAGATGTATAGAGTAGTTAAAAGTACATTCTCTCTCTTAGTACACTCTCCACAGTACTTTATGCTTTTCAGAAGTACATTCACACACGTTGACAAAGATGTACAGAAAGCATTGCATACAGCTATTTATTTCAAATCATTTGCTCAATAAATATGTTTCATATTAAATGCATGAGCAGTAAATAGCATGTAATGGACTCTGCGTTTTGGACGCAGCATATAGAATCTATTGGACGCATACCTTTGCACTTACCAATTTGCACAGAACTCATGCAAACATTGGACGCATACCTTATGCTTACCAATCTATTCCATTTGAATGCAAGGCAGTATTGGACTTATTGCCTCATTCTTGTTATTGGACTTTTGCCATTTCCCTATAGTTCCATTGGACGCAGAGTTGATTGTTGTACATTTGTTCTTCTGCTTCATTGGACGCAGAACAGTAGTTTGATGTACCTTTGTCAATCTGCTTCATTGTGTTCCATTGGACGCAAAGCAATATTGTTGTCCTTCTTATTTATTGGACGCAGAACAGTACCTTTGTCACTGATTTCATTGGACGCAGAATGGTTCTTTTGTTTGTTCAGTTTCATTGGACGCAGAGTTGCACTCTTGCTAATACTGAACATTGGACTTTTATCCTTCATCTGCATTGGACGCTCACTGAATCTGTTCCTTTGAAAATCATTGGACTTTTACTGTAATTCTGCTTCTCATAAAAACATTGGACTCTGCCAGTATTGCCTTGTTCTTATCATTGGACTTATGCCAGTCTTGCTCTATTGGACGCTTACTGATTCTGCTTCTTTGGAAAACATTGGACGCAGAAAGTAGCGTGTCTTCAAGACTTGATTTCTTCTACTTCTGCGATTCTGCTTCTTCAGAAGACATTGGACGGAGAACTTTGTTCTTGCCTTGTGCTCAAACATTGGACGCAGAATTCTTCCTTCTGCTCAAACATTGGACGCAGAACCTTTGTCTCCATTTCAGTGCCAACATTGGACGCAAAATTCTTGTGTCCATTCCAGTGCCAACATTGGACGCAAGGCTCACTTTGAATGCCAGCCAATGTCATGAAGAACTGATTGGACGCAGACTGCAATAAGCTTAGTTAGGCAGCATTGTTATGCATTGTACAAGCTTAATACAAATTGATTATCCTTTGTAAAAACCTTAATACATTTTGTTATCATCAAAACCATAAAATCACTTAGGGAGTTTTTGTATTAAAAACACTTTTAACCGTTTGGTTCCAACAGAAGATGCAGGAACGAGGCGAACAGGGTCCAAAGAAGGCCTACGGATCAAATGGGAGGACGAAGATGGACGAACGAGATGAACTTGGTCCAAAGAAGGCCTACGGATCAAATGGGAGGACGAAGATGGACGAACGAGACGAACTTGGTCCAAAGAAGGCCAACGGATCAAATGGGAGGACGAAGATGGACGAACGAGACGAACTTGGTCCAAAGAAGGCCTAGGGATCAAATGGGAGGACGAAGATGGAGGAACGAGGCGAACTTGGTCCAAAGAAGGCCTACGGATCAAATGGGAGGACGAAGATGGACGAACGAGACAAATTTGGTCCAAAGAATTCCAACGGATCAAATGGGAGGACGAAGGTGGTAGAACAAGACGAACTTGGTCCAAAGAAGGTCTACGGATCAAATGGGAGGACAAAGAGGGACGAACGAGACAAACATGGTCCAAAGAAGGCCTACGGATCAAATTGGAGGACGAAGATGGACAAACGAGACGAACTTGGTCCAAAGAAGGCCTAGGGATCAAATGGGAGGACGAAGATGGACGAACGAGACAAACTTGGTCCAAAGAATTCCAACGGATGAAATGGGAGGACGAAGGTGGTAGAACAAGACGAACTTGGTCCAAAGAAGGCCTACGGATCAAATGGGAGGACGAAGAGGGACGAACGAGACAAACATGGTCCAAAGAAGGCCTACGGATCAAATGGGAGGACGAAGAGGGACGAACGAGACAAACATGGTCCAAAGAGGGCCTACGGATCAAATTGGAGGACGAAGATGGACAAACAAGACGAACTTGGTGCAAAGAAGCCCAACGGATCAAATGGGAGGACGAAACAGGACGAAGGAGACGAACTTGGTCCAAAGAAGGCCTACGGATCAAATCGGAGGACGAAGATGGACGAACGAGACGAACTTGGTCCAAAGAAGGCCTACGGATCGAATGGGAGGACGAAGATGGACGAACGAGACGAACTTGGTCCAAAGAAGCCCAACGGATCAAATGGGAGGACGAAGATGGACGAACGAGACGAACTTGGTCCAAAGAAGGCCAACGGATCAAATGGGAGGACGAAGATGGACGAACGAACGAGACGAACTTGGTCCAAAGAAGCCCAACGGGTCAAATGGGAGGACGAAGATGGACGAACGAGACGAACTTGATCCAAAGAAGGCCTAGGGATCAAATAGGAGGACGAAGATGGAGGAACGAGGCGAACTTGGTGCAAAGAAGCCCAACTTTAATGGGAGGACGAAGATGGACGAACGAGACGAACTTGGTCCAAAGAAGGCCTAGGCATCAAATGGGAGGACGAAGATGGAGGAACGAGGCAAACTTGCTCCAAAGAAGGCCTACGTATGAAATGGGAGGACGAAGATGGACGAACGAGACGAAGTTGGTCCAAAGAAGCCCAACGGATCAAATGAGAGGACGAAAATGGACGAACGAGACGAACTTGGTCCAAAGAAGGCCTAGGGATCAAATGGGAGGACGAAGATGGAGGAACGAGGCGAACTTGGTCCAAAGAATTCCAACGGATCAAATGGGAGGACGAAGGTGGTAGAACAAGACGAACTTGGTCCAAAGAAGGCCTACGGATCAAATGGGAGGACGAAAAGGGACGAACGAGACAAACATGGTCCAAAGAAGGCCTACGGATCAAATGGGAGGACGAAGAGGGACGAACGAGACAAACATGGTCCAAAGAAGCCCAACGGATCAAATGGGAGGACGAAGATAGACGAACGAGACGAACTTGGTCCAAAGAAGGCCTAGGGATCAAATGGGAGGACGAAGATGGAGGAACGAGACGAACTTGGTCCAAAGAAGGCCAACGGATCAAATGGGAGGACGAAGATGGACGAACGAGACGAACTTGGTCCAAAGAAGGCCTAGGGATCAAATGGGAGGACGAAGATGGAGGAACGAGGCGAACTTGGTCCAAAGAAGGCCTACGGATCAAATGGGAGGACGAAGATGGACGAACGAGACAAACTTGGTCCAAAGAATTCCAACGGATCAAATGGGAGGACGAAGGTGATAGAACAAGACGAACTTGGTCCAAAGAAGGCCAACGGATCAAATGGGAGGACGAAGAGGGACGAACGAGACAAACATGGTCCAAAGAAGGCCTACGGATCAAATGGGAGGACGAAGAGGGACGAACGAGACAAACATGGTCCAAAGAAGCCCAACGGATGAAATGGGAGGACGAAGATGGACGAACGAGACGAACTTGGTCCAAAGAAGGCCTAGGGATCAAATTGGAGGACGAAGATGGAGGAACGAGACGAACTTGGTCCAAAGAAGGCCTACGGATCAAATGGGAGGACAAAGAGGGACAAACGAGACAAACATGGTCCAAACAAGGCCTACGGATCAAATGGGAGGACGAAGAGGGACGAACGAGACAAACATGGTCCATAGAAGGCCTACGGATCAAATTGGAGGACGAAGATGGATAAACGAGACGAACTTGGTGCAAAGAAGCCCAACGGATCAAATGGGAGTACGAAGATGGACGAACAAGACGAACTTGGTCCAAAGAATTCCAACGGATCAAATGGGAGGACGAAGGTGGTAGAACAAGACGAACTTGGTCCAAAGAAGGCCTACGGATCAAATGGGAGGACGAAGATGGACGAACGAGACAAACTTGGTCCAAAGAATTCGAACGGATCAAATGGGAGGACGAAGGTGGTAGAACAAGACGAACTTGGTCCAAAGAAGGCCTACGGATCAAATGGGAGGACGAAGAGGGACGAACGAGACAAACATGGTCCAAAGAAGGCCTACGGATCAAATGGGAGGACGAAGAGGGACGAACGAGACAAACATGGTCCAAAGAAGCTCAACGGATAAAATGGGAGGACGAAGATGGACGAACGAGACGAACTTGGTCCAAAGAAGCCCAACGGATCAAATGGGAGGACGAAGATGGACGAACGAGACGAACTTGGTCCAAAGAAGGCCAACGGATCAAATGGGAGGACGAAGATGGACGAACGAACGAGACGAACTTGGTCCAAAGAAGCCCAACGGGTCAAATGGGAGGACGAAGATGGACGAACGAGACGAACTTGATCCAAAGAAGGCCTAGGGATCAAATAGGAGGACGAAGATGGAGGAACGAGGCGAACTTGGTGCAAAGAAGCCCAACTTTAATGGGAGGACGAAGATGGACGAACGAGACGAACTTGGTCCAAAGAAGGCCTAGGCATCAAATGGGAGGACGAAGATGGAGGAACGAGGCAAACTTGCTCCAAAGAAGGCCTACGTATGAAATGGGAGGACGAAGATGGACGAACGAGACGAAGTTGGTCCAAAGAAGCCCAACGGATCAAATGAGAGGACGAAAATGGACGAACGAGACGAACTTGGTCCAAAGAAAGCCTAGGGATCAAATGGGAGGACGAAGATGGAGGAACGAGGCGAACTTGGTCCAAAGAATTCCAACGGATCAAATGGGAGGACGAAGGTGGTAGAACAAGACGAACTTGGTCCAAAGAAGGCCTACGGATCAAATGGGAGGACGAAAAGGGACGAACGAGACAAACATGGTCCAAAGAAGGCCTACGGATCAAATGGGAGGACGAAGAGGGACGAACGAGACAAACATGGTCCAAAGAAGCCCAACGGATCAAATGGGAGGACGAAGATGGACGAACGAGACGAACTTGGTCCAAAGAAGGCCTAGGGATCAAATGGGAGGACGAAGATGGAGGAACGAGACGAACTTGGTCCAAAGAAGGCCAACGGATCAAATGGGAGGACGAAGATGGACGAACGAGACGAACTTGGTCCAAAGAAGGCCTAGGGATCAAATGGGAGGACGAAGATGGAGGAACGAGGCGAACTTGGTCCAAAGAAGGCCTACGGATCAAATGGGAGGACGAAGATGGACGAACGAGACAAACTTGGCCCAAAGAATTCCAACGGATCAAATGGGAGGACGAAGGTGATAGAACAAGACGAACTTGGTCCAAAGAAGGCCAACGGATCAAATGGGAGGACGAAGAGGGACGAACGAGACAAACATGGTCCAAAGAAGGCCTACGGATCAAATGGGAGGACGAAGAGGGACGAACGAGACAAACATGGTCCAAAGAAGGCCTACAGATCAAATTGCAGGACGAAGATGGACAAACGAGACGAACTTGGTGCAAAGAAGCCCAACGGATCAAATGGGAGGACGAAGATGGACGAACGAGGCGAACTTGGTCCAAAGAAGGCCTAGGGATCAAATGGGAGGACGAAGATGGAGGAACGAGGGGAACTTGGTCCAAAGAAGGCCTACGGATCAAATGGGAAGACGAAGGTGGTAGAACAAGACGAACTTGGTCCAAAGAAGGCCTACGGATCAAATGGGAGGACGAAGAGGGACGAACGAGACAAACATGGTCCAAAGAAGGCCTACGGATCAAATGGGAGGACGAAGAGGGACGAACGAGACAAACATGGTCCAAAGAAGCCCAACGGATGAAATGGGAGGACGAAGATGGACGAACGAGACGACCTTGGTCCAAAGAAGGCCTAGGGATCAAATTGGAGGACGAAGATGGAGGAACGAGACGAACTTGGTCCAAAGAAGGCCTACGGATCAAATGGGAGGACAAAGAGGGACAAACGAGACAAACATGGTCCAAACAAGGCCTACGGATCAAATGGGAGGACGAAGAGGGACGAACGAGACAAACATGGTCCATAGAAGGCCTACGGATCAAATTGGAGGACGAAGATGGATAAACGAGACGAACTTGGTGCAAAGAAGCCCAACGGATCAAATGGGAGTACGAAGATGGACGAACAAGACGAACTTGGTCCAAAGAATTCCAACGGATCAAATGGGAGGACGAAGGTGGTAGAACAAGACGAACTTGGTCCAAAGAAGGCCTACGGATCAAATGGGAGGACGAAGATGGACGAACGAGACAAACTTGGTCCAAAGAATTCGAACGGATCAAATGGGAGGACGAAGGTGGTAGAACAAGACGAACTTGGTCCAAAGAAGGCCTACGGATCAAATGGGAGGACGAAGAGGGACGAACGAGACAAACATGGTCCAAAGAAGGCCTACGGATCAAATGGGAGGACGAAGAGGGACGAACGAGACAAACATGGTCCAAAGAAGCTCAACGGATAAAATGGGAGGACGAAGATGGACGAACGAGACGAACTTGTTCCAAAGAAGGCCTAGGGATCAAATGGGAGGACGAAGATGGAGGAACGAGACGAACTTGGTCCAAAGAAGGCCAACGGATCAAATGGGAGGACGAAGGTGGATGAACGAGACGAACTTTGTCCAAAGAAGGCCTAGGGATCAAATGGGAGGACGAAGATGGAGGAACGAGGCGAACTTGGTCCAAAGAAGGCCTACGGATCAAATGGGAGGACGAAGATGGACGAACGAGGCAAACTTGGACCAAAGAATTCCAACGGATCAAACGGGAGGACGAAGGTGGTGGAACAAGACGAACCTGGTCCAAAGAAGGCCTACGGATCAAATGGGAGGACGAAGAGGGACGAACGAGACAAACATGGTCCAAAGAAGGCCTACGGATCAAATGGGAGGACGAAGAGGGACGAACGAGACAAACATGGTCCAAAGAAGGCCTACGGATCAAATTGCAGGACGAAGATGGACAAACGAGACGAACTTGGTGCAAAGAAGCCCAACGGATCAAATGGGAGGACGAAACAGGATGAAGGAGACGAACTTGGTCCAAAGAAGGCCTACGGATCAAATGGGAGGACGAAGATGGAGGAACGAGGCGAACTTGGTCCAAAGAAGGCCTACGGATCAAATGGGAGGACGAAGATGGATGAACGAGACAAACTTGGTCCAAAGAATTCCAACGGATCAAATGGGAGGATGAAGGTGGTAGAACAAGACGAACTTGGTCCAAAGAAGGCCTACGGATCAAATGGGAGGACGAAGAGGGACGAACGAGACAAACATGGTCCAAAGAAGGCCTACGGATCAAATGGAAGGACGAAGAGGGACGAACGAGACAAACATGGTCCAAAGAAGGCCTACGGATCAAATTGGAGGACGAAGATGGACGAACGAGGCGAACTTGGTCCAAAGAAGGCCTAGGGATCAAATGGGAGGACGAAGATGGAGGAACGAGGGGAACTTGGTCCAAAGAAGGCCTACGGATCAAATGGGAAGACGAAGGTGGTAGAACAAGACGAACTTGGTCCAAAGAAGGCCTACGGATCAAATGGGAGGACGAAGAGGGACGAACGAGACAAACATGGTCCAAAGAAGGCCTACGGATCAAATGGGAGGACGAAGAGGGACGAACGAGACAAACATGGTCCAAAGAAGCCCAACGGATGAAATGGGAGGACGAAGATGGACGAACGAGACGAACTTGGTCCAAAGAAGGCCTAGGGATCAAATTGGAGGACGAAGATGGAGGAACGAGACGAACTGGGTCCAAAGAAGGCCTACGGATCAAATGGGAGGACAAAGAGGGACAAACGAGACAAACATGGTCCAAACAAGGCCTACGGATCAAATGGGAGGACGAAGAGGGACGAACGAGACAAACATGGTCCATAGAAGGCCTACGGATCAAATTGGAGGATGAAGATGGATAAACGAGACGAACTTGGTGCAAAGAAGCCCAACGGATCAAATGGGAGTACGAAGATGGACGAACAAGACGAACTTGGTCCAAAGAATTCCAACGGATCAAATGGGAGGACGAAGGTGGTAGAACAAGACGAACTTGGTCCAAAGAAGGCCTACGGATCAAATGGGAGGACGAAGATGGACGAACGAGACAAACTTGGTCCAAAGAATTCGAACGGATCAAATGGGAGGACGAAGGTGGTAGAACAAGACGAACTTGGTCCAAAGAAGGCCTACGGATCAAATGGGAGGACGAAGAGGGACGAACGAGACAAACATGGTCCAAAGAAGGCCTACGGATCAAATGGGAGGACGAAGAGGGACGAACGAGACAAACATGGTCCAAAGAAGCTCAACGGATAAAATGGGAGGACGAAGATGGACGAACGAGACGAACTTGTTCCAAAGAAGGCCTAGGGATCAAATGGGAGGACGAAGATGGAGGAACGAGACGAACTTGGTCCAAAGAAGGCCAACGGATCAAATGGGAGGACGAAGGTGGATGAACGAGACGAACTTTGTCCAAAGAAGGCCTAGGGATCAAATGGGAGGACGAAGATGGAGGAACGAGGCGAACTTGGTCCAAAGAAGGCCTACGGATCAAATGGGAGGACGAAGATGGACGAACGAGGCAAACTTGGACCAAAGAATTCCAACGGATAAAACGGGAGGACGAAGGTGGTGGAACAAGACGAACCTGGTCCAAAGAAGGCCTACGGATCAAATGGGAGGACGAAGAGGGACGAACGAGACAAACATGGTCCAAAGAAGGCCTACGGATCAAATGGGAGGACGAAGAGGGACGAACGAGACAAACATGGTCCAAAGAAGGCCTACGGATCAAATGGGAGGACGAAGAGGGACGAACGAGACAAACATGGTCCAAAGAAGGCCTACGGATCAAATTGCAGGACGAAGATGGACAAACGAGACGAACTTGGTGCAAAGAAGCCCAACGGATCAAATGGGAGGACGAAACAGGATGAAGGAGACGAACTTGGTCCAAAGAAGGCCTACGGATCAAATGGGAGGACGAAGATGGACGAACGAGACGAACTTGGTCCAAAGAAGGCCTACGGATCAAATGGGAGGACGAAGATGGAGGAACGAGGCGAACTTGGTCCAAAGAAGGCCTACGGATCAAATGGGAGGACGAAGATGGATGAACGAGACAAACTTGGTCCAAAGAATTCCAACGGATCAAATGGGAGGATGAAGGTGGTAGAACAAGACGAACTTGGTCCAAAGAAGGCCTACGGATCAAATGGGAGGACGAAGAGGGACGAACGAGACAAACATGGTCCAAAGAAGGCCTACGGATCAAATGGAAGGACGAAGAGGGACGAACGAGACAAACATGGTCCAAAGAAGGCCTACGGATCAAATTGGAGGACGAAGATGGACAAACGAGACGAACTTGGTTCAAAGAAGCCCAACGGATCGAATGGGAGGACGAAACAGGATGAACGAGACGAACTTGGTCCAAAGAAGGCCTACGGATCAAATGGGAGGACGAAGATGGACGAACGAGATGAACTTTGTCCAAGGAAGCCCAACGGATCAAATGGGAGGACGTAGATGGACGAACGAGACGAACTTGGTCCAAGGAAGCCCAACGGATCAAATGGGAGGACGAAGATGGACGATCAAATGGGAGGACGAAGATGGACGAACGAGACGAACTTAGTCCAAAGAAGGCCTAGGGATCAAATGGGAGGACGAAGATGGAGGAACGAGGCGAACTTGGTCCAAAGAAGGCCTACGGATCAAATGGGAGGACGAAGATGGACGAACGAGACGAACTTGGTCCAAAGAAGCCCAACGGATCAAATGAGAGGACGAAGATGGACGAACGAGACGAACTTGGTCCAATGAAGGTCTATGGATCAAATGGGAGGACGAAGATGGAGGAACGAGGCGAACTTGGTCCAAAGAAGGCCTACGGATCAAATGGGAGGACGAAGATGGACGAACGAGACGAACTTGGTCCAAAGAAGGCCAACGGATCAAATGGGAGGACGAAGGTGGATGAACGAGACGAACTTGGTCCAAAGAAGGCCTATGGATCAAATGGGAGGACGAAGATGGAGGAACGAGGCGAACTTGGTCCAAAGAAGGCCTACGGATCAAATGGGAGGACGAAGATGGACGAACGAGACGAACTTTTTCCAAAGAAGGCCTAGGGATCAAATGGGAGGACGAAGATGGAGGAACGAGGCGAACTTGGTCCAAAGAAGGCCTACGGATCAAATGGGAGGACGAAGATGGACGAACGAGACAAACTTGGACCAAAGAATTCCAACGGATCAAATGGGAGGACGAAGGTGGTGGAACAAGACGAACTTGGTCCAAAGAAGGCCTACGGATCAAATGGGAGGACGAAGAGGGACGAACGAGACAAACATGGTCCAAAGAAGACCTACGGATCAAATGGGAGGACGAAGAGGGACGAACGAGACAAACATGGTCCAAAGAAGGCCTACGGATCAAATTGCAGGACGAAGATGGACAAACGAGACGAACTTGGTGCAAAGAAGCCCAACGGATCAAATGGGAGGACGAAACAAGATGAAGGAGACGAACTTGGTCCAAAGAAGGCCTACGGATCAAATGGGAGGACGAAGATGGACGAACGAGACGAACTTGGTCCAAAGAAGGCCTACGGATCAAATGGGAGGACGAAGATGGAGGAACGAGGCGAACTTGGTCCAAAGAAGGCCTACGGATCAAATGGGAGGACGAAGATGGATGAACGAGACAAACTTGGTCCAAAGAATTCCAACGGATCAAATGGGAGGATGAAGGTGGCAGAACAAGACGAACTTGGTCCAAAGAAGGCCTACGGATCAAATGGGAGGACGAAGAGGGACGAACGAGACAAACATGGTCCAAAGAAGGCCTACGGATCAAATGGAAGGACGAAGAGGGACGAACGAGACAAACATGGTCCAAAGAAGGCCTACGGATCAAATTGGAGGACGAAGATGGACAAACGAGATGAACTTGGTGCAAAGAAGCCCAACGGATCGAATGGGAGGACGAAACAGGATGAAGGAGACGAACTTGGTCCAAAGAAGGCCTACAGATCAAATGGGATGACGAAGATGGACGAACGAGACGAACTTGGTCCAAAGAAGGCCTACGGATCAAATGGGAGGACGAAGATGGACGAACGAGACGAACTTGGTCCAAGGAAGCCCAACGGATCAAATGGGAGGACGAAGATGGACGAACGAACGAGACGAATTTGGTCCAAAGAAGCCCAACGGATCAAATGCGAGGACGAAGATGGACGAACGAGACGAACTTGGTCCAAAGAAGGCCTAGGGATCAAATGGGAGGACGAAGATGGAGGAACGAGGCGAACTTGGTCCAAAGAAGGCCTACGTATCAAATGGGAGGACGAAGATGGACGAACGAGACGAACTTGGTCCAAACAAGCCCAACGGATCAAATGAGAGGACGAAGATGGACGAACGAGACGAACTTGGTCCAAAGAAGGTCTATGGATCAAATGGGAGGACGAAGATGGACGAACGAGGCGAACTTGGTCCAAAGAAGGCCTACGGATCAAATGGGAGGCCGAAGATGGACGAACGAGACGAACTTGGTCCAAAGAAGGCCAACGGATCAAATGGGAGGACGAAGGTGGATGAACGAGACGAACTTGGTCCAAAGAAGGCCTATGGATCAAATGGGAGGACGAAGATGGAGGAACGAGGCGAACTTGGTCCAAAGAAGGCCTACGGATCAAATGGGAGGACGAAGATGGACGAACGAGACAAACTTGGACCAAAGAATTCCAACGGATCAAATGGGAGGACGAAGGTGGTGGAACAAGACGAACTTGGTCCAAAGAAGGCCTACGGATCAAATGGGAGGACGAAGAGGGACGAACGAGACAAACATGGTCCAAAGAAGACCTACGGATCAAATGGGAGGACGAAGAGGGACGAACGAGACAAACATGGTCCAAAGAAGGCCTACGGATCAAATTGCAGGACGAAGATGGACAAACGAGACGAACTTGGTGCAAAGAAGCCCAACGGATCAAATGGGAGGACGAAACAGGATGAAGGAGACGAACTTGGTCCAAAGAAGGCCTACGGATCAAATGGGAGGACGAAGAAGGATGAACGAGACGAACTTGGTCCAAAGAAGGCCTACGGATCAAATGGGAGGACGAAGATGGAGGAACGAGGCGAACTTGGTCCAAAGAAGGCCTGCGGATCAAATGGGAGGACGAAGAGGGACGAACGACACAAACATGGTCCAAAGAAGGCCTACGGATCAAATGGGAGGACGAAGAGGGACGAACGAGACAAACATGGTCCAAAGAAGGCCTACGGATCAAATTGCAGGACGAAGATGGACAAACGAGACGAACTTGGTGCAAAGAAGCCCAACGGATCAAATGGGAGGACGAAACAGGATGAAGGAGACGAACTTGGTCCAAAGAAGGCCTACGGATCAAATGGGAGGACGAAGATGGACGAACGAGACAAACTTGGACCAAAGAATTCCAACGGATCAAATGGGAGGACGAAGGTGGTGGAACAAGACGAACTTGGTCCAAAGAAGGCCTACGGATCAAATGGGAGGACGAAGAGGGACGAACGAGACAAACATGGTCCAAAGAAGACCTACGGATCAAATGGGAGGACGAAGAGGGACGAACGAGACAAACATGGTCCAAAGAAGGCCTACGGATCAAATTGCAGGACGAAGATGGACAAACGAGACGAACTTGGTGCAAAGAAGCCCAACGGATCAAATGGGAGGACGAAACAAGATGAAGGAGACGAACTTGGTCCAAAGAAGGCCTACGGATCAAATGGGAGGACGAAGATGGACGAACGAGACGAACTTGGTCCAAAGAAGGCCTACGGATCAAATGGGAGGACGAAGATGGAGGAACGAGGCGAACTTGGTCCAAAGAAGGCCTACGGATCAAATGGGAGGACGAAGATGGATGAACGAGACAAACTTGGTCCAAAGAATTCCAACGGATCAAATGGGAGGATGAAGGTGGCAGAACAAGACGAACTTGGTCCAAAGAAGGCCTACGGATCAAATGGGAGGACGAAGAGGGACGAACGAGACAAACATGGTCCAAAGAAGGCCTACTGATCAAATGGAAGGACGAAGAGGGACGAACGAGACAAACATGGTCCAAAGAAGGCCTACGGATCAAATTGGAGGACGAAGATGGACAAACGAGATGAACTTGGTGCAAAGAAGCCCAACGGATCGAATGGGAGGACGAAACAGGATGAAGGAGACGAACTTGGTCCAAAGAAGGCCTACAGATCAAATGGGATGACGAAGATGGACGAACGAGACGAACTTGGTCCAAAGAAGGCCTACGGATCAAATGGGAGGACGAAGATGGACGAACGAGACGAACTTGGTCCAAGGAAGCCCAACGGATCAAATGGGAGGACGAAGATGGACGAACGAACGAGACGAACTTGGTCCAAAGAAGCCCAACGGATCAAATGCGAGGACGAAGATGGACGAACGAGACGAACTTGGTCCAAAGAAGGCCTAGGGATCAAATGGGAGGACGAAGATGGAGGAACGAGGCGAACTTGGTCCAAAGAAGGCCTACGTATCAAATGGGAGGACGAAGATGGACGAACGAGACGAACTTGGTCCAAACAAGCCCAACGGATCAAATGAGAGGACGAAGATGGACGAACGAGACGAACTTGGTCCAAAGAAGGTCTATGGATCAAATGGGAGGACGAAGATGGACGAACGAGGCGAACTTGGTCCAAAGAAGGCCTACGGATCAAATGGGAGGCCGAAGATGGACGAACGAGACGAACTTGGTCCAAAGAAGGCCAACGGATCAAATGGGAGGACGAAGGTGGATGAACGAGACGAACTTGGTCCAAAGAAGGCCTATGGATCAAATGGGAGGACGAAGATGGAGGAACGAGGCGAACTTGGTCCAAAGAAGGCCTACGGATGAAATGGGAGGACGAAGATGGACGAACGAGACGAACTTTGTCCAAAGAAGGCCTAGGGATCAAATGGGAGGACGAAGATGGAGGAACGAGGCGAACTTGGTCCAAAGAAGGCCTACGGATCAAATGGGAGGACGAAGATGGACGAACGAGACAAACTTGGACCAAAGAATTCCAACGGATCAAATGGGAGGACGAAGGTGGTGGAACAAGACGAACTTGGTCCAAAGAAGGCCTACGGATCAAATGGGAGGACGAAGAGGGACGAACGAGACAAACATGGTCCAAAGAAGACCTACGGATCAAATGGGAGGACGAAGAGGGACGAACGAGACAAACATGGTCCAAAGAAGGCCTACGGATCAAATTGCAGGACGAAGATGGACAAACGAGACGAACTTGGTGCAAAGAAGCCCAACGGATCAAATGGGAGGACGAAACAGGATGAAGGAGACGAACTTGGTCCAAAGAAGGCCTACGGATCAAATGGGAGGACGAAGAAGGATGAACGAGACGAACTTGGTCCAAAGAAGGCCTACGGATCAAATGGGAGGACGAAGATGGAGGAACGAGGCGAACTTGGTCCAAAGAAGGCCTGCGGATCAAATGGGAGGACGAAGAGGGACGAACGACACAAACATGGTCCAAAGAAGGCCTACGGATCAAATGGGAGGACGAAGAGGGACGAACGAGACAAACATGGTCCAAAGAAGGCCTACGGATCAAATTGCAGGACGAAGATGGACAAACGAGACGAACTTGGTGCAAAGAAGCCCAACGGATCAAATGGGAGGACGAAACAGGATGAAGGAGACGAACTTGGTCCAAAGAAGGCCTACGGATCAAATGGGAGGACGAAGATGGACGAACGAGACGAACTTGGTCCAAAGAAGGCCTACGGATCAAATGGGAGGACGAAGATGGAGGAACGAGGCGAACTTGGTCCAAAGAAGGCCTACGGATCAAATGGGAGGACGAAGATTGATGAACGAGACAAACTTGGTCCAAAGAATTCCAACGGATCAAATGGGAGGATGAAGGTGGTAGAACAAGACGAACTTGGTCCAAAGAAGGCCTACGGATCAAATGGGAGGACGAAGAGGGACGAACGAGACAAACATGGTCCAAAGAAGGCCTACGGATCAAATGGAAGGACGAAGAGGGACGAACGAGACAAACATGGTCCA
The DNA here is from genome assembly GCA_030159175.1 of Glycyrrhiza uralensis. Classification (NCBI taxonomy): domain Eukaryota; kingdom Viridiplantae; phylum Streptophyta; class Magnoliopsida; order Fabales; family Fabaceae; genus Glycyrrhiza; species Glycyrrhiza uralensis. Next base: position 16,144,477 of record BRZY01000002.1, read on the forward strand.
AAGAAGGCCTACGGATCAAATTGGAGGACGAAGATGGACAAACGAGACGAACTTGGTGCAAAGAAGCCCAACGGATCGAATGGGAGGACGAAACAGGATGAACGAGACGAACTTGGTCCAAAGAAGGCCTACGGATCAAATGGGAGGACGAAGATGGACGAACGAGATGAACTTGGTCCAAGGAAGCCCAACGGATCAAATGGGAGGACGTAGATGGACGAACGAGACGAACTTGGTCCAAGGAAGCCCAACGGATCAAATGGGAGGACGAAGATGGACGATCAAATGGGAGGACGAAGATGGACGAACGAGACGAACTTAGTCCAAAGAAGGCCTAGGGATCAAATGGGAGGACGAAGATGGAGGAACGAGGCGAACTTGGTCCAAAGAAGGCCTACGGATCAAATGGGAGGACGAAGATGGACGAACGAGACGAACTTGGTCCAAAGAAGCCCAACGGATCAAATGAGAGGACGAAGATGGACGAACGAGACGAACTTGGTCCAATGAAGGTCAATGGATCAAATGGGAGGACGAAGATGGAGGAACGAGGCGAACTTGGTCCAAAGAAGGCCTACGGATGAAATGGGAGGACGAAGATGGACGAACGAGACGAACTTGGTCCAAAGAAGGCCAACGGATCAAATGGGAGGACGAAGGTGGATGAACGAGACGAACTTGGTCCAAAGAAGGCCTATGGATCAAATGGGAGGACGAAGATGGAGGAACGAGGCGAACTTGGTCCAAAGAAGGCCTACGGATCAAATGGGAGGACGAAGATGGACGAACGAGACGAACTTTTTCCAAAGAAGGCCTAGGGATCAAATGGGAGGACGAAGATGGAGGAACGAGGCGAACTTGGTCCAAAGAAGGCCTACGGATCAAATGGGAGGACGAAGATGGACGAACGAGACAAACTTGGACCAAAGAATTCCAACGGATCAAATGGGAGGACGAAGGTGGTGGAACAAGACGAACTTGGTCCAAAGAAGGCCTACGGATCAAATGGGAGGACGAAGAGGGACGAACGAGACAAACATGGTCCAAAGAAGACCTACGGATCAAATGGGAGGACGAAGAGGGACGAACGAGACAAACATGGTCCAAAGAAGGCCTACGGATCAAATTGCAGGACGAAGATGGACAAACGAGACGAACTTGGTGCAAAGAAGCCCAACGGATCAAATGGGAGGACGAAACAAGATGAAGGAGACGAACTTGGTCCAAAGAAGGCCTACGGATCAAATGGGAGGACGAAGATGGACGAACGAGACGAACTTGGTCCAAAGAAGGCCTACGGATCAAATGGGAGGACGAAGATGGAGGAACGAGGCGAACTTGGTCCAAAGAAGGCCTACGGATCAAATGGGAGGACGAAGATGGATGAACGAGACAAACTTGGTCCAAAGAATTCCAACGGATCAAATGGGAGGATGAAGGTGGTAGAACAAGACGAACTTGGTCCAAAGAAGGCCAACGGATCAAATGGGAGGACGAAGAGGGACGAACGAGACAAACATTGTCCAAAGAAGGCCTACGGATCAAATGGAAGGACGAAGAGGGACGAACGAGACAAACATGGTCCAAAGAAGGCCTACGGATCAAATTGGAGGACGAAGATGGACAAACGAGATGAACTTGGTGCAAAGAAGCCCAACGGATCGAATGGGAGGACGAAACAGGATGAAGGAGACGAACTTGGTCCAAAGAAGGCCTACAGATCAAATGGGATGACGAAGATGGACGAACGAGACGAACTTGGTCCAAAGAAGGCCTACGGATCAAATGGGAGGACGAAGATGGACGAACGAGACGAACTTGGTCCAAGGAAGCCCAACGGATCAAATGGGAGGACGAAGATGGACGAACGAACGAGACGAACTTGGTCCAAAGAAGCCCAACGGATCAAATGCGAGGACGAAGATGGACGAACGAGACGAACTTGGTCCAAAGAAGGCCTAGGGATCAAATGGGAGGACGAAGATGGAGGAACGAGGCGAACTTGGTCCAAAGAAGGCCTACGGATCAAATGGGAGGACGAAGATGGACGAACGAGACGAACTTGGTCCAAAGAAGCCCAACGGATCAAATGAGAGGACGAAGATGGACGAACGAGACGAACTTGGTCCAAAGAAGGTCTATGGATCAAATGGGAGGACGAAGATGGACGAACGAGGCGAACTTGGTCCAAAGAAGGCCTACGGATCAAATGGGAGGCCGAAGATGGATGAACGAGACGAACTTGGTCCAAAGAAGGCCAACGGATCAAATGGGAGGACGAAGGTGGATGAACGAGACGAACTTGGTCCAAAGAAGGCCTATGGATCAAATGGGAGGACGAAGATGGAGGAACGAGGCGAACTTGGTCCAAAGAAGGCCTACGGATCAAATGGGAGGACGAAGATGGACGAACGAGACGAACTTTGTCCAAAGAAGGCCTAGGGATCAAATGGGAGGACGAAGATGGAGGAACGAGGCGAACTTGGTCCAAAGAAGGCCTACGGATCAAATGGGAGGACGAAGATGGACGAACGAGACAAACTTGGACCAAAGAATTCCAACGGATCAAATGGGAGGACGAAGGTGGTGGAACAAGACGAACTTGGTCCAAAGAAGGCCTACGGATCAAATGGGAGGACGAAGAGGGACGAACGAGACAAACATGGTCCAAAGAAGACCTACGGATCAAATGGGAGGACGAAGAGGGACGAACGAGACAAACATGGTCCAAAGAAGGCCTACGGATCAAATTGCAGGACGAAGATGGACAAACGAGACGAACTTGGTGCAAAGAAGCCCAACGGATCAAATGGGAGGACGAAACAGGATGAAGGAGACGAACTTGGTCCAAAGAAGGCCTACGGATCAAATGGGAGGACGAAGAAGGATTAACGAGACGAACTTGGTCCAAAGAAGGCCTACGGATCAAATGGGAGGACGAAGATGGAGGAACGAGGCGAACTTGGTCCAAAGAAGGCCTGCGGATCAAATGGGAGGACGAAGAGGGACGAACGACACAAACATGGTCCAAAGAAGGCCTACGGATCAAATGGAAGGACGAAGAGGGACGAACGAGACAAACATGGTCCAAAGAAGGCCTACGGATCAAATTGGAGGACGAAGATGGACAAACGAGACGAACTTGGTGCAAAGAAGCCCAACGGATCAAATGGGAGGACGAAACAGGATGAAGGAGACGAACTTGGTCCAAAGAAGGCCTATAGATCAAATGGGATGACGAAGATGGACGAACGAGACGAACTTGGTCCAAAGAAGGCCTACGGATCAAATGGGAGGACGAAGATGGACGAACGAGACGAACTTGGTCCAAAGAAGCCCAACGGATCAAATGGGAGGACGAAGATGGACGAACGAGACGAACTTGGTCCAAAGAAGCCCAACGGATCAAATGGGAGGACGAAGATGGACGAACGAGACGAACTTGGTCCAAAGAAGGCCTAGGGATCAAATGGGAGGACGAAGATGGAGGAACGAGGCGAACTTGGTCCAAAGAAGGCCTACGGATCAAATGGGAGGACGAAGATGGACGAACGAGACGAACTTGGTCCAAAGAAGCCCAACGGATCAAATGAGAGGACGAAGATGGACGAACGAGACGAACTTGGTCCAAAGAAGGCCTATGGATCAAATGGGAGGACGAAGATGGAGGAACGAGGCGAACTTGGTCCAAAGAAGGCCTACGGATCAAATGGGAGGACGAAGATGGATGAACGAGACAAACTTGGTCCAAAGAATTCCAACGGATCAAATGGGAGGACGAAGGTGGATGAACGAGACGAACTTGGTCCAAAGAAGGCCTATGGATCAAATGGGAGGACGAAGATGGAGGAACGAGGCGAACTTGGTCCAAAGAAGGCCTACGGATCAAATGGGAGGACGAAGATGGACGAACGAGACGAACTTTTTCCAAAGAAGGCCTAGGGATCAAATGGGAGGACGAAGATGGAGGAACGAGGCGAACTTGGTCCAAAGAAGGCCTACGGATCAAATGGGAGGACGAAGATGGACGAACGAGACAAACTTGGACCAAAGAATTCCAACGGATCAAATGGGAGGACGAAGGTGGTGGAACAAGACGAACTTGGTCCAAAGAAGGCCTACGGATCAAATGGGAGGACGAAGAGGGACGAACGAGACAAACATGGTCCAAAGAAGACCTACGGATCAAATGGGAGGACGAAGAGGGACGAACGAGACAAACATGGTCCAAAGAAGGCCTACGGATCAAATTGCAGGACGAAGATGGACAAACGAGACGAACTTGGTGCAAAGAAGCCCAACGGATCAAATGGGAGGACGAAACAAGATGAAGGAGACGAACTTGGTCCAAAGAAGGCCTACGGATCAAATGGGAGGACGAAGATGGACGAACGAGACGAACTTGGTCCAAAGAAGGCCTACGGATCAAATGGGAGGACGAAGATGGAGGAACGAGGCGAACTTGGTCCAAAGAAGGCCTACGGATCAAATGGGAGGACGAAGATGGATGAACGAGACAAACTTGGTCCAAAGAATTCCAACGGATCAAATGGGAGGATGAAGGTGGTAGAACAAGACGAACTTGGTCCAAAGAAGGCCAACGGATCAAATGGGAGGACGAAGAGGGACGAACGAGACAAACATGGTCCAAAGAAGGCCTACGGATCAAATGGAAGGACGAAGAGGGACGAACGAGACAAACATGGTCCAAAGAAGGCCTACGGATCAAATTGGAGGACGAAGATGGACAAACGAGATGAACTTGGTGCAAAGAAGCCCAACGGATCGAATGGGAGGACGAAACAGGATGAAGGAGACGAACTTGGTCCAAAGAAGGCCTACAGATCAAATGGGATGACGAAGATGGACGAACGAGACGAACTTGGTCCAAAGAAGGCCTACGGATCAAATGGGAGGACGAAGATGGACGAACGAGACGAACTTGGTCCAAGGAAGCCCAACGGATCAAATGGGAGGACGAAGATGGACGAACGAACGAGACGAACTTGGTCCAAAGAAGCCCAACGGATCAAATGCGAGGACGAAGATGGACGAACGAGACGAACTTGGTCCAAAGAAGGCCTAGGGATCAAATGGGAGGACGAAGATGGAGGAACGAGGCGAACTTGGTCCAAAGAAGGCCTACGGATCAAATGGGAGGACGAAGATGGACGAACGAGACGAACTTGGTCCAAAGAAGCCCAACGGATCAAATGAGAGGACGAAGATGGACGAACGAGACGAACTTGGTCCAAAGAAGGTCTATGGATCAAATGGGAGGACGAAGATGGACGAACGAGGCGAACTTGGTCCAAAGAAGGCCTACGGATCAAATGGGAGGCCGAAGATGGATGAACGAGACGAACTTGGTCCAAAGAAGGCCAACGGATCAAATGGGAGGACGAAGGTGGATGAACGAGACGAACTTGGTCCAAAGAAGGCCTATGGATCAAATGGGAGGACGAAGATGGAGGAACGAGGCGAACTTGGTCCAAAGAAGGCCTACGGATCAAATGGGAGGACGAAGATGGACGAACGAGACGAACTTTGTCCAAAGAAGGCCTAGGGATCAAATGGGAGGACGAAGATGGAGGAACGAGGCGAACTTGGTCCAAAGAAGGCCTACGGATCAAATGGGAGGACGAAGATGGACGAACGAGACAAACTTGGACCAAAGAATTCCAACGGATCAAATGGGAGGACGAAGGTGGTGGAACAAGACGAACTTGGTCCAAAGAAGGCCTACGGATCAAATGGGAGGACGAAGAGGGACGAACGAGACAAACATGGTCCAAAGAAGACCTACGGATCAAATGGGAGGACGAAGAGGGACGAACGAGACAAACATGGTCCAAAGAAGGCCTACGGATCAAATTGCAGGACGAAGATGGACAAACGAGACGAACTTGGTGCAAAGAAGCCCAACGGATCAAATGGGAGGACGAAACAGGATGAAGGAGACGAACTTGGTCCAAAGAAGGCCTACGGATCAAATGGGAGGACGAAGAAGGATTAACGAGACGAACTTGGTCCAAAGAAGGCCTACGGATCAAATGGGAGGACGAAGATGGAGGAACGAGGCGAACTTGGTCCAAAGAAGGCCTGCGGATCAAATGGGAGGACGAAGAGGGACGAACGACACAAACATGGTCCAAAGAAGGCCTACGGATCAAATGGAAGGACGAAGAGGGACGAACGAGACAAACATGGTCCAAAGAAGGCCTACGGATCAAATTGGAGGACGAAGATGGACAAACGAGACGAACTTGGTGCAAAGAAGCCCAACGGATCAAATGGGAGGACGAAACAGGATGAAGGAGACGAACTTGGTCCAAAGAAGGCCTATAGATCAAATGGGATGACGAAGATGGACGAACGAGACGAACTTGGTCCAAAGAAGGCCTACGGATCAAATGGGAGGACGAAGATGGACGAACGAGACGAACTTGGTCCAAAGAAGCCCAACGGATCAAATGGGAGGACGAAGATGGACGAACGAGACGAACTTGGTCCAAAGAAGCCCAACGGATCAAATGGGAGGACGAAGATGGACGAACGAGACGAACTTGGTCCAAAGAAGGCCTAGGGATCAAATGGGAGGACGAAGATGGAGGAACGAGGCGAACTTGGTCCAAAGAAGGCCTACGGATCAAATGGGAGGACGAAGATGGACGAACGAGACGAACTTGGTCCAAAGAAGCCCAACGGATCAAATGAGAGGACGAAGATGGACGAACGAGACGAACTTGGTCCAAAGAAGGCCTATGGATCAAATGGGAGGACGAAGATGGAGGAACGAGGCGAACTTGGTCCAAAGAAGGCCTACGGATCAAATGGGAGGACGAAGATGGATGAACGAGACAAACTTGGTCCAAAGAATTCCAACGGATCAAATGGGAGGACGAAGGTGGTAGAACAAGACGAACTTGGTCCAAAGAAGGCCTACGGATCAAATGGGAGGACGCAGAGGGACGAACAAGACAAACATGGTCCAAAGAAGGCCTACGGATCAAATGGAAGTACGAAGAGGGACGAACGAGACGAAGAGGGACGAACGAGACAAACATGGTCCAAAGAAGGCCTACGGATCAAATGGGAGGACAAAGAGGGACAAACGAGACAAACATGGTCCAAACAAGGCCTACGGATCAAATGGGAGGACGAAGAGGGACGAACGAGACGAACTTGGTCCAAAGAAGCCCAACGGATCAAATGGGAGGACGAAGATGGACGAACGAACGAGACGAACTTGGTCCAAAGAAGCCCAACGGATCATATGGGAGGACGAAGATGGACGAACGAACGAGACGAACTTGGTCCAAAGAAGCCCAACGGATCAAATGGGAGGACGAAGATGGACGAACGAGACGAACTTGGTCCAAAGAAGGCCTAGGGATCAAATGGGAGGACGAAGATGGAGGAACGAGGCGAACTTGGTCCAAAGACGGCCTACGGATCAAATGGGAGGACGAAGATGGACGAACGAGACGAACTTTGTCCAAAGAAGCCCAACGGATCAAATGAGAGGACGAAGATGGACGAACGAGACGAACTTGGTCCAAAGAAGGCCTATGGATCAAATGGGAGGACGAAGATGGAGGAACGAGGCGAACTTGGTCCAAAGAAGGCCTACGGATCAAATGGGAGGACGAAGATGGATGAACGAGACAAACATGGTCCAAAGAATTCCAACGGATCAAATGGGAGGACGAAGGTGGTAGAACAAGACGAACTTGGTCCAAAGAAGGCCTACGGATCAAATGGGAGGACGAAGAGGGACGAACGAGACAAACATGGTCCAAAGAAGGCCTACGGATCAAATGGAAGGACGAAGAGGGACGAACGAGACGAAGAGGGACGAACGAGACAAACATGGTCCAAAGAAGGCCTACGGATCAAATGGGAGGACAAAGAGGGACAAACGAGACAAACATGGTCCAAACAAGGCCTACGGATCAAATGGGAGGACGAAGAGGGACGAACGAGACGAACTTGGTCCAAAGAAGCCCAACGGATCAAATGGGAGGACGAAGATGGACGAACGAACGAGACGAACTTGGTCCAAAGAAGCCCAACGGATCAAATGGGAGGACGAAGATGGACGAACGAACGAGACGAACTTGGTCCAAAGAAGCGCAACGGATCAAATGGGAGGACGAAGATGGACGAACGAGACGAACTTGGTCCAAAGAAGGCCTAGGGATCAAATGGGAGGACGAAGATGGAGGAACGAGGCGAACTTGGTCCAAAGAAGGCCTACGGATCAAATGGGAGGACGAAGATGGACGAACGAGACGAACTTGGTCCAAAGAAGCCCAACGGATCAAATGAGAGGACGAAGATGGACGAACGAGACGAACTTGGTCCAAAGAAGGCCTAGGGATCAAATGGGAGGACGAAGATGGAGGAACGAGGCGAACTTGGTCCAAAGAAGGCCTACGGATCAAATGGGAGGACGAAGATGGACGAACGAGACGAACATGGTCCAAAGAAGCCCAACGGATCAAATGGGAGGACGAAGATGGACGAACGAGACGAACTTGGTCCAAAGAAGGCCTAGGGATCAAATAGGAGGACGAAGATGGGACGAACGAGACAAACATGGTCCAAAGAAGGCCTACGGATCAAATTGGAGGACGAAGATGGACAAACGAGACGAACTTGGTGCAAAGAAGCCCAACGGATCAAATGGGAGTACGAAGATGGACGAACAAGACGAACTTGGTCCAAAGAATTCCAACGGATCAAATGGGAGGACGAAGGTGGTAGAACAAGACGAACTTGGTCCAAAGAAGGCCTACGGATCAAATGGGAGGACGAAGATGGACGAACGAGACAAACTTGGTCCAAAGAATTCCAACGGATCAAATGGGAGGACGAAGGTGGTAGAACAAGACGAACTTGGTCCAAAGAAGGCCTACGGATCAAATGGGAGGACGAAGAGGGACGAACGAGACAAACATGGTCCAAAGAAGGCCTACGGATCAAATGGGAGGACGAAGAGGGACGAACGAGACAAACATGGTCCAAAGAAGCCCAACGGATCAAATGGGAGGACGAAGATGGACGAACGAGACGAACTTGGTCCGAAGAAGGCCTACGGATCAAATGGGAGGACGAAGATGGAGGAACGAGACGAACTTGGTCCAAAGAAGGCCAACGGATCAAATGGGAGGACGAAGGTGGATGAACGAGACGAACTTTGTCCAAAGAAGGCCTAGGGATCAAATGGGAGGACGAAGATCGAGGAACGAGGCGAACTTGGTCCAAAGAAGGCCTACGGATCAAATGGGAGGACGAAGATGGACGAACGAGACAAACTTGGACCAAAGAATTCCAATGGATCAAATGGGAGGACGAAGGTGGTGGAACAAGACGAACTTGGTCCAAAGAAGGCCTACGGATCAAATGGGAGGACGAAGAGGGACGAACGAGACAAACATGGTCCAAAAAAGGCCTACGGATCAAATTGCAGGACGAAGATGGACAAACGAGACGAACTTGGTGCAAAGAAGCCCAACGGATCAAATGGGAGGATGAAACAGGATGAAGGAGACGAACTTGGTCCAAAGAAGGCCTACGGATCAAATGGGAGGACGAAGATGGACGAACGAGACGAACTTGGTCCAAAGAAGGCCTACGGATCAAATGGGAGGACGAAGATGGAGGAACGAGGCGAACTTGGTCCAAAGAATTCCAACGGATCAAATGGGAGGACGAAGGTGGTAGAACAAAACGAACTTGGTCCAAAGAAGGCCTACGGATCAAATGGGAGGACGAAGAGGGACGAACGAGACAAACATGGTCCAAAGAAGGCCTACGGATCAAATTGCAGGACGAAGATGGACGAACGAGACGAACTTGGTCCAAAGAAGCCCAACGGATCAAATGGGAGGACGAAGATGGACGAACGAGACGAACTTGGTCCAAAGAAGGCCTAGGGATCAAATGGGAGGACGAAGATGGAGGAACGAGGCGAACTTGGTCCAAAGAAGGCCTACGGATCAAATGGGAGGACGAAGATGGACGAACGAGACGAACTTGGTCCAAAGAAGCCCAACGGATCAAATGAGAGGACGAAGATGGACGAACGAGACGAACTTGGTCCAAAGAAGGCCTATGGATCAAATGGGAGGACGAAGATGGAGGAACGAGGCGAACTTGGTCCAAAGAAGGCCTACGGATCAAATGGGAGGACGAAGATGGACGAACGAGACGAACTTGGTCCAAAGAAGACCTACGGATCAAATGGGAGGACAAAGATGGACGAACGAGACGAACATGGTCCAAAGAAGCCCAACGGATCAAATGGGAGGACGAAGATGGACGAACTAGACGAACTTGGTCCAAAGTAGGGCTAGGGATCAAATGGGAGGACGAAGATGGAGGAACGAGGCGAACTTGGTCCAAAGAAGGCATACGGATCAAATGGGAGGACGAAGATGGACGAACGAGACGAACTTGGTCCAAAGAAGCCCAACGGATCAAATGAGAGGACGAAGATGGACGAACGAGACGAACTTGGTCCAAAGAAGGCCTATGGATCAAATGGGAGGACGAAGATGGAGGAACGAGGCGAACTTGGTCCAAAGAAGGCCTACGGATCAAATGGGAGGACGAAGATGGACGAACGAGACGAACTTGGTCCAAAGAAGGCCTACGGATCAAATGGGAGGACGAAGATGGAGGAACGAGACGAACTTGGTCCAAAGAAGGCCAACGGATCAAATGGGAGGACGAAGGTGGATGAACGAGACGAACTTTGTCCAAAGAAGGCCTAGGGATCAAATGGGAGGACGAAGATGGAGGAACGAGGCGAACTTGGTCCAAAGAAGGCCTACGGATCAAATGGGAGGACGAAGATGGACGAACGAGACAAACTTGGACCAAAGAATTCCAACGGATCAAATGGGAGGACGAAGGTGGTGGAACAAGACGAACTTGGTCCAAAGAAGGCCTACGGATCAAATGGGAGGACGAAGAGGGACGAACGAGACAAACATGGTCCAAAGAAGGCCTACGGATCAAATTGCAGGACGAAGATGGACGAACGAGACGAACTTGGTCCAAAGAAGCCCAACGGATCAAATGGGAGGACGAAGATGGACGAACGAGACGAACTTGGTCCAAAGAAGGCCTAGGGATCAAATGGGAGGACGAAGATGGAGGAACGAGGCGAACTTGGTCCAAAGAAGGCCTACGGATCAAATGGGAGGACGAAGATGGACGAACGAGACGAACTTGGTCCAAAGAAGCCCAACGGATCAAATGAGAGGACGAAGATGGACGAACGAGACGAACTTGGTCCAAAGAAGGCCTATGGATCAAATGGGAGGACGAAGATGGAGGAACGAGGCGAACTTGGTCCAAAGAAGGCCTACGGATCAAATGGGAGGACGAAACAGGATGAAGGAGACGAACTTGGTCCAAAGAAGGCCTACGGATCAAATGGAAGGACGAAGAGGGACGAACGAGACGAAGAGGGACGAACGAGACAAACATGGTCCAAAGAAGGCCTACGGATCAAATGGGAGGACAAAGAGGGACAAACGAGACAAACATGGTCCAAACAAGGCCTACGGATCAAATGGGAGGACGAAGAGGGACGAACGAGACGAACTTGGTCCAAAGAAGGCCTAGGGATCAAATGGGAGGACGAAGATGGAGGAACGAGGCGAACTTGGTCCAAAGAAGGCCTACGGATCAAATGGGAGGACGAAGATGGACGAACGAGACGAACATGGTCCAAAGAAGCCCAACGGATCAAATGGGAGGACGAAGATGGACGAACGAGACGAACTTGGTCCAAAGAAGGCCTAGGGATCAAATAGGAGGACGAAGATGGGACGAACGAGACAAACATGGTCCAAAGAAGGCCTACGGATCAAATTGGAGGACGAAGATGGACAAACGAGACGAACTTGGTGCAAAGAAGCCCAACGGATCAAATGGGAGTACGAAGATGGACGAACAAGACGAACTTGGTCCAAAGAATTCCAACGGATCAAATGGGAGGACGAAGGTGGTAGAACAAGACGAACTTGGTCCAAAGAAGGCCTACGGATCAAATGGGAGGACGAAGATGGACGAACGAGACAAACTTGGTCCAAAGAATTCCAACGGATCAAATGGGAGGACGAAGGTGGTAGAACAAGACGAACTTGGTCCAAAGAAGGCCTACGGATCAAATGGGAGGACGAAGAGGGACGAACGAGACAAACATGGTCCAAAGAAGGCCTACGGATCAAATGGGAGGACGAAGAGGGACGAACGAGACAAACATGGTCCAAAGAAGCCCAACGGATCAAATGGGAGGACGAAGATGGACGAACGAGACGAACTTGGTCCGAAGAAGGCCTACGGATCAAATGGGAGGACGAAGATGGAGGAACGAGACGAACTTGGTCCAAAGAAGGCCAACGGATCAAATGGGAGGACGAAGGTGGATGAACGAGACGAACTTTGTCCAAAGAAGGCCTAGGGATCAAATGGGAGGACGAAGATCGAGGAACGAGGCGAACTTGGTCCAAAGAAGGCCTACGGATCAAATGGGAGGACGAAGATGGACGAACGAGACAAACTTGGACCAAAGAATTCCAATGGATCAAATGGGAGGACGAAGGTGGTGGAACAAGACGAACTTGGTCCAAAGAAGGCCTACGGATCAAATGGGAGGACGAAGAGGGACGAACGAGACAAACATGGTCCAAAAAAGGCCTACGGATCAAATTGCAGGACGAAGATGGACAAACGAGACGAACTTGGTGCAAAGAAGCCCAACGGATCAAATGGGAGGATGAAACAGGATGAAGGAGACGAACTTGGTCCAAAGAAGGCCTACGGATCAAATGGGAGGACGAAGATGGACGAACGAGACGAACTTGGTCCAAAGAAGGCCTACGGATCAAATGGGAGGACGAAGATGGAGGAACGAGGCGAACTTGGTCCAAAGAATTCCAACGGATCAAATGGGAGGACGAAGGTGGTAGAACAAAACGAACTTGGTCCAAAGAAGGCCTACGGATCAAATGGGAGGACGAAGAGGGACGAACGAGACAAACATGGTCCAAAGAAGGCCTACGGATCAAATTGCAGGACGAAGATGGACGAACGAGACGAACTTGGTCCAAAGAAGCCCAACGGATCAAATGGGAGGACGAAGATGGACGAACGAGACGAACTTGGTCCAAAGAAGGCCTAGGGATCAAATGGGAGGACGAAGATGGAGGAACGAGGCGAACTTGGTCCAAAGAAGGCCTACGGATCAAATGGGAGGACGAAGATGGACGAACGAGACGAACTTGGTCCAAAGAAGCCCAACGGATCAAATGAGAGGACGAAGATGGACGAACGAGACGAACTTGGTCCAAAGAAGGCCTATGGATCAAATGGGAGGACGAAGATGGAGGAACGAGGCGAACTTGGTCCAAAGAAGGCCTACGGATCAAATGGGAGGACGAAGATGGACGAACGAGACGAACTTGGTCCAAAGAAGACCTACGGATCAAATGGGAGGACAAAGATGGACGAACGAGACGAACATGGTCCAAAGAAGCCCAACGGATCAAATGGGAGGACGAAGATGGACGAACTAGACGAACTTGGTCCAAAGTAGGGCTAGGGATCAAATGGGAGGACGAAGATGGAGGAACGAGGCGAACTTGGTCCAAAGAAGGCATACGGATCAAATGGGAGGACGAAGATGGACGAACGAGACGAACTTGGTCCAAAGAAGCCCAACGGATCAAATGAGAGGACGAAGATGGACGAACGAGACGAACTTGGTCCAAAGAAGGCCTATGGATCAAATGGGAGGACGAAGATGGAGGAACGAGGCGAACTTGGTCCAAAGAAGGCCTACGGATCAAATGGGAGGACGAAGATGGACGAACGAGACGAACTTGGTCCAAAGAAGGCCTACGGATCAAATGGGAGGACGAAGATGGAGGAACGAGACGAACTTGGTCCAAAGAAGGCCAACGGATCAAATGGGAGGACGAAGGTGGATGAACGAGACGAACTTTGTCCAAAGAAGGCCTAGGGATCAAATGGGAGGACGAAGATGGAGGAACGAGGCGAACTTGGTCCAAAGAAGGCCTACGGATCAAATGGGAGGACGAAGATGGACGAACGAGACAAACTTGGACCAAAGAATTCCAACGGATCAAATGGGAGGACGAAGGTGGTGGAACAAGACGAACTTGGTCCAAAGAAGGCCTACGGATCAAATGGGAGGACGAAGAGGGACGAACGAGACAAACATGGTCCAAAGAAGGCCTACGGATCAAATTGCAGGACGAAGATGGACGAACGAGACGAACTTGGTCCAAAGAAGCCCAACGGATCAAATGGGAGGACGAAGATGGACGAACGAGACGAACTTGGTCCAAAGAAGGCCTAGGGATCAAATGGGAGGACGAAGATGGAGGAACGAGGCGAACTTGGTCCAAAGAAGGCCTACGGATCAAATGGGAGGACGAAGATGGACGAACGAGACGAACTTGGTCCAAAGAAGCCCAACGGATCAAATGAGAGGACGAAGATGGACGAACGAGACGAACTTGGTCCAAAGAAGGCCTATGGATCAAATGGGAGGACGAAGATGGAGGAACGAGGCGAACTTGGTCCAAAGAAGGCCTACGGATCAAATGGGAGGACGAAACAGGATGAAGGAGACGAACTTGGTCCAAAGAAGGCCTACGGATCAAATGGGAGGACGAAGATGGACGAACGAGACGAACTTGGTCCAAAGAAGGCCTACGGATCAAATGGGAGGACGAAGATGGACGAACGAGACGAACTTGGTCCAAAGAAGCCCAACGGATCAAATGAGAGGACGAAGATGGACGAACGAGACGAACTTGGTCCAAAGAAGGCCTATGGATCAAATGGGAGGACGAAGATGGAGGAACGAGGCGAACTTGGTCCAAAGAAGGCCTACGGATCAAATGGGAGGACGAAGATGGACGAACGAGACGAACTTGGTCCAAAGAAGACCTACGGATCAAATGGGAGGACAAAGATGGACGAACGAGACGAACATGGTCCAAAGAAGCCCAACGGATCAAATGGGAGGACGAAGATGGACGAACGAGACGAACTTGGTCCAAAGAAGGCCTAGGGATCAAATAGGAGGACGAAGATGGAGCAACGAGACGAACTTGGTCCAAAGAAGGCCTACGGATCAAATGGGAGGACAAAGAGGGACAAACGAGACAAACATGGTCCAAAGAAGGCCTACGGATCAAATTGGAGGACGAAGATGGACAAACGAGACGAACTTGGTGCAAAGAAGCCCAACGGATCAAATGGGAGTACGAAGATGGACGAACAAGACGAACTTGGTCCAAAGAATTCCAACGGATCAAATGGGAGGACGAAGGTGGTAGAACAAGACGAACTTGGTCCAAAGAAGGCCTACGGATCAAATGGGAGGACGAAGATGGACGAACGAGACAAACTTGGTCCAAAGAATTCCAACGGATCAAATGGGAGGACGAAGGTGGTAGAACAAGACGAACTTGGTCCAAAGAAGGCCTACGGATCAAATGGGAGGACGAAGAGGGACGAACGAGACCAACATGGTCCAAAGAAGGCCTACGGATCAAATGGGAGGACGAAGAGGGACGAACGAGACAAACATGGTCCAAAGAAGCCCAACGGATCAAATGGGAGGACGAAGATGGACGAACGAGACGAACTTGGTCCAAAGAAGGCCTACGGATCAAATGGGAGGACGAAGATGGAGGAACGAGACGAACTTGGTCCAAAGAAGGCCAACGGATCAAATGGGAGGACGAAGGTGGATGAACGAGACGAACTTTGTCCAAAGAAGGCCTAGGGATCAAATGGGAGGACGAAGATGGAGGAACGAGGCGAACTTGGTCCAAAGAAGGCCTACGGATCAAATGGGAGGACGAAGATGGACGAACGAGACAAACTTGGACCAAAGAATTCCAACGGATCAAATGGGAGGACGAAGGTGGTGGAACAAGACGAACTTGGTCCAAAGAAGGCCTACGGATCAAATGGGAGGACGAAGAGGGACGAACGAGACAAACATGGTCCAAAGAAGGCCTACGGATCAAATTGCAGGACGAAGATGGACAAACGAGACGAACTTGGTACAAAGAAGCCCAACGGATCAAATGGGAGGACGAAACAGGATGAAGGAGACGAACTTGGTCCAAAGAAGGCCTACGGATCAAATGGGAGGACGAAGAGGGACGAACGAGACAAACGTGGTCCAAAGAAGGCCTACGGATCAAATGGGAGGACGAAGAGGGACGAACGAGACAAACATGGTCCAAAGAAGGCCTACGGATCAAATTGGAGGACGAAGATGGACAAACGAGACGAACTTGGTGCAAAGAAGCCCAACGGATCAAATGGGAGGACGAAACAGGATGAAGGAGACAAACTTGGTCCAAAGAAGGCCTACAGATCAAATGGGATGACGAAGATGGACGAACGAGACGAACTTGGTCCAAAGAAGGCCTACGGATCAATTGGGAGGACGAAGATGGACGAACGAGACGAACTTGGTCCAAAGAAGCCCAACGGATCAAATGGGAGGACGAAGATGGACGAACGAACGAGACGAACTTGGTACAAAAAAGCCCAACGGATCAAATGGGAGGACGAAACAGGATGAAGGAGACGAACTTGGTCCAAAGAAGGCCTACGGATCAAATGGGAGGACGAAGATGGACGAACGAGACGAACTTGGTCCAAAGAAGGCCTACGGATCAAATGGGAGGACGAAGATGGAGGAACGAGGCGAACTTGGTCCAAAGAAGGCCTACGGATCAAATGGGAGGACGAAGATGGATGAACGAGACAAACTTGGTCCAAAGAATTCCAACGGATCAAATGGGAGGACGAAGGTGGTAGAACAAAACGAACTTGGTCCAAAGAAGGCCTACGGATCAAATGGGAGGACGAAGAGGGACGAACGAGACAAACATGGTCCAAAGAAGGCCTACGGATCAAATGGAAGGACGACGAGGGACGAACGAGACAAACATGGTCCAAAGAAGGCCTACGGATCAAATTGGAGGACGAAGATGGACAAACGAGACGAACTTGGTGCAAAGAAGCCCAACGGATCAAATGGGAGGACGAAACAGGATGAAGGAGACAAACTTGGTCCAAAGAAGGCCTACAGATCAAATGGGATGACGAAGATGGACGAACGAGACGAACTTGGTCCAAAGAAGGCCTATGGATCAAATGGGAGGACGAAGATGGAGGAACGAGGCGAATTTGGTCCAAAGAAGGCCTACGGATCAAATGGGAGGACGAAGATGGACGAACGAGACGAACTTGATCCAAAGAAGGCCTACGGATCAAATGGGAGGACGAATATGGACGAACGAGACGAACTTGGTCCAAAGAAGGCCAACGGATCAAATGGGAGGACGAAGATGGTCGAACGAGACGAACTTGGTCCAAAGAAGGCCTAGGGATCAAATGGGAGGACGAGGATGGAGGAACGAGGCGAACTTGGTCCAAAGAAGGCCTACGGCTCAAATGGGAGGACGAAGATGGACGAACGAGACAAACTTGGTCCAAAGAATTCCAACGGATCAAATGGGAGGACGAAGGTGGTAGAACAAGACGAACTTGGTCCAAAGAAGGCCTACGGATCAAATGGGAGGACAAAGAGGGACGAACGAGACAAACATGGTCCAAAGAAGGCCTACGAATCAAATGGGAGGACGAAGAGGGACGAACGAGGCAAACATGGTCCAAAGAAGGCCTACGGATCAAATTGGAGGACGAAGATGGACAAACGAGACGAACTCGGTCCAAAGAAGGCCTAGGGATCAAATGGGAGGACGAAGGTGGTAGAACAAGACGAACTTGGTCCAAAGAAAGCCTACGGATCAAATTGGAGGACGAAGATGGACAAACGAGAAGAACTTGGTCCAAAGAAGGCCTAGGGATCAAATGGGAGGACGACGATGGGCGAACGAGACAAACTTGGTCCAAAGAATTCCAACGGATCAAATGGGAGGACGAAGGTGGTAGAACAAGACGAACTTGGTCCAAAGAAGGCCTACAAATCAAATGGGAGGACGAAGAGGGACGAACGAGACAAACATGGTCCAAAGAAGGCCTACGGATCAAATGGGAGGACGAAGATGGACGAACGAGACGAACTTGGTCCAAAGAATGCCTACGGATCAAATGGGAGGACGAAGATGGAGGAACGAGACGAACTTGGTCCAAAGAAGGCCTACGGATCAAATGGGAGGACGAAGATGGACGAACGAGACGAACTTGGTCCAAAGAAGGCCTACGGATCAAATGGGAGGACGAAGATGGACGAACGAGACGAACTTGGTCCAAAGAAGGCCAACGGATCAAATGGGAGGACGAAGATGGTCGAACGAGACGAACTTGGTCCAAAGAAGGCCTAGGGATCAAATGGGAGGACGAGGATGGAGGAACGAGGCGAACTTGGTCCAAAGAAGGCCTAGGCTCAAATGGGAGGACGAAGATGGACGAACGAGACGAACTTGGTCCAAAGAAGGCCAACGGATCAAATGGGAGGACGAAGATGGTCGAACGAGACGAACTTGGTCCAAAGAATGCCTAGGGATCAAATGGGAGGACGAGGATGGAGGAACGAGGCGAACTTGGTCCAAAGAAGGCCTACGGCTCAAATGGGAGGACGAAGATGGACGAACGAGACAAACTTGGTCCAAAGAATTCCAACGGATCAAATGGGAGGACGAAGGTGGTAGAACAAGACGAACTTGGTCCAAAGAAGGCCTACGGATCAAATGGGAGGACAAAGAGGGACGAACGAGACAAACATGGTCCAAAGAAGGCCTACGAATCAAATGGGAGGACGAAGAGGGACGAACGAGGCAAACATGGTCCAAAGAAGGCCTACGGATCAAATTGGAGGACGAAGATGGACAAACGAGACGAACTTGGTCCAAAGAAGGCCTATGGATCAAATGGGAGGACGAAGGTGGTAGAACAAGACGAACTTGGTCCAAAGAAGGCCTACGGATCAAATGGGAGGACGAAGAGGGACGAACGAGACAAACGTGGTCCAAAGAAGGCCTACGGATCAAATGGGAGGACGAAGAGGGACGAACGAGACAAACATGGTCCAAAGAAGGCCTACGGATCAAATTGGAGGACGAAGATGGACAAACGAGACGAACTTGGTGCAAAGAAGCCCAACGGATCAAATGGGAGGACGAAACAGGATGAAGGAGACAAACTTGGTCCAAAGAAGGCCTACAGATCAAATGGGATGACGAAGATGGACGAACGAGACGAACTTGGTCCAAAGAAGGCCTACGGATCAATTGGGAGGACGAAGATGGACGAACGAGACGAACTTGGTCCAAAGAAGCCCAACGGATCAAATGGGAGGACGAAGATGGACGAACGAACGAGACGAACTTGGTACAAAAAAGCCCAACGGATCAAATGGGAGGACGAAACAGGATGAAGGAGACGAACTTGGTCCAAAGAAGGCCTACGGATCAAATGGGAGGACGAAGATGGACGAACGAGACGAACTTGGTCCAAAGAAGGCCTACGGATCAAATGGGAGGACGAAGATGGAGGAACGAGGCGAACTTGGTCCAAAGAAGGCCTACGGATCAAATGGGAGGACGAAGATGGATGAACGAGACAAACTTGGTCCAAAGAATTCCAACGGATCAAATGGGAGGACGAAGGTGGTAGAACAAAACGAACTTGGTCCAAAGAAGGCCTACGGATCAAATGGGAGGACGAAGAGGGACGAACGAGACAAACATGGTCCAAAGAAGGCCTACGGATCAAATGGAAGGACGACGAGGGACGAACGAGACAAACATGGTCCAAAGAAGGCCTACGGATCAAATTGGAGG
This sequence comes from Glycyrrhiza uralensis, assembly GCA_030159175.1. Classification (NCBI taxonomy): domain Eukaryota; kingdom Viridiplantae; phylum Streptophyta; class Magnoliopsida; order Fabales; family Fabaceae; genus Glycyrrhiza; species Glycyrrhiza uralensis. Next base: position 16,164,360 of record BRZY01000002.1, read on the forward strand.
ACGAAGATGGACAAACGAGACGAACTTGGTGCAAAGAAGCCCAACGGATCAAATGGGAGGACGAAACAGGATGAAGGAGACAAACTTGGTCCAAAGAAGGCCTACAGATCAAATGGGATGACGAAGATGGACGAACGAGACGAACTTGGTCCAAAGAAGGCCTATGGATCAAATGGGAGGACGAAGATGGAGGAACGAGGCGAATTTGGTCCAAAGAAGGCCTACGGATCAAATGGGAGGACGAAGATGGACGAACGAGACGAACTTGATCCAAAGAAGGCCTACGGATCAAATGGGAGGACGAATATGGACGAACGAGACGAACTTGGTCCAAAGAAGGCCAACGGATCAAATGGGAGGACGAAGATGGTCGAACGAGACGAACTTGGTCCAAAGAAGGCCTAGGGATCAAATGGGAGGACGAGGATGGAGGAACGAGGCGAACTTGGTCCAAAGAAGGCCTACGGCTCAAATGGGAGGACGAAGATGGACGAACGAGACAAACTTGGTCCAAAGAATTCCAACGGATCAAATGGGAGGACGAAGGTGGTAGAACAAGACGAACTTGGTCCAAAGAAGGCCTACGGATCAAATGGGAGGACAAAGAGGGACGAACGAGACAAACATGGTCCAAAGAAGGCCTACGAATCAAATGGGAGGACGAAGAGGGACGAACGAGGCAAACATGGTCCAAAGAAGGCCTACGGATCAAATTGGAGGACGAAGATGGACAAACGAGACGAACTCGGTCCAAAGAAGGCCTAGGGATCAAATGGGAGGACGAAGGTGGTAGAACAAGACGAACTTGGTCCAAAGAAAGCCTACGGATCAAATTGGAGGACGAAGATGGACAAACGAGACGAACTTGGTCCAAAGAAGGCCTAGGGATCAAATGGGAGGACGACGATGGGCGAACGAGACAAACTTGGTCCAAAGAATTCCAACGGATCAAATGGGAGGACGAAGGTGGTAGAACAAGACGAACTTGGTCCAAAGAAGGCCTACAAATCAAATGGGAGGACGAAGAGGGACGAACGAGACAAACATGGTCCAAAGAAGGCCTACGGATCAAATGGGAGGACGAAGATGGACGAACGAGACGAACTTGGTCCAAAGAATGCCTACGGATCAAATGGGAGGACGAAGATGGAGGAACGAGACGAACTTGGTCCAAAGAAGGCCTACGGATCAAATGGGAGGACGAAGATGGACGAACGAGACGAACTTGGTCCAAAGAAGGCCTACGGATCAAATGGGAGGACGAAGATGGACGAACGAGACGAACTTGGTCCAAAGAAGGCCAACGGATCAAATGGGAGGACGAAGATGGTCGAACGAGACGAACTTGGTCCAAAGAAGGCCTAGGGATCAAATGGGAGGACGAGGATGGAGGAACGAGGCGAACTTGGTCCAAAGAAGGCCTAGGCTCAAATGGGAGGACGAAGATGGACGAACGAGACGAACTTGGTCCAAAGAAGGCCAACGGATCAAATGGGAGGACGAAGATGGTCGAACGAGACGAACTTGGTCCAAAGAATGCCTAGGGATCAAATGGGAGGACGAGGATGGAGGAACGAGGCGAACTTGGTCCAAAGAAGGCCTACGGCTCAAATGGGAGGACGAAGATGGACGAACGAGACAAACTTGGTCCAAAGAATTCCAACGGATCAAATGGGAGGACGAAGGTGGTAGAACAAGACGAACTTGGTCCAAATAAGGCCTACGGATCAAATGGGAGGACAAAGAGGGACGAACGAGACAAACATGGTCCAAAGAAGGCCTACGAATCAAATGGGAGGACGAAGAGGGACGAACGAGGCAAACATGGTCCAAAGAAGGCCTACGGATCAAATTGGAGGACGAAGATGGACAAACGAGACGAACTTGGTCCAAAGAAGGCCTATGGATCAAATGGGAGGACGAAGGTGGTAGAACAAGACGAACTTGGTCCAAAGAAAGCCTACGGATCAAATTGGAGGACGAAGATGGACAAACGAGACGAACTTGGTCCAAAGAAGGCCTAGGGATCAAATGGGAGGACGACGATGGGCGAACGAGACAAACTTGGTCCAAAGAATTCCAACGGATCAAATGGGAGGACGAAGGTGGTAGAACAAGACGAACTTGGTCCAAAGAAGGCCTACAAATCAAATGGGAGGACGAAGAGGGACGAACGAGACAAACATGGTCCAAAGAAGGCCTACGGATCAAATGGGAGGACGAAGATGGACGAACGAGACGAACTTGGTCCAAAGAATGCCTACGGATCAAATCGGAGGACGAAGATGGAGGAACGAGACGAACTTGGTCCAAAGAAGGCCTAGGGATCAAATGGGAGGACGAAGTTGGACGAACGAGACGAACTTGGTGCAAAGAAGCCCAACGGATCAAATGGGAGGACGAAACTGGATAAAGGAGACGAACTTGGTCCAAAGAATGCCTACGGATCAAATGGGAGAACGAAAGGGGAGGAACGAGACGAACTTGGTCGAAAGAAGGCCTACGGATCAAATGGGTGGACGAAGATGGACGAACGAGACGAACTTGGTCCAAAGAAGGCTTAGGGATCAAATGGGAGGACGAAGATGGACGAACGAGACGAACTTGGTCCAAAGAAGGCGTACGGATCAAATGGGAGGACGAAGATGGACGAACGAGACAAACATGGTCCAAAGAAGGCCTACGGATCAAATGGGAGGACGAAAGGGGACGAACGAGACGAACTTGGTCCGAAGAATGCCTACGGATCAAATGGGAGAACGAAAAGGGAGGAACGAGACGAACTTGGTCCAAAGAAGGCCTACGGATCAAATGGGTGGACGAAGATGGACGAACGAGACGAACTTGGTCCAAAGAAGGCCAACGGATCAAATGGGAGGACGAAGATGGACGAACGAGACGAACTTGGTCCAAAGATGGCCAACGGATCAAATGGGAGGACGAAGATGGACGAAGGAGACGAACTTGGTCCAAAGAAGGCCTAGGGATCAAATGGGAGGACGAAGATGGAGGAACGAGGCGAACTTGGTCCAAAGAAGGCCTACGGATCAAATGGGAGGACGAAGATGGACGAACGAGACAAACTTGGTCCAAAGAATTCCAACGGATCAAATGGGAGGACGAAGGTGGTAGAACAAGACGAACTTGGTCCAAAGAAGGCCTACGGATCAAATGGGAGGACGAAGAGGGACGAACGAGACAAACTTGGTCCAAAGAATTCCAACGGATCAAATGGGAGGACGACGGTGGTAGAACAAAACGAACTTGGTCCAAAGAAGGCCTACGGATCAAATGGGAGGACGAAGAGGGACGAACGAGACAAACATGGTCCAAAGAAGGCCTACGGATCAAATGGAAGGACGAAGAGGGACGAACGAGACAAACATGGTCCAAAGAAGGCCTACGGATCAAATTGGAGGACGAAGATGGACAAACGAGACGAACTTGGTGCAAAGAAGCCCAACGGATCAAATGGGAGGACGAAACAGGATGAAGGAGACAAACTTGGTCCAAAGAAGGCCTACAGATCAAATGGGATGACGAAGATGGACGAACGAGACGAACTTGGTCCAAAGAAGGCCTACGGATCAATTGGGAGGACGAAGATGGACGAACGAGACGAACTTGGTCCAAAGAAGCCCAACGGATCAAATGGGAGGACGAAGATGGACGAACGAACGAGACGAACTTGGTACAAAAAAGCCCAACGGATCAAATGGGAGGACGAAACAGGATGAAGGAGACGAACTTGGTCCAAAGAAGGCCTACGGATCAAATGGGAGGACGAAGATGGACGAACGAGACGAACTTGGTCCAAAGAAGGCCTACGGATCAAATGGGAGGACGAAGATGGACGAACGAGACGAACTTGGTCCAAAGAAGCCCAACGGATCAAATGAGAGGACGAAGATGGACGAACGAGACGAACTTGGTCCAAAGAAGGCCTATGGATCAAATGGGAGGACGAAGATGGAGGAACGAGGCGAACTTGGTCCAAAGAAGGCCTACGGATCAAATGGGAGGACGAAGATGGACGAACGAGACGAACTTGGTCCAAAGAAGACCTACGGATCAAATGGGAGGACAAAGATGGACGAACGAGACGAACATGGTCCAAAGAAGCCCAACGGATCAAATGGGAGGACGAAGATGGACGAACGAGACGAACTTGGTCCAAAGAAGGCCTAGGGATCAAATAGGAGGACGAAGATGGAGCAACGAGACGAACTTGGTCCAAAGAAGGCCTACGGATCAAATGGGAGGACAAAGAGGGACAAACGAGACAAACATGGTCCAAAGAAGGCCTACGGATCAAATTGGAGGACGAAGATGGACAAACGAGACGAACTTGGTGCAAAGAAGCCCAACGGATCAAATGGGAGTACGAAGATGGACGAACAAGACGAACTTGGTCCAAAGAATTCCAACGGATCAAATGGGAGGACGAAGGTGGTAGAACAAGACGAACTTGGTCCAAAGAAGGCCTACGGATCAAATGGGAGGACGAAGATGGACGAACGAGACAAACTTGGTCCAAAGAATTCCAACGGATCAAATGGGAGGACGAAGGTGGTAGAACAAGACGAACTTGGTCCAAAGAAGGCCTACGGATCAAATGGGAGGACGAAGAGGGACGAACGAGACCAACATGGTCCAAAGAAGGCCTACGGATCAAATGGGAGGACGAAGAGGGACGAACGAGACAAACATGGTCCAAAGAAGCCCAACGGATCAAATGGGAGGACGAAGATGGACGAACGAGACGAACTTGGTCCAAAGAAGGCCTACGGATCAAATGGGAGGACGAAGATGGAGGAACGAGACGAACTTGGTCCAAAGAAGGCCAACGGATCAAATGGGAGGACGAAGGTGGATGAACGAGACGAACTTTGTCCAAAGAAGGCCTAGGGATCAAATGGGAGGACGAAGATGGAGGAACGAGGCGAACTTGGTCCAAAGAAGGCCTACGGATCAAATGGGAGGACGAAGATGGACGAACGAGACAAACTTGGACCAAAGAATTCCAACGGATCAAATGGGAGGACGAAGGTGGTGGAACAAGACGAACTTGGTCCAAAGAAGGCCTACGGATCAAATGGGAGGACGAAGAGGGACGAACGAGACAAACATGGTCCAAAGAAGGCCTACGGATCAAATTGCAGGACGAAGATGGACAAACGAGACGAACTTGGTACAAAGAAGCCCAACGGATCAAATGGGAGGACGAAACAGGATGAAGGAGACGAACTTGGTCCAAAGAAGGCCTACGGATCAAATGGGAGGACGAAGAGGGACGAACGAGACAAACGTGGTCCAAAGAAGGCCTACGGATCAAATGGGAGGACGAAGAGGGACGAACGAGACAAACATGGTCCAAAGAAGGCCTACGGATCAAATTGGAGGACGAAGATGGACAAACGAGACGAACTTGGTGCAAAGAAGCCCAACGGATCAAATGGGAGGACGAAACAGGATGAAGGAGACAAACTTGGTCCAAAGAAGGCCTACAGATCAAATGGGATGACGAAGATGGACGAACGAGACGAACTTGGTCCAAAGAAGGCCTACGGATCAATTGGGAGGACGAAGATGGACGAACGAGACGAACTTGGTCCAAAGAAGCCCAACGGATCAAATGGGAGGACGAAGATGGACGAACGAACGAGACGAACTTGGTACAAAAAAGCCCAACGGATCAAATGGGAGGACGAAACAGGATGAAGGAGACGAACTTGGTCCAAAGAAGGCCTACGGATCAAATGGGAGGACGAAGATGGACGAACGAGACGAACTTGGTCCAAAGAAGGCCTACGGATCAAATGGGAGGACGAAGATGGAGGAACGAGGCGAACTTGGTCCAAAGAAGGCCTACGGATCAAATGGGAGGACGAAGATGGATGAACGAGACAAACTTGGTCCAAAGAATTCCAACGGATCAAATGGGAGGACGAAGGTGGTAGAACAAAACGAACTTGGTCCAAAGAAGGCCTACGGATCAAATGGGAGGACGAAGAGGGACGAACGAGACAAACATGGTCCAAAGAAGGCCTACGGATCAAATGGAAGGACGACGAGGGACGAACGAGACAAACATGGTCCAAAGAAGGCCTACGGATCAAATTGGAGGACGAAGATGGACAAACGAGACGAACTTGGTGCAAAGAAGCCCAACGGATCAAATGGGAGGACGAAACAGGATGAAGGAGACAAACTTGGTCCAAAGAAGGCCTACAGATCAAATGGGATGACGAAGATGGACGAACGAGACGAACTTGGTCCAAAGAAGGCCTATGGATCAAATGGGAGGACGAAGATGGAGGAACGAGGCGAATTTGGTCCAAAGAAGGCCTACGGATCAAATGGGAGGACGAAGATGGACGAACGAGACGAACTTGATCCAAAGAAGGCCTACGGATCAAATGGGAGGACGAATATGGACGAACGAGACGAACTTGGTCCAAAGAAGGCCAACGGATCAAATGGGAGGACGAAGATGGTCGAACGAGACGAACTTGGTCCAAAGAAGGCCTAGGGATCAAATGGGAGGACGAGGATGGAGGAACGAGGCGAACTTGGTCCAAAGAAGGCCTACGGCTCAAATGGGAGGACGAAGATGGACGAACGAGACAAACTTGGTCCAAAGAATTCCAACGGATCAAATGGGAGGACGAAGGTGGTAGAACAAGACGAACTTGGTCCAAAGAAGGCCTACGGATCAAATGGGAGGACAAAGAGGGACGAACGAGACAAACATGGTCCAAAGAAGGCCTACGAATCAAATGGGAGGACGAAGAGGGACGAACGAGGCAAACATGGTCCAAAGAAGGCCTACGGATCAAATTGGAGGACGAAGATGGACAAACGAGCCGAACTCGGTCCAAAGAAGGCCTAGGGATCAAATGGGAGGACGAAGGTGGTAGAACAAGACGAACTTGGTCCAAAGAAAGCCTACGGATCAAATTGGAGGACGAAGATGGACAAACGAGACGAACTTGGTCCAAAGAAGGCCTAGGGATCAAATGGGAGGACGACGATGGGCGAACGAGACAAACTTGGTCCAAAGAATTCCAACGGATCAAATGGGAGGACGAAGGTGGTAGAACAAGACGAACTTGGTCCAAAGAAGGCCTACAAATCAAATGGGAGGACGAAGAGGGACGAACGAGACAAACATGGTCCAAAGAAGGCCTACGGATCAAATGGGAGGACGAAGATGGACGAACGAGACGAACTTGGTCCAAAGAATGCCTACGGATCAAATGGGAGGACGAAGATGGAGGAACGAGACGAACTTGGTCCAAAGAAGGCCTACGGATCAAATGGGAGGACGAAGATGGACGAACGAGACGAACTTGGTCCAAAGAAGGCCTACGGATCAAATGGGAGGACGAAGATGGACGAACGAGACGAACTTGGTCCAAAGAAGGCCAACGGATCAAATGGGAGGACGAAGATGGTCGAACGAGACGAACTTGGTCCAAAGAAGGCCTAGGGATCAAATGGGAGGACGAGGATGGAGGAACGAGGCGAACTTGGTCCAAAGAAGGCCTAGGCTCAAATGGGAGGACGAAGATGGACGAACGAGACGAACTTGGTCCAAAGAAGGCCAACGGATCAAATGGGAGGACGAAGATGGTCGAACGAGACGAACTTGGTCCAAAGAATGCCTAGGGATCAAATGGGAGGACGAGGATGGAGGAACGAGGCGAACTTGGTCCAAAGAAGGCCTACGGCTCAAATGGGAGGACGAAGATGGACGAACGAGACAAACTTGGTCCAAAGAATTCCAACGGATCAAATGGGAGGACGAAGGTGGTAGAACAAGACGAACTTGGTCCAAAGAAGGCCTACGGATCAAATGGGAGGACAAAGAGGGACGAACGAGACAAACATGGTCCAAAGAAGGCCTACGAATCAAATGGGAGGACGAAGAGGGACGAACGAGGCAAACATGGTCCAAAGAAGGCCTACGGATCAAATTGGAGGACGAAGATGGACAAACGAGACGAACTTGGTCCAAAGAAGGCCTATGGATCAAATGGGAGGACGAAGGTGGTAGAACAAGACGAACTTGGTCCAAAGAAAGCCTACGGATCAAATTGGAGGACGAAGATGGACAAACGAGACGAACTTGGTCCAAAGAAGGCCTAGGGATCAAATGGGAGGACGACGATGGGCGAACGAGACAAACTTGGTCCAAAGAATTCCAACGGATCAAATGGGAGGACGAAGGTGGTAGAACAAGACGAACTTGGTCCAAAGAAGGCCTACAAATCAAATGGGAGGACGAAGAGGGACGAACGAGACAAACATGGTCCAAAGAAGGCCTACGGATCAAATGGGAGGACGAAGATGGACGAACGAGACGAACTTGGTCCAAAGAATGCCTACGGATCAAATGGGAGGACGACGATGGAGGAACGAGACGAACTTGGTCCAAAGAAGGCCTAGGGATCAAATGGGAGGACGAAGTTGGACGAACGAGACGAACTTGGTGCAAAGAAGCCCAACGGATCAAATGGGAGGACGAAACTGGATAAAGGAGACGAACTTGGTCCAAAGAATGCCTACGGATCAAATGGGAGAACGAAAGGGGAGGAACGAGACGAACTTGGTCGAAAGAAGGCCTACGGATCAAATGGGTGGACGAAGATGGACGAACGAGACGAACTTGGTCCAAAGAAGGCTTAGGGATCAAATGGGAGGACGAAGATGGACGAACGAGACGAACTTGGTCCAAAGAAGGCGTACGGATCAAATGGGAGGACGAAGATGGACGAACGAGACAAACATGGTCCAAAGAAGGCCTACGGATCAAATGGGAGGACGAAAGGGGACGAACGAGACGAACTTGGTCCGAAGAATGCCTACGGATCAAATGGGAGAACGAAAAGGGAGGAACGAGACGAACTTGGTCCAAAGAAGGCCTACGGATCAAATGGGTGGACGAAGATGGACGAACGAGACGAACTTGGTCCAAAGAAGGCCAACGGATCAAATGGGAGGACGAAGATGGACGAACGAGACGAACTTGGTCCAAAGATGGCCAACGGATCAAATGGGAGGACGAAGATGGACGAAGGAGACGAACTTGGTCCAAAGAAGGCCTAGGGATCAAATGGGAGGACGAAGATGGAGGAACGAGGCGAACTTGGTCCAAAGAAGGCCTACGGATCAAATGGGAGGACGAAGATGGACGAACGAGACAAACTTGGTCCAAAGAATTCCAACGGATCAAATGGGAGGACGAAGGTGGTAGAACAAGACGAACTTGGTCCAAAGAAGGCCTACGGATCAAATGGGAGGACGAAGAGGGACGAACGAGACAAACATGGTCCAAAGAAGGCCTACGGATCAAATTGCAGGACGAAGATGGACAAACGAGACGAACTTGGTGCAAAGAAGCCCAACGGATCAAGTGGGAGGACGAAACAGGATGAAGGAGACGAACTTGGTCCAAAGAAGGCCTACGGATCAAATGGGAGGACGAAGATGGACGAACGAGACGAACTTGGTCCAAAGAAGGCCTACGGATCAAATGGGAGGACGAAGATGGAGGAACGAGGCGAACTTGGTCCAAAGAAGGCCTACGGATCAAATGGGAGGACGAAGATGGATGAACGAGACAAACTTGGTCCAAAGAATTCCAACGGATCAAATGGGAGGACGAAGGTTGTAGAACAAAACGAACTTGGTCCAAAGAAGGCCTACGGATCAAATGGGAGGACGAAGAGGGACGAACGAGACAAACATTGTCCAAAGAAGGCCTACGGATCAAATGGAAGGACGAAGAGGGACGAACGAGACAAACATGGTCCAAAGAAGGCCTACGGATCAAATTGGAGGATGAAGATGGACAAACGAGACGAACTTGGTGCAAAGAAGCCCAACGGATCAAATGGGAGGACGAAACAGGATGAAGGAGACGAACTTGGTCCAAAGAAGGCCTACAGATCAAATGGGATGACGAAGATGGACGAACGAGACGAACTTGGTCCAAAGAAGGCCTACGGATCAAATGGGAGGACGAAGATGGACGAACGAGACGAACTTGGTCCAAAGAAGCCCAACGGATCAAATGGGAGGACGAAGATGGACGAACGAACGAGACGAAGTTGGTCCAAAGAAGCCCAACGGATCAAATGGGAGGACGAAGATGGAGGAACGAGGCGAACTTGGTCCAAAGAAGGCCTACGGATCAAATGGGAGGACGAAGATGGACGAACGAGACGAACTTGGTCCAAAGAAGCCCAACGGATCAAATGAGAGGACGAAGATGGACGAACGAGACGAACTTGGTCCAAAGAAGGCCTATGGATCAAATGGGAGGACGAAGATGGAGGAACGAGGCGAACTTGGTCCAAAGAAGGCCTACGGATCAAATGGGAGGACGAAGATGGACGAACGAGACGAACTTGGTCCAAAGAAGGCCTACGGATCAAATGGGAGGACGAAGATGGACGAACAAGACGAACTTGGTCCAAAGAAGGCCAACGGATCAAATGGGAGGACGAAGATGGACGAACGAGACGAACTTGGTCCAAAGAAAGCCTAGGGATCAAATGGGAGGACGAAGATGGAGGAACGAGGCGAACTTGGTCCAAAGAAGGCCTACGGCTCAAATGGGAGGACGAAGATGGACGAACGAGACAAACTTGGTCCAAAGAATTCCAACGGATCAAATGGGAGGACGAAGGTGGTAGAACAAGACGAACTTGGTCCAAAGAAGGCCTACGGATCAAATGGGAGGACAAAGAGGGACGAACGAGACAAACATGGTCCAAAGAAGGCCTACGAATCAAATGGGAGGACGAAGAGGGACGAACGAGACAAACATGGTCCAAAGAAGGCCTACGGATCAAATTGGAGGACGAAGATGGACAAACGAGACGAACTTGGTCCAAAGAAGGCCTAGGGATCAAATGGGAGGACGAAGGTGGTAGAACAAGACGAACTTGGTCCAAAGAAGGCCTACGGATCAAATTGGAGGACGAAGATGGACAAACGAGACGAACTTGGTCCAAAGAAGGCCTAGGGATCAAATGGGAGGACGAAGATAGAGGAACGAGGCGAACTTGGTCCAAAGAAGGCCTACGGATCAAATGGGAGGACGACGATGGGCGAACGAGACAAACTTGGTCCAAAGAATTCCAACGGATCAAATGGGAGGACGAAGGTGGTAGAACAAGACGAACTTGGTCCAAAGAAGGCCTACGGATCAAATGGGAGGACGAAGAGGGACGAACGAGACAAACATGGTCCAAAGAAGGACTACGGATCAAATGGGAGGACGAAGATGGACGAACGAGACGAACTTGGTCCAAAGAATGCCTACGGATCAAATGGGAGGACGAAGATGGAGGAACGAGACGAACTTGGTGCAAAGAAGGCAAAGGGATCAAATGGGAGGACGAAGATGGACGAACGAGACGAACTTGGTGCAAAGAAGCCCAACGGATCAAATGGGAGGACGAAACTGGATGAAGGAGACGAACTTGGTCCAAAGAATGCCTACGGATCAAATGGGAGAACGAAAAGGGAGGAACGAGACGAACTTGGTCCAAAGAAGGCCTACGGATCAAATGGGTGGAGGAAGATGGACGAACGAGACGAACTTGGTCCAAAGAAGGCTTAGGGATCAAATGGGAGGACGAAGATGGACGAACGAGACGAACTTGGTCCAAAGAAGGCGTACGGATCAAATGGGAGGACGAAGATGGACGAACGAGACAAACTTGGTCCAAAGAATTCCAACGGATCAAATGGGAGGACGAAGGTGGTAGAACAAGACGAACTTGGTCCAAAGAAGGCCTACGGATCAAATGGGAGGACAAAGAGGGACGAACGAGACAAACATGGTCCAAAGAAGGCCTACGAATCAAATGGGAGGACGAAGAGGGACGAACGAGGCAAACATGGTCCAAAGAAGGCCTACGGATCAAATTGGAGGACGAAGATGGACAAACGAGACGAACTCGGTCCAAAGAAGGCCTAGGGATCAAATGGGAGGACGAAGGTGGTAGAACAAGACGAACTTGGTCCAAAGAAAGCCTACGGATCAAATTGGAGGACGAAGATGGACAAACGAGACGAACTTGGTCCAAAGAAGGCCTAGGGATCAAATGGGAGGACGACGATGGGCGAACGAGACAAACTTGGTCCAAAGAATTCCAACGGATCAAATGGGAGGACGAAGGTGGTAGAACAAGACGAACTTGGTCCAAAGAAGGCCTACAAATCAAATGGGAGGACGAAGAGGGACGAACGAGACAAACATGGTCCAAAGAAGGCCTACGGATCAAATGGGAGGACGAAGATGGACGAACGAGACGAACTTGGTCCAAAGAATGCCTACGGATCAAATGGGAGGACGAAGATGGAGGAACGAGACGAACTTGGTCCAAAGAAGGCCTAGGGATCAAATGGGAGGACGAAGTTGGACGAACGAGACGAACTTGGTGCAAAGAAGCCCAACGGATCAAATGGGAGGACGAAACTGGATAAAGGAGACGAACTTGGTCCAAAGAATGCCTACGGATCAAATGGGAGAACGAAAGGGGAGGAACGAGACGAACTTGGTCGAAAGAAGGCCTACGGATCAAATGGGTGGACGAAGATGGACGAACGAGACGAACTTGGTCCAAAGAAGGCTTAGGGATCAAATGGGAGGACGAAGATGGACGAACGAGACGAACTTGGTCCAAAGAAGGCGTACGGATCAAATGGGAGGACGAAGATGGACGAACGAGACGAACTTGGTCCAAAGAAGGCCAACGGATCAAATGGGAGGACGAAGATGGTCGAACGAGACGAACTTGGTCCAAAGAATGCCTAGGGATCAAATGGGAGGACGAGGATGGAGGAACGAGGCGAACTTGGTCCAAAGAAGGCCTACGGCTCAAATGGGAGGACGAAGATGGACGAACGAGACAAACTTGGTCCAAAGAATTCCAACGGATCAAATGGGAGGACGAAGGTGGTAGAACAAGACGAACTTGGTCCAAAGAAGGCCTACGGATCAAATGGGAGGACAAAGAGGGACGAACGAGACAAACATGGTCCAAAGAAGGCCTACGAATCAAATGGGAGGACGAAGAGGGACGAACGAGGCAAACATGGTCCAAAGAAGGCCTACGGATCAAATTGGAGGACGAAGATGGACAAACGAGACGAACTTGGTCCAAAGAAGGCCTATGGATCAAATGGGAGGACGAAGGTGGTAGAACAAGACGAACTTGGTCCAAAGAAAGCCTACGGATCAAATTGGAGGACGAAGATGGACAAACGAGACGAACTTGGTCCAAAGAAGGCCTAGGGATCAAATGGGAGGACGACGATGGGCGAACGAGACAAACTTGGTCCAAAGAATTCCAACGGATCAAATGGGAGGACGAAGGTGGTAGAACAAGACGAACTTGGTCCAAAGAAGGCCTACAAATCAAATGGGAGGACGAAGAGGGACGAACGAGACAAACATGGTCCAAAGAAGGCCTACGGATCAAATGGGAGGACGAAGATGGACGAACGAGACGAACTTGGTCCAAAGAATGCCTACGGATCAAATGGGAGGACGAAGATGGAGGAACGAGACGAACTTGGTCCAAAGAAGGCCTAGGGATCAAATGGGAGGACGAAGTTGGACGAACGAGACGAACTTGGTGCAAAGAAGCCCAACGGATCAAATGGGAGGACGAAACTGGATAAAGGAGACGAACTTGGTCCAAAGAATGCCTACGGATCAAATGGGAGAACGAAAAGGGAGGAACGAGACGAACTTGGTCGAAAGAAGGCCTACGGATCAAATGGGTGGACGAAGATGGACGAACGAGACGAACTTGGTCCAAAGAAGGCTTAGGGATCAAATGGGAGGACGAAGATGGACGAACGAGACGAACTTGGTCCAAAGAAGGCGTACGGATCAAATGGGAGGACGAAGATGGACGAACGAGACAAACATGGTCCAAAGAAGGCCTACGGATCAAATGGGAGGACGAAAGGGGACGAACGAGACGAACGAGACGAACTTGGTCCGAAGAATGCCTACGGATCAAATGGGAGAACGAAAAGGGAGGAACGAGACGAACTTGGTCCAAAGAAGGCCTACGGATCAAATGGGTGGACGAAGATGGACGAACGAGACGAACTTGGTCCAAAGAAGGCCAACGGATCAAATGGGAGGACGAAGATGGACGAACGAGACGAACTTGGTCCAAAGATGGCCAACGGATCAAATGGGAGGACGAAGATGGACGAAGGAGACGAACTTGGTCCAAAGAAGGCCTAGGGATCAAATGGGAGGACGAAGATGGAGGAACGAGGCGAACTTGGTCCAAAGAAGGCCTACGGATCAAATGGGAGGACAAAGATGGACGAACGAGACAAACTTGGTCCAAAGAATTCCAACGGATCAAATGGGAGGACGAAGGTGGTAGAACAAGACGAACTTGGTCCAAAGAAGGCCTACGGATCAAATGGGAGGACGAAGAGGGACGAACGAGACAAACATGGTCCAAAGAAGGCCTACGGATCAAATTGCAGGACGAAGATTGACAAACGAGACGAACTTGGTGCAAAGAAGCCCAACGGATCAAGTGGGAGGACGAAACAGGATGAAGGAGACGAACTTGGTCCAAAGAAGGCCTACGGATCAAATGGGAGGACGAAGATGGACGAACGAGACGAACTTGGTCCAAAGAAGGCCTACGGATCAAATGGGAGGACGAAGATGGAGGAACGAGGCGAACTTGGTCCAAAGAAGGCCTACGGATCAAATGGGAGGACGAAGATGGATGAACGAGACAAACTTGGTCCAAAGAATTCCAACGGATCAAATGGGAGGACGAAGGTTGTAGAACAAAACGAACTTGGTCCAAAGAAGGCCTACGGATCAAATGGGAGGACGAAGAGGGACGAACGAGACAAACATTGTCCAAAGAAGGCCTACGGATCAAATGGAAGGACGAAGAGGGACGAACGAGACAAACATGGTCCAAAGAAGGCCTACGGATCAAATTGGAGGATGAAGATGGACAAACGAGACGAACTTGGTGCAAAGAAGCCCAACGGATCAAATGGGAGGACGAAACAGGATGAAGGAGACGAACTTGGTCCAAAGAAGGCCTACAGATCAAATGGGATGACGAAGATGGACGAACGAGACGAACTTGGTCCAAAGAAGGCCTACGGATCAAATGGGAGGACGAAGATGGACGAACGAGACGAACTTGGTCCAAAGAAGCCCAACGGATCAAATGGGAGGACGAAGATGGACGAACGAACGAGACGAAGTTGGTCCAAAGAAGCCCAACGGATCAAATGGGAGGACGAAGATGGAGGAACGAGGCGAACTTGGTCCAAAGAAGGCCTACGGATCAAATGGGAGGACGAAGATGGACGAACGAGACGAACTTGGTCCAAAGAAGCCCAACGGATCAAATGAGAGGACGAAGATGGACGAACGAGACGAACTTGGTCCAAAGAAGGCCTATGGATCAAATGGGAGGACGAAGATGGAGGAACGAGGCGAACTTGGTCCAAAGAAGGCCTACGGATCAAATGGGAGGACGAAGATGGAGGAACGAGACGAACTTGGTGCAAAGAAGGCAAAGGGATCAAATGGGAGGACGAAGATGGACGAACGAGACGAACTTGGTGCAAAGAAGCCCAACGGATCAAATGGGAGGACGAAACTGGATGAAGGAGACGAACTTGGTCCAAAGAATGCCTACGGATCAAATGGGAGAACGAAAAGGGAGGAACGAGACGAACTTGGTCCAAAGAAGGCCTACGGATCAAATGGGTGGAGGAAGATGGACGAACGAGACGAACTTGGTCCAAAGAAGGCTTAGGGATCAAATGGGAGGACGAAGATGGACGAACGAGACGAACTTGGTCCAAAGAAGGCGTACGGATCAAATGGGAGGACGAAGATGGACGAACGAGACAAACTTGGTCCAAAGAATTCCAACGGATCAAATGGGAGGACGAAGGTGGTAGAACAAGACGAACTTGGTCCAAAGAAGGCCTACGGATCAAATGGGAGGACAAAGAGGGACGAACGAGACAAACATGGTCCAAAGAAGGCCTACGAATCAAATGGGAGGACGAAGAGGGACGAACGAGGCAAACATGGTCCAAAGAAGGCCTACGGATCAAATTGGAGGACGAAGATGGACAAACGAGACGAACTCGGTCCAAAGAAGGCCTAGGGATCAAATGGGAGGACGAAGGTGGTAGAACAAGACGAACTTGGTCCAAAGAAAGCCTACGGATCAAATTGGAGGACGAAGATGGACAAACGAGACGAACTTGGTCCAAAGAAGGCCTAGGGATCAAATGGGAGGACGACGATGGGCGAACGAGACAAACTTGGTCCAAAGAATTCCAACGGATCAAATGGGAGGACGAAGGTGGTAGAACAAGACGAACTTGGTCCAAAGAAGGCCTACAAATCAAATGGGAGGACGAAGAGGGACGAACGAGACAAACATGGTCCAAAGAAGGCCTACGGATCAAATGGGAGGACGAAGATGGACGAACGAGACGAACTTGGTCCAAAGAATGCCTACGGATCAAATGGGAGGACGAAGATGGAGGAACGAGACGAACTTGGTCCAAAGAAGGCCTACGGATCAAATGGGAGGACGAAGATGGACGAACGAGACGAACTTGGTCCAAAGAAGGCCTACGGATCAAATGGGAGGACGAAGATGGACGAACGAGACGAACTTGGTCCAAAGAAGGCCAACGGATCAAATGGGAGGACGAAGATGGTCGAACGAGACGAACTTGGTCCAAAGAAGGCCTAGGGATCAAATGGGAGGACGAGGATGGAGGAACGAGGCGAACTTGGTCCAAAGAAGGCCTAGGCTCAAATGGGAGGACGAAGATGGACGAACGAGACGAACTTGGTCCAAAGAAGGCCAACGGATCAAATGGGAGGACGAAGATGGTCGAACGAGACGAACTTGGTCCAAAGAATGCCTAGGGATCAAATGGGAGGACGAGGATGGAGGAACGAGGCGAACTTGGTCCAAAGAAGGCCTACGGCTCAAATGGGAGGACGAAGATGGACGAACGAGACAAACTTGGTCCAAAGAATTCCAACGGATCAAATGGGAGGACGAAGGTGGTAGAACAAGACGAACTTGGTCCAAAGAAGGCCTACGGATCAAATGGGAGGACAAAGAGGGACGAACGAGACAAACATGGTCCAAAGAAGGCCTACGAATCAAATGGGAGGACGAAGAGGGACGAACGAGGCAAACATGGTCCAAAGAAGGCCTACGGATCAAATTGGAGGACGAAGATGGACAAACGAGACGAACTTGGTCCAAAGAAGGCCTATGGATCAAATGGGAGGACGAAGGTGGTAGAACAAGACGAACTTGGTCCAAAGAAAGCCTACGGATCAAATTGGAGGACGAAGATGGACAAACGAGACGAACTTGGTCCAAAGAAGGCCTAGGGATCAAATGGGAGGACGACGATGGGCGAACGAGACAAACTTGGTCCAAAGAATTCCAACGGATCAAATGGGAGGACGAAGGTGGTAGAACAAGACGAACTTGGTCCAAAGAAGCCCAACGGATCAAATGGGAGGACGAAGATGGACGAACGAACGAGACGAAGTTGGTCCAAAGAAGCCCAACGGATCAAATGGGAGGACGAAGATGGAGGAACGAGGCGAACTTGGTCCAAAGAAGGCCTACGGATCAAATGGGAGGACGAAGATGGACGAACGAGACGAACTTGGTCCAAAGAAGCCCAACGGATCAAATGAGAGGACGAAGATGGACGAACGAGACGAACTTGGTCCAAAGAAGGCCTATGGATCAAATGGGAGGACGAAGATGGAGGAACGAGGCGAACTTGGTCCAAAGAAGGCCTACGGATCAAATGGGAGGACGAAGATGGAGGAACGAGACGAACTTGGTGCAAAGAAGGCAAAGGGATCAAATGGGAGGACGAAGATGGACGAACGAGACGAACTTGGTGCAAAGAAGCCCAACGGATCAAATGGGAGGACGAAACTGGATGAAGGAGACGAACTTGGTCCAAAGAATGCCTACGGATCAAATGGGAGAACGAAAAGGGAGGAACGAGACGAACTTGGTCCAAAGAAGGCCTACGGATCAAATGGGTGGAGGAAGATGGACGAACGAGACGAACTTGGTCCAAAGAAGGCTTAGGGATCAAATGGGAGGACGAAGATGGACGAACGAGACGAACTTGGTCCAAAGAAGGCGTACGGATCAAATGGGAGGACGAAGATGGACGAACGAGACAAACTTGGTCCAAAGAATTCCAACGGATCAAATGGGAGGACGAAGGTGGTAGAACAAGACGAACTTGGTCCAAAGAAGGCCTACGGATCAAATGGGAGGACAAAGAGGGACGAACGAGACAAACATGGTCCAAAGAAGGCCTACGAATCAAATGGGAGGACGAAGAGGGACGAACGAGGCAAACATGGTCCAAAGAAGGCCTACGGATCAAATTGGAGGACGAAGATGGACAAACGAGACGAACTCGGTCCAAAGAAGGCCTAGGGATCAAATGGGAGGACGAAGGTGGTAGAACAAGACGAACTTGGTCCAAAGAAAGCCTACGGATCAAATTGGAGGACGAAGATGGACAAACGAGACGAACTTGGTCCAAAGAAGGCCTAGGGATCAAATGGGAGGACGACGATGGGCGAACGAGACAAACTTGGTCCAAAGAATTCCAACGGATCAAATGGGAGGACGAAGGTGGTAGAACAAGACGAACTTGGTCCAAAGAAGGCCTACAAATCAAATGGGAGGACGAAGAGGGACGAACGAGACAAACATGGTCCAAAGAAGGCCTACGGATCAAATGGGAGGACGAAGATGGACGAACGAGACGAACTTGGTCCAAAGAATGCCTACGGATCAAATGGGAGGACGAAGATGGAGGAACGAGACGAACTTGGTCCAAAGAAGGCCTACGGATCAAATGGGAGGACGAAGATGGACGAACGAGACGAACTTGGTCCAAAGAAGGCCTACGGATCAAATGGGAGGACGAAGATGGACGAACGAGACGAACTTGGTCCAAAGAAGGCCAACGGATCAAATGGGAGGACGAAGATGGTCGAACGAGACGAACTTGGTCCAAAGAAGGCCTAGGGATCAAATGGGAGGACGAGGATGGAGGAACGAGGCGAACTTGGTCCAAAGAAGGCCTAGGCTCAAATGGGAGGACGAAGATGGACGAACGAGACGAACTTGGTCCAAAGAAGGCCAACGGATCAAATGGGAGGACGAAGATGGTCGAACGAGACGAACTTGGTCCAAAGAATGCCTAGGGATCAAATGGGAGGACGAGGATGGAGGAACGAGGCGAACTTGGTCCAAAGAAGGCCTACGGCTCAAATGGGAGGACGAAGATGGACGAACGAGACAAACTTGGTCCAAAGAATTCCAACGGATCAAATGGGAGGACGAAGGTGGTAGAACAAGACGAACTTGGTCCAAAGAAGGCCTACGGATCAAATGGGAGGACAAAGAGGGACGAACGAGACAAACATGGTCCAAAGAAGGCCTACGAATCAAATGGGAGGACGAAGAGGGACGAACGAGGCAAACATGGTCCAAAGAAGGCCTACGGATCAAATTGGAGGACGAAGATGGACAAACGAGACGAACTTGGTCCAAAGAAGGCCTATGGATCAAATGGGAGGACGAAGGTGGTAGAACAAGACGAACTTGGTCCAAAGAAAGCCTACGGATCAAATTGGAGGACGAAGATGGACAAACGAGACGAACTTGGTCCAAAGAAGGCCTAGGGATCAAATGGGAGGACGACGATGGGCGAACGAGACAAACTTGGTCCAAAGAATTCCAACGGATCAAATGGGAGGACGAAGGTGGTAGAACAAGACGAACTTGGTCCAAAGAAGGCCTACAAATCAAATGGGAGGACGAAGAGGGACGAACGAGACAAACATGGTCCAAAGAAGGCCTACGGATCAAATGGGAGGACGAAGATGGACGAACGAGACGAACTTGGTCCAAAGAATGCCTACGGATCAAATGGGAGGACGAAGATGGAGGAACGAGACGAACTTGGTCCAAAGAAGGCCTAGGGATCAAATGGGAGGACGAAGTTGGACGAACGAGACGAACTTGGTGCAAAGAAGCCCAACGGATCAAATGGGAGGACGAAACTGGATAAAGGAGACGAACTTGGTCCAAAGAATGCCTACGGATCAAATGGGAGAACGAAAAGGGAGGAACGAGACGAACTTGGTCGAAAGAAGGCCTACGGATCAAATGGGTGGACGAAGATGGACGAACGAGACGAACTTGGTCCAAAGAAGGCTTAGGGATCAAATGGGAGGACGAAGATGGACGAACGAGACGAACTTGGTCCAAAGAAGGCGTACGGATCAAATGGGAGGACGAAGATGGACGAACGAGACAAACATGGTCCAAAGAAGGCCTACGGATCAAATGGGAGGACGAAAGGGGACGAACGAGACGAACTTGGTCCGAAGAATGCCTACGGATCAAATGGGAGAACGAAAAGGGAGGAACGAGACGAACTTGGTCCAAAGAAGGCCTACGGATCAAATGGGTGGACGAAGATGGACGAACGAGACGAACTTGGTCCAAAGAAGGCCAACGGATCAAATGGGAGGACGAAGATGGACGAACGAGACGAACTTGGTCCAAAGATGGCCAACGGATCAAATGGGAGGACGAAGATGGACGAAGGAGACGAACTTGGTCCAAAGAAGGCCTAGGGATCAAATGGGAGGACGAAGATGGAGGAACGAGGCGAACTTGGTCCAAAGAAGGCCTACGGATCAAATGGGAGGACGAAGATGGACGAACGAGACAAACTTGGTCCAAAGAATTCCAACGGATCAAATGGGAGGACGAAGGTGGTAGAACAAGACGAACTTGGTCCAAAGAAGGCCTACGGATCAAATGGGAGGACGAAGAGGGACGAACGAGACAAACATGGTCCAAAGAAGGCCTACGGATCAAATTGCAGGACGAAGATGGACAAACGAGACGAACTTGGTGCAAAGAAGCCCAACGGATCAAGTGGGAGGACGAAACAGGATGAAGGAGACGAACTTGGTCCAAAGAAGGCCTACGGATCAAATGGGAGGACGAAGATGGACGAACGAGACGAACTTGGTCCAAAGAAGGCCTACGGATCAAATGGGAGGACGAAGATGGAGGAACGAGGCGAACTTGGTCCAAAGAAGGCCTACGGATCAAATGGGAGGACGAAGATGGATGAACGAGACAAACTTGGTCCAAAGAATTCCAACGGATCAAATGGGAGGACGAAGGTTGTAGAACAAAACGAACTTGGTCCAAAGAAGGCCTACGGATCAAATGGGAGGACGAAGAGGGACGAACGAGACAAACATTGTCCAAAGAAGGCCTACGGATCAAATGGAAGGACGAAGAGGGACGAACGAGACAAACATGGTCCAAAGAAGGCCTACGGATCAAATTGGAGGATGAAGATGGACAAACGAGACGAACTTGGTGCAAAGAAGCCCAACGGATCAAATGGGAGGACGAAACAGGATGAAGGAGACGAACTTGGTCCAAAGAAGGCCTACAGATCAAATGGGATGACGAAGATGGACGAACGAGACGAACTTGGTCCAAAGAAGGCCTACGGATCAAATGGGAGGACGAAGATGGACGAACGAGACGAACTTGGTCCAAAGAAGCCCAACGGATCAAATGGGAGGACGAAGATGGACGAACGAACGAGACGAAGTTGGTCCAAAGAAGCCCAACGGATCAAATGGGAGGACGAAGATGGAGGAACGAGGCGAACTTGGTCCAAAGAAGGCCTACGGATCAAATGGGAGGACGAAGATGGACGAACGAGACGAACTTGGTCCAAAGAAGCCCAACGGATCAAATGAGAGGACGAAGATGGACGAACGAGACGAACTTGGTCCAAAGAAGGCCTATGGATCAAATGGGAGGACGAAGATGGAGGAACGAGGCGAACTTGGTCCAAAGAAGGCCTACGGATCAAATGGGAGGACGAAGATGGACGAACGAGACGAACTTGGTCCAAAGAAGGCCTACGGATCAAATGGGAGGACGAAGATGGACGAACAAGACGAACTTGGTCCAAAGAAGGCCAACGGATCAAATGGGAGGACGAAGATGGACGAACGAGACGAACTTGGTCCAAAGAAAGCCTAGGGATCAAATGGGAGGACGAAGATGGAGGAACGAGGCGAACTTGGTCCAAAGAAGGCCTACGGCTCAAATGGGAGGACGAAGATGGACGAACGAGACAAACTTGGTCCAAAGAATTCCAACGGATCAAATGGGAGGACGAAGGTGGTAGAACAAGACGAACTTGGTCCAAAGAAGGCCTACGGATCAAATGGGAGGACAAAGAGGGACGAACGAGACAAACATGGTCCAAAGAAGGCCTACGAATCAAATGGGAGGACGAAGAGGGACGAACGAGACAAGCATGGTCCAAAGAAGGCCTACGGATCAAATTGGAGGACGAAGATGGACAAACGAGACGAACTTGGTCCAAAGAAGGCCTAGGGATCAAATGGGAGGACGAAGGTGGTAGAACAAGACGAACTTGGTCCAAAGAAGGCCTACGGATCAAATTGGAGGACGAAGATGGACAAACGAGACGAACTTGGTCCAAAGAAGGCCTAGGGATCAAATGGGAGGACGAAGATAGAGGAACGAGGCGAACTTGGTCCAAAGAAGGCCTACGGATCAAATGGGAGGACGACGATGGGCGAACGAGACAAACTTGGTCCAAAGAATTCCAACGGATCAAATGGGAGGACGAAGGTGGTAGAACAAGACGAACTTGGTCCAAAGAAGGCCTACGGATCAAATGGGAGGACGAAGAGGGACGAACGAGACAAACATGGTCCAAAGAAGGACTACGGATCAAATGGGAGGACGAAGATGGACGAACGAGACGAACTTGGTCCAAAGAATGCCTACGGATCAAATGGGAGGACGAAGATGGAGGAACGAGACGAACTTGGTGCAAAGAAGGCAAAGGGATCAAATGGGAGGACGAAGATGGACGAACGAGACGAACTTGGTGCAAAGAAGCCCAACGGATCAAATGGGAGGACGAAACTGGATGAAGGAGACGAACTTGGTCCAAAGAATGCCTACGGATCAAATGGGAGAACGAAAAGGGAGGAACGAGACGAACTTGGTCCAAAGAAGGCCTACGGATCAAATGGGTGGAGGAAGATGGACGAACGAGACGAACTTGGTCCAAAGAAGGCTTAGGGATCAAATGGGAGGACGAAGATGGACGAACGAGACGAACTTGGTCCAAAGAAGGCGTACGGATCAAATGGGAGGACGAAGATGGACGAACGAGACAAACATGGTCCAAAGAAGGCCTACGGATCAAATGGGAGCACGAAAGGGGACGAACGAGACGAACTTGGTCCAAAGAATGCCTACGGATCAAATGGGAGAACGAAAAGGGAGGAACGAGACGAACTTGGTCCAAAGAAGGCCTACGGATCAAATGGGTGGACGAAGATGGACGAACGAGACGAACTTGGTCCCAATAAGGCCAACGGATCAAATGGGAGGACGAAGATGGACGAACGAGACGAACTTGGTCCAAAGATGGCCAACGGATCAAATGGGAGGACGAAGATGGACGAATGAGACGAACTTGGTCCAAAGAAGGCCTAGGGATCAAATGGGAGGACGAAGATGGAGGAACGAGGCGAACTTGGTCCAAAGAAGGCCTACGGATCAAATGGGAGGACGAAGATGGACGAACGAGACAAACTTGGTCCAAAGAATTCCAACGGATCAAATGGGAGGACGAAGGTGGTAGAACAAGACGAACTTGGTCCAAAGAAGGCCTACGGATCAAATTGGACGACGAAGATGGACAAACGAGACGAACTTAGTGCAAAGAAGCCCAACAGATCAAATGGGAGGACGAAACACGATGAAGGAGACGAACATGGTCCAAAGAAGGCCTACGGATCTAATGGGAGGTCGAAAAGGGATGAACGAGACGAACTTGGACAAAGAAGGCCTACGGATCAAATGGGAGGACGAAGATGGACGAACGAGACGAACTTGGTCCAAATAAGGCCTAGGGATCAAATGGGAGGACGAAGATGGACGAACGAGACGAACTTGGTCCAAAGAAGGCCTACGGATCAAATGGGCGGACGAAGATGGACGAACGAGACGAACTTGGTCCAAAGAAGCCCAACGGATCAAATGGGAGGACGAAGATCGACGAACGAGACAAACTTGGTCCAAAGAAGCCCAACGGATCAAATGGGAGGACGAAGGTGGTAGAACAAGACGAACTTGGTCCAAAGAAGGCCTACAGATCAAATGGGAGGACAAAGAGGGACGAACCAGACAAACATGGTCCAAAGAAGGCCTACGGATCAAATGGGAGGACGAAGAGGGACGAACGAGACAAACATGGTCCAAAGAAGGCCTACGGATCAAATGGGAGGACGAAGAGGGACGAACGAGATAAACATGGTCCAAAGAAGGCCTACGGATCAAATTGGAGGACGAAGATGGACAAACGAGATGAACTTGGTCCAAATAAGGCCTAGGGATCAAATGGGAGGGCGAAGATGGACGAACGAGACGAACTTGGTCCAAAGAAGGCCTACGGATCAAATGGGCAGACGAAGATGGACGAACGAGACGAACTTGGTCCAAAGAATTCCAACGGATCAAATGGGAGGACGAAGGTGGTAGAACAAGACGAACTTGGTCCAAAGAAGGCCTACGGATCAAATGGGAGGACGAAGAGGGACGAACGAGACAAACATGGTCCAAAGAAGGCCTACGGATCAAATTGGACGACGAACATGGACAAACGAGACGAACTTAGTGCAAAGAAGCCCAACGGATCAAATGGGAGGACGAAACACGATGAAGGAGACGAACTTGGTCCAAAGAAGGCCTACGGATCAAATGGGAGGTCAAAAAGGGATGAACGAGGCGAACTTGGACAAAGAAGGCCTACGGATCAAATGGGAGGACGAAGATGGACGAACGAGACGAACTTGGTCCAAATAAGGCCTAGGGATCAAATGGGAGGACGAAGATGGACGAACGAGACGAACTTGGTCCAAAGAAGGCCTACGGATCAAATGGGCGGACGAAGATGGACGAACGAGACGAACTTGGCCCAAAGAAGCCCAACGGATCAAATGGGAGGACGAAGATCGACGAACGAGACGAACTTGGTCCAAAGAAGCCCAACGGATCAAATGGGAGGACGAAGGTGGTAGAACAAGACGAACTTGGTCCATAGAAGGCCTACAGATCAAATGGGAGGACAAAGAGGGACGAACGAGACAAACATGGTCCAAAGAAGGCCTACAGATCAAATGGGAGAACGAAGAGGGACGAACGAGACAAACATGGTCCAAAGAAGGCCTACGGATCAAATGGGAGGACGAAGAGGGACGAACGAGACAAACATGGTCCAAAGAAGGCCTACGGATCAAATTGGAGGACGAAGATGGACAAACGAGACGAACTTGGTCCAAATAAGGCCTAGGGATAAAATGGGAGGACGAAGATGGACGAACGAGACGAACTTGGTCCAAAGAAGGCCTACGGATCAAATGGGCGGACGAAGATGGACGAACGAGACGAACTTGGTCCAAAGAATTCTAACGGATCAAATGGGAGGACGAAGGTGGTAGAATAAGACGAACTTGGTCCAAAGAAGGCCTACGGATCAAATGGGAGGACGAAGAGGGACGAACGAGACAAACATGGTCCAAAGAAGCCTAAGGATCAAATGGGTGGACGAAAAGGGACGAACGAGACGAACATGGTCCAAAGAATGCCTACGGATCAAATGGGAGGACGAAGATGGACGAACGAGACGAACTTGGTCCAAAGAAGGCCTACGGATCAAATGGGAGGACGAAGATGGACGAACGAGACGAACTTGGTCCAAAGAAGGCCAACGGATCAAATGGGAGGACGAAGATGGACGAACGAGACGAACTTGGTCCAAAGAAGGCCTAGGGATCAAACGGGAGGACGAAGATGGAGGAACGAGGCGAACTTGGTCCAAAGAAGGCTTACGGCTCAAATGGGAGGACGAAGATGGACGAACGAGACAAACTTGTTCCAAAGAATTCCAACGGATCAAATGGGAGGACGAAGGTGGTAGAACAAGACGAACTTGGTCCAAAGAAGGCCTACGGATCAAATGGGAGGACAAAGAGGGACGAACGAGACAAACATGGTCCAAAGAAGTCCTACGGATCAAATGGGAGGACGAAGAGGGACGAACGAGACAAACATGGTCCAAAGAAGGCCTACGGATCAAATGGGAGGACGAAGAGGGACGAACGAGACAAACTTGGTCCAAATAAGGCCTAGGGATCAAATGGGAGGACGAAGATGGACAAACGAGACGAACTTGGTCCAAAGAAGGCCTACGGATCAAATGGGCGGACGAAGATGGGCGAACGAGACGAACTTGGTCCAAAGAAGCCCAACGGATCAAATGGGAGGACGAAGATCGACGAACGAGACGAACTTGGTCCAAAGAAGCCCAACGGATCAAATGGGAGGACGAAGGTGGTAGAACAAGACGAACTTGGTCCAAAGAAGGCCTACAGATCAAATGGGAGGACAAAGAGGGACGAACGAGACAAACATGGTCCAAAGAAGGCCTACGGATCAAATGGGAGGACGAAAAGGGACGAACGAGACGAACTTGGTCCAAAGAATGCCTACGGATCAAATGGGAGGACGAAGATGGACGAACGAGACGAACTTGGTCCAAAGAAGGCCTACGGATCAATGGGAGGACGAAGATGGACGAACGAGACGAACTTGGTCCAAAGAATTCCAACGGATCAAATGGGAGGACGAAGGTGGTAGAACAAGACGAACTTGGTCCAAAGAAGGCCTACGGATCAAATGGGAGGACGAAGAGGGACGAACGAGACAAACTTGGTCCAAAGAAGCCCAACGGATCAAATGGGAGGACGAAGATCGACGAACGAGACGAACTTGGTCCAAAGAAGCCCAACGGATCAAATGGGAGGACGAAGGTGGTAGAACAAGACGAACTTGGTCCAAAGAAGGCCTACAGATCAAATGGGAGGACAAAGAGGGACGAACGAGACAAACATGGTCCAAAGAAGGCCTACGGATCAAATGGGAGGACGAAAAGGGACGAACGAGACGAACTTGGTCCAAAGAATGCCTACGGATCAAATGGGAGGACGAAGATGGACGAACGAGACGAACTTGGTCCAAAGAAGGCCTACGGATCAAATGGGAGGACGAAGATGGACGAACGAGACGAACTTGGTCCAAAGAATTCCAACGGATCAAATGGGAGGACGAAGGTGGTAGAACAAGACGAACTTGGTCCAAAGAAGGCCTACGGATCAAATGGGAGGACGAAGAGGGACGAACGAGACAAACATGGTCCAAAGAAGGCCTACGGATCAAATTGGACGACGAAGATGGACAAACAAGACGAACTTAGTGCAAAGAAGCCCAACGGATCAAATGGGTGGACGAAACACGATGAAGGAGACGAACTTGGTCCAAAGAAGGCCTACGGATCAAATGGGAGGTCGAAAAGGGATGAACGAGACAAACTTGGACAAAGAAGGCCTACGGATCAAATGGGAGGACGAAGATGGACGAACGAGACGAACTTGGTCCAAATAAGGCCTAGGGATCAAATGGGAGGACGAAGATGGACGAACGAGACGAACTTGGTCCAAAGAAGGCCTACGGATCAAATGGGAGGACGAAGATGGACGAACGAGACGAACTTGGTCGAAAGAAGCCCAACGGATCAAATGGGAGGACGAAGATCGACGAACGAGACGAACTTGGTCCAAAAAATCCCAACGGATCAAATGGGAGGACGAAGGTGGTAGAACAAGACGAGCTTGGTCCATAGAAGGCCTACAGATCAAATGGGAGGACAAAGAGGGACGAACGAGAAAAACATGGTCCAAAGAAGGCCTACGGATCAAATGGGAGGACGAAGAGGGACGAACGAGACAAACATGGTCCAAAGAAGGCCTACGGATCAAATGGGAGGACGAAGAGGGACGAACGAGACAAACATGGTCCAAAGAAGGCCTACGGATCAAATGGGAGGACGAAGATGGACGAACGAGACGAACTTAGTCCAAAGAAGGCCTACGGATCAAATGGGAGGACGAAGATGGACGAACGAGACGAACTTGGTCCAAAGAAGGCCAACGGATCAAATGGGAGGACGAAGATGGACGAACGAGACGAACTTGGTCCAAAGAAGGCCTAGGGATCAAATGGGAGGACGAAGATGGAGGAACGAGGCGAACTTGGTCCAAAGAAGGCTTACGGCTCAAATGGGAGGACGAAGATGGACGAACGAGACAAACTTTTTCCAAAGAATTCCAACAGATCAAATGAGAGGACGAAGGTGGTAGAACAAGACGAACTTG
This sequence comes from Glycyrrhiza uralensis, assembly GCA_030159175.1. Classification (NCBI taxonomy): domain Eukaryota; kingdom Viridiplantae; phylum Streptophyta; class Magnoliopsida; order Fabales; family Fabaceae; genus Glycyrrhiza; species Glycyrrhiza uralensis. The sequence goes on from BRZY01000002.1 coordinate 16,192,852, forward strand.
GTCCAAAGAAGGCCTACGGATCAAATGGGAGGACAAAGAGGGACGAACGAGACAAACAAGGTCCAAAGAAGGCCTACAGATCAAATTGGAGGATGAAGATGGACAAACGAGACGAACTTGGTCCAAAGAAGGCCTAGGGATCAAATGGGAGGACGAAGATAGAGGAACGAGGCGAACTTGGTCCAAAGAAGGCCTACGGATCAAATGGGAGGACGACGATGGGCGAACGAGACAAACTTGGTCCAAAGAATTCCAACGGATCAAATGGGAGGACGAAGGTGGTAGAACAAGACAAACTTGGTCCAAAGAAGGCCTACGGATCAAATGGGAGGACGAAGAGGGACGAACGAGACAAACATGGTCCAAAGAAGGCCTACGGATCAAATGGGAGGACGAAAAGGGACGAACGAGATGAACTTGGTCCAAAGAATGCCTACGGATCAAATGGGAGGACGAAGATGGACGAACGAGACGAACTTGGTCCAAAGAAGGCCTACGGATCAAATGGGAGGACGAAGATGGACGAACGAGACGAACTTGGTCCAAAGAAGGCCAACGGATCAAATGGGAGGACGAAGATGGACGAACGAGACGAACTTGGTCCAAAGAAGCCCAACGGATCAAATGGGAGGACGAAGGTGGTAGAACAAGACGAACTTGGTCCAAAGAAGGCCTACAGATCAAATGGGAGGAAAAAGAGGGACGAACGAGACAAACATGGTCCAAAGAAGGCCTACGGATCAAATGGGAGGACGAAGAGGGACGAACGAGACAAACATGGTCCAAAGAAGGCCTACGGATCAAATGGGAGGACGAAGAGGGACGAGCGAGACAAACATGGTCCAAAGAAGGCCTACGGATCAAATTGGAGGACGAAGATGGACAAACGAGACGAACTTGGTCCAAAGAAGGCCTAGGGATCAAATGGGAGGACGAAGATAGAGGAACGAGGCGAACTTGGTCCAAAGACGGCCAACGGATCAAATGGGAGGACGAAGATGGACGAACGAGACGAACTTGGTCCAAAGAAGGCCTAGGGATCAAATGGGAGGACGAAGATGGACGAACGAGACAAACTTGGTCCAAAGAAGGCCTACGGATCAAATGGGAGGACGAAAAGGGACGAACGAGACGAACTTGGTCCAAAGAATGCCTACGGATCAAATGGGAGGACGAAGATGGACGAACGAGACGAACTTGGTCCAAAGAAGGCCTACGGATCAAATGGGAGGACGAAGATGGACGAACGAGACGAACTTGGTCCAAAGAAGGCCAACGGATCAAATGGGAGGACGAAGATGGACGAACGAGACGAACTTGGTCCAAAGAAGGCCTAGGGATCAAATGGGAGGACGAAGATGGAGGAACGAGGCGAACTTGGTCCAAAGAAGGCCTACGGCTCAAATGGGAGAACGAAGATGGACGAACGAGACAAACTTGGTCCGAAGAATTCCAACGGATCGAATGGGAGGACGAAGGTGGTAGAACAAGACGAACTTGGTCCAAAGAAGGCCTACGGATCAAATGGGAGGACGAAGAGGGACGAACGAGACAAACATGGTCCAAAGAAGGCCTACGGATCAAATGGGAGGAGGAAGAGGGACGAACGAGACAAACATGGTCCAAAGAAGGCCTACGGATCAAATTGGAGGACGAAGATGGACAAACGAGACAAACTTGGTCCAAAGAAGGCCTAGGGATCAAATGGGAGGACGAAGATAGAGGAACGAGGCGAACTTGGTCCAAAGAAGGCCTACGGATCAAATGGGAGGACGACGATGGGCGAACGAGACAAACTTGGTCTAAAGAATTCCAACGGATCAAATGGGAGGACGAGGGTGGTAGAACAAGACGAACTTGGTCCAAAGAAGGCCTACGAATCAAATGGGAGGACGAAGAGGGACGAACGAGACAAACATGGTCCAAAGAAGGCCTACGGATCAAATGGGAGGACGAAAAGGGACGAACGAGACGAACTTGGTCCAAAGAAGGCCTAGGGTTCAAATGGGAGGACGAAGTTGGACGAACGAGACGAACTTGGTGCAAAGAAGGCCTAGGGATCAAATGGGAGGACGAAGATGGACGAACGAGACGAACTTGGTGCAAAGAAGCCCAACGGCTCAAATGGGAGGACGAAACTGGATGAAGGAGACGAACTTGGTCCAAAGAATGCCTACGGATCAAATGGGAGAACGAAAAGGGAGGAACGAGACGAACTTGGTCCAAAGAAGGCCTACGGATCAAATGGGTGGACGAAGATGGACGAACGAGACGAACTTCGTCCAAAGAAGGCTTAGGGATCAAATGGGAGGACGAAGATGGACGAACGAGACGAACTTCGTCCAAAGAAGGCGTACGGATCAAATGGGAGGTCGAAGATGGACGAACGAGACAAACATGGTCCAAAGAAGGCCTACGGATCAAATGGGAGGACGAAAGGGGACGAACGAGACGAACTTGGTCCAAAGAATGCCTACGGATCAAATGGGAGAACGAAAAGGGAGGAACGAGACGAACTTTGTCCAAAGAAGGCCTACGGATCAAATGGGTCGACGAAGATGGACGAACGAGACGAACTTGGTCCAAAGAAGGCCAACGGATCAAATGGGAGGACGAAGATGGACGAACGAGACGAACTTGGTCCAAAGAAGGCCAACGGATCAAATGGGAGGACGAAGATGGACGAATGAGACGAACTTGGTCCAAAGAAGGCCTAGGGATCAAATGGGAGGACGAAGATGGAGGAACGAGGCGAACTTGGTCCAAAGAAGGCCTACGGATCAAATGGGAGGACGAAGATGGACGAACGAGTCAAACTTGGTCCAAAGAATTCCAACGGATCAAATGGGAGGACGAAGGTGGTAGAACAAGACGAACTTGGTCCAAAGAAGGCCTACGGATCAAATGGGAGGACGAAGAGGGACGAACGAGACAAAGATGGTCCAAAGAAGGCCTACGGATCAAATTGGACGACGAAGATGGACAAACGAGACGAACTTAGTGCAAAGAAACCCAACGGATCAAATGGGAGGACGAAACACGATGAAGGAGACGAACTTGGTCCAAAGAAGGCCTACGGATCAAATGGGAGGACGAAGATGGACGAACGAGACGAACTTGGTCCAAAGAAGGCCTACGGATCAAATGGGCGGACGAAGATGGACGAACGAGACGAACTTGGTCCAAAGAAGCCCAACGGATCAAATGGGAGGACGAAGATCGACGAACGAGACGAACTTGGTCCAAAGAAGCCCAACGGATCAAATGGGAGGACGAAGGTGGTAGAACAAGACGAACGTGGTCCAAAGAAGGCTTACAGATCAAATGGGAGGACAAAGAGGGACGAACGAGACAAACATGGTCCAAAGAAGGCCTACGGATGAAATCGAAGGACGAAGAGGGACGAACGAGACAAACATGGTCCAAAGAAGGCCTACGGATCAAATGGGAGGACGAAGAGGGACGAACGAGACAAACATGGTCCAAAGAAGGCCTACGGATCAAATTGGAGGACGAAGATGGACAAACGAGACGAACTTGGTCCAAAGAAGGCCTAGGGATCAAATGGGAGGACGAAGATGGACGAACGAGACGAACTTGGTGCAAAGAAGCCCAACGGCTCAAATGGGAGGACGAAACTGGATGAAGGAGACGAACTTGGTCCAAAGAATGCCTACGGATCAAATGGGAGAACGAAAAGGGAGGAACGAGACGAACTTGGTCCAAAGAAGACCTACGGATCAAATGGGTGGACGAAGATGGACGAACGAGACGAACTTCGTCCAAAGAAGGCTTAGGGATCAAATGGGAGGACGAAGATGGACGAACGAGACGAACTTCGTCCAAAGAAGGCGTACGGATCAAATGGGAGGTCGAAGATGGACGAACGAGACAAACATGGTCCAAAGAAGGCCTACGGATCAAATGGGAGGACGAAAGGGGACGAACGAGACGAACTTGGTCCAAAGAATGCCTACGGATCAAATGGGAGAACGAAAAGGGAGGAACGAGACGAACTTTGTCCAAAGAAGGCCTACGGATCAAATGGGTCGACGAAGATGGACGAACGAGACGAACTTGGTCCAAAGAAGGCCAACGGATCAAATGGGAGGACGAAGCTGGACGAACGAGACGAACTTGGTCCAAAGAAGGCCTACGGATCAAATGGGCGGACGAAGATGGACGAACGAGACGAACTTGGTCCAAAGAAGCCCAACGGATCAAATGGGAGGACGAAGATCGACGAACGAGACGAACTTGGTCCAAAGAAGCCCAACGGATCAAATGGGAGGACGAAGGTGGTAGAACAAGACGAACGTGGTTCAAAGAAGGCTTACAGATCAAATGGGAGGACAAAGAGGGACGAACGAGACAAACATGGTCCAAAGAAGGCCTACGGATGAAATCGAAGGACGAAGAGGGACGAACGAGACAAACATGGTCCAAAGAAGGCCTACGGATCAAATGGGAGGACGAAGAGGGACGAACGAGACAAACATGGTCCAAAGAAGGCCTACGGATCAAATTGGAGGACGAAGATGGACAAACGAGACGAACTTGGTCCAAAGAAGGCCTAGGGATCAAATGGGAGGACGAAGATAGACGAACGAGGTGAACATGGTCCAAAGAAGGCCTACGGATCAAATGGGAGGACGACGATGGGCGAACGAGACAAACTTGGTCCAAAGAATTCCAACGGATCAAATGGGAGGACGAAGGTGGTAGAACAAGACGAACTTGGTCCAAAGAAGGCCTACGGATCAAATGGGAGGACGAAGAGGGACGAACGAGACAAACATGGTCCAAAGAAGGCCTACGAATCAAATGGGAGGACGAAAAGGGACGAACGAGACGAACTTGGTCCAAAGAATGCCTATGGATCAAATGGGAGGACGAAGATGGACGAACGAGACGAAGTTGGTCCAAAGAAGGCCTAGGGATCAAATGGGAGGACGAAGATGGAGGAACGAGGCGATCTTGGTCCAAAGAAGGCCTACGGATCAAATGGGAGGACGAAGATGGACGAACGAGACAAATTTGGTCCAAAGAAAGCCTACGGATCAAATGGGGGGACGAAGAGGGACGAACGAGACAAACATGGTCCAAAGAAGGCCTACGGATCAAATTGGAGGACGAAGATGGACAAACGAGACGAACTTGGTGCAAAGAAGCCCAACGGATCAAATGGGAGGACGAAGATGGACGACCGAGACGAACTTGGTCCAAAGAATTCCAACGGATCAAATGGGAGGACGAAGGTGGTAGAACAAGACGAACTTGGTCCAAAGAAGGCCTACGGATCAAATGGGAGGACGAAGATGGACGAACGAGACAAACTTGGTCCAAAGAATTCCAACGGATCAAATGGGAGGACGAAGGTGGTAGAACAAGACGAACTTGGTCCAAAGAAGGCCTACGGATCAAATGGGAGGACGAAGAGGGACGAATGAGACAAACATGGTCCAAAGAAGGCCTACGGATCAAATGGGAGGACGAAGAGGGACGAACGAGACAAACATGGTCCAAAGAAGGCCTACGGATCAAATTGGAGGACGAAGATGGACAAACGAGACGAACTTGGTGTAAAGAAGCCCAACGGATCAAATGGGAGGACGAAACAGGAAGAAGGAGACGAACTTGGTCCAAAGAAGGCCTACGGATCAAATGGGAGGACGAAGATGGACGAACGAGACGAACTTTGTCCAAAGAAGGCCTACGGATCAAATGGGAGGAAGAAGATGGACGAACGAGACGAACTTGGTCCAAAGAAGCCCAACGGATCAAATGGGAGGACGAAGATGGACGAACGAACGAGACGAACTTGGTCCAAAGAAGCCCAACGGATCAAATGGGAGGACGAAGATGGACGAACGAGACGAACTTGGTCCAAAGAAGGCCTAGGGATCAAATGGGAGGACGAAGATGGAGGAACGTGGCGAACTTGGTCCAAAGAGGGCCTATGGATCAAATGGGAGGACGAAGATGGACGAACGAGACAAACTTGGTCCAAACAAGCCCAACGGATCAAATGAGAGGACGAAGATGGACGAACGAGACGAACTTGGTCCAAAGAAGCCCAACGGATCAAATGGGCGGACGAAGATGGACGAACGAGACGAACTTCGTCCAAAGAAGTCCAACGGATCAAATGGGACGACGAAGATCGACGAACGAGACGAACTTGGTCCAAAGAAGCCCAATGGATCAAATGGGAGGACGAAGGTGGTAGAACAAGACGAACTTGGTCCAAAGAAGCCCTACGGATCAAATGGGAGGACAAAGAGGGACGAACGAGACAAACATGGTCCAAAGAAGGCCTACGGATCAAATAGGAGGACGAAGAGGGACGAACGAGACAAACATGGTCCAAAGAAGGCCTACGGATCAAATTGGAGGACGAAGATGGACAAACGAGACGAACTTGGTCCAAAGAAGGCCTAGGGATCAAATGGGAGGACGAAGATGGACGAACCAGACGAACTTGGTCCAAAGAAGCCCAACGAATCAACTGGGAGGACGAAGATGGACGAACGAACGAGACGAACTTGGTCCAAAGAAGCCCAATGGATCAAATGGGAGGACGAAGATGGACGAACGAGACGAACTTGGTCCAAAGAAGGCCTAGGGATCAAATGGGAGGACGAAGATGGAGGAACGAGGCGAACTTGGTCCAAAGAAGGCCTACGGATCAAATGGGAGGACGAAGATGGACGAACGAGACGAACTTGGTCCAAAGAAGCCCAACGGATCAAATGAGAGGACGAAGATGGACGAACGAGACGAACTTGGTCCAAAGAAGCCGAACGGATCAAATGAGAGGACGAACATGGACGAACGAGACGAACTTGGTCCAAAGAAGCCCAACGGATCAAATGGGAGGACGAAGATTGACGAACGAGACGAACTTGGTCCAAAGAAGGCCTAGGGATCAAATGGGAGGACGAAGATGGAGGAACGAGGCGAACTTGGTCCAAAGAAGACCTAGGGATCAAATGGGAGGACGAAGATGGAGGAACAAGGCGAACTTGGTCCAAAGAAGGCCTACGGATCAAATGGGAGGACGAAGATGGACGAACGAGACAAACTTGGTCCAAAGAAGCCCAACGGATCAAATGAGAGGACGAAGATGGACGAACGAGACGAACTTGGTCCAAAGAAGCCCAACGGATCAAATGGGAGGACGAAGGTGGTAGAACAAGACGAACGTGGTCCAAAGAAGGCTTACAGATCAAATGGGAGGACAAAGAGGGACGAACGAGACAAACATGGTCCAAAGAAGGCCTACGGATGAAATCGAAGGACGAAGAGGGACGAACGAGACAAACATGGTCCAAAGAAGGCCTACGGATCAAATGGGAGGACGAAGAGGGACGAACGAGACAAACATGGTCCAAAGAAGGCCTACGGATCAAATTGGAGGACGAAGATGGACAAACGAGACGAACTTGGTACAAAGAAGGCCTAGGGATCAAATGGGAGGACGAAGATAGACGAACGAGGTGAACATGGTCCAAAGAAGGCCTACGGATCAAATGGGAGGACGACGATGGGCGAACGAGACAAACTTGGTCCAAAGAATTCCAACGGATCAAATGGGAGGACGAAGGTGGTAGAACAAGACGAACTTGGTCCAAAGAAGGCCTACGGATCAAATGGGAGGACGAAGAGGGACGAACGAGACAAACATGGTCCAAAGAAGGCCTACGAATCAAATGGGAGGACGAAAAGGGACGAACGAGACGAACTTGGTCCAAAGAATGCCTATGGATCAAATGGGAGGACGAAGATGGACGAACGAGACGAAGTTGGTCCAAAGAAGGCCTAGGGATCAAATGGGAGGACGAAGATGGAGGAACGAGGCGATCTTGGTCCAAAGAAGGCCTACGGATCAAATGGGAGGACGAAGATGGACGAACGAGACAAATTTGGTCCAAAGAAAGCCTACGGATCAAATGGGGGGACGAAGAGGGACGAACGAGACAAACATGGTCCAAAGAAGGCCTACGGATCAAATTGGAGGACGAAGATGGACAAACGAGACGAACTTGGTGCAAAGAAGCCCAACGGATCAAATGGGAGGACGAAGATGGACGACCGAGACGAACTTGGTCCAAAGAATTCCAACGGATCAAATGGGAGGACGAAGGTGGTAGAACAAGACGAACTTGGTCCAAAGAAGGCGTACGGATCAAATGGGAGGACGAAGATGGACGAACGAGACAAACTTGGTCCAAAGAATTCCAACGGATCAAATGGGAGGACGAAGGTGGTAGAACAAGACGAACTTGGTCCAAAGAAGGCCTACGGATCAAATGGGAGGACGAAGAGGGACGAATGAGACAAACATGGTCCAAAGAAGGCCTACGGATCAAATGGGAGGACGAAGAGGGACGAACGAGACAAACATGGTCCAAAGAAGGCCTACGGATCAAATTGGAGGACGAAGATGGACAAACGAGACGAACTTGGTGTAAAGAAGCCCAACGGATCAAATGGGAGGACGAAACAGGAAGAAGGAGACGAACTTGGTCCAAAGAAGGCCTACGGATCAAATGGGAGGACGAAGATGGACGAACGAGACGAACTTTGTCCAAAGAAGGCCTACGGATCAAATGGGAGGAAGAAGATGGACGAACGAGACGAACTTGGTCCAAAGAAGCCCAACGGATCAAATGGGAGGACGAAGATGGACGAACGAACGAGACGAACTTGGTCCAAAGAAGCCCAACGGATCAAATGGGAGGACGAAGATGGACGAACGAGACGAACTTGGTCCAAAGAAGGCCTAGGGATCAAATGGGAGGACGAAGATGGAGGAACGTGGCGAACTTGGTCCAAAGAGGGCCTACGGATCAAATGGGAGGACGAAGATGGACGAACGAGACAAACATGGTCCAAACAAGCCCAACGGATCAAATGAGAGGACGAAGACGGACGAACGAGACGAACTTGGTCCAAAGAAGCCCAACGGATCAAATGGGCGGACGAAGATGGACGAACGAGACGAACTTGGTCCAAAGAAGTCCAACGGATCAAATGGGACGACGAAGATCGACGAACGAGACGAACTTGGTCCAAAGAAGCCCAATGGATCAAATGGGAGGACGAAGGTGGTAGAACAAGACGAACTTGGTCCAAAGAAGCCCTACGGATCAAATGGGAGGACAAAGAGGGACGAACGAGACAAACATGGTCCAAAGAAGGCCTACGGATCAAATAGGAGGACGAAGAGGGACGAACGAGACAAACATGGTCCAAAGAAGGCCTACGGATCAAATTGGAGGACGAAGATGGACAAACGAGACGAACTTGGTCCAAAGAAGGCCTAGGGATCAAATGGGAGGACGAAGATGGACGAACCAGACGAACTTGGTCCAAAGAAGCCCAACGAATCAACTGGGAGGACGAAGATGGACGAACGAACGAGACGAACTTGGTCCAAAGAAGCCCAATGGATCAAATGGGAGGACGAAGATGGACGAACGAGACGAACTTGGTCCAAAGAAGGCCTAGGGATCAAATGGGAGGACGAAGATGGAGGAACGAGGCGAACTTGGTCCAAAGAAGGCCTACGGATCAAATGGGAGGACGAAGATGGACGAACGAGACGAACTTGGTCCAAAGAAGCCCAACGGATCAAATGAGAGGACGAAGATGGACGAACGAGACGAACTTGGTCCAAAGAAGCCGAACGGATCAAATGAGAGGACGAACATGGACGAACGAGACGAACTTGGTCCAAAGAAGCCCAACGGATCAAATGGGAGGACGAAGATTGACGAACGAGACGAACTTGGTCCAAAGAAGGCCTAGGGATCAAATGGGAGGACGAAGATGGAGGAACGAGGCGAACTTGGTCCAAAGAAGACCTAGGGATCAAATGGGAGGACGAAGATGGAGGAACAAGGCGAACTTGGTCCAAAGAAGGCCTACGGATCAAATGGGAGGACGAAGATGGACGAACGAGACAAACTTGGTCCAAAGAAGCCCAACGGATCAAATGAGAGGACGAAGATGGACGAACGAGACGAACTTGGTCCAAAGAAGCCCAACGGATCAAATGGGAGGACGAAGATGGAGGAACGAGGCGAACTTGGTCCAAAGAAGGCGTACGGATCAAATGGGAGGACGAAGAGGGACGAACGAGACAAACATGGTCCAAAGAAGGCCTACGGATCAAATTGGAGGACGAAGATGGACAAACGAGACGAACTTGGTCCAAAGAAGCCCAACGGATCAAATGGGAGGACGAAGATGGACGAACGAGACGAACTTGGTCCAAAGAATTCCAACGGATCAAATGGGAGGACGAAGGTGGTAGAACAAGACGAACTTGGTCCAAAGAAGGCCTACGGATCAAATGGGAGGACGAAGATGGACGAACGAGACAAACTTGGTCCAAAGAATTACAACGGATCAAATGGGAGGACGAAGGTGGTAGAATAAGACGAACGAGACAAACATGGTCCAAAGAAGGCCTACGGATCAAATGGGAGAACGAAGAGGGACGAACGAGACAAACATGGTCCAAAGAAGGCCTACGGATCAAATGGGAGGACGAAGAGGGACGAACGAGACAAACATGGTCCAAAGAAGGCCTACGGATCAAATGGGAGGACGAAGATGGACGAACGAGACGAACTTGGTCCAAAGAAGGCCTACGGATCAAATGGGAGGACGAAGATGGACGAACGAGACGAAGTTGGTCCAAAGAAGGCCTAGGGATCAAATGGGAGGACGAAGATGGAGGAACGAGGCGAACTTGGTCCAAAGAAGGCCTACGGATCAAATGGGAGGACGAAGATGGACGAACGAGACGAAGTTGGTCCAAAAAAGGACTAGGGATCAAATGGGAGAACGAAGATGGAGGAACGAGGCGAACTTGGTCCAAAGAAGGCCTAGGGATCAAATGGGAGGACGAAGATGGAGGAACGAGGCGAACTTGGTCCAAAGAAGCCCAACGGATCAAATGGGAGGACGAAGGTGGTAGAACAAGACGAACTTGGTCCAAAGAAGGCCTACGGATCAAATGGGAGGACGAAGATGGACGAACGAGACAAACTTGGTCCAAAGAATTCCAACGGATCAAATGGGAGGACGAAGGTGGTAGAACAAGACGAACTTGGTCCAAAGAAGGCCTACGGATCAAATGGGAGGACGAAGAGGGACGAATGAGACAAACATGGTCCAAAGAAGGCCTACGGATCAAATGGGAGGACGAAGAGGGACGAACGAGACAAACTTGGTCCAAAGAATTACAACGGATCAAATGGGAGGACGAAGGTGGTAGAATAAGACGAACGAGACAAACATGGTCCAAAGAAGGCCTACGGATCAAATGGGAGGACGAAGAGGGACGAACGAGACAAACATGGTCCAAAGAAGGCCTACGGATCAAATGGGAGGACGAAGATGGACGAACGAGACGAACTTGGTCCAAAGAAGGCCTACGGATCAAATGGGAGGACGAAGATGGACGAACGAGACGAAGTTGGTCCAAAAAAGGCCTAGGGATCAAATGGGAGAACGAAGATGGAGGAACGAGGCGAACTTGGTCCAAAGAAGGCCTACGGATCAAATGGGAGGACGAAGATGGACGAACGAGACGAACTTGGTCCAAACATGCCCAACGGATCAAATGAGAGGACGAAAATGGACGAACGAGACGAACTTGGTCCAAAGAAGCCCAACGGATCAAATGGGCGGACGAAGATGGACGAACGAGACGAACTTGGTCCAAAGAAGCCCAACGGATCAAATGGGAGGACGAAGATGGACGAACCAGACAAACTTGGTCCAAAGAAGCCCAACGGATCAAATGGGAGGACGAAGATGGACGAACGAACGAGACGAACTTGGTCCAAAGAAGCCCAACGGATCAAATGGGAGGACGAAGATGGACGAACGAGACGAACTTGGTCCAAAGAAGGCCTAGGGATCAAATGGGAGGACGAAGATGGAGGAACGTGGCGAACTTGGTCCAAAGAAGCCCAACGGATCAAATGGGAGGACGAAGGTGGTAGAACAAGACGAACTTGGTCCAAAGAAGCCCTACGGATCAAATGGGAGGACAAAGAGGGACGAACGAGACCAAAATGGTCCAAAGAAGGCCTACGGATCAAATGGGAGGACGAAGAGGGACGAACGAGACAAACATGGTCCAAAGAAGGCCTACGGATCAAATGGGAGGACGAAGATGGACGAACGAGACGAACTTGGTCCAAAGAAGGCCTAGGGATCAAATGGGAGGACGAAGATGGACGAACGAGACAAACTTGGTCCAAAGAATTACAACGGATCAAATGGGAGGACGAAGGTGGTAGAATAAGACGAACGAGACAAACATGGTCCAAAGAAGGCCTACGGATCAAATTGGAGGACGAAGATGGACGAACGAGACGAACTTGGTCCAAAGAAGGCCTACGGATCAAATGGGAGGACGAAGATGGACGAACCAGACAAACTTGGTCCAAAGAAGCCCAACGGATCAAATGGGAGGACGAAGATGGACGAACGAACGAGACGAACTTGGTCCAAAGAAGCCCAACGGATCAAATAGGAGGACGAAGATGGACGAACGAGACGAACTTGGTCCAAAGAAGGCCTAGGGATCAAATGGGAGGACGAAGATGGAGGAACGAGGCGAACTTGGTCCAAAGAAGCCCAACGGATCAAATGGGAGGACGAAGGTGGTAGAACAAGACGAACTTGGTCCAAAGAAGCCCTACGGATCAAATGGGAGGACAAAGAGGGACGAACGAGACCAAAATGGTCCAAAGAAGGCCTACGGATCAAATGGGAGGACGAAGAGGGACGAACGAGACAAACATGGTCCAAAGAAGGCCTACGGATCAAATTGGAGGACGAAGATGGACAAACGAGACGAACTTGGTCCAATGAAGGCCTAGGGATCAAATGGGAGGACGAAGATAGAGGAACGAGGCGAACTTGGTCCAAAGAAGGCCTACGGATCAAATGGGAGGACGACGATGGGCGAACGAGACAAACTTGGTCCAAAGAATTCCAACGGATCAAATGGGAGGACGAAGGTGGTAGAACAAGACGAACTTAGTCCAAAGAAGTCCTACGGATCAAATGGGAGGACGAAGATGGACGAACGAGACAAACTTGGTCCAAAGAATTCCGACGGATCAAATGGGAGGACGAAGGTGGTAGAACAAGACGAACTTGGTCCAAAAAAGGCCTACGGATCAAATGGGAGGACGAAGAGGGACGAACGAGACAAACATAGTCCAAAGAAGGCCTACGGATCAAATGGGAGGACGAAGAGGGACGAACGAGACAAACATGGTCCAAAGAAGGCCTACGGATCAAATTGGAGGACGAAGATGGACGAACGAGACGAACTTGGTCCAAAGAAGGCCTACGGATCAAATGGGAGGACGAAGATGGACGAACCAGACCAACTTGGTCCAAAGAAGCCCAAAGGATCAAATGGGAGGACGAAGATGGACGAACGAACGAGACGAACTTGGTCCAAAGAAGCCCAACGGATCAAATGGGAGGACGAAGATGGACGAACGAGACGAACTTGGTCCAAAGAAGGCCTAGGGATCAAATGGGAGGACGAAGATGGAGGAACGAGGCGAACTTGGTCCAAAGAAGCCCAACGGATCAAATGGGAGGACGAAGGTGGTAGAACAAGACGAACTTGGTCCAAAGAAGCCCTACGGATCAAATGGGAGGACAAAGAGGGACGAACGAGACAAATATGGTCCAAAGAAGGCCTACGGATCAAATGGGAGGACGAAGAGGGACGAACGAGACCAAAATGGTCCAAAGAAGGCCTACGGATCAAATGGGAGGACGAAGAGGGACGAACGAGACAAACATGGTCCAAAGAAGGCCTACGGATCAAATTGGAGGACGAAGATGGACAAACGAGACGAACTTGGTCCAAAGAAGGCCTAGGGATCAAATGGGAGGACGAAGATAGAGGAACGAGGCGAACTTGGTCCAAAGAAGGCCTACGGATCAAATGGGAGGACGACGATGGGCGAACGAGACAAACTTGGTCCAAAGAATTCCAACGGATCAAATGGGAGGACGAAGGTGGTAGAACAAGACGAACTTGGTCCAAAAAAGGCCTACGGATCAAATGGGAGGACGAAGAGGGACGAACGAGACAAACATAGTCCAAAGAAGGCCTACGGATCAAATGGGAGGACGAAGAGGGACGAACGAGACAAACATGGTCCAAAGAAGGCCTACGGATCAAATTGGAGGACGAAGATGGACAAACGAGACGAACATGGTGCAAAGAAGCCCAACGGATCAAATGGGAGGGCGAAACAGGATGAAGGAGACGAACTTGGTCCAAAGAAGGACTACGGATCAAATGGGAGGACGAAGATGGACGAACGAGACGAACTTGGTCCAAAGAAGGCCTACGGATCAAATGGGAGGACGAAGATGGACGAACGAGACGAACTTGGTCCAAAGAAGGCCTACGGATCAAATGGGAGGACAAAGAGGGACGAACGAGACAAACATGGTCCAAAGAAGGCCTACGGATCAAATTGGAGGACGAAGATGGACAAACGAGACGAACTTGGTCCAAAGAAGCCCAACGGATCAAATGGGAGGACGAAGATGGACGAACGAGACGAACTTGGTCCAAAGAATTCCAACGGATCAAATGGGAGGACGAAGGTGGTAGAACAAGACGAACTTGGTCCAAAGAAGGCCAACGGATCAAATGGGAGGACGAAGATGGACGAACGAGACAAACTTGGTCCAAAGAATTACAACGGATCAAATGGGAGGACGAAGGTGGTAGAATAAGACGAACGAGACAAACATGGTCCAAAGAAGGCCTACGGATCAAATTGGAGGACGAAGATGGACGAACGAGACGAACTTGGTCCAAAGAAGGCCTACGGATCAAATGGGAGGACGAAGATGGACGAACCAGACAAACTTGGTCCAAAGAAGCCCAACGTATCAAATGGGAGGACGAAGATGGACGAACGAACGAGACGAACTTGGTCCAAAGAAGCCCAACGGATCAAATAGGAGGACGAAGATGGACGAACGAGACGAACTTGGTCCAAAGAAGGCCTAGGGATCAAATGGGAGGACGAAGATGGAGGAACGAGGCGAACTTGGTCCAAAGAAGCCCAACGGATCAAATGGGAGGACGAAGGTGGTAGAACAAGACGAACTTGGTCCAAAGAAGCCCTACGGATCATATGGGAGGACAAAGAGGGACGAACGAGACCAAAATGGTCCAAAGAAGGCCTACGGATCAAATGGGAGGACGAAGAGGGACGAACGAGACAAACATGGTCCAAAGAAGGCCTACGGATCAAATTGGAGGACGAAGATGGACAAACGAGACGAACTTGGTCCAAAGAAGGCCTAGGGATCAAATGGGAGGACGAAGATAGAGGAACGAGGCGAACTTGGTCCAAAGAAGGCCTACGGATCAAATGGGAGGACGACGATGGGCGAACGAGACAAACTTGGTCCAAAGAATTCCAACGGATCAAATGGGAGGACGAAGGTGGTAGAACAAGACGAACTTAGTCCAAAGAAGTCCTACGGATCAAATGGGAGGACGAAGATGGACGAACGAGACAAACTTGGTCCAAAGAATTCCAACGGATCAAATGGGAGGACGAAGGTGGTAGAACAAGACGAACTTGGTCCAAAAAAGGCCTACGGATCAAATGGGAGGACGAAGAGGGACGAACGAGACAAACATAGTCCAAAGAAGGCCTACGGATCAAATGGGAGGACGAAGAGGGACGAACGAGACAAACATGGTCCAAAGAAGGCCTACGGATCAAATTGGAGGACGAAGATGGACGAACGAGACGAACTTGGTCCAAAGAAGGCCTACGGATCAAATGGGAGGACGAAGATGGACGAACCAGACCAACTTGGTCCAAAGAAGCCCAACGGATCAAATGGGAGGACGAAGATGGACGAACGAACGAGACGAACTTGGTCCAAAGAAGCCCAACGGATCAAATGGGGGGACGAAGATGGACGAACGAGACGAATTTGGTCCAAAGAAGGCCTAGGGATCAAATGGGAGGACGAAGATGGAGGAACGAGGCGAACTTGGTCCAAAGAAGCCCAACGGATCAAATGGGAGGACGAAGGTGGTAGAACAAGACGAACTTGGTCCAAAGAAGCCCTACGGATCAAATGGGAGGACAAAGAGGGACGAACGAGACAAATATGGTCCAAAGAAGGCCTACGGATCAAATGGGAGGACGAAGAGGGACGAACGAGACCAAAATGGTCCAAAGAAGGCCTACGGATCAAATGGGAGGACGAAGAGGGACGAACGAGACAAACATGGTCCAAAGAAGGCCTACGGATCAAATTGGAGGACGAAGATGGACATACGAGACGAACTTGGTCCAAAGAAGGCCTAGGGATCAAATGGGAGGACGAAGATAGAGGAACGAGGCGAACTTGGTCCAAAGAAGGCCTACGGATCAAATGGGAGGACGACGATGGGCGAACGAGACAAACTTGGTCCAAAGAATTCCAACGGATCAAATGGGAGGACGAAGGTGGTAGAACAAGACGAACTTGGTCCAAAAAAGGCCTACGGATCAAATGGGAGGACGAAGAGGGACGAACGAGACAAACATAGTCCAAAGAAGGCCTACGGATCAAATGGGACGACGAAGAGGGACGAACGAGACAAACATGGTCCAAAGAAGGCCTACGGATCAAATTGGAGGACGAAGATGGACAAACGAGACGAACATGGTCCAAAGAAGCCCAACGGATCAAATGGGAGGGCGAAACAGGATGAAGGAGACGAACTTGGTCCAAAGAAGGACTACGGATCAAATGGGAGGACGAAGATGGACGAACGAGACGAACTTGGTCCAAAGAAGGCCTACGGATCAAATGGGAGGACGAAGATGGACGAACGAGACGAACTTGGTCCAAAGAAGGCCTACGGATCAAATGGGAGGACAAAGAGGGACGAACGAGACAAACATGGTCCAAAGAAGGCCTACGGATCAAATTGGAGGACGAAGATGGACAAACGAGACGAACTTGGTCCAAAGAAGCCCAACGGATCAAATGGGAGGACGAAGATGGACGAACGAGACGAACTTGGTCCAAAGAATTCCAACGGATCAAATGGGAGGACGAAGGTGGTAGAACAAGACGAATTTGGACCAAAGAAGGCCTACGGATCAAATGGGAGGACGAAGATGGACGAACGAGACAAACTTGGTCCAAAGAATTACAACGGATCAAATGGGAGGACGAAGGTGGTAGAATAAGACGAACGAGACAAACATGGTCCAAAGAAGGCCTACGGATCAAATGGGAGGACGAAGAGGGACGAACGAGACAAACATGGTCCAAAGAAGGCCTACGGATCAAATGGGAGGACGAAGATGGACGAACGAGACGAACTTGGTCCAAAGAAGCCCAACGGATCAAATGAGAGGACGAAGATGGACGAACGAGACGAACTTGGGCCAAAGAAGCCCAACGGATCAAATGGGCGGACGAAGATGGACGAACGAGACGAACTTGGTCCAAAGAAGCCCAACGGATCAAATGGAAGGACGAAGATCGACGAACGAGACGAACTTGGTCCAAAGAAGCCCAATGGATCAAATGGGAGGACGAAGGTGGTAGAACAAGACGAACTTGGTCCAAAGAAGCCCTACGGATCAAATGGGAGGACAAAGAGGGACGAACGAGACAAACATGGTCCAAAGAAGGCCTACGGATCAAATGGGAGGACGAAGAGGGACGAACGAGACAAAAATGGTCCAAAGAAGGCCTACGGATCAAATTGGAGGACGAACGTGGTAGAACAAGACGAACTTGGTCCAAAGAAGGCCTACGGATCAAATGGGAGGACGAAGAGGGACGAACGAGACAAACATGGTCCAAAGAAGGCCTACGGATCAAATTGGAGGACGAAGATGGACACACGAGACGAACTTGGTCCAAAGAAGGCCTAGGGATCAAATGGGAGGACGATTATAGAGGAACGAGGCGAACTTGGTCCAAAGAAGGCCTACGGATCAAATGGGAGGACGACGATGGGCGAACGAGACAAACTTGGTCCAAAGAATTCCAACGGATCAAATGGGAGGACGAAGGTGGTAGAACAAGACGAACTTAGTCCAAAGAAGTCCTACGGATCAAATGGGAGGACGAAGATGGACGAACGAGACAAACTTGGTCCAAAGAATTCCAACGGATCAAATGCGAGGACGAAGGTGGTAAAACAAGACGAACTTGGTCCAAAGAAGGCCTACGGATCAAATGGGAGGACGAAGAGGGACGAACGAGACAAACATGGTCCAAAGAAGACCTACGGATCAAATGGGAGGACGAAGAGGGACGAACGAGACAAACATGGTCCAAAGAAGGCCTACGGATCAAATTGGAGGACGAAGATGGACAAACGAGACGAACTTGGTGCAAAGAAGCCCAACGGATCAAATGGGAGGACGAAACAGGATGAAGGAGACGAACTTGGTCCAAAGAAGGCCTACGGATCAAATGGGACGACGAAGATGGACGAACGAGACGAACTTGGTCCAAAGAAGGCCTACGGATCAAATGGGAGGACGAAGATGGACGAACGAGACGAACTTGGTCCAAAGAAGCCCAACCGATCAAATGGGAGGACGAAGATGGACGAACCAGACGAACTTGGTCCAAAGAAGCCCAACGAATCAAGTGGGAGGACGAAGATGGACGAACGAACGAGACGATCTTGGTCCAAAGAAGCGCAATGGATCAAATGGGAGGACGAAGATGGACGAACTAGACGAACTTGGTCCAAAGAAGGCCTAGGGATCAAATTGGAGGACGAAGATGGAGGAACGAGGCGAACTTGGTCCAAAGAAGGCCTACGGATCAAATGGGAGGACAAAGATGGACGAACGAGACGAACTTGGTCCAAAGAAGCCCAACGGATCAAATGAGAGGACGAAGATGGACGAACGAGACGAACTTGGTCCAAAGAAGCCCAACGGATCAAATGAGAGGACGAAGATGGACGAACGAGACGAACTTGGTCCAAAGAAGCCCAACGGATCAAATGAGAGGACGAAGATGGACGAACGAGACGAACTTGGTCCAAAGAAGGCCTAGGGATCAAATGGGAGGACGAAGATGGAGGAACGAGGCGAACTTGGTCGAAAGAAGGCCTAGGGATCAAATGGGAGGACGAAGATGGAGGAACGAGGCGAACTTGGTCCAAAGAAGGCCTACGGATCAAATGGGAGGACGAAGATGGACGAACGAGACGAACTTGATCCAAAGAAGCCCAACGGATCAAATGAGAGGACGAAGATGGACGAACGAGACGAACTTGGTCCAAAGAAGCCCAACGGATCAAATGGGAGGACGAAGATGGACGAACGAGACGAACTTGGTCCAAAGAAGGCCTAGGGATCAAATGGGAGGATGAAGATGGAGGAACGAGGCGAACTTGGTCCAAAGAAGCCCAACGGATCAAATGGGAGGACGAAGGTGGTAGAACAAGACGAACTTGGTCCAAAGAAGCCCTACGGATCAAATGGGAGGACAAAGAGGGACGAACGAGACCAACATGGTCCAAAGAAGGCCTACGGATCAAATGGGAGGATGAAGAGGGACGAACGAGACCAAAATGGTCCAAAGAAGGCCTACGGATCAAATGGGAGGACGAAGAGGGACGAACGAGACAAACATGGTCCAAAGAAGGCCTACGGATCAAATTGGAGGACGAAGATGGACAAACGAGACGAACTTGGTCCAAAGAAGGCCTAGGGATCAAATGGGAGGACGAAGATAGAGGAACGAGGCGAACTTGGTCCAAAGAAGGCCTACGGATCAAATGGGAGGACGACGATGGGCGAACGAGACAAACTTGGTCCAAAGAATTCCAACGGATCAAATGGGAGGACGACGGTGGTAGAACAAGACGAACTTAGTCCAAAGAAGTCCTACGGATCAAATGGGAGGACGAAGATGGACGAACGAGACAAACTTGGTCCAAAGAATTCCAACGGATCAAATGGGAGGACGAAGGTGGTAGAACAAGACGTACTTGGTCCAAAAAAGGCCTACGGATCAAATGGGAGGACGAAGAGGGACGAACGAGACAAACATAGTCCAAAGAAGGCCTACGGATCAAATGGGAGGAAGAAGAGGGACGAACGAGACAAACATGGTCCAAAGAAGGCCTATGGATCAAATTGGAGGACGAAGATGGACAAACGAGACGAACATGGTGCAAAGAAGCCCAACGGATCAAATGGGAGGGCGAAACAGGATGAAGGAGACGAACTTGGTCCAAAGAAGGACTACGGATCAAATGGGAGGACGAAGATGGACGAACGAGACGAACTTGGTCCAAAGAAGGCCTACGGATCAAATGGGAGGACGAAGATGGACGAACGAGACGAAGTTGGTCCAAAGAAGGCCTACGGATCAAATGGGAGGACGAAGAGGGACGAACGAGACAAACATGGTCCAAAGAAGGCCTACGGATCAAATTGGAGGACGAAGATGGACAAACGAGACGAACATGGTGCAAAGAAGCCCAACGGATCAAATGGGAGGGCGAAACAGGATGAAGGAGACGAACTTGGTCCAAAGAAGGACTACGGATCAAATGGGAGGACGAAGATGGACGAACGAGACGAACTTGGTCCAAAGAAGGCCTACGGATCAAATGGGAGGACGAAGATGGACGAACGAGACGAACTTGGTCCAAAGAAGGCCTACGGATCAAATGGGAGGACAAAGAGGGACGAACGAGACAAACATGGTCCAAAGAAGGCCTACGGATCAAATTGGAGGACGAAGATGGACAAACGAGACGAACTTGGTCCAAAGAAGCCCAACGGATCAAATGGGAGGACGAAGATGGACGAACGAGACGAACTTGGTCCAAAGAATTCCAACGGATCAAATGGGAGGACGAAGGTGGTAGAACAAGACGAACTTGGTCCAAAGAAGGCCTACGGATCAAATGGGAGGACGAAGATGGACGAACGAGACAAACTTGGTCCAAAGAATTACAACGGATCAAATGGGAGGACGAAGGTGGTAGAATAAGACGAACGAGACAAACATGGTCCAAAGAAGGCCTACGGATCAAATGGGAGGACGAAGAGGGACGAACGAGACAAACATGGTCCAAAGAAGGCCTACGGATCAAATGGGAGGACGAAGATGGACGAACGAGACGAACTTGGTCCAAAGAAGCCCAACGGATCAAATGAGAGGACGAAGATGGACGAACGAGACGAACTTGGTCCAAAGAAGCCCAACGGATCAAATGGGCGGACGAAGATGGACGAACGAGACGAACTTGGTCCAAAGAAGCCCAACGGATCAAATGGGAGGACGAAGGTGGTAGAACAAGACGAAC
Organism: Glycyrrhiza uralensis; assembly: GCA_030159175.1. NCBI lineage: Eukaryota > Viridiplantae > Streptophyta > Magnoliopsida > Fabales > Fabaceae > Glycyrrhiza > Glycyrrhiza uralensis. Next base: position 16,214,243 of record BRZY01000002.1, read on the forward strand.
TTGGTCCAAAGAAGCCCTACGGATCAAATGGGAGGACAAAGAGGGACGAACGAGACAAACATGGTCCAAAGAAGGCCTACGGATCAAATTGGAGGACGAACGTGGTAGAACAAGACGAAGTTGGTCCAAAGAAGGCCTACGGATCAAATGGGAGGACGAAGAGGGACGAACGAGACAAACATGGTCCAAAGAAGGCCTACGGATCAAATTGGAGGACGAAGATGGACACACGAGACGAACTTGGTCCAAAGAAGGCCTAGGGATCAAATGGGAGGACGATTATAGAGGAACGAGGCGAACTTGGTCCAAAGAAGCCCTACGGATCAAATGGGAGGACGACGATGGGCGAACGAGACAAACTTGGTCCAAAGAATTCCAACGGATCAAATGGGAGGACGAAGGTGGTAGAACAAGACGAACTTAGTCCAAAGAAGTCCTACGGATCAAATGGGAGGGCGAAACAGGATGAAGGAGACGACCTTGGTCCAAAGAAGGACTACGGATCAAATGGGAGGACGAAGATGGACGAACGAGACGAACTTGGTCCAAAGAAGGCCTACGGATCAAATGGGAGGACGAAGATGGACGAACGAGACGAAGTTGGTCCAAAGAAGGCCTACGGATCAAATGGGAGGACGAAGAGGGACGAACGAGACAAACATGGTCCAAAGAAGGCCTACGGATCAAATTGGAGGACGAAGATGGACAAACGAGACGAACATGGTGCAAAGAAGCCCAACGGATCAAATGGGAGGGCGAAACAGGATGAAGGAGACGAACTTGGTCCAAAGAAGGACTACGGATCAAATGGGAGGACGAAGATGGACGAACGAGACGAACTTGGTCCAAAGAAGGCCTACGGATCAAATGGGAGGACGAAGATGGACGAACGAGACGAAGTTGGTCCAAAGAAGGCCTACGGATCAAATGGGAGGACGAAGAGGGACGAACGAGACAAACATGGTCCAAAGAAGGCCTACGGATCAAATTGGAGGACGAAGATGGACAAACGAGACGAACATGGTGCAAAGAAGCCCAACGGATCAAATGGGAGGGCGAAACAGGATGAAGGAGACGAACTTGGTCCAAAGAAGGACTACGGATCAAATGGGAGGACGAAGATGGACGAACGAGACGAACTTGGTCCAAAGAAGGCCTACGGATCAAATGGGAGGACGAAGATGGACGAACGAGACGAACTTGGTCCAAAGAAGGCCTACGGATCAAATGGGAGGACAAAGAGGGACGAACGAGACAAACATGGTCCAAAGAAGGCCTACGGATCAAATTGGAGGACGAAGATGGACAAACGAGACGAACTTGGTCCAAAGAAGCCCAACGGATCAAATGGGAGGACGAAGATGGACGAACGAGACGAACTTGGTCCAAAGAATTCCAACGGATCAAATGGGAGGACGAAGGTGGTAGAACAAGACGAACTTGGTCCAAAGAAGGCCTACGGATCAAATGGGAGGACGAAGATGGACGAACGAGACAAACTTGGTCCAAAGAATTACAACGGATCAAATGGGAGGACGAAGGTGGTAGAATAAGACGAACGAGACAAACATGGTCCAAAGAAGGCCTACGGATCAAATGGGAGGACGAAGAGGGACGAACGAGACAAACATGGTCCAAAGAAGGCCTACGGATCAAATGGGAGGACGAAGATGGACGAACGAGACGAACTTGGTCCAAAGAAGCCCAACGGATCAAATGAGAGGACGAAGATGGACGAACGAGACGAACTTGGTCCAAAGAAGCCCAACGGATCAAATGGGCGGACGAAGATGGACGAACGAGACGAACTTGGTCCAAAGAAGCCCAACGGATCAAATGGGAGGACGAAGGTGGTAGAACAAGACGAACTTGGTCCAAAGAAGCCCTACGGATCAAATGGGAGGACAAAGAGGGACGAACGAGACAAACATGGTCCAAAGAAGGCCTACGGATCAAATTGGAGGACGAACGTGGTAGAACAAGACGAAGTTGGTCCAAAGAAGGCCTACGGATCAAATGGGAGGACGAAGAGGGACGAACGAGACAAACATGGTCCAAAGAAGGCCTACGGATCAAATTGGAGGACGAAGATGGACACACGAGACGAACTTGGTCCAAAGAAGGCCTAGGGATCAAATGGGAGGACGATTATAGAGGAACGAGGCGAACTTGGTCCAAAGAAGCCCTACGGATCAAATGGGAGGACGACGATGGGCGAACGAGACAAACTTGGTCCAAAGAATTCCAACGGATCAAATGGGAGGACGAAGGTGGTAGAACAAGACGAACTTAGTCCAAAGAAGTCCTACGGATCAAATGGGAGGACGAAGATGGACGAACGAGACAAACTTGGTCCAAAGAATTCCAACGGATCAAATGGGAGGACGAAGGTGGTAAAACAAGACGAACTTGGTCCAAAGAAGGCCTACGGATCAAATGGGAGGACGAAGAGGGACGAACGAGACAAACATGGTCCAAAGAAGACCTACGGATCAAATGGGAGGACGAAGAGGGACGAACGAGACAAACATGGTCCAAAGAAGGCCTACGGATCAAATTGGAGGACGAAGATGGACAAACGAGACGAACATGGTGCAAAGAAGCCAACGGATCAAATGGGAGGACGAAACAGGATGAAGGAGACGAACTTGGTCCAAAGAAGGCCTACGGATCAAATGGGAGGACGAAGATGGACGAACGAGACGAACTTGGTCCAAAGAAGGCCTACCGATCAAATGGGAGGACGAAGATGGACGAACGAGACGAACTTGGTCCAAAGAAGCCCAACCGATCAAATGGGAGGACGAAGATGGACGAACCAGACGAACTTGGTCCAAAGAAGCCCAACGAATCAAATGGGAGGACGAAGATGGACGAACGAACGAGACGATCTTGGTCCAAAGAAGCGCCATGGATCAAATGGGAGGACGAAGATGGACGAACTAGACGAACTTGGTCTAAAGAAGGCCTAGGGATCAAATTGGAGGACGAAGATGGAGGAACGAGGCGAACTTGGTCCAAAGAAGCCCAACGGATCAAATGAGAGGACGAAGATGGACGAACGAGACGAACTTGGTCCAAAGAAGCCCAACGGATCAAATGAGAGGACGAAGATGGACGAACGAGACGAACTTGGTCCAAAGAAGCCCAACGGATCAAATGGGAGGATGAAGATGGACGAACGAGACGAACTTGGTCCAAAGAAGGCCTAGGGATCAAATGGGAGGACGAAGATGGAGGAACGAGGCGAACTTGGTCCAAAGAAGGCCTACGGATCAAATGGGAGGACGAAGATGGACGAACGAGACGAACTTGGTCCAAAGAAGCCCAACGGATCAAATGGCAGGACGAAGATGGACGAACGAGACAAATTTGGTCCAAAGAAAGCCTACGGATCAAATGGGAGGACGAAGATGGACGAACGAGACGAACTTGGTCCAAAGAAGCCCAACGGATCAAATGAGAGGACGAAGATGGACGAACGAGACGAACTTGGTCCAAAGAAGGCCTAGGGATCAAATGGGAGGACGAAGATGGAGGAACGAGGCGAACTTGGTCCAAAGAAGGCCTACGGATCAAATGGGAGGACGAAGAGGGATGAACGAGACGAACTTGGTCCAAAGAAGCCCAACGGATCAAATGGGAGGACGAAGATGGACGAACGAGACGAACTTGGTCCAAAGAATTCCAACGGATCAAATGGGAGGATGAAGGTGGTAGAACAAGACGAACTTGGTCCAAAGAAGGCCTACGGATCAAATGGGAGGACGAAGATGGACGAACGAGACAAACTTGGTCCAAAGAATTACAACGGATCAAATGGGAGGACGAAGGTGGTAGAACAAGACGAACGAGACAAACATGGTCCAAAGAAGGCCTACGGATCAAATGGGAGGACGAAGATGGACGAACGAGACAAATTTGGTCCAAAGAAGGCCTACGGATCAAATGGGAGGACGAAGATGGACGAACGAGACAAACTTGGTCCAAAGAATTCCAACGGATCAAATGGGAGGACGAAGGTGGTAGAACAAGACGAACTTGGTCCAAAGAAGGCCTACGGATCAAATGGGAGGACGAAGAGGGACGAACGAGACAAACAGGTCCAAAGAAGACCTACGGATCAAATGGGAGGACGAAGAGGGACGAACGAGACAAACATGGTCCAAAGAAGGCCTACGGATCAAATTGGAGGACGAAGATGGACAAACGAGACGAACTTGGTGCAAAGAAGCCCAACGGATCAAATGGGAGGCCGAAACAGGATGAAGGAGACGAACTTGGTCCAAAGAAGGCCTACGGATCAAATGGGAGGACGAAGATGGACGAACGAGACGAACTTGGTCCAAAGAAGGCCTACGGATCAAATGGGAGGACGAAGATGGACGAACGAGACGAACTTGGTCCAAAGAAGTCCAATAGATCAAATGGGAGGACGAAGATGGACGAACCAGACGAACTTGGTCCAAAGAAGCCCAACGAATCAAATGGGAGGACGAAGATGGACGAACGAACGAGACGAACTTGGTCCAAACAAGCCCAATGGATCAAATGGGAGGACGAAGATGGACGAACTAGACGAACTTGGTCCAAAGAAGGCCTAGGGATCAAATTGAAGGACGAAGATGGAGGAACGAGGCGAACTTGGTCCAAAGAAGTCCTACGGATCAAATGGGAGGACGAAGATGGACGAACGAGACGAAGTTGGTCCAAAGAAGCCCAACGGATCAAATGCGAGGACGAAGATGGACGAACGAGACGAACTTGGTCCAAAGAAGCCCAACGGATCAAATGGGAGGAGGAAGATGGACGAACGAGACGAACTTGGTCCAAAGAAGGCCTAGGGATCAAATGGGAGGACGAAGATGGAGGAACGAGGCGAACTTGTTCGAAAGAAGGCCTAGGGATCAAATGGGAGGACGAAGATGGAGGAACGAGGCGAACTTGGTCCAAAGAAGGCCTACGGATCAAATGGGAGGACGAAGATGGACGAACGAGACGAACTTGGTCCAAAGAAGCCCAACGGATCAAATCAGAGGACGAAGATGGACGAACGAGACGAACATTGTCCAAAGAAGCCCAACGGATCAAATAGGAGGACGAAGATGGACGAACGAGACGAACTTGGTCCAAAGAATTCCAACGGATCAAATGGGAGGATGAAGGTGGTAGAACAAGACGAACTTGGTCCAAAGAAGGCCTACGGATCAAATGGGAGGACGAAGAGGGACGAACGAGACAAACAGGTCCAAAGAAGACCTACGGATCAAATGGGAGGACGAAGAGGGACGAACGAGACAAACATGGTCCAAAGAAGGCCTACGGATCAAATTGGAGGACGAAGATGGACAAACGAGACGAACTTGGTGCAAAGAAGCCCAACGGATCAAATGGGAGGCCGAAACAGGATGAAGGAGACGAACTTGGTCCAAAGAAGGCCTACGGATCAAATGGGAGGACGAAGATGGACGAACGAGACGAACTTGGTCCAAAGAAGGCCTACGGATCAAATGGGAGGACGAAGATGGACGAACGAGACGAACTTGGTCCAAAGAAGTCCAATAGATCAAATGGGAGGACGAAGATGGACGAACCAGACGAACTTGGTCCAAAGAAGCCCAACGAATCAAATGGGAGGACGAAGATGGACGAACGAACGAGACGAACTTGGTCCAAACAAGCCCAATGGATCAAATGGGAGGACGAAGATGGACGAACTAGACGAACTTGGTCCAAAGAAGGCCTAGGGATCAAATTGAAGGACGAAGATGGAGGAACGAGGCGAACTTGGTCCAAAGAAGGCCTACGGATCAAATGGGAGGACGAAGATGGACGAACGAGACGAAGTTGGTCCAAAGAAGCCCAACGGATCAAATGCGAGGACGAAGATGGACGAACGAGACGAACTTGGTCCAAAGAAGCCCAACGGATCAAATGGGAGGAGGAAGATGGACGAACGAGACGAACTTGGTCCAAAGAAGGCCTAGGGATCAAATGGGAGGACGAAGATGGAGGAACGAGGCGAACTTGTTCGAAAGAAGGCCTAGGGATCAAATGGGAGGACGAAGATGGAGGAACGAGGCGAACTTGGTCCAAAGAAGGCCTACGGATCAAATGGGAGGACGAAGATGGACGAACGAGACGAACTTGGTCCAAAGAAGCCCAACGGATCAAATCAGAGGACGAAGATGGACGAACGAGACGAACATTGTCCAAAGAAGCCCAACGGATCAAATAGGAGGACGAAGATGGACGAACGAGACGAACTTGGTCCAAAGAAGGCCTAGGGATCAAATGGGAGGACGAAGATGGAGGAACGAGACAAATTTGGTCCAAAGAAGGCCTACGGATCAAATGGGAGGACGAAGAGGGACGAACGAGACAAACATGGCCCAAAGAAGGCCTACGGATCAAATTGGAGAACGAAGATGGACAAACGAGACGAACTTGGTCCAAAGAAGCCCAACGGATCAAATGGGAGGACGAAGATGGACGAACGAGACAAACTTGGTCCAAAGAATTCCAACGGATCAAATGGGAGGATGAAGGTGGTAGAACAAGACGAACTTGGTCCAAAGAAGGCCTACGGTTCAAATGGGAGGATGAAGATGGACGAACGAGACAAACTTGGTCCAAAGAAGGCCTACGGATCAAATGGGAGGACGAAGATGGACGAACGAGACGAACTTGGTCCAAAGAAGGCCTACGGATCAAATGGGAGGACGAAGAGGGACGAACGAGACCAACATGGTCCAAAGAAGGCCTACAGATCAAATTGGAGGATGAAGATGGACGAACGAGACGAACTTGGTCCAAAGAAGGCCAACGGATCAAATGGGAGGACGAAGATGGACGAACGAGACGAACTTGGTCCAAAGAATTCCAACGGATCAAATGGGAGGATGAAGGTGGTAGAACAAGACGAACTTGGTCCAAAGAAGGCCTACGGTTCAAATGGGAGGATGAAGATGGACGAACGAGACAAACTTGGTCCAAAGAATTACAACGGATCAAATGGGAGGACGAAGGTGGTAGAACAAGACGAACGAGACAAACATGGTCCAAAGAAGGCCTACGGATCAAATGGGAGGACGAAGAGGGACGAACGAGACAAACATGGTCCAAAGAAGGCCTACGGATCAAATTGGAGGATGAAGATGGACGAACGAGACGAACTTGGTCCAAAGAAGGCCAACGGATCAAATGGGAGGACGAAGATGGACGAACGAGACGAACTTGGTCCAAAGAATTCCAACGGATCAAATGGGAGGATGAAGGTGGTAGAACAAGACGAACTTGGTCCAAAGAAGGCCTACGGTTCAAATGGAAGGACGAAGATGGACGAACGAGACAAACTTGGTCCAAAGAATTACAACGGATCAAATGGGAGGACGAAGGTGGTAGAACAAGACGAACGAGACAAACATGGTCCAAAGAAGGCCTACGGATCAAATGGGAGGATGAAGAGGGACGAACGAGACAAACATGGTCCAAAGAAGGCCTACGGATCAAATGGGAGGACGAAGAGGGACGAACGAGAAAAAAATGGTCCAAAGAAGGCCTACGGATCAAATTGGAGGACGAAGATGGACAAACGAGACGAACTTGGTGCAAAGAAGCCCAACGGATCAAATGGGAGGACGAAACAGGATGAAGGAGACGAACTTGGTCCAAAGAAGGCCTACGGATCAAATGGGAGGACGAAGAGGGACGAACGAGACAAACATGGTCCAAAGAAGGCCTACGGATCAAATTGGAGGACGAAGATGGACAAACGAGACGAACTTGGTGCAAAGAAGCCCAACGGATCAAATGGGAGGCCGAAACAGGATGAAGGAGACGAACTTGGTCCAAAGAAGGCCTACGGATCAAATGGGAGGACGAAGATGGACGAACGAACGAGACGATCTTGGTCCAAAGAAGCGCAATGGATCAAATGGGAGGACGAAGATGGACGAACTAGACGAACTTGGTCTAAAGAAGGCCTAGGGATCAAATTGGAGGACGAAGATGGAGGAACGAGGCGAACTTGGTCCAAAGAAGCCCAACGGATCAAATGAGAGGACGAAGATGGACGAACGAGACGAACATGGTCCAAAGAAGCCCAACGGATCAAATGAGAGGACGAAGATGGACGAACGAGATGAACTTGGTCCAAAGAAGCCCAACGGATCAAATGGGAGGATGAAGATGGACGAACGAGACGAACTTGGTCCAAAGAAGGCCTAGGGATCAAATGGGAGGACGAAGATGGAGGAACGAGGCGAACTTGGTCGGAAGAAGGCCTAGGGATCAAATGGGAGGACGAACACGGAGGAACGAGGCGAACTTGGTCCAAAGAAGGCCTACGGATCAAATGGGAGGACGAAGATGGACGAACGAGACGAACTTGGTCCAAAGAAGCCCAACGGATCAAATGAGAGGACGAAGATGGACGAACGAGACGAACTTGGTCCAAAGAAGCCCAACGGATCAAATGGGAGGACGAAGATGGACGAACGAGACGAACTTGGTCCAAAGAAGGCCTAGGGATCAAATGGGAGGACGAAGATGGAGGAACGAGGCGAACTTGGTCCAAAGAAGGCCTACGGATCAAATGGGAGGACGAAGATGGACGAACGAGACAAATTTGGTCCAAAGAAGGCCTACGGATCAAATGGGAGGACGAAGAGGGATGAACGAGACGAACTTGGTCCAAAGAAGCCCAACGGATCAAATGGGAGGACGAAGATGGACGAACGAGACGAACTTGGTCCAAAGAAGGCCTACGGATCAAATGGGAGGACGAAGATGGACGAACGAGACAAACTTGGTCCAAAGAATTACAACGGATCAAATGGGAGGACGAAGGTGGTAGAACAAGACGAACGAGACAAACATGGTCCAAAGAAGGCCTACGGATCAAATGGGAGGACGAAGATGGACGAACGAGACAAATTTGGTCCAAAGAAGGCCTACGGATCAAATGGGAGGACGAAGATGGACGAACGAGACAAACTTGGTCCAAAGAATTCTAACGGATCAAATGGGAGGACGAAGGTGGTAGAACAAGACGAACTTGGTCCAAAGAAGGCCTACGGATCAAATGGGAGGACGAAGAGGGACGAACGAGACAAACATGGTCCAAAGAAGGCCTACGGATCAAATTGGAGGACGAAGATGGACAAACGAGACGAACTTGGTGCAAAGAAGCCCAACGGATCAAATGGGAGGACGAAACAGGATGAAGGAGACGAACTTGGTCCAAAGAAGGCCTACGGATCAAATGGGAGGACGAAGATGGACGAACGAGACGAACTTGGTCCAAAGAAGGCCTACGGATCAAATGGGAGGACGAAGATGGACGAACGAGACGAACTTGGTCCAAAGAAGTCCAACAGATCAAATGGGAGGACGAAGATGGACGAACCAGACGAACTTGGTCCAAAGAAGCCCAACGAATCAAATGGGAGGACGAAGATGGACGAACGAACGAGACGAACTTGGTCCAAAGAAGCCCAATGGATCAAATGGGAGGACGAAGATGGACGAACTAGACGAACTTGGTCCAAAGAAGGCCTAGGGATCAAATTGAAGGACGAAGATGGCGGAACGAGGCGAACTTGGTCCAAAGAAGGCCTACGGATCAAATGGGAGGACGAAGATGGACGAACGAGACGAAGTTGGTCCAAAGAAGCCCAACGGATCAAATGCGAGGACGAAGATGGACGAACGAGACGAACTTGGTCCAAAGAAGCCCAACGGATCAAATGGGAGGAGGAAGATGGACGAACGAGACGAACTTGGTCCAAAGAAGGCCTACGGATCAAATTGGAGGACGAAGATGGACAAACGAGACGAACTTGGTGCAAAGAAGCCCAACGGATCAAATGGGAGGACGAAACAGGATGATGTCTGTTAATTTTATTTTATGTATGTGATGTCTGTTAAAATAGGATAAAATATATTTTATTAAGGATAATGAAATAGATGAAGCTCTCTGACATTGGGAGGTGATGGTTTGAGTTAGACGGTTAAATACAGAGAGAATTCTGTTTGCAGTAAATAGACGAAAGAGTGGCTTTGTGAAGTAGAAACCCTAGATTTAGGTGAAGAAAAAGATTTGAAGGTATAAATAGTGATTTTATAATATTCGAGGATTTTAGAAATTTATTCGAGAATTTTCTAAAGAACGCATAAAAATATTACAGTTTTGGTCCCTATAGTTTGACTAGGTTGAACTGTGAGTGGATATGGAGACCAGAACATATCTAGAAATATTTTTGAGGATGCCAAATGGTGTTTCCTAATATTTTAGAATTTTAGAAATTATTTTGGGAATTTTTGGAATGACAGATAAAGAATTGCAGTTTTGGTCCCTGTAGAACGAGAACCGGATAGCAGGGAGAACAGGTGAATGCCAGAAGCTTAGGAAATGATTCAAAATTAACCAAAAGTGTACCCAATGGTATTCTTATAATATCTATGATTTTTAGAAATTTTCTGGGATTTTTCTGAGAAAGTTGATTTTTACCCTAAGTTACGGGTTACGGTAAAAACCGAAAAGTTACCGTAGTGCTTCTAAGCTTGATCTTTTTGAACCAAGACTTTTGTGACATCTTATTTACATGGCTTAGGACTTATTACAAGGTTCATGAGAGGTTTTACCCCAATAGGTTAGGTTTGGACAATTTTTACGATGAAATGCAAAAGTTACCATACTTAATTACCCTTGGAGAGTTACCATTTATCATGGCCAAGGTAAAAAAATTAATTTACCCCTCCCTTGGTCTGATGTGCTGCGCTGAAGAGGAGAAGAGAATAGATATCTCTTGAAGCTATGACTCATGAGTGTGGGCCAATAGGATTAGGGCAAGTGACTTTAGGCAATTATGAGAGGAAAAAAAATCTATATGGATGGGAAGAAGAGAAGGAGGGAGCCGTGAGTTGAAGGAGAAGAGGAGGAAGGGAAAGCTTCATGCTCTTGAGTTCATCTTGTGCAACTCCATAGCCAAACCTTGAGTGATTCTTCCAAAATCCTTGTCCAAATACACTAGTTTTCAAGTCTTGAATCATAGGATTAGTGGACAAGAAGCTAACAAGAAGCAAACAAGGAAGAGAAGGGAAGGAAGAAGGAAGAGCTTGGAGTAGGATTTTCTTCAAGTTTGGTAAGGGGAAATCTCTTCTTACATGAGTATATAAAGCTTGGTAGACATAGATAGAGCTTTGATGGTATGATTTTGATTATGGTGATGTTAATTTTGTTCTAGGGTTCATGAGGTTGATAACCTATGTGGTCATGTATTTTTATGAATATGATTGTGTTTTGAGATGTGTATATGTTTGGTATGACCCTTGTTAATGGATTGAATGGATTGGAGAAGAATTTGGGGTTGGTTAGGGTTTGATTTTGATCATGGTTGTGCTCTTGGTATGAAGATGCTATACTCTTGTTGATGAGTTGTGTTCATGGCTTGAATATGGCATGAGATTGTTGTGAAAATAATGAACCTCATTTATTTGGATCCAATTGAACTCAAACATGCAAAGAAGAGATTGGTTTGCATCAATTTTTGTGAAAATCGCAAGTCTGGTACGCCCTGGGTGTGGCTGTTTTCGTGGCTGGGAAATTCTGGAAAACAGGGGACAGCTCTGTTCATACCGCGGGTGTGAAAAGCTCTTGCGCCTGTGAACAGTTCTGGACCCAGGTTTTTGAAAATTAGTATTTTTGGTAAAAATCAAGTTTTCCCAATATTTTTCATAAACATACTTAAGAGAAAATGATTATTTGAACATTAAAGAATGGTATGTATGTTACTTAAGTTGAATTTTAGAACTTAAACATGGATTTAAATGAATACATTTTGGAAAAAGATCAATATTTCAAAGAGAGTAAAAATGTGATAAAAGCCATGTTGAATGAGCACAAAGAGATGTGAATGAGCACAAAGAGATGTGAATTATCATGAATGATGATAATGTGATAACCTAGAGTGAAGGTTATATGTGATTGTGCAAGTGATAACCTAGAGAAAAGGTTAAAGTGATTACAAGACAAACCAAAGCTTAAAAATGCTTGAGAATGGTGATTTTGTATGCTTAATGTGATGTGCCATTTTGCATAAAGAGAAAGAGAATTTGGCAAGTGGCCAATGTGATGAGCATTACAACCCGGATGGGGTTGAGAATAGGGATAGTCTGGCCACAGTAGCCTAAAGGGATTATCCAGGTTGCGAAACCCCTCAGATGGTCAGGTAGGAGATATCCCCTGAGCCGAGGCAAGTCGCATAACCCGGCTTGGATAAATCTGACGGACTTGACTATTCATGATATGGTGAGACGTAGCTTATCTGAATGATTACTATGAAGTCTGGAGGGACTCTCTGGTAAGTCTGATAAGTCTGCTACGGCCAATCGCTCAATGGTGTTGGAGGTAGGGAAGTCTCCTTGGAGCACTACGAGGGTGATGTGAGGGGAAATAGAAGTGACATGCATTGTATTATATATGAGTTGATGATAAGTTGATTGATGCTGAGATTGGCATTATGACTGTGAATATTTTATTGTGCTGAGATTGATGCTGTGACTGTGATTATTTAATTGTGTCTATGAGAACATATTGTTTTTCTGGTAAATGTTATACTTCTGAATCAAGAAAGGGTGAGTAGTAGATAATTAATATTGCTATTAAGTCTGATAAGTTGGGTAGAATTTGTATTGATTGTCTCTATGCTTTATTATTTATGTACGATGATTTTTCACCCTTGCCTATATGTTTTGTGCTCTTGTTTTGAACATGATTCATATAGATGGGAGATCCTCCGGCAGGGTTGACCAAAGTCCGTAGACTTAGTTTCTGGCCCAGAGGGGCGGAAGGAGAGGGGTGGATTATCAACCCCGAGACACAGTGGGGTACATATTTAGGTTATGTTACGTCGCTAGAAACGTCCACTGAAGGACCGCATAGATGGACTGTAGAAAATATTATATTAGATGTAAAGATTCCTATACAGGAGCTGTGGGATGCCTGGAAAGAGAAGGAGAGGCAGAGGCAACAGGTGCCTCAACCAGAGCCTACACACCGATCCGAGCCAAAGCAGCAGGAGACTACAAGACCAGGTCCACTGCACCAGAGAACTAGGACTCCTCCTTGTAAGAGGTTTTACGGGAAATGGAGACAAACGGCGCGTAAGAGTACAGTACGCCGTGCACAGCCACTGAAGATCACTCCCTCCGAGAAGAGGCCAATGGAGAAGACACCTACCCCTCAGCCTGATAGCAAGGGAAAGGGGAAGCAGATAGTGGAAGAGGAAAGTGATCCTTCAGAGGAGTCAGTGGGTAGTGTGTAGGAGTGGTGAGGACACAGTGTGCTGAGTGACTTTGTTTTGTTTGTTTATGTAGTAGTTGACTCTATACCGGTGTGGGCTTAGGCTTAGAGTATTTTGGATGACTGTACCTTATACTATATGACTTTACCAGTTAACCAGTGATGTATATGTACACTTGAGATCAGTAGTGTATCTGTTGTATATTATTCCTTTAGTAGTTATTTTCTCTTGTTTTTCATTTCGTTAATGATACGTTACGACATGAAAGAGTTTTCGAAATCGAAACAACGTAAGTGAGAGTTTCAAGTAAAAATAAAATAAAATAAAATAATACATAAGGCTCATGTTTCCTTTAAAGAAAAAAATTTATACTCATTTTCGAAAGATCAACTTAGGTTAATTAAAAGAAGAATTTCCTTAAAATGAAAATCAATATGACGTATTTTAGATAAATCAGGTTACTTATGTTGTAATATCCTTTTATGAGAAAGGGTGTTGCACGGATCAAATGGGAGGACGACGATGGGCGAACGAGACAAACTTGGTCCAAAGAATTCCAACGGATCAAATGGGAGGACGAAGGTGGTAGAACAAGACGAACTTAGTCCAAAGAAGTCCTACGGATCAAATGGGAGGACGAAGATGGACGAACGAGACAAACTTGGTCCAAAGAATTCCAACGGATCAAATGGGAGGACGAAGGTGGTAAAACAAGACGAACTTGGTCCAAAGAAGGCCTACGGATCAAATGGGAGGACGAAGAGGGACGAACGAGACAAACATGGTCCAAAGAAGACCTACGGATCAAATGGGAGGACGAAGAGGGACGAACGAGACAAACATGGTCCAAAGAAGGCCTACGGATCAAATTGGAGGACGAAGATGGACAAACGAGACGAACTTGGTGCAAAGAAGCCCAACGGATCAAATGGGAGGATGAAACAGGATGAAGGAGACGAACTTGGTCCAAAGAAGGCCTACGGATCAAATGGGAGGACGAAGATGGACGAACGAGACGAACTTGGTCCAAAGAAGCCCAACCGATCAAATGGGAGGACGAAGATGGACGAACCAGACGAACTTGGTCCAAAGAAGCCCAACGAATCAAATGGGAGGAAGAAGATGGACGAACGAACGAGACGATCTTGGTCCAAAGAAGCGCAATGGATCAAATGGGAGGACGAAGATGGACGAACTAGACGAACTTTGTCCAAAGAAGGCCTAGGGATCAAATTGGAGGACGAAGATGGAGGAACGAGGCGAACTTGGTCCAAAGAAGGCCTACGGATCAAATGGGAGGACAAAGATGGACGAACGAGACGAACTTGGTCCAAAGAAGCCCAACGGATCAAATGAGAGGACGAAGATGGACGAACGAGACGAACTTGGTCCAAAGAAGCCCAACGGATCAAATGAGAGGACGAAGATGGACGAACGAGACGAACTTGGTCCAAAGAAGCCCAACGGATCAAATGGGAGGATGAAGATGGACGAACGAGACGAACTTGGTCCAAAGAAGGCCTAGGGATCAAATGGGAGGACGAAGATGGAGGAACGAGGCGAACTTGGTCGAAAGAAGGCCTAGGGATCAAATGGGAGGACGAAGATGGAGGAACGAGGCGAACTTGGTCCAAAGAAGGCCTACGGATCAAATGGGAGGACGAAGATGGACGAACGAGACGAACTTGGTCCAAAGAAGCCCAACGGATCAAATGGGAGGACGAAGATGGACGAACGAGACGAACTTGGTCCAAAGAAGGCCTAGGGATCAAATGGGAGGACGAAGATGGAGGAACGAGGCGAACTTGGTCCAAAGAAGGCCTACGGATCAAATGGGAGGACGAAGATGGACGAACGAGACAAATTTGGTCCAAAGAAGGCCTACGGATCAAATGGGAGGACGAAGAGGGATGAACGAGACGAACTTGGTCCAAAGAAGCCCAACGGATCAAATGGGAGGACGAAGATGGACGAACGAGACGAACTTGGTCCAAAGAATTCCAACGGATCAAATGGGAGGATGATGGTGGTAGAACAAGACGAACTTGGTCCAAAGAAGGCCTACGGATCAAATGGGAGGACGAAGATGGACGAACGAGACAAACTTGGTCCAAAGAATTACAACGGATCAAATGGGAGGACGAAGGTGGTAGAACAAGACGAACGAGACAAACATGGTCCAAAGAAGGCCTACGGATCAAATGGCAGGACGAAGATGGACGAACGAGACAAATTTGGTCCAAAGAAGGCCTACGGATCAAATGGGAGGACGAAGATGGACGAACGAGACAAACTTGGTCCAAAGAATTCCAACGGATCAAATGGGAGGACGAAGGTGGTAGAACAAGACGAACTTAGTCCAAAGAAGTCCTACGGATCAAATGGGAGGACGAAGATGGACGAACGAGACAAACTTGGTCCAAAGAATTCCGACGGATCAAATGGGAGGACGAAGGTGGTAAAACAAGACGAACTTGGTCCAAAGAAGGCCTACGGATCAAATGGGAGGACGAAGAGGGACGAACGAGACAAACATGGTCCAAAGAAGACCTACGGATCAAATGGGAGGACGAAGAGGGACGAACGAGACAAACATGGTCCAAAGAAGGCCTACGGATCAAATTGGAGGACGAAGATGGACAAACGAGACGAACTTGGTGCAAAGAAGCCCAACGGATCAAATTGGAGGACGAAACAGGATGAAGGAGACGAACTTGGTCCAAAGAAGGCCTACGGATCAAATGGGAGGACGAAGATGGACGAACGAGACGAACTTGGTCCAAAGAAGGCCTACGGATCAAATGGGAGGACGAAGATGGACGAACGAGGCGAACTTGGTCCAAAGAAGCCCAACCGATCAAATGGGAGGACGAAGATGGACGAACCAGACGAACTTGGTCCAAAGAAGCCCAACGAATCAAATGGGAGGACGAAGATGGACGAACGAACGAGACGATCTTGGTCCAAAGAAGCGCAATGGATCAAATGGGAGGACGAAGATGGACGAACTAGACGAACTTGGTCCAAAGAAGGCCTAGGGATCAAATTGGAGGACGAAGATGGAGGAACGAGGCGAACTTGGTCCAAAGAAGGCCTACGGATCAAATGGGAGGACAAAGATGGACGAACGAGACGAACTTGGTCCAAAGAAGCCCAACGGATCAAATGAGAGGACGAAGATGGACGAACGAGACGAACTTGGTCCAAAGAAGCCCAACGGATCAAATGAGAGGACGAAGATGGACGAACGAGACGAACTTGGTCCAAAGAAGCCCAACGGATCAAATGGGAGGATGAAGATGGACGAACGAGACGAACTTGGTCCAAAGAAGGCCTAGGGATCAAATGGGAGGACGAAGATGGAGGAACGAGGCGAACTTGGTCGAAAGAAGGCCTAGGGATCAAATGGGAGGACGAAGATGGAGGAACGAGGCGAACTTGGTCCAAAGAAGGCCTACGGATCAAATGGGAGGACGAAGATGGACGAACGAGACGAACTTGGTGCAAAGAAGGCAAAGGGATCAAATGGGAGGACGAAGATGGACGAACGAGACGAACTTGGTGCAAAGAAGCCCAACGGATCAAATGGGAGGACGAAACTGGATGAAGGAGACGAACTTGGTCCAAAGAATGCCTACGGATCAAATGGGAGAACGAAAAGGGAGGAACGAGACGAACTTGGTCCAAAGAAGGCCTACGGATCAAATGGGTGGAGGAAGATGGACGAACGAGACGAACTTGGTCCAAAGAAGGCTTAGGGATCAAATGGGAGGACGAAGATGGACGAACGAGACGAACTTGGTCCAAAGAAGCCCAACCGATCAAATGGGAGGACGAAGATGGACGAACCAGACGAACTTGGTCCAAAGAAGCCCAACGAATCAAATGGGAGGACGAAGATGGACGAACGAACGAGACGATCTTGGTCCAAAGAAGCGCAATGGATCAAATGGGAGGACGAAGATGGACGAACTAGACGAACTTGGTCCAAAGAAGGCCTAGGGATCAAATTGGAGGACGAAGATGGAGGAACGAGGCGAACTTGGTCCAAAGAAGGCCTACGGATCAAATGGGAGGACAAAGATGGACGAACGAGACGAACTTGGTCCAAAGAAGGCCTACGGATCAAATGGGAGGACGAAGATGGACGAACGAGACAAACTTGGTCCAAAGAATTCCAACGGATCAAATGGGAGGACGAAGGTGGTAGAACAAGACGAACTTAGTCCAAAGAAGTCCTACGGATCAAATGGGAGGACGAAGATGGACGAACGAGACAAACTTGGTCCAAAGAATTCCAACGGATCAAATGGGAGGACGAAGGTGGTAAAACAAGACGAACTTGGTCCAAAGAAGGCCTACGGATCAAATGGGAGGACGAAGAGGGACGAACGAGACAAACATGGTCCAAAGAAGACCTACGGATCAAATGGGAGGAGGAAGAGGGACGAACGAGACAAACATGGTCCAAAGAAGGCCTACGGATCAAATTGGAGGACGAAGATGGACAAACGAGACGAACTTGGTGCAAAGAAGCCCAACGGATCAAATTGGAGGACGAAACAGGATGAAGGAGACGAACTTGGTCCAAAGAAGGCCTACGGATCAAATGGGAGGACGAAGATGGACGAACGAGACGAACTTGGTCCAAAGAAGGCCTACGGATCAAATGGGAGGACGAAGATGGACGAACGAGACGAACTTGGTCCAAAGAAGCCCAACCGATCAAATGGGAGGACGAAGATGGACGAACCAGACGAACTTGGTCCAAAGAAGCCCAACGAATCAAATGGGAGGACGAAGATGGACGAACGAACGAGACGATCTTGGTCCAAAGAAGCGCAATGGATCAAATGGGAGGACGAAGATGGACGAACTAGACGAACTTGGTCCAAAGAAGGCCTAGGGATCAAATTGGAGGACGAAGATGGAGGAACGAGGCGAACTTGGTCCAAAGAAGGCCTACGGATCAAATGGGAGGACAAAGATGGACGAACGAGACGAACTTGGTCCAAAGAAGCCCAACGGATCAAATGAGAGGACGAAGATGGACGAACGAGACGAACTTGGTCCAAAGAAGCCCAACGGATCAAATGAGAGGACGAAGATGGACGAACGAGACGAACTTGGTCCAAAGAAGCCCAACGGATCAAATGGGAGGATGAAGATGGACGAACGAGACGAACTTGGTCCAAAGAAGGCCTAGGGATCAAATGGGAGGACGAAGATGGAGGAACGAGGCGAACTTGGTCGAAAGAAGGCCTAGGGATCAAATGGGAGGACGAAGATGGAGGAACGAGGCGAACTTGGTCCAAAGAAGGCCTACAGATCAAATGGGAGGACGAAGATGGACGAACGAGACGAACTTGGTCCAAAGAAGCCCAACGGATCAAATGAGAGGACGAAGATGGACGAACGAGACGAACTAGGTCCAAAGAAGCCCAACGGATCAAATGGGAGGACGAAGATGGACGAACGAGACGAACTTGGTCCAAAGAAGGCCTAGGGATCAAATGGGAGGACGAAGATGGAGGAACGAGGCGAACTTGGTCCAAAGAAGGCCTACGGATCAAATGGGAGGACGAAGATGGACGAACGAGACAAATTTGGTCCAAAGAAGGCCTACGGATCAAATGGGAGGACGAAGAGGGATGAACGAGACGAACTTGGTCCAAAGAAGCCCAACGGATCAAATGGGAGGACGAAGATGGACGAACGAGACGAACTTGGTCCAAAGAATTCCAACGGATCAAATGGGAGGATGGAGGTGGTAGAACAAGACGAACTTGGTCCAAAGAAGGCCTACGGATCAAATGGGAGGACGAAGATGGACGAACGAGACAAACTTGGTCCAAAGAATTACAACGGATCAAATGGGAGGACGAAGGTGGTAGAACAAGACGAACGAGACAAACATGGTCCAAAGAAGGCCTACGGATCAAATGGGAGGACGAAGATGGACGAACGAGACAAATTTGGTCCAAAGAAGGCCTACGGATCAAATGGGAGGACGAAGATGGACGAACGAGACAAACTTGTTCCAAAGAATTCCAACGGATCAAATGGGAGGACGAAGGTGGTAGAACAAGACGAACTTGGTCCAAAGAAGGCCTACGGATCAAATGGGAGGACGAAGAGGGACGAACGAGACAAACATGGTCCAAAGAAGACCTACGGATCAAATGGGAGGACGAAGAGGGACGAACGAGACAAACATAGTCCAAAGAAGGCCTACGGATCAAATTGGAGGACGAAGATGGACAAACGAGACGAACTTGGTGCAAAGAAGCCCATCGGATCAAATGGGAGGACGAAACAGGATGAAGGAGACGAACTTGGTCCAAAGAAGGCCTACGGATCAAATGGGAGGACGAAGATGGACGAACGAGACGAACTTGGTCCAAAGAAGGCCTACGGATCAAATGGGAGGACGAAGATGGACGAACGAGACGAACTTGGTCCAAAGAAGTCCAACAGATCAAATGGGAGGACGAAGATGGACAAACCAGACGAACTTGGTCCAAAGAAGCCCAACGAATCAAATGGGAGGACGAAGATGGACGAACGAACGAGACGAACTTGGTCCAAAGAAGCCCGATGGATCAAATGGGAGGACGAAGATGGACGAACTAGACGAACTTGGTCCAAAGAAGGCCTAGGGATCAAATTGAAGGACGAAGATGGAGGAACGAGGCGAACTTGGTCCAAAGAAGGCCTACGGATCAAATGGGAGGACGAAGATGGACGAACGAGACGAAGTTGGTCCAAAGAAGCCCAACGGATCAAATGCGAGGACGAAGATGGACGAACGAGACGAACTTGGTCCAAAGGAGCCCAACGGATCAAATGGGAGGAGGAAGATGGACGAACGAGACGAACTTGGTCCAAAGAAGGCCTAGGGATCAAATGGGAGGACGAAGATGGAGGAACTAGGCGAACTTGGTCGAAAGAAGGCCTAGGGATCAAATGGGAGGACGAAGATGGAGGAACGAGGCGAACTTGGTCCAAAGAAGGCCTACGGATCAAATGGGAGGACGAAGATGGACGAACGAGACGAACTTGGTCCAAAGAAGCCCAACGGATCAAATCAGAGGACGAAGATGGACGAACGAGACGAACTTTGTCCAAAGAAGCCCAACGGATCAAATGGGAGGACGAAGATGGACGAACGAGACGAACTTGGTCCAAAGAAGGCCTAGGGATCAAATGGGAGGACGAAGATGGAGGAACGAGGCGAACTTGGTCCAAAGAAGGCCTAGGGATCAAATGGGAGGACGAAGATGGAGGAACGAGGCGAACTTGGTCCAAAGAAGGCCTACAGATCAAATGGGAGGACGAAGATGGACGAACGAGACGAACTTGGTCCAAAGAAGCCCAACGGATCAAATGAGAGGACGAAGATGGACGAACGAGACGAACTAGGTCCAAAGAAGCCCAACGGATCAAATGGGAGGACGAAGATGGACGAACGAGACGAACTTGGTCCAAAGAAGGCCTAGGGATCAAATGGGAGGACGAAGATGGAGGAACGAGGCGAACTTGGTCCAAAGAAGGCCTACGGATCAAATGGGAGGACGAAGATGGACGAACGAGACAAATTTGGTCCAAAGAAGGCCTACGGATCAAATGGGAGGACGAAGAGGGATGAACGAGACGAACTTGGTCCAAAGAAGCCCAACGGATCAAATGGGAGGACGAAGATGGACGAACGAGACGAACTTGGTCCAAAGAATTCCAACGGATCAAATGGGAGGATGAAGGTGGTAGAACAAGACGAACTTGGTCCAAAGAAGGCCTACGGATCAAATGGGAGGACGAAGATGGACGAACGAGACAAACTTGGTCCAAAGAATTACAACGGATCAAATGGGAGGACGAAGGTGGTAGAACAAGACGAACGAGACAAACATGGTCCAAAGAAGGCCTACGGATCAAATAGGAGGACGAAGATGGACGAACGAGACAAATTTGGTCCAAAGAAGGCCTACGGATCAAATGGGAGGACGAAGATGGACGAACGAGACAAACTTGTTCCAAAGAATTCCAACGGATCAAATGGGAGGACGAAGGTGGTAGAACAAGACGAACTTGGTCCAAAGAAGGCCTACGGATCAAATGGGAGGACGAAGAGGGACGAACGAGACAAACATGGTCCAAAGAAGACCTACGGATCAAATGGGAGGACGAAGAGGGACGAACGAGACAAACATAGTCCAAAGAAGGCCTACGGATCAAATTGGAGGACGAAGATGGACAAACGAGACGAACTTGGTGCAAAGAAGCCCATCGGATCAAATGGGAGGACGAAACAGGATGAAGGAGACGAACTTGGTCCAAAGAAGGCCTACGGATCAAATGGGAGGACGAAGATGGACGAACGAGACGAACTTGGTCCAAAGAAGGCCTACGGATCAAATGGGAGGACGAAAATGGACGAACGAGACGAACTTGGTCCAAAGAAGTCCAACAGATCAAATGGGAGGACGAAGATGGACGAACCAGACGAACTTGGTCCAAAGAAGCCCAACGAATCAAATGGGAGGACGAAGATGGACGAACGAACGAGACGAACTTGGTCCAAAGAAGCCCGATGGATCAAATGGGAGGACGAAGATGGACGAACTAGACGAACTTGGTCCAAAGAAGGCCTAGGGATCAAATTGAAGGACGAAGATGGAGGAACGAGGCGAACTTTGTCCAAAGAAGGCCTACGGATCAAATGGGAGGACGAAGATGGACGAACGAGACGAAGTTGGTCCAAAGAAGCCCAACGGATCAAATGCGAGGACGAAGATGGACGAACGAGACGAACTTGGTCCAAAGGAGCCCAACGGATCAAATGGGAGGAGGAAGATGGACGAACGAGACGAACTTGGTCCAAAGAAGGCCTAGGGATCAAATGGGAGGACGAAGATGGAGGAACTAGGCGAACTTGGTCGAAAGAAGGCCTAGGGATCAAATGGGAGGACGAAGATGGAGGAACGAGGCGAACTTGGTCCAAAGAAGGCCTACGGATCAAATGGGAGGACGAAGATGGACGAACGAGACGAACTTGGTCCAAAGAAGCCCAACGGATCAAATCAGAGGACGAAGATGGACGAACGAGACGAACTTTGTCCAAAGAAGCCCAACGGATCAAATGGGAGGACGAAGATGGACGAACGAGACGAACTTGGTCCAAAGAAGGCCTAGGGATCAAATGGGAGGACGAAGATGGAGGAACGAGGCGAACTTGGTCCAAAGAAGGCCTACGGATCAAATGGGAGGACGAAGATGGACGAACGAGACAAATTTGGTCCAAAGAAGGCCTACGGATCAAATGGGAGGACGAAGAGGGACGAACGAGACAAACATGGTCCAAAGAAGGCCTACGGATCAAATTGGAGAACGAAGATGGACAAACGAGACGAACTTGGTCCAAAGAAGCCCAACGGATCAAATGGGAGGACGAAGATGGACGAACGAGACGAACTTGGTCCAAAGAATACCAACGGATCAAATGGGAGGATGAATGTGGTAGAACAAGACGAACTTGGTCCAAAGAAGGCCTACGGTTCGAATGGGAGGATGAAGATGGACGAACGAGACAAACTTGGTCCAAAGAATTACAACGGATCAAATGGGAGGACGAAGGTGGTAGAACAAGACGAACGAGACAAACATGGTCCAAAGAAGGCCTACGGATCAAATGGGAGGACGAAGAGGGACGAACGAGACAAACATGGTCCAAAGAAAGCCTACGGATCAAATTGGAGGATGAAGATGGACGAACGAGACGAACTTGGTCCAAAGAAGGCCAGCGGATCAAATGGGAGGACGAAGATGGACGAACGAGACGAACTTGGTCCAAAGAATTCCAACGGATCAAATGGGAGGATGAAGGTGGTAGAACAAGACGAACTTGGTCCAAAGAAGGCCTACGGTTCAAATGGGAGGATGAAGATGGACGAACGAGACAAACTTGGTCCAAAGAATTACAACGGATCAAATGGGAGGACGAAGGTGGTAGAACAAGACGAACGAGACAAACATGGTCCAAAGAAGGCCTACGGATCAAATGGGAGGACGAAGAGGGACGAACGAGACAAACATGGTCCAAAGAAGGCCTACGGATCAAATTGGAGGATGAAGATGGACGAACGAGACGAACTTGGTCCAAAGAAGGCCAACGGATCAAATGGGAGGACGAAGATGGACGAACGAGACGAACTTGGTCCAAAGAATTCCAACGGATCAAATGGGAGGATGAAGGTGGTAGAACAAGACGAACTTGGTCCAAAGAAGGCCTACGGTTCAAATGGGAGGACGAAGATGGACGAACGAGACAAACTTGGTCCAAAGAATTACAACGGATCAAATGGGAGGACGAAGGTGGTAGAACAAGACGAACGAGACAAACATGGTCCAAAGAAGGCCTACGGATCAAATGGGAGGATGAAGAGGGACGAACGAGACAAACATGGTCCAAAGAAGGCCTACGGATCAAATTGGAGGATGAAGATGGACGAACGAGACGAACTTGGTCCAAAGAAGGCCTTGGGATCAAATGGGAGGACGAAGATGGAGGAACGAGGCGAACTTGGTCCAAAGAAGGCCTACGGATCAAATGGGAGGACGAAGATGGACGAACGAGACGAACTTGGTCCAAACATGCCCAACGGATCAAATGAGAGGACGAAAATGGACGAACGAGACGAACTTGGTCCAAAGAAGCCCAACGGATCAAATGGGCGGACGAAGATGGACGAACGAAACGAACTTGGTCCAAAGAAGCCCAACGGATCAAATGGGAAGACGCAGATGGACGAACCAGGCAAACTTGGTCCAAAGAAGCCCAACGTATCAAATGGGAGGACGAAGATGGACGAACGAACGAGACGAACTTGGTCCAAAGAAGCCCAACGGATCAAATGGGAGGACGAAGATGGACGAACGAGACGAACTTGGTCCAAAGAAGGCCTAGGGATCAAATGGGAGGACGAAGATGGAGGAACGAGGCGAACTTGGTCCAAAGAAGCCCAACGGATCAAACGGGAGGACGAAGGTGGTAGAACAAGACGAACTTGGTCCAAAGAAGCGCTACGGATCAAATGGGAGGACAAAGAGGGATGAACGAGACAAACATGGTCCAAAGAAGGCCTACGGATCAAATGGGAGGACGAAGAGGGACGAACGTGACAAACATGGTCCAAAGAAGGCCTACGGATCAAATGGGAGGATGAAGAGGGACGAACGAGACGAACATGGTCCAAAGAAGGCCTACGGATCAAATTGGAGGATGAAGATGGACGAACGAGACGAACTTGGTCCAAAGAAGGCCTTGGGATCAAATGGGAGGACGAAGATGGAGGAACGAGGCGAACTTGGTCCAAAGAAGGCCTACGGATCAAATGGGAGGACGAAGATGGACGAACGAGACGAACTTGGTCCAAAGAATTCCAACGGATCAAATGGGAGGATGAAGGTGGTAGAACAAGACGAACTTGGTCCAAAGGAGGCCTACGGTTCAAATGGGAGGATGAAGATGGACGAACGAGACAAACTTGGTCCAAAGAATTACAACGGATCAAATGGGAGGACGAAGGTGGTAGAACAAGACGAACGAGACAAACATGGTCCAAAGAAGGCCTACGGATCAAATGGGAGGACGAAGAGGGACGAACGAGACAAACATGGTCCAAAGAAGGCATACGGATCAAATTGGAGGATGAAGATGGACGAACGAGACGAACTTGGTCCAAAGAAGGCCAACGGATCAAATGGGAGGACGAAGATGGACGAACGAGACGAACTTGGTCCAAAGAATTCCAACGGATCAAATGGGAGGATGAAGGTGGTAGAACAAGACGAACTTGGTCCAAAGAAGGCCTACGGTTCAAATGGGAGGACGAAGATGGACGAACGAGACAAACTTGGTCCAAAGAATTACAACGGATCAAATGGGAGGACGAAGGTGGTAGAACAAGACGAACGAGACAAACATGGTCCAAAGAAGGCCTACGGATCAAATGGGAGGATGAAGAGGGACGAACGAGACAAACATGGTCCAAAGAAGGCCTACGGATCAAATTGGAGGATGAAGATGGACGAACGAGACGAACTTGGTCCAAAGAAGGCCTTGGGATCAAATGGGAGGACGAAGATGGAGGAACGAGGCGAACTTGGTCCAAAGAAGGCCTACGGATCAAATGGGAGGACGAAGATGGACGAACGAGACGAACTTGGTCCAAACATGCCCAACGGATCAAATGAGAGGACAAAAATGGACGAACGAGACGAACTTGGTCCAAAGAAGCCCAACGGATCAAATGGGCGGACGAAGATGGACGAACGAAACGAACTTGGTCCAAAGAAGCCCAACGGATCAAATGGGAAGACGAAGATGGACGAACCAGGCAAACTTGGTCCAAAGAAGCCCAACGGATCAAATAGGAGGACGAAGATGGACGAACGAACGAGACGAACTTGGTCCAAAGAAGCCCAACGGATCAAATGGGAGGACGAAGATGGACGAACGAGACGAACTTGGTCCAAAGAAGGCCTAGGGATCAAATGGGAGGACGAAGATGGAGGAACGAGGCGAACTTGGTCCAAAGAAGCCCAACGGATCAAACGGGAGGACGAAGGTGGTAGAACAAGACGAACTTGGTCCAAAGAAGCGCTACGGATCAAATGGGAGGACAAAGAGGGACGAACGAGACAAACATGGTCCAAAGAAGGCCTACGGATCAAATGGGAGGACGAAGAGGGACGAACGTGACAAACATGGTCCAAAGAAGGCCTACGGATCAAATGGGAGGATGAAGAGGGACGAACGAGACGAACATGGTCCAAAGAAGGCCTACGGATCAAATTGGAGGATGAAGATGGACGAACGAGACGAACTTGGTCCAAAGAAGGCCTTGGGATCAAATGGGAGGACGAAGATGGAGGAACGAGGCGAACTTGGTCCAAAGAAGGCCTACGGATCAAATGGGAGGACGAAGATGGACGAACGAGACGAACTTGGTCCAAAGAATTCCAACGGATCAAATGGGAGGATGAAGGTGGTAGAACAAGACGAACTTGGTCCAAAGGAGGCCTACGGTTCAAATGGGAGGATGAAGATGGACGAACGAGACAAACTTGGTCCAAAGAATTACAACGGATCAAATGGGAGGACGAAGGTGGTAGAACAAGACGAACGAGACAAACATGGTCCAAAGAAGGCCTACGGATCAAATGGGAGGACGAAGAGGGACGAACGAGACAAACATGGTCCAAAGAAGGCATACGGATCAAATTGGAGGATGAAGATGGACGAACGAGACGAACTTGGTCCAAAGAAGGCCAACGGATCAAATGGGAGGACGAAGATGGACGAACGAGACGAACTTGGTCCAAAGAATTCCAACGGATCAAATGGGAGGATGAAGGTGGTAGAACAAGACGAACTTGGTCCAAAGAAGGCCTACGGTTCAAATGGGAGGACGAAGATGGACGAACGAGACAAACTTGGTCCAAAGAATTACAACGGATCAAATGGGAGGACGAAGGTGGTAGAACAAGACGAACGAGACAAACATGGTCCAAAGAAGGCCTACGGATCAAATGGGAGGATGAAGAGGGACGAACGAGACAAACATGGTCCAAAGAAGGCCTACGGATCAAATTGGAGGATGAAGATGGACGAACGAGACGAACTTGGTCCAAAGAAGGCCTTGGGATCAAATGGGAGGACGAAGATGGAGGAACGAGGCGAACTTGGTCCAAAGAAGGCCTACGGATCAAATGGGAGGACGAAGATGGACGAACGAGACGAACTTGGTCCAAACATGCCCAACGGATCAAATGAGAGGACAAAAATGGACGAACGAGACGAACTTGGTCCAAAGAAGCCCAACGGATCAAATGGGCGGACGAAGATGGACGAACGAAACGAACTTGGTCCAAAGAAGCCCAACGGATCAAATGGGAAGACGAAGATGGACGAACCAGGCAAACTTGGTCCAAAGAAGCCCAACGGATCAAATAGGAGGACGAAGATGGACGAACGAACGAGACGAACTTGGTCCAAAGAAGCCCAACGGATCAAATGGGAGGACGAAGATGGACGAACGAGACGAACTTGGTCCAAAGAAGGCCTAGGGATCAAATGGGAGGACGAAGATGGAGGAACGAGGCGAACTTGGTCCAAAGAAGCCCAACGGATCAAACGGGAGGACGAAGGTGGTAGAACAAGACGAACTTGGTCCAAAGAAGCGCTACGGATCAAATGGGAGGACAAAGAGGGACGAACGAGACAAACATGGTCCAAAGAAGGCCTACGGATCAAATGGGAGGACGAAGAGGGACGAACGAGACAAACATGGTCCAAAGAAGGCCTACGGATCAAATGGGAGGATGAAGAGGGACGAACGAGACGAACATGGTCCAAAGAAGGCCTACGGATCAAATTGGAGGATGAAGATGGACGAACGAGACGAACTTGGTCCAAAGAAGGCCTTGGGATCAAATGGGAGGACGAAGATGGAGGAACGAGGCGAACTTGGTCCAAAGAAGGCCTACGGATCAAATGGGAGGACGAAGATGGACGAACGAGACGAACTTGGTCCAAACATGCCCAACGGATCAAATGAGAGGACGAAAATGGACGAACGAGACGAACTTGGTCCAAAGAAGCCCAACGGATCAAATGGGCGGACGAAGATGGACGAACGAAACGAACTTGGTCCAAAGAAGCCCAACGGATCAAATGGGAAGACGAAGATGGACGATCCAGGCAAACTTGGTCCAAAGAAGCCCAACGGATCAAATGGGAGGACGAAGATGGACGAACGAACGAGACGAACTTGGTCCAAAGAAGCCCAACGGATCAAATGGGAGGACGAAGATGGACGAACGAGACGAACTTGGTCCAAAGAAGGCCTAGGGATCAAATGGGAGGACGAAGATGGAGGAACGAGGCGAACTTGGTCCAAAGAAGCCCAACGGATCAAACGGGAGGACGAAGGTGGTAGAACAAGACGAACTTGGTCCAAAGAAGCCCTACGGATCAAATGGGAGGACAAAGAGGGACGAACGAGACAAACATGGTCCAAAGAAGGCCTACGGATCAAATGGGAGGACGAAGAGGGACGAATGAGACAAAAATGGTCCAAAGAAGGCCTACGGATCAAATGGGAGGACGAAGAGGGACGAACGAGACAAACATGGTCCAAAGAAGGCCTACGGATCAAATTGGAGGACGAAGATGGACAAACGAGACGAACTTGGTCCAAAGAAGGCCTAGGGATCAAATGGGAGGACGAAGATAGAGGAACGAGGCGAACTTGGTCCAAAGAAGGCCTACGGATCAAATGGGAGGACGACGATGGGCGAACGAGACAACCTTGGTCCAAAGAATTCCAACGGATCAAATGGGAGGACGAAGATGGACGAACGAACGAGACGAACTTGGTCCAAAGAAGCCCAATGGATCAAATGGGAGGACGAAGATGGACGAACGAGACGAACTTGGTCCAAAGAAGGCCTAGGGATCAAATGGGAGGACGAAGATGGAGGAACTAGGCGAACTTGGTCCAAAGAAGCCCAACGGATCAAACGGGAGGGCGAAGGTGGTAGAACAAGACGAACTTGGTCCAAAGAAGCCCTACGGATCAAATGGGAGGACAAAGAGGGACGAACGAGACAAACATGGTCCAAAGAAGGCCTACGGATCAAATGGGAGGACGAAGAGGGACGAATGAGACAAAAATGGTCCAAAGAAGGCCTACGGATCAAATGGGAGGACGAAGAGGGACGAACGAGACAAACATGGGCCAAAGAAGGCCTACGGATCAAATTGGAGGACGAAGATGGACAAATGAGACGAACTTGGTCCAAAGAAGGCCTAGGGATCAAATGGGAGGACGAAGATAGAGGAACGAGGCGAACTTGGTCCAAAGAAGGCCTACGGATCAAATGGGAGGACGACGATGGGCGAACGAGACAAACTTGGTCCAAAGAATTCCAACGGATCAAATGGGAGGACGAAGGTGGTAGAACAAGATGAACTTAGTCCAAAGAAGTCCTATGGATCAAATGGGAGGACGAAGATGGACGAACGAGACAAACTTGGTCCAAAGAATTCCAACGGATCAAATGGGAGGACGAAGGTGGAAGAACAAGACGAACTTGGTCCAAAGAGGGCCTACGGATCAAATGGGAGGACGAAGAGGGACGAACGAGACAAACATGGTCCAAAGAAGGCCTACGGATCAAATGGGGGGACGAAGAGGGACGAACGAGACAAACATGGTCCAAAGAAGGCCTACGGATCAAATGGGAGGACAAAGATGGACGAACGAGACGAACTTGGTCCAAAGAAGGCCTTCGGATCAAATGGGAGGACGAAGATGGACGAACGAGACGAACTTGGTCCAAAGAAGCCCAACAGATCAAATGGGAGGACGAAGATGGACGAACCAGACGAACTTGGTCCAAAGAAGCCGAACGAATCAAATGGGAGGACGAAGATGGACGAACGAACGAGACGAACTTGGTCCAAAGAAGCCCAATGGATCAAATGGGAGGACGAAGATGGACGAACGAGACGAACTTGGTCCAAAGAATGCCTAGGGATCAAATGGGAGGACGAAGATGGAGGAACGAGGCGAACTTGGTCCAAAGAAGGCCTACGGATCAAATGGGAGGACGAAGATGGACGAACGAGATGAACTTGGTCCAATGAAGCCCATCGGATCAAATGAGAGGGCGAAGATGGACGAACGAGACGAACTTTGTCCAAAGAAGCCCAACGGATCAAATGGGAGGACGAAGATGGACGAACGAGACGAACTTGGTCCAAAGAAGCCCAACGGATCAAATGGGAGGACGAAGATGGACGAACGAGATGAACTTGGTCCAAAGAAGGCCAAGGCCTATGGATCAAATGGGAGGACGAAGATGGAGGAACAAGGCGAACTTGGTTCAAAGAAGGCCTACGGATCAAATGGGAGGACGAAGATGGACGAACGAGACGAACTTGGTCCAAAGAAGCCCAACGGATCAAATGAGAGGACGAAGATGGACGAACGAGACGAACTTGGTCCAAAGAAGCCCAACGGATCAAATGGGAGGACGAAGATGGACGAACGAGACAAATTTGGTCCAAAGAAGGCCTACGGATCAAATGGGAGGACGAAGAGGGACGAACGAGACAAACATGGTCCAAAGAAGGCCTACGGATCAAATTGGAGAACGAAGATGGACAAACGAGACGAACTTGGTCCAAAGAAGCCCAGCGGATCAAATGGGAGGACGAAGATGGACGAACGAGACGAACTTGGTCCAAAGAATTCCAACGGATCAAATGGGAGGATGAAGGTGGTAGAACAAGACGAACTTGGTCCAAAGAAGGCCTACGGTTCAAATGGGAGGATGAAGATGGACGAACGAGACAAACTTGGTCCAAAGAATTACAACGGATCAAATGGGAGGACGAAGGTGGTAGAACAAGACGAACGAGACAAACATGGTCCAAAGAAGGCCTACGGATCAAATGGGAGGACGAAGAGGGACGAACGAGACAAACATGGTCCAAAGAAGGCCTACGGATCAAATTGGAGGATGAAGATGGACGAACGAGACGAACTTGGTCCAAAGAAGGCCAACGGATCAAATGGGAGGACGAAGATGGACAAACGAGACAAACTTGGTCCAAAGAATTCCAACGGATCAAATGGGAGGATGAAGGTGGTAGAACAAGACGAACTTGGTACAAAGAAGGCCTACGGTTCAAATGGGAGGACGACGATGGACGAACGAGACAAACTTGGTCCAAAGAATTACAACGGATCAAATGGGAGGACGAAGGTGGTAGAACAAGACGAACGAGACAAACATGGTCCAAAGAAGGCCTACGGATCAAATGGGAGGATGAAGAGGGACGAACGAGACAAACATGGTCCAAAGAAGGCCTACGGATCAAATTGGAGGATGAAGATGGACGAACGAGACGAACTTGGTCCAAAGAAGGCCTTGGGATCAAATGGGAGGACGAAGATGGAGGAACGAGGCGAACTTGGTCCAAAGAAGGCCTACGGATCAAATGGGAGGACGAAGATGGACGAACGAGACGAACTTGGTCCAAACATGCCCAACGGATCAAATGAGAGGACGAAAATGGACGAACGAGACGAACTTGGTCCAAAGAAGCCCAACGGATCAAATGGGCGGACGAAGATGGACGAACGAAACGAACTTGGTCCAAAGAAGCCCAACGGATCAAATGGGAAGACGAAGATGGACGAACCAGGCAAACTTGGTCCAAAGAAGCCCAACGGATCAAATGGGAGGACGAAGATGGACGAACGAACGAGACGAACTTGGTCCAAAGAAGCCCAACGGATCAAATGGGAGGACGAAGATGGACGAACGAGACGAACTTGGTCCAAAGAAGGCCTAGGGATCAAATGGGAGGACGAAGATGGAGGAACGAGGCGAACTTGGTCCAAAGAAGCCCAACGGATCAAACGGGAGGACGAAGGTGGTAGAACAAGACGAACTTGGTCCAAAGAAGCCCTACGGATCAAATGGGAGGACAAAGAGGGACGAACGAGACAAACATGGTCCAAAGAAGGCCTACGGATCAAATGGGAGGACGAAGAGGGACGAATGAGACAAAAATAGTCCAAAGAAGGCCTACGGATCAAATGGGAGGACGAAGAGGGACGAACGAGACAAACATGGTCCAAAGAAGGCCTACGGATCAAATTGGAGGACGAAGATGGACAAACGAGACGAACTTGGTCCAAAGAAGACCTAGGGATGAAATGGGAGGACGAAGATAGAGGAACGAGGCGAACTTGGTCCAAAGAAGGCCTACGGATCAAATGGGAGGACGACGATGGGCGAACGAGACAAACTTGGTCCAAAGAATTCCAACGGATCAAATGGGAGGACGAAGGTGGTAGAACAAGATGAACTTAGTCCAAAGAAGTCCTATGGATCAAATGGGAGGACGAAGATGGACGAACGAGACAAACTTGGTCCAAAGAATTCCAACGGATCAAATGGGAGGACGAAGGTGGAAGAACAAGACGAACTTGGTCCAAAGAGGGCCTACGGATCAAATGGGAGGACGAAGAGGGACGAACGAGACAAACATGGTCCAAAGAAGGCCTACGGATCAAATGGGGGGACGAAGAGGGACGAACGAGACAAACATGGTCCAAAGAAGGCCTACGGATCAAATGGGAGGACGAAGATGGACGAACGAGACGAACTTGGTCCAAAGAAGCCCAGCGGATCAAATGGGAGGACGAAGATGGACGAACGAGACGAACTTGGTCCAAAGAATTCCAACGGATCAAATGGGAGGATGAAGGTGGTAGAACAAGACGAACTTGGTCCAAAGAAGGCCTACGGTTCAAATGGGAGGATGAAGATGGACGAACGAGACAAACTTGGTCCAAAGAATTACAACGGATCAAATGGGAGGACGAAGGTGGTAGAACAAGACGAACGAGACAAACATGGTCCAAAGAAGGCCTACGGATCAAATGGGAGGACGAAGAGGGACGAACGAGACAAACATGGTCCAAAGAAGGCCTACGGATCAAATTGGAGGATGAAGATGGACGAACGAGACGAACTTGGTCCAAAGAAGGCCAACGGATCAAATGGGAGGACGAAGATGGACAAACGAGACAAACTTGGTCCAAAGAATTCCAACGGATCAAATGGGAGGATGAAGGTGGTAGAACAAGACGAACTTGGTCCAAAGAAGGCCTACGGTTCAAATGGGAGGACGACGATGGACGAACGAGACAAACTTGGTCCAAAGAATTACAACGGATCAAATGGGAGGACGAAGGTGGTAGAACAAGACGAACGAGACAAACATGGTCCAAAGAAGGCCTACGGATCAAATGGGAGGATGAAGAGGGACGAACGAGACAAACATGGTCCAAAGAAGGCCTACGGATCAAATTGGAGGATGAAGATGGACGAACGAGACGAACTTGGTCCAAAGAAGGCCTTGGGATCAAATGGGAGGACGAAGATGGAGGAACGAGGCGAACTTGGTCCAAAGAAGGCCTACGGATCAAATGGGAGGACGAAGATGGACGAACGAGACGAACTTGGTCCAAACATGCCCAACGGATCAAATGAGAGGACGAAAATGGACGAACGAGACGAACTTGGTCCAAAGAAGCCCAACGGATCAAATGGGCGGACGAAGATGGACGAACGAAACGAACTTGGTCCAAAGAAGCCCAACGGATCAAATGGGAAGACGAAGATGGACGAACCAGGCAAACTTGGTCCAAAGAAGCCCAACGGATCAAATGGGAGGACGAAGATGGACGAACGAACGAGACGAACTTGGTCCAAAGAAGCCCAACGGATCAAATGGGAGGACGAAGATGGACGAAC
This sequence comes from Glycyrrhiza uralensis, assembly GCA_030159175.1. NCBI lineage: Eukaryota > Viridiplantae > Streptophyta > Magnoliopsida > Fabales > Fabaceae > Glycyrrhiza > Glycyrrhiza uralensis. Next base: position 16,247,950 of record BRZY01000002.1, read on the forward strand.
GAGACGAACTTGGTCCAAAGAAGGCCTAGGGATCAAATGGGAGGACGAAGATGGAGGAACGAGGCGAACTTGGTCCAAAGAAGCCCAACGGATCAAACGGGAGGACGAAGGTGGTAGAACAAGACGAACTTGGTCCAAAGAAGCCCTACGGATCAAATGGGAGGACAAAGAGGGACGAACGAGACAAACATGGTCCAAAGAAGGCCTACGGATCAAATGGGAGGACGAAGAGGGACGAATGAGACAAAAATAGTCCAAAGAAGGCCTACGGATCAAATGGGAGGACGAAGAGGGACGAACGAGACAAACATGGTCCAAAGAAGGCCTACGGATCAAATTGGAGGACGAAGATGGACAAACGAGACGAACTTGGTCCAAAGAAGACCTAGGGATGAAATGGGAGGACGAAGATAGAGGAACGAGGCGAACTTGGTCCAAAGAAGGCCTACGGATCAAATGGGAGGACGACGATGGGCGAACGAGACAAACTTGGTCCAAAGAATTCCAACGGATCAAATGGGAGGACGAAGGTGGTAGAACAAGATGAACTTAGTCCAAAGAAGTCCTATGGATCAAATGGGAGGACGAAGATGGACGAACGAGACAAACTTGGTCCAAAGAATTCCAACGGATCAAATGGGAGGACGAAGGTGGAAGAACAAGACGAACTTGGTCCAAAGAGGGCCTACGGATCAAATGGGAGGACGAAGAGGGACGAACGAGACAAACATGGTCCAAAGAAGGCCTACGGATCAAATGGGGGGACGAAGAGGGACGAACGAGACAAACATGGTCCAAAGAAGGCCTACGGATCAAATGGGAGGACGAAGATGGACGAACGAGACGAACTTGGTCCAAAGAAGCCCAGCGGATCAAATGGGAGGACGAAGATGGACGAACGAGACGAACTTGGTCCAAAGAATTCCAACGGATCAAATGGGAGGATGAAGGTGGTAGAACAAGACGAACTTGGTCCAAAGAAGGCCTACGGTTCAAATGGGAGGATGAAGATGGACGAACGAGACAAACTTGGTCCAAAGAATTACAACGGATCAAATGGGAGGACGAAGGTGGTAGAACAAGACGAACGAGACAAACATGGTCCAAAGAAGGCCTACGGATCAAATGGGAGGACGAAGAGGGACGAACGAGACAAACATGGTCCAAAGAAGGCCTACGGATCAAATTGGAGGATGAAGATGGACGAACGAGACGAACTTGGTCCAAAGAAGGCCAACGGATCAAATGGGAGGACGAAGATGGACAAACGAGACAAACTTGGTCCAAAGAATTCCAACGGATCAAATGGGAGGATGAAGGTGGTAGAACAAGACGAACTTGGTCCAAAGAAGGCCTACGGTTCAAATGGGAGGACGACGATGGACGAACGAGACAAACTTGGTCCAAAGAATTACAACGGATCAAATGGGAGGACGAAGGTGGTAGAACAAGACGAACGAGACAAACATGGTCCAAAGAAGGCCTACGGATCAAATGGGAGGATGAAGAGGGACGAACGAGACAAACATGGTCCAAAGAAGGCCTACGGATCAAATTGGAGGATGAAGATGGACGAACGAGACGAACTTGGTCCAAAGAAGGCCTTGGGATCAAATGGGAGGACGAAGATGGAGGAACGAGGCGAACTTGGTCCAAAGAAGGCCTACGGATCAAATGGGAGGACGAAGATGGACGAACGAGACGAACTTGGTCCAAACATGCCCAACGGATCAAATGAGAGGACGAAAATGGACGAACGAGACGAACTTGGTCCAAAGAAGCCCAACGGATCAAATGGGCGGACGAAGATGGACGAACGAAACGAACTTGGTCCAAAGAAGCCCAACGGATCAAATGGGAAGACGAAGATGGACGAACCAGGCAAACTTGGTCCAAAGAAGCCCAACGGATCAAATGGGAGGACGAAGATGGACGAACGAACGAGACGAACTTGGTCCAAAGAAGCCCAACGGATCAAATGGGAGGACGAAGATGGACGAACGAGACGAACTTGGTCCAAAGAAGGCCTAGGGATCAAATGGGAGGACAAAGATGGAGGAACGAGGCGAACTTGGTCCAAAGAAGCCCAACGGATCAAACGGGAGGACGACGGTGGTAGAACAAGACGAACTTGGTCCAAAGAAGCCCTACGGATCAAATGGGAGGACAAAGAGGGACGAACGAGACAAACATGGTCCAAAGAAGGCCTACGGATCAAATGGGAGGACGAAGAGGGACGAATGAGACAAAAATAGTCCAAAGAAGGCCTACGGATCAAATGGGAGGACGAAGAGGGACGAACGAGACAAACATGGTCCAAAGAAGGCCTACGGATCAAATTGGAGGACGAAGATGGACAAACGAGACGAACTTGGTCCAAAGAAGACCTAGGGATGAAATGGGAGGACGAAGATAGAGGAACGAGGCGAACTTGGTCCAAAGAAGGCCTACGGATCAAATGGGAGGACGACGATGGGCGAACGAGACAAACTTGGTCCAAAGAATTCCAACGGATCAAATGGGAGGACGAAGGTGGTAGAACAAGATGAACTTAGTCCAAAGAAGTCCTACGGATCAAATGGGAGGACGAAGATGGACGAACGAGACAAACTTGTTCCAAAGAATTCCAACGGATCAAATGGGAGGACGAAGGTGGAAGAACAAGACGAACTTGGTCCAAAGAAGGCCTACGGATCAAATAGGAGGACGAAGAGGGACGAACGAGACAAACGTGGTCCAAAGAAGGCCTACGGATCAAATGGGAGGACGAAGAGGGACGAACGAGACAAACATGGTCCAAAGAAGGCCTACGGATCAAATGGGAGGACGAAGATGGACGAACGAGACGAACTTGGTCCGAAGAAGGCCTTCGGATCAAATGGGAGGACGAAGATGGACGAACGAGACGAACTTGGTCCAAAGAAGCCCAACAGATCAAATGGGAGGACGAAGATGGACGAACCAGACGAACTTGGTCCAAAGAAGCCGAACGAATCAAATGGGAGGACGAAGATGGACGAACGAACGAGACGAACTTGGTCCAAAGAAGCCCAATGGATCAAATGGGAGGACGAAGATGGACGAACGAGACGAACTTGGTCCAAAGAATGCCTAGGGATCAAATGGGAGGACGAAGATGGACGAACGAGGCGAACTTGGTCCAAAGAAGGCCTACGGATCAAATGGGAGGACGAAGATGGACGAACGAGACGAACTTGGTCCAAAGAAGCCCATCGGATCAAATGAGAGGACGAAGATGGACGAACGAGACGAACTTGGTCCAAAGAAGCCCAACGGAAAAAATGGGAGGACGAAGATGGACGAACGAGACGAACTTGGTCCAAAGAAGCCCAACGGATCAAATGGGAGGACGAAGATGGACGAACGAGACGAACTTGGTCCAAAGAAGGCCTAGGGATCAAATGGGAGGACGAAGATAGAGGAACGAGGCGAACTTGATCCAAAGAAGGCCTACGGATCAAATGGGAGGACGACGATGGGCGAACGAGACAAACTTGGTCCAAAGAATTCCAACGGATCAAATGGGAGGACGAAGATGGACGAACGAACGAGACGAACTTGGTCCAAAGAAGCCCAATGGATCAAATGGGAGGACGAAGATGGACGAACGAGACGAACTTGGTCCAAAGAAGGCCTAGGGATCAAATGGGAGGACGAAGATGGAGGAACGAGGCGAACTTGGTCCAAAGAAGCCCAACGGATCAAACGGGAGGGCGAAGGTGGTAGAACAAGACGAACTTGGTCCAAAGAAGCCCTACGGATCAAATGGGAGGACAAAGAGGGACGAACGAGACAAACATGGTCCAAAGAAGGCCTACGGATCAAATGGGAGGACGAAGAGGGACGAACGAGACAAACATGGTCCAAAGAAGGCCTAGGGATCAAATGGGAGGACGAAGATAGAGGAACGAGGCGAACTTGGTCCAAAGAAGGCCTACGGATCAAATGGGAGGACGACGATGGGCGAACGAGACAAACTTGGTCCAAAGAATTCCAACGGATCAAATGGGAGGACGAAGGTGGTAGAACAAGATGAACTTAGTCCAAAGAAGTCCTACGGATCAAATGGGAGGACGAAGATGGACGAACGAGACAAACTTGGTCCAAAGAATTCCAACGGATCAAATGGGAGGACGAAGGTGGAAGAACAAGACGAACTTGGTCCAAAGAAGGCCTACGGATCAAATGGGAGGACGAAGAGAGACGAACGAGACAAACATGGTCCAAAGAAGGCCTACGGATCAAATGGGAGGACGAAGAGGGACGAACGAGACAAACATGGTCCAAAGAAGGCCTACGGATCAAATGGGAGGACGAAGATGGACGAACGAGACGAACTTGGTCCGAAGAAGGCCTTCGAATCAAATGGGAGGACGAAGATGGACGAACGAGACGAACTTGGTCCAAAGAAGCCCAACAGATCAAATGGGAGGACGAAGATGGACGAACCAGACGAACTTGGTCCAAAGAAGCCGAACGAATCAAATGGGAGGACGAAGATGGACGAACGAACGAGACGAACTTGGTCCAAAGAAGCCCAATGGATCAAATGGGAGGACGAAGATGGACGAACGAGACGAACTTCGTCCAAAGAATGCCTAGGGATCAAATGGGAGGACGAAGATGGAGGAACGAGGCGAACTTGGTCCAAAGAAGGCCTACGGATCAAATGGGAGGACGAAGATGGACGAACGAGACAAACTTGGTCCAAAGAATTCCAACGGATCAAATGGGAGGACGAAGATGGTAGAACAAGATGAACTTAGTCCAAAGAAGTCCTACGGATCAAATGGGAGGACGAAGATGGACGAACGAGACAAACTTGGTCCAAAGAATTCCAACGGATCAAATGGGAGGACGAAGGTGGAAGAACAAGACGAACTTGGTCCAAAGAAGGCCTACGGATCAAATGGGAGGACGAAGAGGGACGAACGAGACAAACATGGTCCAAAGAAGGCCTACGGATCAAATGGGAGGACGAAGAGGGACGAACGAGACAAACATGGTCCAAAGAAGGCCTACGGATCAAATGGGAGGACGAAGATGGACGAACGAGACGAACTTGGTCCGAAGAAGGCCTTCGAATCAAATGGGAGGACGAAGATGGACGAACGAGACGAACTTGGTCCAAAGAAGCCCAACAGATCAAATGGGAGGACGAAGATGGACGAACCAGACGAACTTGGTCCAAAGAAGCCGAACGAATCAAATGGGAGGACGAAGATGGACGAACGAACGAGACGAACTTGGTCCAAAGAAGCCCAATGGATCAAATGGGAGGACGAAGATGGACGAACGAGACGAACTTGGTCCAAAGAATGCCTAGGGATCAAATGGGAGGACGAAGATGGAGGAACGAGGCGAACTTGGTCCAAAGAAGGCCTACGGATCAAATGGGAGGACGAAGATGGACGAACGAGACGAACTTGGTCCAAAGAAGCCCATCGGATCAAATGAGAGGACGAACGAGACGAACTTGGTCCAAAGAAGCCCAACGGATCAAATGGGAGGACGAAGATGGACGAACGAGACGAACTTGGTCCAAAGAAGCCCAACGGATCAAATGGGAGGACGAAGATGGACGAACGAGACGAACTTGGTCCATAGAAGGCCAAGGCCTATGGATCAAATGGGAGGACGAAGATGGAGGAACAAGGCGAACTTGGTTCAAAGAAGGCCTACGGATCCAATGGGAGGACGAAGATGGACGACGAACGAGACGAACTTGGTCCAAAGAAGCCCAACGGATCAAATGAGAGGACGAAGATGGACGAACGAGACGAACTTGGTCCAAAGAAGCCCAACGGATCAAATGGGAGGACGAAGATGGACAATCGAGACGAACTTGGTCCAAAGAAGGCCTAGGGATCAAATGGGAGGACGAAGATGGAGGAATGAGGCGAACTTGGTCCAAAGAAGGCCTACGGATCAAATGGGAGGACGAAGATGGACGAACGAGACAAATTTGGTCCAAAGAAGGCCTACGGATCAAATGGGAGGACGAAGAGGGACGAACGAGACAAACATGGTCCAAAGAAGGCCTACGGATCAAACTGGAGGACGAAGATGGACAAACGAGACGAACTTGCTCCAAAGAAGCCCAACAAATCAAATGGGAGGACGAAGATGGATGAACGAGACGAACTTGGTCAAAAGAATTCCAACGGATCAAATGGGAGGACGAAGGTGGTAGAACAAGACGAACTTGGTCCAAAGAAGGCCTACGGATCAAATGGGAGGACGAAGATGGACGAATGAGACAAACTTGGTCCAAAGAATTACAATGGATCAAATGGGAGGACGAAGGTGGTAGAACAAGACGAACGAGACAAACATGGTCCAAAGATAGCCTACGGATCAAATGGGAGGACGAAGAGGGACGAACGAGACAAACATGGTCCAAAGAAGGCCTACGGATCAAATTGGAGGATGAAGATGGACAAACGAGACGGACTTGGTGCAAAGAAGCCCAACGGATCAAATGGGAGGACGAAACAGGATGAAGGAGACGAACTTGGTCCAAAGAAGGCCTACGGATCAAATGGGAGGACGAAGATGGACGAACGAGACGAACTTGGTCCGAAGAAGGCCTTCGAATCAAATGGGAGGACGAAGATGGACGAACGAGACGAACTTGGTCCAAAGAAGCCCAACAGATCAAATGGGAGGACGAAGATGGACGAACCAGACGAACTTGGTCCAAAGAAGCCGAACGAATCAAATGGGAGGACGAAGATGGACGAACGAACGAGACGAACTTGGTCCAAAGAAGCCCAATGGATCAAATGGGAGGACGAAGATGGACGAACGAGACGAACTTGGTCCAAAGAATGCCTAGGGATCAAATGGGAGGACGAAGATGGAGGAACGAGGCGAACTTGGTCCAAAGAAGGCCTACGGATCAAATGGGAGGACGAAGATGGACGAACGAGACGAACTTGGTCCAAAGAAGCCCATCGGATCAAATGAGAGGACGAACGAGACGAACTTGGTCCAAAGAAGCCCAACGGATCAAATGGGAGGACGAAGATGGACGAACGAGACGAACTTGGTCCAAAGAAGCCCAACGGATCAAATGGGAGGACGAAGATGGACGAACGAGACGAACTTGGTCCATAGAAGGCCAAGGCCTATGGATCAAATGGGAGGACGAAGATGGAGGAACAAGGCGAACTTGGTTCAAAGAAGGCCTACGGATCCAATGGGAGGACGAAGATGGACGACGAACGAGACGAACTTGGTCCAAAGAAGCCCAACGGATCAAATGAGAGGACGAAGATGGACGAACGAGACGAACTTGGTCCAAAGAAGCCCAACGGATCAAATGGGAGGACGAAGATGGACAATCGAGACGAACTTGGTCCAAAGAAGGCCTAGGGATCAAATGGGAGGACGAAGATGGAGGAACGAGGCGAACTTGGTCCAAAGAAGGCCTACGGATCAAATGGGAGGACGAAGATGGACGAACGAGACAAATTTGGTCCAAAGAAGGCCTACGGATCAAATGGGAGGACGAAGAGGGACGAACGAGACAAACATGGTCCAAAGAAGGCCTACGGATCAAACTGGAGGACGAAGATGGACAAACGAGACGAACTTGCTCCAAAGAAGCCCAACAAATCAAATGGGAGGACGAAGATGGACGAACGAGACGAACTTGGTCAAAAGAATTCCAACGGATCAAATGGGAGGACGAAGGTGGTAGAACAAGACGAACTTGGTCCAAAGAAGGCCTACGGATCAAATGGGAGGACGAAGATGGACGAATGAGACAAACTTGGTCCAAAGAATTACAATGGATCAAATGGGAGGACGAAGGTGGTAGAACAAGACGAACGAGACAAACATGGTCCAAAGATAGCCTACGGATCAAATGGGAGGACGAAGAGGGACGAACGAGACAAACATGGTCCAAAGAAGGCCTACGGATCAAATTGGAGGATGAAGATGGACAAACGAGACGGACTTGGTGCAAAGAAGCCCAACGGATCAAATGGGAGGACGAAACAGGATGAAGGAGACGAACTTGGTCCAAAGAAGGCCTACGGATCAAATGGGAGGACGAAGATGGACGAACGAGACGAACTTGGTCCAAAGAATTCCAACGGATCAAATGGGAGGACGAAGGTGGTAGAACAAGACGAACTTGGTCCAAAGAAGGCCTACGGATATAATTGGAGGACGAAGATGGACAAACGAGACGAACTTGGTGCAAAGAAGCCCAACGGATCAAATGGGAGGACGAAGATGGACGAACGAGACAAACTTGGTCCAAATAATTCCAACGGATCAAATGGGAGGACGAAGGTGGTAGAACAAGACGAACTTGGTCCAAAAAAGGCCTACGAATCAAATGGGAAGACGAAGAGGGACGAACGAGACAAACATGGTCCAAAGAAGGCCTACGGATCAAATGGGAGGACGAAAAGGGACGAACGAGACGAACTTGGTCCAAAGAATTCCAACGGATCAAATGGGAGGACGAAGGTGGTAGAACAAGACGAACTTGGTCCAAAGAAGGCCTACGGATCAAATAGGAGGACAAAGAGGGACGAACGAGACAAACATGGTCCAAAGAAGGCCTACGGATCAAATGGGAGGACGAAGAGGGACGAACGAGACAAACATGGTCCAAAGAAGGCCTACGGATCAAATTGGAGGACGAAGATGGACAAACGAGACGAACTTGGTGCAAAGAAGCCCAACGGATCAAATGGGAGGACGAAGATGGACGAACGAGACGAACTTGGTCCAAAGAATTCCAACGGATCAAATGAGAGGACGAAAATGGACGAACGAGACGAACTTGGTCCAAAGAAGCCCAACGGATCAAATGGGCGGACGAAGATGGACGAACGAGACGAACTTGGTCCAAAGAAGGCCTAGGGATCAAATGGAGGACGAAGATAGAGGAACGAGGCGAACTTGGTCAAAAGAAGGCCTACGGATCAAATGGGAGGACGACGATGGGCGAACGAGACAAACTTGGTCCAAATAATTCCAACGGATCAAATGGGAGGACGAAGGTGGTAGAACAAGACGAACTTGGTCCAAAGAAGGCCTACGGATCAAATGGGAGGACGAAGAGGGACGAACGAGACAAACATGGTCCAAAGAAGGCCTACGGATCAAATGGGAGGAAGAAAAGGGACGAACGAGACGAACTTGTTCCAAAGAATGCCTACGGTTCTAATGGGAGGACGAAGATGGATGAACGAGACGAACTTGGTCCAAAGAAGGCCTACGGATATAATTGGGGGACGAAGATGGACAAACGAGACGAACTTGGTGCAAAGAAGCCCAACGGATCAAATGGGAGGACGAAGATGGACGAACGAGACAAACTTGGTCCAAATAATTCCAACGGATCAAATGGGAGGACGAAGGTGGTAGAACAAGACGAACTTGGTCCAAAGAAGGCCTACGAATCAAATGGGAGGACGAAGAGGGACGAACGAGACAAAAATGGTCCAAAGAAGGCCTACGGATCAAATGGGAGGACGAAAAGGGACGAACGAGACGAACTTGGTCCAAAGAATTCCAACGGATCAAATGGGAGGACGAAGGTGGTAGAACAAGACGAACTTGGTCCAAAGAAGGCCTACGGATCAAATAGGAGGACAAAGAGGGACGAACGAGACAAACATGGTCCAAAGAAGGCCTACGGATCAAATGGGAGGACAAAGAGGGACGAACGAGACAAACATGGTCCAAAGAAGGCCTACGGATCAAATTGGAGGACGAAGATGGACAAACGAGACGAACTTGGTGCAAAGAAGCCCAACAGATCAAATTGGAGGACGAAGATGGACGAACGAGACGAACTTGGTCCAAAGAAGCCCAACGGATCAAATGGGAGGACGAAGATGGACAATCGAGACGAACTTGGTCCAAAGAAGGCCTAGGGATCAAATGGGAGGACGAAGATGGAGGAACGAGGCGAACTTGGTCCAAAGAAGGCCTACGGATCAAATGGGAGGACGAAGATGGACGAACGAGACAAATTTGGTCCAAAGAAGGCCTACGGATCAAATGGGAGGACGAAGAGGGACGAACGAGACAAACATGGTCCAAAGAAGGCCTACGGATCAAACTGGAGGACGAAGATGGACAAACGAGACGAACTTGCTCCAAAGAAGCCCAACAAATCAAATGGGAGGACGAAGATGGACGAACGAGACGAACTTGGTCAAAAGAATTCCAACGGATCAAATGGGAGGACGAAGGTGGTAGAACAAGACGAACTTGGTCCAAAGAAGGCCTACGGATCAAATGGGAGGACGAAGATGGACGAATGAGACAAACTTGGTCCAAAGAATTACAATGGATCAAATGGGAGGACGAAGGTGGTAGAACAAGACGAACGAGACAAACATGGTCCAAAGATAGCCTACGGATCAAATGGGAGGACGAAGAGGGACGAACGAGACAAACATGGTCCAAAGAAGGCCTACGGATCAAATTGGAGGATGAAGATGGACAAACGAGACGGACTTGGTGCAAAGAAGCCCAACGGATCAAATGGGAGGACGAAACAGGATGAAGGAGACGAACTTGGTCCAAAGAAGGCCTACGGATCAAATGGGAGGACGAAGATGGACGAACGAGACGAACTTGGTCCAAAGAATTCCAACGGATCAAATGGGAGGACGAAGGTGGTAGAACAAGACGAACTTGGTCCAAAGAAGGCCTACGGATATAATTGGAGGACGAAGATGGACAAACGAGACGAACTTGGTGCAAAGAAGCCCAACGCATCAAATGGGAGGACGAAGATGGACGAACGAGACAAACTTGGTCCAAATAATTCCAACGGATCAAATGGGAGGACGAAGGTGGTAGAACAAGACGAACTTGGTCCAAAGAAGGCCTACGAATCAAATGGGAAGACGAAGAGGGACGAACGAGACAAACATGGTCCAAAGAAGGCCTACGGATCAAATGGGAGGACGAAAAGGGACGAACGAGACGAACTTGGTCCAAAGAATTCCAACGGATCAAATGGGAGGACGAAGGTGGTAGAACAAGACGAACTTGGTCCAAAGAAGGCCTACGGATCAAATAGGAGGACAAAGAGGGACGAACGAGACAAACATGGTCCAAAGAAGGCCTACGGATCAAATGGGAGGACGAAGAGGGACGAACGAGACAAACATGGTCCAAAGAAGGCCTACGGATCAAATTGGAGGACGAAGATGGACAAACGAGACGAACTTGGTGCAAAGAAGCCCAACGGATCAAATGGGAGGACGAAGATGGACGAACGAGACGAACTTGGTCCAAAGAATTCCAACGGATCAAATGAGAGGACGAAAATGGACGAACGAGACGAACTTGGTCCAAAGAAGCCCAACGGATCAAATGGGCGGACGAAGATGGACGAACGAGACGAACTTGGTCCAAAGAAGGCCTAGGGATCAAATGGAGGACGAAGATAGAGGAACGAGGCGAACTTGGTCAAAAGAAGGCCTACGGATCAAATGGGAGGACGACGATGGGCGAACGAGACAAACTTGGTCCAAATAATTCCAACGGATCAAATGGGAGGACGAAGGTGGTAGAACAAGACGAACTTGGTCCAAAGAAGGCCTACGGATCAAATGGGAGGACGAAGAGGGACGAACGAGACAAACATGGTCCAAAGAAGGCCTACGGATCAAATGGGAGGAAGAAAAGGGACGAACGAGACGAACTTGTTCCAAAGAATGCCTACGGTTCTAATGGGAGGACGAAGATGGATGAACGAGACGAACTTGGTCCAAAGAAGGCCTACGGATATAATTGGGGGACGAAGATGGACAAACGAGACGAACTTGGTGCAAAGAAGCCCAACGGATCAAATGGGAGGACGAAGATGGACGAACGAGACAAACTTGGTCCAAATAATTCCAACGGATCAAATGGGAGGACGAAGGTGGTAGAACAAGACGAACTTGGTCCAAAGAAGGCCTACGAATCAAATGGGAGGACGAAGAGGGACGAACGAGACAAAAATGGTCCAAAGAAGGCCTACGGATCAAATGGGAGGACGAAAAGGGACGAACGAGACGAACTTGGTCCAAAGAATTCCAACGGATCAAATGGGAGGACGAAGGTGGTAGAACAAGACGAACTTGGTCCAAAGAAGGCCTACGGATCAAATAGGAGGACAAAGAGGGACGAACGAGACAAACATGGTCCAAAGAAGGCCTACGGATCAAATGGGAGGACAAAGAGGGACGAACGAGACAAACATGGTCCAAAGAAGGCCTACGGATCAAATTGGAGGACGAAGATGGACAAACGAGACGAACTTGGTGCAAAGAAGCCCAACAGATCAAATTGGAGGACGAAGATGGACGAACGAGACGAACTTGGTCCAAAGAATTCCAACGGATCAAATGGGAGGACGAAGGTGGTAGAACAAGACGAACTTGGTCCAAAGAAGGCCTACGGATCAAATGGGAGGACGAAGATGGACGAACGAGACAAACTTGGTCCAAAGAATTCCAACGGATCAAATGGGAGGACGAAGCTGGTAGAACAAGACGAACTTGGTCCAAAGAAGGCCTACGGATCAAATGGGAGGACGAAGAGGGACGAACGAGACAAACATGGTCCGAAGAAGGCCTACGGATCAAATTGGAGGATGAAGATGGACAAACGAGATGAACTTGGTGCAAAGAAGCCCAACGGATCAAATGGGAGGACGAAACAGGATGAAGGAGACGAACTTGGTCCAAAGAAGGCCTACGGATCAAATGGGAGGACGAAGATGGACGAACGAGACGAACTTGGTCCAAAGAAGGCGTACGGATCAAATGGGTGGACGAAGATGGACGAACGAGACGAACTTGGTCCAACGAAGGCCTAGGGATATAATGGGAGGACGAAGATGGAGGAACGAGGCGAACTTGGTCCAAAGAAGGCCTACGGATCAAATGGGAGGACGAAGATGGATGAACGAGACGAACTTGGTCCAAACATGCCCAACGGATCAAATGAGAGGACGAAAATGGACGAACGAGGCGAACTTGGTCCAAAGAAGGCCTACGGATCAAATGGGAGGACGAAGATGGACGAACGAGACAAATTTGGTCCAAAGAAGGCCTACGGATCAAATGGGAGGACGAAGAGGGACGAACGAGACAAACATGGTCCAAAGAAGGCCTACGGATCAAACTGAAGGACGAAGATGGACAAACGAGACGAACTTGCTCCAAAGAAGCCCAACAAATCAAATGGGAGGACGAAGATGGACGAACGAGACGAACTTGGTCAAAAGAATTCCAACGGATCAAATGGGAGGACGTAGGTGGTAGAACAAGACGAACTTGGTCCAAAGAAGGCCTACGGATCAAATGGGAGGACGAAGATGGACGAATGAGACAAACTTGGTCCAAAGAATTACAATGGATCAAATGGGAGGACGAAGGTGGTAGAACAAGACGAACGAGACAAACATGGTCCAAAGATAGCCTACGGATCAAATGGGAGGACGAAGAGGGACGAACGAGACAAACATGGTCCAAAGAAGGCCTACGGATCAAATTGGAGGATGAAGATGGACAAACGAGACGGACTTGGTGCAAAGAAGCCCAACGGATCAAATGGGAGGACGAAACAGGATGAAGGAGACGAACTTGGTCCAAAGAAGGCCTACGGATCAAATGGGAGGACGAAGATGGACGAACGAGACGAACTTGGTCCAAAGAATTCCAACGGATCAAATGGGAGGACGAAGGTGGTAGAACAAGACGAACTTGGTCCAAAGAAGGCCTACGGATATAATTGGAGGACGAAGATGGACAAACGAGACGAACTTGGTGCAAAGAAGCCCAACGGATCAAATGGGAGGACGAAGATGGACGAACGAGACAAACTTGGTCCAAATAATTCCAACGGATCAAATGGGAGGACGAAGGTGGTAGAACAAGACGAACTTGGTCCAAAGAAGGCCTACGAATCAAATGGGAAGACGAAGAGGGACGAACGAGACAAACATGGTCCAAAGAAGGCCTACGGATCAAATGGGAGGACGAAAAGGGACGAACGAGACGAATTTGGTCCAAAGAATTCCAACGGATCAAATGGGAGGACGAAGGTGGTAGAACAAGACGAACTTGGTCCAAAGAAGGCCTACGGATCAAATAGGAGGACAAAGAGGGACGAACGAGACAAACATGGTCCAAAGAAGGCCTACGGATCAAATGGGAGGACGAAGAGGGACGAACGAGACAAACATGGTCCAAAGAAGGCCTACGGATCAAATTGGAGGACGAAGATGGACAAACGAGACGAACTTGGTGCAAAGAAGCCCAACGGATCAAATGGGAGGACGAAGATGGACGAACGAGACGAACTTGGTCCAAAGAATTCCAACGGATCAAATGAGAGGACGAAAATGGACGAACGAGACGAACTTGGTCCAAAGAAGCCCAACGATCAAATGGGCGGACGAAGATGGACGAACGAGACGAACTTGGTCCAAAGAAGGCCTAGGGATCAAATGGAGGACGAAGATAGAGGAACGAGGCGAACTTGGTCAAAAGAAGGCCTACGGATCAAATGGGAGGACGACGATGGGCGAACGAGACAAACTTGGTCCAAATAATTCCAACGGATCAAATGGGAGGACGAAGGTGGTAGAACAAGACGAACTTGGTCCAAAGAAGGCCTACGGATCAAATGGGAGGACGAAGAGGGACGAACGAGACAAACATGGTCCAAAGAAGGCCTACGGATCAAATGGGAGGAAGAAAAGGGACGAACGAGACGAACTTGTTCCAAAGAATGCCTACGGTTCTAATGGGAGGACGAAGATGGATGAACGAGACGAACTTGGTCCAAAGAAGGCCTACGGATATAATTGGGGGACGAAGATGGACAAACGAGACGAACTTGGTGCAAAGAAGCCCAACGGATCAAATGGGAGGACGAAGATGGACGAACGAGACAAACTTGGTCCAAATAATTCCAACGGATCAAATGGGAGGACGAAGGTGGTAGAACAAGACGAACTTGGTCCAAAGAAGGCCTACGAATCAAATGGGAGGACGAAGAGGGACGAACGAGACAAAAATGGTCCAAAGAAGGCCTACGGATCAAATGGGAGGACGAAAAGGGACGAACGAGACGAACTTGGTCCAAAGAATTCCAACGGATCAAATGGGAGGACGAAGGTGGTAGAACAAGACGAACTTGGTCCAAAGAAGGCCTACGGATCAAATAGGAGGACAAAGAGGGACGAACGAGACAAACATGGTCCAAAGAAGGCCTACGGATCAAATGGGAGGACAAAGAGGGACGAACGAGACAAACATGGTCCAAAGAAGGCCTACGGATCAAATTGGAGGACGAAGATGGACAAACGAGACGAACTTGGTGCAAAGAAGCCCAACAGATCAAATTGGAGGACGAAGATGGACGAACGAGACGCACTTGGTCCAAAGAATTCCAACGGATCAAATGGGAGGACGAAGGTGGTAGAACAAGACGAACTTGGTCCAAAGAAGGCCTACGGATCAAATGGGAGGACGAAGATGGACGAACGAGACAAACTTGGTCCAAAGAATTCCAACGGATCAAATGGGAGGACGAAGCTGGTAGAACAAGACGAACTTGGTCCAAAGAAGGCCTACGGATCAAATGGGAGGACGAAGAGGGACGAACGAGACAAACATGGTCCGAAGAAGGCCTACGGATCAAATTGGAGGATGAAGATGGACAAACGAGATGAACTTGGTGCAAAGAAGCCCAACGGATCAAATGGGAGGACGAAACAGGATGAAGGAGACGAACTTGGTCCAAAGAAGGCCTACGGATCAAATGGGAGGACGAAGATGGACGAACGAGACGAACTTGGTCCAAAGAAGGCCTACGGATCAAATGGGTGGACGAAGATGGACGAACGAGACGAACTTGGTCCAACGAAGGCCTAGGGATATAATGGGAGGACGAAGATGGAGGAACGAGGCGAACTTGGTCCAAAGAAGGCCTACGGATCAAATGGGAGGACGAAGATGGATGAACGAGACGAACTTGGTCCAAACATGCCCAACGGATCAAATGAGAGGACGAAAATGGACGAACGAGACGAACTTGGTCCAAAGAAGCCCAACGGATCAAATGGGCGGACGAAGATGGACGAACGAGACGAACTTGGTCCAAAGAAGGCCTAGGGATCAAATGGAGGACGAAGATAGAGGAACGAGGCGAACTTGGTCCAAAGAAGGCCTACGGATCAAATGGGGAGGACGACGATGGGCGAACGAGACAAACTTGGTCCAAATAATTCCAACGGATCAAATGGGAGGACGAAGGTGGTAGAACAAGACGAACTTGGTCCAAAGAAGGCCTACGGATCAAATGGGAGGACGAAGAGGGACGAACGAGACAAACATGGTCCAAAGAAGGCCTACGGATCAAATGGGATGACGAAAAGGGACGAACGAGACGAACTTGTTCCAAAGAATGCCTACGGTTCTAATGGGAGGACGAAGATGGAGGAACGAGGCGAACTTGGTCCAAAGAAGGCCTATGGATCAAATGGGAGGACGAAGAGGGACGAACGAGACAAACATGGTCCAAAGAAGGCCTACGGATCAAATTGGAGGACGAAGATGGACAAACGAGACGAACTTGGTGCAAAGAAGCCCAACGGATCAAATGTGAGGACGAAGATGGACAAACGAGACGAACTTGGTCCAAAGAATTCCAACGGATCAAATGGGAGGACGAAGGTGGTAGAACAAGACGGACTTGGTCCAAAGAAGGCCTACAGATATAATTGGAGGACGAAGATGGACAAACGAGACGAACTTGGTGCAAAGAAGCCCAACGGATCAAATGGGAGGACGAAGATGGACGAACGAGACAAACTTGGTCCAAATAATTCCAACGGATCAAATGGGAGGACGAAGGTGGTAGAACAAGACGAACTTGGTCCAAAGAAGGCCTACGAATCAAATGGGAGGACGAAGAGGGACGAACGAGACAAACATGGTCCAAAGAAGGCCTACGGATCAAATGGGAGGACGAAAAGGGACGAACGAGACGAACTTGGTCCAAAGAATTCCAACGGATCAAATGGGAGGACGAAGGTGGTAGAACAAGACGAACTTGGTCCAAAGAAGGCCTACGGATCAAATGGGAGGACGAAGAGGGACGAACGAGACAAACATGGTCCAAAGAAGGCCTACGGATCAAATGGGAGGACGAAGAGGGACGAACGAGACAAACATGGTCCAAAGAAGGCCTACGGATCAAATTGGAGGACGAAGATGGACAAACGAGACGAACTTGGTGCAAAGAAGCCCAACGGATCAAATGGGAGGACGAAGATTGACGAACGAGACGAACATGGTCCAAAGAATTCCAACGGATCAAATGGGAGGACGAAGGTGGTAGAACAAGACGAACTTGGTCCAAAGAAGGCCTACGGATCAAATGGGAGGACGAAGATGGACGAACGAGACAAACTTGGTCCAAAGAATTCCAACGGATCAAATGGGAGGACGAAGGTGGTAGAACAAGACGAACTTGGTCCAAAGAAGGCCTACGGATCAAATGGGAGGACGAAGAGGGACGAACGAGACAAACATGGTCCAAAGAAGGCCTACGGATCAAATTGGAGGATGAATATGGACAAACGAGATGAACTTGGTGCAAAGAAGCCCAACGGATCAAATGGGAGGACGAAACAGGATGAAGGAGACGAACTTGGTCCAAAGAAGGCCTACGGATCAAATGGGAGGACGAAGATGGACGAACGAGACGAACTTAGTCCAAAGAAGGCCTACGGATCAAATGGGAGGACGAAGATGGACGAACGAGACGAACTTGGTCCAACGAAGGCCTAGGGATAAAATGGGCGGACGAAGATGGAGGAACGAGGCGAACTTGGTCCAAAGAAGGCCTACGGATCAAATGGGAGGACGAAGATGGATGAACGAGACGAACTTGGTCCAAACATGCCCAACGGATCAAATGAGAGGACGAAAATGGACGAACAAGACGAACTTGGTCCAAAGAAGCCCAACGGATCAAATGGGCGGACGAAGATGGACGAACGAGACGAACTTGGTCCAAAGAAGGCCTATGGATCAAATGGGAGGACGAAGATGGAGGAACGAGGCGGACTTGGTCCAAAGAAGGCCAACGGATCAAATGGGAGGACGAAGATGGACGAACGAGACGAACTTGGTCCAAAGAAGCCCAACGGATCAAATGGGAGGACGAAGATCGACGAACGAGACGAACTTGGTCCAAAGAAGCCCAACGGATCAAATGGGAGGACGAAGATCGACGAACGAGACGAACTTGGTCCAAAGAAGCCCAACGGATCAAATGGGAGGACGAAGGTGGTAGAACAAGACGAACTTGGTCCAAAGAAGGCCTACGGATCAAATGGGAGGACAAAGAGGGACGAACGGGACAAACATGGTCCAAAGAAGGCCTACGGATCAAATGGGAGGACGAAGAGGGACGAACGAGACAAACATGGTCCAAAGAAGGCCTACGGATCAAATGGGAGGACGAAGAGGAACGAACGAGACAAACATGGTCCAAAGAAGGCCTACGGATCAAATTGGAGGACGAAGATGGACAAACGAGACGAACTTGGTCCAAAGAAGGCGTAGGGATCAAATGGGAGGACGAAGATAGAGGAACGAGGCGAACTTGGTCCAAAGAAGGCCTACGGATCAAATGGGAGGACGAAGATGGACGAACGAGACAAACTTGGTCCAAAGAAGCCCAACGGATCAAATGGGCGGACGAAGATGGACGAACGAGACGAACTTGGTCCAAAGAAGGCCTAGGGATCAAATGGAGGACGAAGATAGAGGAACGAGGCGAACTTGGTCCAAAGAAGGCCTACGGATCAAATGGGAGGACGACGATGGGCGAACGAGACAAACTTGGTCCAAATAATTCCAACGGATCAAATGGGAGGACGAAGGTGGTAGAACAAGACGAACTTGGTCCAAAGAAGGCCTACGGATCAAATGGGAGGACGAAGAGGGACGAACGAGACAAACATGGTCCAAAGAAGGCCTACGGATCAAATGGGAGGACGAAAAGGGACGAACGAGACGAACTTGTTCCAAAGAATGCCTACGGTTCTAATGGGAGGATGAAGATGGATGAACGAGACGAACTTAGTCCAAAGAAGGCCTAGGGATCAAATGGGAGGACGAAGATGGAGGAACGAGGCGAACTTGGTCCAAAGAAGGCCTACGGATCAAATTGGAGGACGAAGATGGACAAACGAGACGAACTTGGTGCAAAGAAGCCCAACGGATCAAATGGGAGGACGAAGATGGACAAACGAGACGAACTTGGTCCAAAGAATTCCAACGGATCAAATGGGAGGACGAAGGTGGTAGAACAAGACGAACTTGGTCCAAAGAAGGCCTACGGATATAATTGGAGGACGAAGGTGGTAGAACAAGACGAACTTGGTCCAAAGAAGGCCTACGGATATAATTGGAGGACGAAGATGGACAAACGAGACGAACTTGGTGCAAAGAAGCCCAACGGATCAAATGGGAGGACGAAGATGGACGAACGAGACAAACTTGGTCCAAAGAAGCCCAACGGATCAAATGGGCGGACGAAGATGGAGGAACGAGACGAACTTGGTCCATAGAAGGCCTAGGGATCAAATGGGAGGACGAAGATGGAGGAACGAGGCGAACTTGGTCCAAAGAAGGCCTACGGATCAAATTGGAGGACGAAGATGGAGGAACGAGGCGAACTTGGTCCAAAGAAGGCCTACGGATCAAATTGGAGGACGAAGATGGACAAACGAGACGAACATGGTCCAAAGAAGGCCTACGGATCAAATTGGAGGACGAAGATGGACAAACGAGACGAACTTGGTGCAAAGAAGCCCAACGGATCAAATGGGAGGACGAAGATGGACAAACGAGACGAACTTGGTCCAAAGAATTCCAACGGATCAAATGGGAGGACGAAGGTGGTAGAACAAGACGAACTTGGTCCAAAGAAGGCCTACGGATATAATTGGAGGACGAAGATGGACAAACGAGACGAACTTGGTGCAAAGAAGCCCAACGGATCAAATGGGAGGACGAAGATGGACGAACGAGACAAACTTGGTCCAAAGAAGCCCAACGGATCAAATGGGCGGACGAAAATGGATGAACGAGACGAACTTGGTCCAAAGAAGGCCTAGGGATCAAATGGGAGGACGAAGATGGAGGAACGAGGCGAACTTGGTCCAAAGAAGGCCTACGGATCAAATTGGAGGACGAAGATGGACAAACGAGACGAACATGGTCCAAAGAAGGCCTACGGATCAAATTGGAGGACGAAGATGGACAAACGAGACGAACTTGGTGCAAAGAAGCCCAACGGATCAAATGGGAGGACGAAGATGGACAAACGAGACGAACTTGGTCCAAAGAATTCCAACGGATCAAATGGGAGGACGAAGGTGGTAGAACAAGACGAACTTGGTCCAAAGAAGGCCTACGGATATAATTGGAGGACGAAGATGGACAAACGAGACGAACTTGGTGCAAAGAAGCCCAACGGATCAAATGGGAGGACGAAGATGGACGAACGAGACAAACTTGGTCCAAAGAAGCCCAACGGATCAAATGGGCGGACGAAAATGGATGAACGAGACGAACTTGGTCCAAAGAAGGCCTAGGGATCAAATGGGAGGACGAAGATGGAGGAACGAGGCGAACTTGGTCCAAAGAAGGCCTACGGATCAAATTGGAGGACGAAGATGGAGGAACGAGGCGAACTTGGTCCAAAGAAGGCCTACGGATCAAATTGGAGGACGAAGATGGACAAACGAGACGAACATGGTCCAAAGAAGGCCTACGGATCAAATTGGAGGACGAAGATGGACAAAAGAGACGTACTTGGTGCAAAGAAGCCCAACGGATCAAATGGGAGGACGAAGATGGACGAACGAGACGAACTTGGTCCAAAGAATTCCAACGGATCAAATGGGAGGACGAAGGTGGTAGAACAAGACGAACTTGGTCCAAAGAAGGCCTACGAATCAAATGGGAGGACGAAGAGGGACGAACGAGACAAACATGGTCCAAAGAAGGCCTACGGGTCAAATGGGAGGACGAAAAGGGACGAATGAGACGAACTTGGTCCAAAGAATTCCAACGGATCAAATGGGAGGACGAAGGTGGTAGAACAAGACGAACTTGGTCCAAAGAAGGCCTACGGATCAAATAGGAGGACAAAGAGGGACGAACGAGACAAACATGGTCCAAAGAAGGCCTACGGATCAAATGGGAGGACGAAGAGGGACGAACGAGACAAACATGGTCCAAAGAAGGCCTACGGATCAAATTGGAGGACGAAGATGGACAAACGAGACGAACTTGGTGCAAAGAAGCCCAACGGATCAAATGGGAGGACGAAGATTGACGAACGAGACGAACTTGGTCCAAAGAATTCCAACGGATCAAATGGGAGGACGAAGGTGGTAGAACAAGACGAACTTGATCCAAAGAAGGCCTACGGATCAAATGGGAGGACGAAGATGGACGAACGAGACAAACTTGGTCCAAAGAATTCCAACGGATCAAATGGGAGGACGAAGGTGGTAGAACAAGACGAACTTGGTCCAAAGAATGCCTACGGATCAAATGGGAGGACGAAGAGGGACGAACGAGACAAACATGGTCCAAAGAAGGCCTACGGATCAAATTGGAGGATGAAGATGGACAAACGAGATGAACTTGGTGCAAAGAAGCCCAACGGATCAAATGGGAGGACGAAACAGGATGAAGGAGACGAACTTGGTCCAAAGAAGGCCTACGGATCAAATGGGAGGACGAAGATGGACGAACGAGACGAACTTGGTCCAAAGAAGGCCTACGGATCAAATGGGAGGACGAAGATGGACGAACGAGACGAACTTGGTCCAACGAAGGCCTTGGGATAAAATGGGCGGACGAAGATGGAGGAACGAAGCGAACATGGTCCAAAGAAGGCCTACGGATCAAATGGGAGGACGAAGATGGATGAACGAGACGAACTTGGTCCAAACATGCCCAACGGATCAAATGAGAGGACGAAAATGGACGAACGAGACGAACTTGGTCCAAAGAAGCCCAACGGATCAAATGGGCGGACGAAGATGGACGAACGAGACGAACTTGGTCCAAAGAAGGCCTAGGGATCAAATGGGAGGACGAAGATGGAGGAACGAGGCGAACTTGGTCCAAAGAAGGCCAACGGATCAAATGGGAGGACGAAGATGGACGAACGAGACGAACTTGGTCCAAAGAAGCCCAACGGATCAAATGGGAGGACGAAGAGGAACGAACGAGACAAACATGGTCCAAAGAAGGCCTACGGATCAAATGGGAGGACGAAGAGGAACGAACGAGACAAACATGGTCCAAAGAAGGCCTACGGATCAAATTGGAGGACGAAGATGGACAAACGAGACGAACTTGGTCCAAAGAAGGCGTAGGGATCAAATGGGAGGACGAAGATAGAGGAACGAGGCGAACTTGGTCCAAAGAAGGCCTACGGATCAAATGGGAGGACGAAGATGGACGAACGAGACAAACTTGGTCCAAAGAAGCCCAACGGATCAAATGGGCGGACGAAGATGGACGAACGAGACGAACTTGGTCCAAAGAAGGCCTAGGGATCAAATGGAGGACGAAGATAGAGGAACGAGGCGAACTTGGTCCAAAGAAGGCCTACGGATCAAATGGGAGGACGACGATGGGCGAACGAGACAAACTTGGTCCAAATAATTCCAACGGATCAAATGGGAGGACGAAGGTGGTAGAACAAGACGAACTTGGTCCAAAGAAGGCCTACGGATCAAATGGGAGGACGAAGAGGGACGAACGAGACAAACATGGTCCAAAGAAGGCCTACGGATCAAATGGGAGGACGAAAAGGGACGAACGAGACGAACTTGTTCCAAAGAATGCCTACGGTTCTAATGGGAGGATGAAGATGGATGAACGAGACGAACTTAGTCCAAAGAAGGCCTAGGGATCAAATGGGAGGACGAAGATGGAGGAACGAGGCGAACTTGGTCCAAAGAAGGCCTACGGATCAAATTGGAGGACGAAGATGGACAAACGAGACGAACTTGGTGCAAAGAAGCCCAACGGATCAAATGGGAGGACGAAGATGGACAAACGAGACGAACTTGGTCCAAAGAATTCCAACGGATCAAATGGGAGGACGAAGGTGGTAGAACAAGACGAACTTGGTCCAAAGAAGGCCTACGGATATAATTGGAGGACGAAGGTGGTAGAACAAGACGAACTTGGTCCAAAGAAGGCCTACGGATATAATTGGAGGACGAAGATGGACAAACGAGACGAACTTGGTGCAAAGAAGCCCAACGGATCAAATGGGAGGACGAAGATGGACGAACGAGACAAACTTGGTCCAAAGAAGCCCAACGGATCAAATGGGCGGACGAAGATGGAGGAACGAGACGAACTTGGTCCATAGAAGGCCTAGGGATCAAATGGGAGGACGAAGATGGAGGAACGAGGCGAACTTGGTCCAAAGAAGGCCTACGGATCAAATTGGAGGACGAAGATGGAGGAACGAGGCGAACTTGGTCCAAAGAAGGCCTACGGATCAAATTGGAGGACGAAGATGGACAAACGAGACGAACATGGTCCAAAGAAGGCCTACGGATCAAATTGGAGGACGAAGATGGACAAACGAGACGAACTTGGTGCAAAGAAGCCCAACGGATCAAATGGGAGGACGAAGATGGACAAACGAGACGAACTTGGTCCAAAGAATTCCAACGGATCAAATGGGAGGACGAAGGTGGTAGAACAAGACGAACTTGGTCCAAAGAAGGCCTACGGATATAATTGGAGGACGAAGATGGACAAACGAGACGAACTTGGTGCAAAGAAGCCCAACGGATCAAATGGGAGGACGAAGATGGACGAACGAGACAAACTTGGTCCAAAGAAGCCCAACGGATCAAATGGGCGGACGAAAATGGATGAACGAGACGAACTTGGTCCAAAGAAGGCCTAGGGATCAAATGGGAGGACGAAGATGGAGGAACGAGGCGAACTTGGTCCAAAGAAGGCCTACGGATCAAATTGGAGGACGAAGATGGACAAACGAGACGAACATGGTCCAAAGAAGGCCTACGGATCAAATTGGAGGACGAAGATGGACAAACGAGACGAACTTGGTGCAAAGAAGCCCAACGGATCAAATGGGAGGACGAAGATGGACAAACGAGACGAACTTGGTCCAAAGAATTCCAACGGATCAAATGGGAGGACGAAGGTGGTAGAACAAGACGAACTTGGTCCAAAGAAGGCCTACGGATATAATTGGAGGACGAAGATGGACAAACGAGACGAACTTGGTGCAAAGAAGCCCAACGGATCAAATGGGAGGACGAAGATG
Organism: Glycyrrhiza uralensis; assembly: GCA_030159175.1. Lineage (NCBI taxonomy): Eukaryota > Viridiplantae > Streptophyta > Magnoliopsida > Fabales > Fabaceae > Glycyrrhiza > Glycyrrhiza uralensis. Next base: position 16,272,373 of record BRZY01000002.1, read on the forward strand.
GACGAACGAGACAAACTTGGTCCAAAGAAGCCCAACGGATCAAATGGGCGGACGAAAATGGATGAACGAGACGAACTTGGTCCAAAGAAGGCCTAGGGATCAAATGGGAGGACGAAGATGGAGGAACGAGGCGAACTTGGTCCAAAGAAGGCCTACGGATCAAATTGGAGGACGAAGATGGAGGAACGAGGCGAACTTGGTCCAAAGAAGGCCTACGGATCAAATTGGAGGACGAAGATGGACAAACGAGACGAACATGGTCCAAAGAAGGCCTACGGATCAAATTGGAGGACGAAGATGGACAAAAGAGACGTACTTGGTGCAAAGAAGCCCAACGGATCAAATGGGAGGACGAAGATGGACGAACGAGACGAACTTGGTCCAAAGAATTCCAACGGATCAAATGGGAGGACGAAGGTGGTAGAACAAGACGAACTTGGTCCAAAGAAGGCCTACGAATCAAATGGGAGGACGAAGAGGGACGAACGAGACAAACATGGTCCAAAGAAGGCCTACGGGTCAAATGGGAGGACGAAAAGGGACGAATGAGACGAACTTGGTCCAAAGAATTCCAACGGATCAAATGGGAGGACGAAGGTGGTAGAACAAGACGAACTTGGTCCAAAGAAGGCCTACGGATCAAATAGGAGGACAAAGAGGGACGAACGAGACAAACATGGTCCAAAGAAGGCCTACGGATCAAATGGGAGGACGAAGAGGGACGAACGAGACAAACATGGTCCAAAGAAGGCCTACGGATCAAATTGGAGGACGAAGATGGACAAACGAGACGAACTTGGTGCAAAGAAGCCCAACGGATCAAATGGGAGGACGAAGATTGACGAACGAGACGAACTTGGTCCAAAGAATTCCAACGGATCAAATGGGAGGACGAAGGTGGTAGAACAAGACGAACTTGATCCAAAGAAGGCCTACGGATCAAATGGGAGGACGAAGATGGACGAACGAGACAAACTTGGTCCAAAGAATTCCAACGGATCAAATGGGAGGACGAAGGTGGTAGAACAAGACGAACTTGGTCCAAAGAATGCCTACGGATCAAATGGGAGGACGAAGAGGGACGAACGAGACAAACATGGTCCAAAGAAGGCCTACGGATCAAATTGGAGGATGAAGATGGACAAACGAGATGAACTTGGTGCAAAGAAGCCCAACGGATCAAATGGGAGGACGAAACAGGATGAAGGAGACGAACTTGGTCCAAAGAAGGCCTACGGATCAAATGGGAGGACGAAGATGGACGAACGAGACGAACTTGGTCCAAAGAAGGCCTACGGATCAAATGGGAGGACGAAGATGGACGAACGAGACGAACTTGGTCCAACGAAGGCCTTGGGATAAAATGGGCGGACGAAGATGGAGGAACGAAGCGAACATGGTCCAAAGAAGGCCTACGGATCAAATGGGAGGACGAAGATGGATGAACGAGACGAACTTGGTCCAAACATGCCCAACGGATCAAATGAGAGGACGAAAATGGACGAACGAGACGAACTTGGTCCAAAGAAGCCCAACGGATCAAATGGGCGGACGAAGATGGACGAACGAGACGAACTTGGTCCAAAGAAGGCCTAGGGATCAAATGGGAGGACGAAGATGGAGGAACGAGGCGAACTTGGTCCAAAGAAGGCCAACGGATCAAATGGGAGGACGAAGATGGACGAACGAGACGAACTTGGTCCAAAGAAGCCCAACGGATCAAATGGGAGGACGAAGATCGACGAACGAGACGAACTTGGTCCAAAGAAGCCCAACGGATCAAATGGGAGGACGAAGATCGACGAACGAGACGAACTTGGTCCAAAGAAGCCCAACGGATCAAATGGGAGGACGAAGGTGGTAGAACAAGACGAACTTGGTCCAAAGAAGGCCTACGGATCAAATGGGAGGACAAAGAGGGACGAACGGGACAAACATGGTCCAAAGAAGGCCTACGGATCAAATGGGAGGACGAAGAGGAACGAACGAGACAAATATGGTCCAAAGAAGGCCTACGGATCAAATTGGAGGACGAAGATGGACAAACGAGACGAACTTGGTCCAAAGAAGGCCTAGGGATCAAATGGGAGGACGAAGATAGAGGAACGAGGCGAACTTGGTCCAAAGAAGGCCTACGGATCAAATGGGAGGACGAAGATGGACGAACGAGACAAACTTGGTCCAAAGAAGCCCAACGGATCAAATGGGCGGACGAAGATGGACGAACGAGACGAACTTGGTCCAAAGAAGGCCTAGGGATCAAATGGAGGACGAAGATAGAGGAACGAGGCGAACTTGGTCCAAAGAAGGCCTACGGATCAAATGGGAGGACGACGATGGGCGAACGAGACAAACTTGGTCCAAATAATTCCAACGGATCAAATGGGAGGACGAAGGTGGTAGAACAAGACGAACTTGGTCCAAAGAAGGCCTACGGATCAAATGGGAGGACGAAGAGGGACGAACGAGACAAACATGGTCCAAAGAAGGCCTACGGATCAAATGGGAGGACGAAAAGGGACGAACGAGACGAACTTGGTCCAAAGAATTCCAACGGATCAAATGGGAGGACGAAGGTGGTAGAACAAGACGAACTTGGTCCAAAGAAGGCCTACGGATCAAATAGGAGGACAAAGAGGGACGAACGAGACAAACATGGTCCAAAGAAGGCCTACGGATCAAATGGGAGGACGAAGAGGGACGAACGAGACAAACATGGTCCAAAGAAGGCCTACGGATCAAATTGGAGGACGAAGATGGACAAACGAGACGAACTTGGTGCAAAGAAGCCCAACGGATCAAATGGGAGGACGAAGATTGACGAACGAGACGAACTTGGTCCAAAGAATTCCAACGGATCAAATGGGAGGACGAAGGTGGTAGAACAAGACGAACTTGATCCAAAGAAGGCCTACGGATCAAATGGGAGGACGAAGATGGACGAACGAGACAAACTTGGTCCAAAGAATTCCAACGGATCAAATTGGAGGACGAAGGTGGTAGAACAAGACGAACTTGGTCCAAAGAATGCCTACGGATCAAATGGGAGGACGAAGAGGGACGAACGAGACAAACATGGTCCAAAGAAGGCCTACGGATCAAATTGGAGGATGAAGATGGACAAACGAGATGAACTTGGTGCAAAGAAGCCCAACGGATCAAATGGGAGGACGAAACAGGATGAAGGAGACGAACTTGGTCCAAAGAAGGCCTACGGATCAAATGGGAGGACGAAGATGGACGAACGAGACGAACTTGGTCCAAAGAAGGCCTACGGATCAAATGGGAGGACGAAGATGGACGAACGAGACGAACTTGGTCCAACGAAGGCCTTGGGATAAAATGGGCGGACGAAGATGGAGGAACGAAGCGAACATGGTCCAAAGAAGGCCTACGGATCAAATGGGAGGACGAAGATGGATGAACGAGACGAACTTGGTCCAAACATGCCCAACGGATCAAATGAGAGGACGAAAATGGACGAACGAGACGAACTTGGTCCAAAGAAGCCCAACGGATCAAATGGGCGGACGAAGATGGACGAACGAGACGAACTTGGTCCAAAGAAGGCCTAGGGATCAAATGGGAGGACGAAGATGGAGGAACGAGGCGAACTTGGTCCAAAGAAGGCCAACGGATCAAATGGGAGGACGAAGATGGACGAACGAGACGAACTTGGTCCAAAGAAGCCCAACGGATCAAATGGGAGGACGAAGATCGACGAACGAGACGAACTTGGTCCAAAGAAGCCCAACGGATCAAATGGGAGGACGAAGATCGACGAACGAGACGAACTTGGTCCAAAGAAGCCCAACGGATCAAATGGGAGGACGAAGGTGGTAGAACAAGACGAACTTGGTCCAAAGAAGGCCTACGGATCAAATGGGAGGACAAAGAGGGACGAACGGGACAAACATGGTCCAAAGAAGGCCTACGGATCAAATGGGAGGACGAAGAGGAACGAACGAGACAAATATGGTCCAAAGAAGGCCTACGGATCAAATTGGAGGACGAAGATGGACAAACGAGACGAACTTGGTCCAAAGAAGGCCTAGGGATCAAATGGGAGGACGAAGATAGAGGAACGAGGCGAACTTGGTCCAAAGAAGGCCTACGGATCAAATGGGAGGACGAAGATGGACGAACGAGACAAACTTGGTCCAAAGAAGCCCAACGGATCAAATGGGCGGACGAAGATGGACGAACGAGACGAACTTGGTCCAAAGAAGGCCTAGGGATCAAATGGAGGACGAAGATAGAGGAACGAGGCGAACTTGGTCCAAAGAAGGCCTACGGATCAAATGGGAGGACGACGATGGGCGAACGAGACAAACTTGGTCCAAATAATTCCAACGGATCAAATGGGAGGACGAAGGAGGTAGAACAAGACGAACTTGGTCCAAAGAAGGCCTACGGATCAAATGGGAGGACAAAGAGGGACGAACGAGACAAACATGGTCCAAAGAAGGCCTACGGATCAAATGGGAGGACGAAAAGGGACGAACGAGACGAACTTGTTCCAAAGAATGCCTACGGTTCTAATGGGAGGACGAAGATGGATGAACGAGACGAACTTGGTCCAAAGAAGGCCTAGGGATCAAATGGGAGGACGAAGATGGAGGAACGAGGCGAACTTGGTCCAAAGAAGGCCTACAGATCAAATGGGAGGACGACGAGGGACGAACGAGACAAACATGGTCCAAAGAAGGCCTACGGATCAAATTGGAGGACGAAGATGGACAAACGAGACGAACTTGGTGCAAAGAAGCCCAACGGATCAAATGGGAGGACGAAGATGGACAAACGAGACGAACTTGGTCCAAAGAATTCCAACGGATCAAATGGGAGGACGAAGGTCGTAGAACAAGACGATCTTGGTCCAAAGAAGGCCTACGGATATAATTGGAGGACGAAGATGGACAAACGAGACGAACTTGGTGCAAAGAAGCCCAACGGATCAAATGGGAGGACGAAGATGGACGAACGAGACAAACTTGGTCCAAATAATTCCAACGGATCAAATGGGAGGACGAAGGTGGTAGAGCAACACGAACTTGGTCCAAAGAAGGCCTACGAATCAAATGGGAGGACGAAGAGGGACGAACGAGACAAACATGGTCCAAAGAAGGCCTACGGATCAAATGGGAGGACGAAAAGGGACGAACGAGACGAACTTGGTCCAAAGAATTCCAACGGATCAAATGGGAGGACGAAGGTGGTAGAACAAGACGAACTTGGTCCAAAGAAGGCCTACGGATCAAATAGGAGGACAAAGAGGGACGAACGAGACAAACATGGTCCAAAGAAGGCCTACGGATCAAATGGGAGGACGAAGAGGGACGAACGAGACAAACATGGTCCAAAGAAGGCCTACGGATGAAATTGGAGGACGAAGATGGACAAACGAGACGAACTTGGTGCAAAGAAGCCCAACGGATCAAATGGGAGGACGAAGATTGACGAACGAGACGAACTTGGTCCAAAGAATTCCAACGGATCAAATGGGAGGACGAAGGTGGTAGAACAAGACGAACTTGGTCCAAAGAAGGCCTACGGATCAAATGGGAGGACGAAGATGGACGAACGAGACAAACTTGGTCCAAAGAATTCCAACGGATCAAATGGGAGGACGAAGGTGGTAGAACAAGACGAACTTGGTCCAAAGAAGGCCTACGGATCAAATGGGAGGACGAAGAGGGACGAACGAGACAAACATGGTCCAAAGAAGGCCTACGGATCAAATTGGAGGATGAAGATGGACAAACGAGATGAACTTGGTGCAAAGAAGCCCAACGGATCAAATGGGAGGACGAAACAGGATGAAGGAGACGAACTTGGTCCAAAGAAGGCCTACGGATCAAATGGGAGGACGAAGATGGACGAACGAGACGAACTTGGTCCAAAGAAGGCCTACGGATCAAATGGGAGGACGAAGATGGACGAACGAGACGAACTTGGTCCAACGAAGGCCTAGGGATAAAATGGGCGGACGAAGATGGAGGAACGAGGCGAACTTGGTCCAAAGAAGGCCTACGGATCAAATGGGAGGACGAAGATGGATGAACGAGACGAACTTGGTCCAAACATGCCCAACGGATCAAATGAGAGGACGAAAATGGACGAACGAGACGAACTTGGTCCAAAGAAGCCCAACGGATCAAATGGGCGGACGAAGATGGACGAACGAGACGAACTTGGTCCAAAGAAGGCCTAGGGATCAAATGGGAGGACGAAGATGGAGGAACAAGGCGAACTTGGTCCAAAGAAGGCCTACGGATCAAATGGGAGACGAAGAGGAACGAACGAGACAAACATGGTCCAAAGAAGGCCTACGGATCAAATTGGAGGACGAAGATGGACAAACGAGACGAACTTGGTCCAAAGAAGGCCTAGGGATCAAATGGGAGGACGAAGATAGAGGAACGAGGCGAACTTGGTCCAAAGAAGGCCTACGGATCAAATGGGAGGACGACGATGGGCGAACGAGACAAACTTGGTCCAAATAATTCCAACGGATCAAATGGGAGGACGAAGGTGGTAGAACAAGACGAACTTGGTCCAAAGAAGGCCTACGGATCAAATGGGAGGACGAAGAGGGACGAACGAGACAAACATGGTCCAAAGAAGGCCTACGGATCAAATGGGAGTACGAAAAGGGACGAACGAGACGAACTTGTTCCAAAGAATGCCTACGGATCTAATGGGAGGACGAAGATGGATGAACGAGACGAACTTGGTCCAAAGAAGGCCTAGGGATCAAATGGGAGGACGAAGATGGACGAACGAGGCAAACTTGGTCCAAAGAAGGCCTACGGATCAAATGGGAGGACGAAGAGGGACGAACGAGACAAACATGGTCCAAAGAAGGCCTACGGATCAAATTGGAGGACGAAGATGGACAAACGAGACGAACTTGGTGCAAAGAAGCCCAACGGATCAAATGGGAGGACGAAGATGGACGAACGAGACGAACTTGGTCCAAAGAATTCCAACGGATCAAATGGGAGGACGAAGGTGGTAGAACAAGACGAACTTGGTCCAAAGAAGGCCAACGGATCAAATTGGAGGACGAAGATGGACAAACGAGACGAACTTGGTGCAAAGAAGCCCAACGGATCAAATGGGAGGACGAAGATGGACGAACGAGACAAACTTGGGCCAAATAATTCCAACGGATCAAATGGGAGGACGAAGGTGGTAGAACAAGACGAACTTGGTCCAAAGAAGGCCTACGGATCAAATGGGAGGACGAAGAGGGACGAACGAGACAAACATGGTCCAAAGAAGGCCTACGGATCAAATGGGAGGACGAAAAGGGACGAACGAGACGAACTTGGTCCAAAGAATTCCAACGGATCAAATGGGAGGACGAAGGTGGTAGAACAAGACGAACTTGGTCCAAAGAAGGCCTACGGATCAAATAGGAGGACAAAGAGGGACGAACGAGACAAACATGGTCCAAAGAAGGCCTACGGAGCAAATGGGAGGACGAAGAGGGACGAACGAGACAAACACGGTCCAAAGAAGGCCTACGGATCAAATGGGAGGACGAAGACGGACGAACGAGACGAACTTGGTCCAAAGAATTCCAACGGATCAAATGGGAGGACGAAGGTGGTAGAACAAGACGAACTTGGTCCAAAGAAGGCCTACGGATCAAATGGGAGGACGAAGATGGACGAACGAGACAAACTTGGTCCAAAGAATTCCAACGGATCAAATGGGAGGACGAAGGTGGTAGAACAAGACGAACTTGGTCCAAAGAAGGCCTACGGATCAAATGGGAGGACGAAGAGGGACGAACGAGACAAACATGGTGAAAAGAAGGCCTACGGATCAAATGGGAGGACGAAGAGGGACGAACGAGACAAACATGGTCCAAAGAAGGCCTACGGATCAAATTGGACTACGAAGATGGACAAACGAGACAAACTTGGTGCAAAGAAGCCCAACGGATCAAATGGGAGGACGAAACAGGATGAAGGAGACGAACTTGGTCCAAAGAAGGCCTACGGATCAAATGGGAGGACGAAGATGGACAAACGAGACGAACTTGGTCCAAAGAAGGCCTACGGATCAAATGGGAGGACGAAGATGGACGAACGAGACGAACTTGGTCCAAAGAAGCCCAACGGATCAAATGGGAGGACGAAGATGGACGAACCAGACGAACTTGGTCCAAAGAAGGCCTACGGATCAAATGGGAGGACGAAGATGGACGAACGAGACGAACTTGGTCCAAAGAAGCCCAACGGATCAAATGAGAGGACGAAGATGGACGAACGAGACGAACTTGGTCCAAAGAAGGCCAACGGATCAAATGGGAGGACGAAGATGGACGAACGAGAAGAACTTGGTCCAAAGAAGGCCTAGGGATCAAATGGGAGGACGAAGATGGACGAACGAGACAAACTTGGTCCAAAGAATTCCAACGGATCAAATGGGAGGACGAAGGTGGTAGAACAAGACGAACTTGGTCCAAAGAAGGCCTACGGATCAAATGGGAGGACAAAGAGGGACGAACGAGACAAACATGGTCCAAAGAAGGCCTACGGATCAAATGGGAGGACGAAGAGGAACGAACGAGACAAACGTGGTCCAAAGAAGGCCTACGGATCAAATGGGAGGACGAAGAGGGACGAACGAGACAAACATGGTCCAAAGAAGGCCTACGAATCAAATTGGAGGACGAAGATGGACAAACGAGACGAACTTGGTCCAAAGAAGGCATAGGGATCAAATATGAGGACGAAGATAGAGGAACGAGGCGAACTTGGTCCTAAGAAGACCTACGAATCAAATGGGAGGACGACGATGGGCGAACGAGACAAACTTGGTCCAAAGAATTCCAGCGGATCAAATGGGAGGACGAAGGTGGTAGAACAAGACGAACTTATTCCAAAGAAGGCCTACGGATCAAATGGGAGGACGAAGAGGGACGAACGATACAAACATGGTCCAAAGAAGGCCTACGGATCAAATGGGAGGACGAAAAGGGACGAACGAGACGAACTTGGTCCAGAGAATGCCTACGGATCAAATGGGAGGAGGAAGATGGACGAACGAGACGAAGTTGGTCCAAAGAAGGCCTAGGGATCAAATGAGAGGACGAAGATGGACGAACGAGACGAAGTTGGTCCAAAGAAGGCCTAGGGATCAAATGAGAGGACGAAGATGGACGAACGAGACGAACTTGGTGCAAAGAAGCCCAACGGATCAAATGGGAGGACGAAACTGGATGAAGGAGAGGAACATGGTCCAAAGAATGCCTACGGATCAAATGGGAGGACGAAAAGGGACGAACGAGACGAACTTGGTCCAAAGAAGGCCTACGGATCAAATGGGAGGACGAAGATGGACGAACGAGACGAACTTGGTCCAAAGAATCCCAACGGATCAAATGGGAGGACGAAGATGGACGAACCAGACGAACTTGATCCAAAGAAGCCCAACGGATCAAATGGGAGGACGAAGATGGACAAACGAACGAGACGAACTTGGTCCAAAGAAGCCCAACGGATCAAATGGGAGGACGAAGATAGACGAACGAGGCGAACTTGGTCCAAAGAAGGCCTAGGGATCAAATGGGAGGACGAAGATGGAGGAACGAGGCGAACTTTTTCCAAAGAAGGCCTACGGATCAAATGGGAGGACGAAGATGGACGAACGAGACGAACTTGGTCCAAAGAAGCCCAACGGATCAAATGAGAGGACGAAGATGGACGAACGAGACGAACTTGGTCCAAAGACGGCCAACGGATAAAATGGGAGGACGAAGATGGACGAACGAGAAGAACTTGGTCCAAAGAAGGCCTAGGGATCAAATGGGAGGACGAAGATGGAGGAACGAGGCGAAGTTGGTCCAAAGAAGGCCTAGGGATCAAATGGGAGGACGAAGATGGACGAACGAGACGAACTTGGTGCAAAGAAGCCCAACGGATCAAATGGGAGGACGAAACTGGATGAAGGAGACGAACATGGTCCAAAGAATGCCTACGGATCAAATGGGAGAACGAAAAGGGAGGAACGAGACAAACATGGTCCAAAGAAGGCCTACGGATCAAATGGGAGGACGAAGAGGGACGAACGAGACAAACATGGTCCAAAGAAGGCCTACGGATCAAATGGGAGGACGAAGAGGGACGAACGAGACAAACATGGTCCAAAGAAGGCCTACGGATCAAATTGGAGGACGAAGATGGACAAACGAGACGTACTTGGTGCAAAGAAGCCCAACGGATCAAATGGGAGGACGAAGATGGACGAACGAGACGAACTTGGTCCAAAGAATTCCAACGGATCAAATGGGAGGACGAAGGTGGTAGAACCAGACGAACTTGGTCCAAAGAAGGCCTACGGAGCAAATGGGAGGACGAAGATGGACGAACGAGACAAACTTGGTCCAAAGAATTCCAACGGATCAAATGGGAGGACGAAGGTGGTAGAACAAGACGAACTTGGTCCAAAGAAGGCCTACGGATCAAATGGGAGGACGAAGAGGGACGAACGAGACAAACATGGTCCAAAGAAGGCCTACGGATCAAATGGGAGGACGAAGAGGGACGAACGAGACAAACATGGTCCAAAGAAGGCCTACGGATCAAATTGGAGGACGAAGATGGACAAACGAGACGAACTTGGTCCAAAGAAGGCCTAGGGATCAAATGGGAGGACGAAGATAGAGGAACGAGGCGAACTTGGTCCAAAGAAGACCTACGAATCAAATGGGAGGACGACGATGGGCGAACGAGACAAACTTGGTCCAAAGAATTCCAACGGATCAAATGGGAGGACGAAGGTGGTAGAACAAGACGAACTTAGTCCAAAGAAGGCCTACGGATCAAATGGGAGGACGAAGATGGACGAACGAGACAAACTTGGTCCAAAGAATTCCAACGGATCAAATGGGAGGACGAAGGTGGTAGAACAAGACGAACTTGGTCCAAAGATGGCCTACGGATCAAATAGGAGGACGAAGATGGAGCAACGAGGCGAACTTGGTCCAAAGAAGGCCTACGGATCAAATGGGAGGACGAAGAGGGACGAACGAGACAAACGTGGTCCAAAGAAGGCCTACGGATCAAATGGGAGGACGAAGAGGGACGAACGAGACAAACATGGTCCAAAGAAGGCCTACGGATCAAATTGGAGGACGAAGATGGACGAACGAGACAAACTTGGTCCAAAGAAGGCCTACGGATCAAATGGGAGGACGAAGAGGGACGAACGAGACAAACATGGTCCAAAGAAGGCCTACGGATCAAATGGGAGGACGAAGAGGGACGAACGAGACAAACATGGTCCAAAGAAGGCCTACGGATCAAATGGGAGGACGAAGAGGGACGAACGAGACAAACATGGTCCAAAGAAGGCCTACGGATCAAATTGGAGGACGAAGATGGAGAAACGAGACGAACTTGGTCCAAAGAAGGCCTAGGGATCAAATGGGAGGACGAAGATAGAGGAACGAGGCGAACTTGGTCCAAAGAAGACCTACGAATCAAATGGGAGGACGAAGATGGACGAACGAGACGAACTTGGTCCAAAGAATTCCAACGGATCAAATGGGAGGACGAAGGTGGTAGAACAAGACGAACTTGGTCCAAAGAAGGCCTACGGATCAAATGGGAGGACGAAGATGGACGAACGAGACAAACTTGGTCCAAAGAATTCCAACGGATCAAATGGGAGGACGAAGGTGGTAGAACAAGACGAACTTGGTCCAAAGATGGCCTACGGATCAAATAGGAGGACGAAGATGGAGCAACGAGGCGAACTTGGTCCAAAGAAGGCCTACGGATCAAATGGGAGGACGAAGAGGGACGAACGAGACAAACGTGGTCCAAAGAAGGCCTACGGATCAAATGGGAGGACGAAGAGGGACGAACGAGACAAACATGGTCCAAAGAAGGCCTACGGATCAAATTGGAGGACGAAGATGGACAAACGAGACAAACTTGGTCCAAAGAAGGCCTAGGGATCAAATGGGAGGACGAAGATAGAGGAACGAGGCGAACTTGGTCCAAAGAAGACCTACGAATCAAATGGGAGGACGACGATGGGCGAACGAGACAAACTTGGTCCAAAGAATTCCAACGGATCAAATGGGAGGACGAAGGTGGTAGAACAAGACGAACTTGGTCCAAAGAAGGCCTACGGATCAAATGGGAGGACGAAGAGGGACGAACGAGACAAACATGGTCCAAAGAAGGCCTACGGATCAAATGGGAGGACGAAAAGGGACGAAAGAGACGAACTTGGTCCAAAGAATGCCTACGGATCAAATGGGAGGACGAAGATGGACGAACGAGACGAACTTGGTCCAAAGAAGGTCTAGGGATCAAATGGGAGGACGAAGATGGACGAACGAGACGAACTTGGTGCAAAGAAGCCCAATGGATCAAATGGGAGGACGAAACTGGATGAAGGAGACGAACTTGGTCCAAAGAATGCCTACGGATCAAATGGGAGAACGAAAAGGGAGGAACGAGACGAACTTGGTCCAAAGAAGGCCTACGGATCAAATGGGAGGACGAAAAGGGACGAACGAGACGAACTTGGTCCAAAGAATTCCAACGGATCAAATAGGAGGACGAAGGTGGTAGAACAAGACGAACTTGGTCCAAAGAAGGCCTACGGATCAAATAGGAGGACAAAGAGGGACGAACGAGACAAACATGGTCCAAAGAAGGCCTACGGATCAAATGGGAGGATGAACAGGGACGAACGAGACAAACATGGTCCAAAGAAGGCCTACGGATCAAATTGGAGGACGAAGATGGACAAACGAGACGAACTTGGTGCAAAGAAGCCCAACGGATCAAATGGGAGGACGAAGATGGACGAACGAGACGAACTTGGTCCAAAGAATTCCAACGGATCAAATGGGAGGACGAAGGTGGTAGAACAAGACGAACTTGGTCCAAAGAAGGCCTACGGATCAAATGGGAGGACGAAGATGGACGAACGAGACAAACTTGGTCCAAAGAATTCCAACGGATCAAATGGGAGGACGAAGGTGGTAGAACAAGACGAACTTGGTCCAAAGAAGGCCTACGGATCAAATGGGAGGACAAAGAGGGACGAACGAGACAAACATGGTCCAAAGAAGGCCTACGGATCAAATGGGAGGACGAAGAGGAACGAACGGGACAAACGTGGTCCAAAGAAGGCCTACGGATCAAATGGGAGGACGAAGAGGGACGAACGAGACAAACATGGTCCAAAGAAGGCCTACGGATCAAATTGGAGGACGAAGATGGACAAACGAGACGAACTTGGTCCAAAGAAGGCCTAGGGATCAAATGGGAGGACGAAGATAGAGGAACGAGGCGAACTTGGTCCAAAGAAGACCTACGAATCAAATGGGAGGACGACGATGGGCGAACGAGACAAACTTGGTCCAAAGAATTCCAACGGATCAAATGGGAGGACGAAGGTGGTAGAACAAGACGAACTTGGTCCAAAGAAGGCCTACGGATCAAATGGGAGGACGAAGAGGGACGAACGAGACGAACTTGGTGCAAAGAAGCCCAACGGATCAAATGGGAGGACGAAACTGGATGAAGGAGACGAACTTGGTCCAAAGAATGCCTACGGATCAAATGGGAGGACGAAAAGGGACGAAGGAGACGAACTTCATCCAAAGAATGTCTACGGATCAAATGGGAGGACGAAGATGGACGAACGAGTCGAACTTGGTCCAAAGAATTCCAACGGATCAAATGGGAGGACGAAGGTGGTAGAACAAGACGAACTTGGTCCAAAGATGGCCTACGGATCAAATGGGAGGACGAAGATGGACGAACGAGACAAACTTGGTCCAAAGAATTCCAACGGATCAAATGGGAGGACGAAGGTGGTAGAACAAGACGAACTTGGTCCAAAGAAGGCCTACGGATCAAATGGGAGGACGAAGAGGGACGAACGAGACAAACATGGTCCAAAGAAGGCCTACGGATCAAATTGGAGAACGAAGATGGACAAACGAGACGAACTTGGTGCAAAGAAGCCCAATGGATCAAATGGGAGGACGAAACAGGATGAAGGAGACGAACTTGGTCCAAAGAAGGCCTACGGATCAAATGGGAGGACGAAGATGGACGAACGAGACGAACTTGGTCCAAAGAAGGCCTACGGATCAAATGGGAGGGCGAAGATGGACGAACGAGACGAACTTGGTCCAAAGAAGCCCAACGGATCAAATGGGAGGACGAAGATGGACGAACCAGACGAACATGGTCCAAAGAAGCCCAACGGATCAAATGGGAGGACGAAGATGGACAAACGAACGAGACGAACTTGGTCCAAAGAAGCCCAACGGATCAAATGGGAGGACGAAGATAGACGAACGAGACGAACTTGGTCCAAAGAAGGCCTAGGTATCAAATGGGAGGACGAAGATGGAGGAACGAGGCGAACTTGGTCCAAAGAAGGCCTACGGATCAAATGGGAGGACGAAGATGGACGAACGAGACGAACTTGGTCCAAAGAAGCCCAACGGATCAAATGAGAGGACGAAGATGGACGAACGACACGAACTTGGTCCAAAGAAGGCCAACGGATAAAATGGGAGGACGAAGATGGACGAACGAGAAGAACTTGGTCCAAAGAAGGCCTAGGGATCAAATGGGAGGACGAAGATGGAGGAACGAGGCGAAGTTGGTCCAAAGAAGGCCTAGTGATCAAATGGGAGGACGAAGATGGACGAACGAGACGAACTTGGTGCAAAGAAGCCCGACGGATCAAATGGGAGGACGAAACAGGATGAAGGAGACGAACTTGGTCCAAAGAATGCCTACGGATCAAATGGGAGAACGAAAAGGGAGGAACGAGACGAACTTGGTCCAAAGAAGGCCTACAGATCAAATGGGAGGACGAAAAGGGACGAACGAGACGAACTTGGTCCAAAGAATTCCAACGGATCAAATGGGAGGACGAAGGTGGTAGAACAAGACGAACTTGGTCCAAAGAAGGCCTACGGATCAAATAGGAGGACAAAGAGGGACGAACGAGACAAACATGGTCCAAAGAAGGCCTACGGATCAAATGGGAGGACGAAGAGGGACGAACGAGACAAACATGGTCCAAAGAAGGCCTACGGATCAAATTGGAGGACGAAGATGGACAAACGAGACGAACTTGGTGCAAAGAAGCCCAACGGATCAAATGGGAGGACGAAGATGGACGAACGAGACGAACTTGGTCCAAAGAATTCCAACGGATCAAATGGGAGGACGAAGGTGGTAGAACAAGACGAACTTGGTCCAAAGAAGGCCTACGGATCAAATGGGAGGACGAAGATGGACGAACGAGACAAACTTGGTCCAAAGAATTCCAACGGATCAAATGGGAGGACGAAGGTGGTAGAACAAGACGAACTTGGTCCAAAGAAGGCCTACGGATCAAATGGGAGGACGAAGAGGGTCGAACGAGACAAACATGGTCCAAAGAAGGCCTACGGATCAAATTGGAGAACGAAGATGGACAAACGAGACGAACTTAATGCAAAGAAGCCCAATGGATCAAATGGGAGGACGAAACAGGATGAAGGAGACGAACTTGGTCCAAAGAAGGCCTACGGATCAAATGGGAGGACGAAGATGGACGAACGAGACGAACTAGGTCCAATGAAGGCCTACGGATCAAATGGGAGGACGAAGATGGACGAACGAGACAAACTTGGTCCAAAGAATTCCAACGGATCAAATGGGAGGACGAAGGTGGTAGAACGAGACAAACATGGTCCAAAGAAGGCCTACGGATCAAATGGGAGGACGAAGAGGGTCGAACGAGACAAACATGGTCCAAAGAAGGCCTACGGATCAAATTGGAGAACGAAGATGGACAAACGAGACGAACTTAATGCAAAGAAGCCCAATGGATCAAATGGGAGGACGAAACAGGATGAAGGAGACGAACTTGGTCCAAAGAAGGCCTACGGATCAAATGGGAGGACGAAGATGGACGAACGAGACGAACTTGGTCCAAAGAAGGCCTACGGATCAAATGGGAGGACAAAGATGGACGAACGAAACGAACTTGGTCCAAAGAAGCCCAACGGATCAAATGGGAGGACGAAGATGGACGAACCAGACGAACTTGGTCCAAAGAAGCCCAACGGATAAAATGGGAGGACGAAGATGGACGAACGAACGAGACGAACTTGGTCTAAAGAAGCCCAGCGGATCAAATGGGAGGACGAAGATGGAAGAACGAGACGAACTTGGTCCAAAGAAGGCCTAGGGATCAAATGGGAGGACGAAGATGGAGGAACGAGGCGAACTTGGTCCAAAGAAGGCCTACGGATCAAATGGGAGGACGAAGATGGACGAACGAGACGAACTTGGTCCAAAGAAGCCCAACGGATCAAATGGGCGGACGAAGATGGACGAACGAGACGAACTTGGTCCAAAGAAGGCCAACGGATCAAATGGGAGAACGAAGATGGACGAACGAGAAGAACTTGGTCCAAAGAAGGCCTAGGGATCAAATGGGAGGACGAAGATGGAGGAACGAGGCGAACTTGGTCGAAAGAAGGCCTACGGATCAAATGGGAGGACGAAGATGGATGAACGAGACAAACTTGGTCCAAAGAATTCCAACGGATCAAATGGGAGGACGAAGGTGGTAGAACAAGACGAACTTGGTCCAAAGAAGGCCTAGGGATCAAATGGGAGGACAAAGAGGGACGAACGAGACAAAACATGGTCCAAAGAAGGCCTACGGATCAAATGGGAGGACGAAGAGGGACGAACGAGACAAACGTGGTCCAAAGAAGGCCTACGGATCAATTGGGAGGACGAAGAGGGACGATCGAGACAAACATGGTCCAAAGAAGGCCTACGGATCAAATTGGAGGACGAAGATGGACAAACGAGACGAACTTGGTCCAAAGAAGGCCTAGGGATCAAATGGGAGGACGAAGATAGAGGAACGAGGCGAACTTGGTCCAAAGAAGACCTACGAATCAAATGGGAGGACGACGATGGGCGAACGAGACAAACTTGGTCCAAAGAATTCCAACGGATCAAATGGGAGGACGAAAGTGGAAGAACAAGACGAACGTGGTCCAAAGAAGGCCTACGGATCAAATGGGAGGACGAAGAGGGTCGAACGAGACAAACATGGTCCAAAGAAGGCCTACGGATCAAATGGGAGGACGAAAAGGGACGAACGAGACGAACTTGGTCCAAAGAATGCCTACGGATCAAATGGGAGGACGAAGATGGACGAACGAGACGAACTTGGTCCAAAGAAGGTGTAGGGATCAAATGGGAGGACGAAGATGGACGAACGAGACGAACTTGGTGCAAAGAAGCCCAACGGATCAAATGGGAGGACGAAACTGGATGAAGGAGACGAACTTGGTCCAAAGAATGCCTACAGATCAAATGGGAGAACGAAAAGGGAGGAACGAGACGAACTTGGTCCAAAGAAGGCCTACGGATCAAATGGGAGGACGAAAAGGGACGAACGAGACGAACTTGGTCCAAAGAATTCCAACGGATCAAATGGGAGGACGAAGGTGGTAGAACAAGACGAACTTGGTCCAAAGAAGGCCTACGAATCAAATGGGAGGACAAAGAGGGACGAACGAGACAAACATGGTCCAAAGAAGGCCTACGGATCAAATGGGAGGACGAAGAGGGACGAACGAGACAAACGTGGTCCAAAGAAGGCCTACGGATCAAATGGGAGGACGAAGAGGGACGAACGAGACAAACATGGTCCAAAGAAGGCCTACGGATCAAATTGGAGGACGAAGATGGACAAACGAGACGAACTTGGTGCAAAGAAGCCCAACGGATCAAATGGGTGGTCGAAGATGGACGAACGAGACGAACTTGGTCCAAAGAATTCCAACGGATCAAATGGGAGGACGAAGGTGGTAGAACAAGACGAACTTGGTCCAAAGAAGGCCTACGGATCAAATGGGAGGACGAAGATGGACGAGCGAGACAAACTTGGTCCAAAGAATTCCAACGGATCAAATGGGAGGACGAAGGTGGTAGAACAAGACGAACTTGGTCCAAAGAAGGCCTACGGATCAAATGGGAGGACGAAGAGGGTCGAACGAGACAAACATGGTCCAAAGAAGGCCTACGGATCAAATGGGAGGACGAAGAGGGACGAACGAGACAAACATGGTCCAAAGAAGGCCTACGGATCAAATTGGAGAACGAAGATGGACAAACGAGATGAACTTAATGCAAAGAAGCCCAATGGATAAAATGGGAGGACGAAACAGGATGAAGGAGACGAACTTGGTCCAAAGAAGGCCTACGGATCAAATGGGAGGACGAAGATGGACGAACGAGACGAACTTGGTCCAAAGAAGGCCTACGGATCAAATGGGAGGACGAAGATGGACGAACGAGACAAACTTGGTCCAAAGAATTCCAACGGATCAAATGGGAGGACGAAGGTGGTAGAACAAGACGAACTTGGTCCAAAGAAGGCCTACGGATCAAATGGGAGGACGAAGAGGGTCGAACGAGACAAACATGGTCCAAAGAAGGCCTACGGATCAAATGGGAGGACGAAGAGGGACGAACGAGACAAACATGGTCCAAAGAAGGCCTACGGATCAAATTGGAGAACGAAGATGGACAAACGAGACGAACTTAATGCAAAGAAGCCCAATGGATCAAATGGGAGGACGAAACAGGATGAAGGAGACGAACTTGGTCCAAAGAAGGCCTACGGATCAAATGGGAGGACGAAGATGGACGAACGAGACGAACTTGGTCCAAAGAAGGCCTACGGATCAAATGGGAGGACGAAGATGGACGAACGAAACGAACTTGGTCCAAAGAAGCCCAACGGATCAAATGGGAGGACGAAGATGGACGAACCAGACGAACTTGGTCCAACGAAGCCCAACGGATAAAATGGGAGGACGAAGATGGACGAACGAACGAGACGAACTTGGTCTAAAGAAGCCCAGCGGATCAAATGGGAGGACGAAGATGGAAGAACGAGACGAACTTGGTCCAAAGAAGGCCTAGGGATCAAATGGGAGGACGAAGATGGAGGAACGAGGCGAACTTGGTCCAAAGAAGGCCTACGGATCAAATGGGAGGACGAAGATGGACGAACGAGACGAACTTGGTCCAAAGAAGCCCAACGGATCAAATGGGCGGACGAAGATGGACGAACGAGACGAACTTGGTCCAAAGAAGGCCTACGGATCAAATGGGAGGACGAAGAGGGTCGAACGAGACAAACATGGTCCAAAGAAGGCCTACGGATCAAATGGGAGGACGAAGAGGGACGAACGAGACAAACATGGTCCAAAGAAGGCCTACGGATCAAATTGGAGAACGAAGATGGACAAACGAGACGAACTTAATGCAAAGAAGCCCAATGGATCAAATGGGAGGACGAAACAGGATGAAGGAGACGAACTTGGTCCAAAGAAGGCCTACGGATCAAATGGGAGGACGAAGATGGACGAACGAGACGAACTTGGTCCAAAGAAGGCCTACGGATCAAATGGGAGGACGAAGATGGACGAACGAAACGAACTTGGTCCAAAGAAGCCCAACGGATCAAATGGGAGGACGAAGATGGACAAACCAGACGAACTTGGTCCAAAGAAGCCCAACGGATAAAATGGGAGGACGAAGATGGACGAACGAACGAGACGAACTTGGTCTAAAGAAGCCCAGCGGATCAAATGGGAGGACGAAGATGGAAGAACGAGACGAACTTGGTCCAAAGAAGGCCTAGGGATCAAATGGGAGGACGAAGATGGAGGAACGAGGCGAACTTGGTCCAAAGAAGGCCTACGGATCAAATGGGAGGACGAAGATGGACGAACGAGACGAACATGGTCCAAAGAAGCCCAACGGATCAAATGGGCGGACGAAGATGGACGAACGAGACGAACTTGGTCCAAAGAAGGCCAACGGATCAAATGGGAGAACGAAGATGGACGAACGAGAAGAACTTGGTCCAAAGAAGGCCTAGGGATCAAATGGGAGGACGAAGATGGAGGAACGAGGCGAACTTGGTCGAAAGAAGGCCTACGGATCAAATGGGAGGACGAAGATGGATGAACGAGACAAACTTGGTCCAAAGAATTCCAACGGATCAAATGGGAGGACGAAGGTGGTAGAACAAGACGAACTTGGTCCAAAGAAGGCCTACGGATCAAATGGGAGGACAAAGAGGGACGAACGAGACAAACATGGTCCAAAGAAGGCCTACGGATCAAATGGGAGGACGAAGAGGGACGAACGAGACAAACGTGGTCCAAAGAAGGCCTACGGATCAAATGGGAGGACGAAGAGGGACGATCGAGACAAACATGGTCCAAAGAAGGCCTACGGATCAAATTGGAGGACGAAGATGGACAAACGAGACGAACTTGGTCCAAAGAAGGCCTAGGGATCAAATGGGAGGACGAAGATAGAGGAACGAGGCGAACTTGGTCCAAAGAAGACCTACGAATCAAATGGGAGGACGACGATGGGCGAACGAGACAAACTTGGTCCAAAGAATTCCAACGGATCAAATGGGAGGACGAAGGTGGTAGAACAAGACGAACTTGGTCCAAAGAAGGCCTACGGATCAAATGGGAGGACGAAGAGGGACGAACGAGACAAACATGGTCCAAAGAAGGCCTACGGATCAAATGGGAGGACGAAAAGGGACGAACGAGACGAACTTGGTCCAAAGAATGCCTACGGATCAAATGGGAGGACGAAGATGGACGAACGAGACGAACTTGGTCCAAAGAAGGTGTAGGGATCAAATGGGAGGACGAAGATGGACGAACGAGACGAACTTGGTGCAAAGAAGCCCAACGGATCAAATGGGAGGACGAAACTGGATGAAGGAGACGAACTTGGTCCAAAGAATGCCTACAGATCAAATGGGAGAACGAAAAGGGAGGAACGAGACGAACTTGGTCCAAAGAAGGCCTACGGATCAAATGGGAGGACGAAAAGGGACGAACGAGACGAACTTGGTCCAAAGAATTCCAACGGATCAAATGGGAGGACGAAGGTGGTAGAACAAGACGAACTTGGTCCAAAGAAGGCCTACGAATCAAATGGGAGGACAAAGAGGGACGAACGAGACAAACATGGTCCAAAGAAGGCCTACGGATCAAATGGGAGGACGAAGAGGGACGAACGAGACAAACGTGGTCCAAAGAAGGCCTACGGATCAAATGGGAGGACGAAGAGGGACGAACGAGACAAACATGGTCCAAAGAAGGCCTACGGATCAAATTGGAGGACGAAGATGGACAAACGAGACGAACTGTTGGAACCAAATTGGTTAAAAGTGTTTTTAATACAAAAACTCCCTAAGTGATTTTATGGTTTTGATGATAACAAAATGTATTAAGGTTTTTACAAAGGATAATCAATTTGTATTAAGCTGTACAATGAATAAATGCTGCACTAACTAAGCTGATTGCAGTCTGCGTCCAATAAGCTCTTCATGACATTGGCTGGCATTCAAAGTGAGCCTTGCGTCCAATGTTGGCACTGGAATGGACACAAGAGTTTTGCGTCCAATGTTGGCACTGGAATGGACACAAGAGTTTTGCGTCCAATGTTGGCACTGAAATGGACACAAAAGTTCTGCGTCCAATGTTTGAGCAAAAGGAAGAATTCTGCGTCCAGCGTCCAATGTTTGAGCAGAAGGAAGAATTCTGCGTCCAATGTTTGAGCACAAGGCAAGAACAAAGTTCTGCGTCCAATGTTTTCCAAAGAAGCAGAATCAGTAAGCGTCCAATAGAGCAAGACTGGCATAAGTCCAATGATAAGAACAAGGCAATACTGGCAGAGTCCAATGTTTGTATGAGAAGCAGAATTGCAGTAAGAGTCCAATGATTTTCAAAGGAACAGATTCAGTGAGCATGAAGGATAAAAGTCCAATGTCCAGTGTGAGCAAGAGTGCAACTCTGCGTCCAATGAAACTGAACAAACAAAAGAACTGCTCTGCGTCCAATGAAGTCAGAGTTACTCAAGCACTGTTCTGCGTCCAATAAATAAGAAGGACAACAATATTGCTTTGCGTCCAATGGAGCACAAGGAAGCAGATTGACAAAGGTACATCAAACAATTGTTCTGCGTCCAATGAAGCAGAAGAACAAATGTACAACAATCAACTTTGCGTCCAATGGAAATGGCAAAAGTCCAATACTGCCTTGCATTCAAATGGAATAGATTGGTAAGCATCAGGTATGCGTCCAATGTTTGCATGAGTTCTGTGCAAATTGGTAAGTGCAAAGGTATGCGTCCAATAGATTCTATATGCTGCGTCCAAAACGCAGAGTCCATTACATGCTATTTACTGCTCATGCATTTAATATGAAACATATTTATTGAGCAAATGATTTGAAATAAATAGCTGTACACAATGCTTTCTGTACATCTTTGTCAACGTGTGTGAATGTACTTCTGAAAAGCATAAAGTACTATGGAAAGTGTACTAAGAGAGAGAATGTACTTTTAACTACTCTATAGATCTCTGAACACACCTTTCTGCTTTACACAGTGTATTCTCTCTGTCTCAATAAGATATTATTATTAACCACTGTACAATTGAGACTTTGAGTACAGGTTGCTTCTGATTTGGGAGAAAGAAACGCAGACATGCACAATGAAGTAGATCTCCTCAGAGCAACGGGAAAATAGCATTAAATGCTATTAGAGAACGGTAATATTTATGAAGGCTGAAGCTGAGCTATTCGAAGAACAAGTCTGAAGCTTCATCAAAGCCTATAAATACCGAGAAGCAAGAAGAAGAATATAAGTCACTGAACAACGAAAAAGAAAGAGCTAAACTGCTGTGCTTATACTCTGTATTGAAAGTCTTGTATTTCTTTATCTTCTTGTAAAAGAGAGTTTGCTTAACTCTCAAAGTGCTTTAGATTTCATATCCTCACTTGTGTGAGTTAGACAGCACTTGTATCAAAACTCTGCTGAGTTGTTTAGCCTGAAGAGGCTGTGTTCAAAGAATACTTGGGGTTTAGCCTGAAGAGGCTGCGTCCAAAGAATACTTGGGTTTTAGCCTGGAGAGGCTGTGTGCAAAGAATACTTGGGTTTTAGCCTGAAGAGGCTGTGTGCAAAGAATACTTGTATTCTATCAGGTTGATAGTGAAATCTCTCTAGTTTGAGGGGACTGGACGTAGCTCTTAGGAAAGGGTGAACCAGTATAAAAACTTGTGTTATTTCTTCTTTCCTTTATCTCCTTTTATATTTGTGTTTATTACTAACCAAGGGGATTGAATTGATTTTGTTTAAACAAGTTTTTCATACACCTCAAATCGCACAAAGAAAACAAGTTTTTAAACCAAGAGGGAAAGCCTCAGCGTCCAATCTTTTGTGCGTCCAATATTTCACATTTATGTGCGTCCAGTGTTTTAGCACTCTGTGCGTCCAATATTTCAGAAAACACTGTGCGTCCAATATTTGAACCAAGCTGTGCGTCCAAAGTTTTTAACAGCCAGCGTCCAACTTTTGCGAAAAGTTTTAAAAGCTTAGAAACACAATTCAACCCCCCCTTCTTGTGTTTCATCTTATTACCTACAGTTGGCATCAGAGCTCGGTCTCTAGGGGTTGAGCACTTAACAGTGCAGAGAAGCAAGATCCATGGAGAACGAGGGACAGGCTGTGAACAGGCCACCACTGTTCAATGGCAACGAATATGACTACTGGAAGCAAAGAATGATCACATTCTTTGATGCTCAAAATATGGACCTATGGGATGTCGTGGAAACTGGCTACACTTCTCCAGTAAATGAAGCAGGTCAACCAGTACCAAGAGCTCAGTGGACACAAGATTAGAGAACAAGATTCCAGCTAAACTCGAAGGCAAGGCACTATCTAATGTGTGCCATTACAAAGTCAGAATATGACAAGGTGCACAGCTGCACTACTGCCAAGGAGATGTGGGACACTCTAGCTTTGGCACATGAAGGTTCATCTCAGGTTCGTGAGTCCAAAATCAGCATGCTAGTTCATCAATATGAACTATTCAAAATGGAGGATCACGAGTCCATTGATCAAATGTTTGGAAGATTCCAAACAATCATCAACAACCTGAGGTCCTTGGGAAAAATCTACACAACCCAAGAGCATATCAGGAAAATCCTAAGGAGTCTGCCAAGACAATGGAGACCCAAGGTGACAGCCATACAAGAAGCAAGGGATCTTTCCACTCTTGCTATGGAGGATCTTCTAGGCTCACTGAAAGTACATGAGCTTGAGCTTAATGAAGAGGGAACAGAAAAAAGGGCAAAGTCCATTGCTCTTAAAGCTCAAAAAGGGAGCACCTCAAAAGCCTTAAAGGCAAATGATTCTGATGAAGAATCATGCAGCTCAGAAGGAGAAGAAGGCTCAGATGATGATGAACTCTCCTTCATCTCCAGGAAAATAAAGTCTATGTGGAAAAAGAAGGGTGGCTTCAGAAGGAAGCAATTCAACAGAAGATTTCCATAGAAGGAAGCTGAGCAAAAGGAGGAAAGTCCAGTGGTGTGCTATGGATGCAGGAAACCAGGCCACTACAAGGCAGACTGTCCTGAGGCCGAGAGGACAAAGAAGAAGTTCTCCAAGAAGAAAAAAGGTCTCATGGCAACATGGGAGGACCTTGATGATTCCTCTGATGATGAGGATAAGGAAGAGGCAAATCTGTGTCTAATGGCAGGACTCTCCTCAGTTGAAAGTGAAGACGAAGAGGAGGTAATTTCTTACTCTGAATTAAGAAATAATTTTGATGAGCTTCTTAGAGATTCATCCATTCTATCTGATGAGTACAAGTCTTTAAAGAAAAAGTTTTCTCTTATAACAAAAGATTTTGAAAAGCTTTCTTCAGAAAACAAAGTACTTAAATCGGATAATGAACATTTAAGACTTCAAGTAAGTCAATTGAAAGAAGAATCTCCAAAGAAGTCTGAGTCCAATACTTCCTGTGAAGTACAAGTACTTCAACAAGAAGTAGATGAACTCACTGGACGATTGTCCAGATTTGTCAGTAGCTCTGAAAAGCTTGATCAAATTTTAAAAATTCAGAGAAAACCTTCTGACAAAACTGGTTTGGGTTATGAAAAACCGAAACCAAAGTTTTCCAAGAGTCCATCAAAGTTTAATATATATTGTGGATACTGTGGAAAGGCTGGACATGTCACATCGACATGCTTCCATAATAAATGGAACAAGCCTGGACGCAGGCCAAGGACTAACATGAAAGGACCCAAGAAAATCTGGGTACCTAAGAACATGATCATTCCTGTTGCAGATTTGCTTAATGGGAGGAAAGCAACACCAGTCATGGTACCTGGACAGTGGCTGCTCACGACACATGACAGGAGAAAGGTCTATGTTCCAAGACCTAAAGCCTAGATCAAAGGGCTGGGTCACGTTTGGAGGTGACCAGAAAGGCAGAATAGTTGGAATAGGTAAAATTGGTAAACATCCTTTTCCCTCTATTGAAAATGTCTTATTGGTTGAAGGACTCAAACATAATCTTCTTAGCATAAGTCAATTGTGTGATAGTGGGTTTGATGTTTCCTTTAACAAGGATAAATGTATAGTCAGAAATTCTGATGAGTCCATACTTTTTCAAGCAAAGAGGCAGGACAATGTTTATAAAATTGATTTCAAAAATCTGTCCAAACAGAATGTCTCATGCTTCATTTCTTTAAATGATGAACAATGGATATGGCACAAGAAGCTTGGTCATGCAAGCTTGAGAACCATCTCAAAGCTTAATAAGCATAGCCTTGTAAGAGGACTTCCAAATCTTGTGTACAAATCTGAGGTTCTCTGTGAAGCATGTCAGAAAGGGAAACAAGTGAAAAACTCTTTTAATTCTAAAAACATTGTTTCCACTTCTAGACCTTTAGAACTTTTACATATGGATTTGTTTGGACCAACACAAACTGCTTCTTTGAGTGGAAAGAAATATGGACTTGTTATAGTTGATGACTATACTAGATGGACATGGGTTAAATTCCTAGCACACAAGGATGAGTCTTTTAAGGTATTCACCATTTTTTGTAAAAGAGTCCAAACTGAGAAAGGAGTTTGTATCAACTCCATTCGAAGTGATCATGGAGGTGAGTTTGAAAATGCAAACTTTCAGAGATTCTGTGAAGAGAATGGAATCCTTCACAATTTCTCTGCACCTAGAACACCACAGCAAAATGGTGTAGTAGAGAGGAAAAATCGATCTTTACAAGAGATGGCCAGGACCATGCTCAATGATCACTCAACCTCTAAGAGGTTTTGGGCTGAAGCTGTAAACACAGCATGTTATTTGCAAAACCAAATTTTTATAAGGCCTATACTGAAAAAGACTCCTTATGAATTGTGGAAAGGAAGAAAACCCAACATTTCATATTTTCATCCTTTCGGATGTGAGTGTTTTATTCTTAACACCAAGGATCAACTTGGTAAATTTGACTCTAAAGTTGATAATGGAATTTTTCTGGGTTATTCTGAAACTTCCAAGGCATATCGAGTTTACAACTCAAGAACCTTGACTGTTGAAGAGTCAATTCACGTTAAATTCAATGACAAAAAGCCTGACAATGATCTGTCAGAGCTAAGTGATTCTCTTGCAGATATGAGAATACAACCAGGAGGTGAAGAATCATCAAGCAAGATTGAAGAAGATGGACCAGACGCAGGAAACAGTCATGCGTCCAATACTGCAGGTGGTAAAAGCTGGCATTTTAAGACTTATCATCCTGAAGATCAAATTATTGGAAATGCAGATGATAAAGTCAGAACAAGGTCCACATTCAGAGAGCAAACTGATGTAGCATTCATCTCTGAATTGGAGCCAAAGAATATAGATGAAGCCCTATTGGATGAAGGATGGATTTTAGCAATGCAGGAGGAGCTGAATCAGTTCAAAAGAAATGATGTTTGGACTCTGGTAGCCCCACCTGAAGATAAGTCCATCATTGGAACCAAATGGGTATTCAGAAACAAGCTGGACGAAGAAGGTAAAGTTGTGAGAAACAAAGCAAGGTTAGTTGCTCAAGGCTACTCACAACAGGAAGGTATTGATTTTACTGAAACCTTTGCTCCAGTAGCTAGAATAGAAGCCATTCGCATTTTACTTTCATTTGCTGCCCAACATGATATGAGGCTTTATCAAATGGATGTAAAGAGTGCTTTTCTGAATGGTATAATAACAGAAGAAGTCTATGTTGAACAACCCCCTGGCTTTGAGGATCAATCTTTTCCAAATCATGTTTTTAAATTGAAAAAGGCTCTTTATGGCCTTAAGCAAGCTCCTCGAGCTTGGTATGAAAAACTGAGTTCATTTTTAATGGAAAATGGTTTTTCAAAAGGAAAAGTTGATAACACTCTTTTCAGAAAATCCATAGACTCACATTTCATCATAGTACAGATTTATGTAGATGACATTATTTTTGGTGCTACTGATGAATCTTTGTGTAGAGAATTCTCTGAGTTAATGCAGAAAGAATTCGAAATGAGCATGATGGGAGAGTTGAAGTTCTTTCTTGGACTTCAAGTGAAACAGACTAAAGATGGGATATATGTGCATCAGACCAAATATACAAAGGAACTTCTGAAGAAGTTCAAGATGGATGATTGCAAACCCATGAATACCCCCATGCATCCAACTTGCATAATGAGCCTGAATGACAAAGATAAAAAGGTAGATCAAAAAGTATATAGAGGTATGATAGGATCTCTTTTATATCTTACTGCATCTAGACCTGATATTATGTTCAGTGTATGCTTATGTGCAAGATTTCAATCAGATCCTAGAGATTCTCATTTGACTGCTGTCAAGAGAATTTTTAGATATCTGAAAGAGACTACTAATCTTGGTTTGCTGTTTAAGAAATCAGATGAATACAGATTAGTAGGATTCTGTGATGCTGATTATGCTGGAGACAGGCTTGAAAGAAAAAGCACCAGCGGAGGATGTCATTTTATGGGATCCAATTTAGTATCATGGACAAGCAAGAGACAAAGCACAATTGCATTATCAACAGCCGAAGCTGAATATGTCTCTGCAGCAAGTTGTTGTTCTCAGCTCTTATGGATTAAATATCAATTGGAGGACTACAACATTTTCGAGAGTAAGATTTCTGTTCTATGTGATAATACTGCTGGAATCAATTTATCTAAGAACCCAATCTTACACTCAAGAGCTAAGCATATAGAAATTAAACATCATTTTATTAGAGACTATGTGCAGAAGGGAACATTTGATATTCAGTTTGTTAACACTGAAAATCAATGGGCAGATATTTTTACAAAACCCCTCTCTGTAGATAGGTTTACTTTTATAAGGAAGCATTTGAATATGCACTTTATAAAAGACTGATGTTTAGCGTCCAATATGCTTAAGTTGAGTCTGAGTCCAATGTGACTAGAGTCCAATAGGACACGACAGTCTATTTGAGACTTAGAACGTTTTTTTAAAGACTCAAAAGCTTTCACCTCTTAGTAATCCCACGCTGAGTCCATCTTTTTCATAAAGATATATCTTACAGTTGGTTTCTTACAAATGCTTTGCAGTATCTTTTCAGTTTGATGATTATTCAAGCTTTCAAGAAAAACTTCTGTTTTCTCTATAAACTTGATTCAGATTTCTCTTCGTTTGACATCTTTTCTAAAATCTTTTCTGTTTGAGAAAGCTTGTTTAAAAAA
This sequence comes from Glycyrrhiza uralensis, assembly GCA_030159175.1. Classification (NCBI taxonomy): domain Eukaryota; kingdom Viridiplantae; phylum Streptophyta; class Magnoliopsida; order Fabales; family Fabaceae; genus Glycyrrhiza; species Glycyrrhiza uralensis. Next base: position 16,301,034 of record BRZY01000002.1, read on the forward strand.
GGGGAGAAGAAAAAGTTTTTTTTCGGTTTTAAAGAGGTTTCTGTTTTTAAAAGCTCCAAGTTTTTTTTAAAAAAAACTCTCTTTGGACTATGATGTTCTATGAACCTTTTTGCCTGATGACAAAAGGGGGAGAAAGAATGGGATTAAGTTTTTATATCTTGACTAAAAGGGGAAAGATTTTGACAAAAGGGGAGAAAGATTAAGTCTGATTGCATTAGTCTTATTACCATGTTTTAATCTGATAAGCTATTTGCTTTTTATTGGACTAATCTTGTTGTTTTGAGTGAAAGAATTTTTCAGGTACTCTAAGTATATTAAATATCCAAAACCATGAGATGTTTATCTCAGGGGGAGAAGAGTAAGGAAAATCTGAGATGTTTATCTCAGGGGGAGTTTCTCTTAGAAAATTTCTGTTTTTGCTGACTAATTCTGGTTTATATGCTTTATTGTTTGTAAAACTTAATAATGTTTGTCATCATCAAAAAGGGGGAGATTGTTGGAACCAAATTGGTTAAAAGTGTTTTTAATACAAAAACTCCCTAAGTGATTTTATGGTTTTGATGATAACAAAATGTATTAAGGTTTTTACAAAGGATAATCAATTTGTATTAAGCTGTACAATGAATAAATGCTGCACTAACTAAGCTGATTGCAGTCTGCGTCCAATAAGCTCTTCATGACATTGGCTGGCATTCAAAGTGAGCCTTGCGTCCAATGTTGGCACTGGAATGGACACAAGAGTTTTGCGTCCAATGTTGGCACTGAAATGGACACAAAAGTTCTGCGTCCAATGTTTGAGCAAAAGGAAGAATTCTGCGTCCAGCGTCCAATGTTTGAGCAGAAGGAAGAATTCTGCGTCCAATGTTTGAGCACAAGGCAAGAACAAAGTTCTGCGTCCAATGTTTTCCAAAGAAGCAGAATCAGTAAGCGTCCAATAGAGCAAGACTGGCATAAGTCCAATGATAAGAACAAGGCAATACTGGCAGAGTCCAATGTTTGTATGAGAAGCAGAATTGCAGTAAGAGTCCAATGATTTTCAAAGGAACAGATTCAGTGAGCATGAAGGATAAAAGTCCAATGTCCAGTGTGAGCAAGAGTGCAACTCTGCGTCCAATGAAACTGAACAAACAAAAGAACTGCTCTGCGTCCAATGAAGTCAGAGTTACTCAAGCACTGTTCTGCGTCCAATAAATAAGAAGGACAACAATATTGCTTTGCGTCCAATGGAGCACAAGGAAGCAGATTGACAAAGGTACATCAAACAATTGTTCTGCGTCCAATGAAGCAGAAGAACAAATGTACAACAATCAACTTTGCGTCCAATGGAAATGGCAAAAGTCCAATACTGCCTTGCATTCAAATGGAATAGATTGGTAAGCATCAGGTATGCGTCCAATGTTTGCATGAGTTCTGTGCAAATTGGTAAGTGCAAAGGTATGCGTCCAATAGATTCTATATGCTGCGTCCAAAACGCAGAGTCCATTACATGCTATTTACTGCTCATGCATTTAATATGAAACATATTTATTGAGCAAATGATTTGAAATAAATAGCTGTACACAATGCTTTCTGTACATCTTTGTCAACGTGTGTGAATGTACTTCTGAAAAGCATAAAGTACTGTGGAAAGTGTACTAAGAGAGAGAATGTACTTTTAACTACTCTATAGATCTCTGAACACACCTTTCTGCTTTACACAGTGTATTCTCTCTGTCTCAATAAGATATTATTATTAACCACTGTACAATTGAGACTTTGAGTACAGGTTGCTTCTGATTTGGGAGAAAGAAACGCAGACATGCACAATGAAGTAGATCTCCTCAGAGCAACGGGAAAATAGCATTAAATGCTATTAGAGAACGGTAATATTTATGAAGGCTGAAGCTGAGCTATTCGAAGAACAAGTCTGAAGCTTCATCAAAGCCTATAAATACCGAGAAGCAAGAAGAAGAATATAAGTCACTGAACAACGAAAAAGAAAGAGCTAAACTGCTGTGCTTATACTCTGTATTGAAAGTCTTGTATTTCTTTATCTTCTTGTAAAAGAGAGTTTGCTTAACTCTCAAAGTGCTTTAGATTTCATATCCTCACTTGTGTGAGTTAGACAGCACTTGTATCAAAACTCTGCTGAGTTGTTTAGCCTGAAGAGGCTGTGTTCAAAGAATACTTGGGGTTTAGCCTGAAGAGGCTGCGTCCAAAGAATACTTGGGTTTTAGCCTGGAGAGGCTGTGTGCAAAGAATACTTGGGTTTTAGCCTGAAGAGGCTGTGTGCAAAGAATACTTGTATTCTATCAGGTTGATAGTGAAATCTCTCTAGTTTGAGGGGACTGGACGTAGCTCTTAGGAAAGGGTGAACCAGTATAAAAACTTGTGTTATTTCTTCTTTCCTTTATCTCCTTTTATATTTGTGTTTATTACTAACCAAGGGGATTGAATTGATTTTGTTTAAACAAGTTTTTCATACACCTCAAATCGCACAAAGAAAACAAGTTTTTAAACCAAGAGGGAAAGCCTCAGCGTCCAATCTTTTGTGCGTCCAATATTTCACATTTCTGTGCGTCCAGTGTTTTAGCACTCTGTGCGTCCAATATTTCAGAAAACACTGTGCGTCCAATATTTGAACCAAGCTGTGCGTCCAAAGTTTTTAACAGCCAGCGTCCAACTTTTGCGAAAAGTTTTAAAAGCTTAGAAACACAATTCAACCCCCCCTTCTTGTGTTTCATCTTATTACCTACAGTTGGCATCAGAGCTCGGTCTCTAGGGGTTGAGCACTTAACAGTGCAGAGAAGCAAGATCCATGGAGAACGAGGGACAGGCTGTGAACAGGCCACCACTGTTCAATGGCAACGAATATGACTACTGGAAGCAAAGAATGATCACATTCTTTGATGCTCAAAATATGGACCTATGGGATGTCGTGGAAACTGGCTACACTTCTCCAGTAAATGAAGCAGGTCAACCAGTACCAAGAGCTCAGTGGACACAAGATCAGAGAACAAGATTCCAGCTGAACTCGAAGGCAAGGCACTATCTAATGTGTGCCATTACAAAGTCAGAATATGACAAGGTGCACAGCTGCACTACTGCCAAGGAGATGTGGGACACTCTAGCTTTGGCACATGAAGGTTCATCTCAGGTTCGTGAGTCCAAAATCAGCATGCTAGTTCATCAATATGAACTATTCAAAATGGAGGATCACGAGTCCATTGATCAAATGTTTGGAAGATTCCAAACAATCATCAACAACCTGAGGTCCTTGGGAAAAATCTACACAACCCAAGAGCATATCAGGAAAATCCTAAGGAGTCTGCCAAGACAATGGAGACCCAAGGTGACAGCCATACAAGAAGCAAGGGATCTTTCCACTCTTGCTATGGAGGATCTTCTAGGCTCACTGAAAGAACATGAGCTTGAGCTTAATGAAGAGGGAACAGAAAAAAGGGCAAAGTCCATTGCTCTTAAAGCTCAAAAAGGGAGCACCTCAAAAGCCTTAAAGGCAAATGATTCTGATGAAGAATCATGCAGCTCAGAAGGAGAAGAAGGCTCAGATGATGATGAACTCTCCTTCATCTCCAGGAAAATAAAGTCTATGTGGAAAAAGAAGGGTGGCTTCAGAAGGAAGCAATTCAACAGAAGATTTCCATAGAAGGAAGCTGAGCAAAAGGGAAAGCCTCAGCGTCCAATCTTTTGTGCGTCCAATATTTCACATTTCTGTGCGTCCAGTGTTTTAGCACTCTGTGCGTCCAATATTTCAGAAAACACTGTGCGTCCAATATTTGAACCAAGTTGTGCGTCCAACGTTTTTAACAGCCAGCGTCCAACTTTTGCGAAAAGTTTTAAAAGCTTAGAAACACAATTCAACCCCCCCTTCTTGTGTTTCATCTTATTACCTACACGAACTTGGTCCAAAGAAGGCCTAGGGATCAAATGGGAGGACGAAGATAGAGGAACGAGGCGAACTTGGTCCAAAGAAGACCTACGAATCAAATGGGAGGACGACGATGGGCGAACGAGACAAACTTGGTCCAAAGAATTCCAACGGATCAAATGGGAGGACGAAGGTGGTAGAACAAGACGAACTTGGTCCAAAGAAGGCCTACGGATCAAATGGGAGGACGAAGAGGGACGAACGAGACAAACATGGTCCAAAGAAGGCCTACGGATCAAATGGGAGGACGAAAAAGGGACGAACGAGACGAACTTGGTCCAAAGAATGCCTACGGATCAAATGGGAGGACGAAGATGGACGAACGAGACGAACTTGGTCCAAAGAAGGCCTAGGGATCAAATGGGAGGACGAAGATGGACGAACGAGACGAACTTGGTGCAAAGAAGCCCAACGGATCAAATGGGAGGACGAAACTGGATGAAGGAGACGAACTTGGTCCAAAGAATGCCTACGGATCAAATGGGAGAACGAAAAGGGAGGAACGAGACGAACTTGGTCCAAAGAAGGCCAACGGATCAAATGGGAGGACGAAAAGGGACGAACGAGACGAACTTGGTCCTAAGAATTCCAACGGATCAAATGGGAGGACGAAGGTGGTAGAACAAGACGAACTTGGTCCAAAGAAGGCCTACGGATCAAATGGGAGGACGAAGAGGGACGAACGAGACAAACATGGTCCAAAGAAGGCCTACGGATCAAATGGGAGGACGAAAAAGGGACGAACGAGACGAACTTGGTCCAAAGAATGCCTACGGATCAAATGGGAGGACGAAGATGGACGAACGAGACGAACTTGGTCCAAAGAAGGCCTAGGGATCAAATGGGAGGACGAAGATGGACGAACGAGACGAACTTGGTGCAAAGAAGCCCAACGGATCAAATGGGAGGACGAAACTGGATGAAGGAGACGAACTTGGTCCAAAGAATGCCTACGGATCAAATGGGAGAACGAAAAGGGAGGAACGAGACGAACTTGGTCCAAAGAAGGCCTACGGATCAAATGGGAGGACGAAAAGGGACGAACGAGACGAACTTGGTCCTAAGAATTCCAACGGATCAAATGGGAGGACGAAGGTGGTAGAACAAGACGAACTTGGTCCAAAGAAGGCCTACGGATCAAATGGGAGGACGAAGAGGGACGAACGAGACAAACATGGTCCAAAGAAGGCCTACGGATCAAATGGGAGGACGAAAAAGGGACGAACGAGACGAACTTGGTCCAAAGAATGCCTACGGATCAAATGGGAGGACGAAGATGGACGAACGAGACGAACTTGGTCCAAAGAAGGCCTAGGGATCAAATGGGAGGACGAAGATGGACGAACGAGACGAACTTGGTCCAAAGAATTCCAACGGATCAAATGGGAGGACGAAGGTGGTAGAACAAGACGAACTTGGTCCAAAGAAGGCCTACGGATCAAATGGGAGGACGAAGATGGACGAACGAGACAAACTTGGTCCAAAGAATTCCAACGGATAAAATGGGAGGACGAAGGTGGTAGAACAAGACGAACTTGGTCCAAAGAAGGCCTACGGATCAAATGGGAGGACGAAGAGGGACGAACGAGACAAACATGGTCCAAAGAAGGCCTACGGATCAAACGGGAGGTCGAAGAGGGACGAACGAGACAAACTTGGTCCAAAGAAGGCCTACGGATCAAATGGGAGGACGAAGATGGAGGAACGAGACGAACTTGGTCCAAAGAAGCCCAACGGATCAAATGGGAGGACGAAGATGGACGAACCAGACGAACTTGGTCCAAAGAAGCCCAACGGATCAAATGTGAGGACGAAGATGGACGAACGAACGAGACGAACTTGGTCCAAAGAAGCCCAACGGATCAAATGGGAGGACGAAGATGGACGAACGAGACGAACATGGTCCAAAGAAGGCCTAGGGATCAAATGGGAGGACGAAGATGGAGGAACGAGGCGAACATGGTCCAAAGAAGGCCTACGGATCAAATGGGAGGACGAAGATGGACGAACGAGACGAACTTGGTCCAAAGAAGCCCAACGGATCAAATGAGAGGACGAAGATGGACGAACGAGACGAACTTGGTCCAAAGAAGGCCAACGGATCAAATGGGAGGACGAAGATGGACGAACGAGAAGAACTTGGTCCAAAGAAGGCCTAGGGATCAAATGGGAGGACGAAGATGGAGGAACGAGGCGAACTTGGTCGAAAGAAGGCCTACGGATCAAATGGGAGGACGAAGATGGACGAACGAGACAAACTTGGTCCAAAGAAGGTGGCAGAACAAGACGAACTTGGTCCAAAGAAGGCCTACGGATCAAATGGGAGCACGAAGATGGACGAACGAGAAGAACTTGGTCCAAAGAAGGCCTAGGGATCAAATGGGAGGACGAAGATGGAGGAACGAGGCGAACTTGGTCGAAAGAAGGCCTACGGATCAAATGGGAGGACGAAGATGGACGAACGAGACAAACTTGGTCCAAAGAATTCCAACGGATCAAATGGGAGGACGAACGTGGTAGAACAAGACGAACTTGGTCCAAAGAAGGCCTACGGATCAAATGGGAGGACGAAAAGGGACGAACGAGACGAACTTGGTCCAAAGAATGCCTACGGATCAAATTGGAGGACGAAGATGGACGAACGAGACGAACTTGGTCCAAAGAAGGCCTAGGGATCAAATGCGAGGACGAAGATGGACGAACGAGACGAACTTGGTGCAAAGAAGCCCAACGGATCAAATGGGAGGACGAAACTGGATGAAGGAGACGAACTTGGTCCAAAGAATGCCTACGGATCAAATGGGAGAACGAAAAGGGAGGAACGAGACGAACTTGGTCCAAAGAAGGCCTACGGATCAAATGGGTGGACGAACGAGACGAACATGGTCCAAAAAAGGCCTAGGGATCAAATGGGAGGACGAAGATGGACGAACGAGACGAACTTGGTCCAAAGAAGGCCTACGGATCAAATGGGAGGACGAAGATGGACGAACGAGACAAACTTGGTCCAAAGAATTCCAACGGATCAAATGGGAGGACGAACATGGTAGAACAAGACGAACTTGGTCCAAAGAAGGCCTACGGATCAAATGGGAGGACGAAAAGGGACGAACGAGACGAACTTGGTCCAAAGAATGCCTACGGATCAAATGGGAGGACGAAGATGGACGAACGAGACGAACTTGGTCCAAAGAAGGCCTAGGTATCAAATGCGAGGACGAAGATGGACGAACGAGACGAACTAGGTGCAAAGAAGCCCAACGGATCAAATGGGAGGACGAAACTGGATGAAGGAGACGAACTTGGTCCAAAGAAGGCCTACGGATCAAATGGGAGGACGAAGATGGACGAACGAGACAAATTTGGTCCAAAGAATTCCAACGGATCAAATGGGAGGACGAAGGTGGTAGAACAAGACGAACTTGGTCCAAAGAAGGCCTACGAATCAAATAGGAGGACAAAGAGGGACGAACGAGACAAACATGGTCCAAAGAAGGCCTACGGATCAAATTGGAGGACGAAGATGGACAAACGAGACGAACTTGGTCCAAAGAAGGCCTAGGGATCGAATGGGAGGACGACGATAGAGGAACGAGGCGAACTTGGTCCAAAGAAGGCCTACGGATCAAATGGGAGGACGAAGGTGGTAGAACAAGACGAACTTGGTCTAAAGAAGGCCTACGGATCAAATGGGAGGACGAAGAGGGACGAACGAGACAAACATGGTCCAAAGAAGGCCTACGGATCAAATTGGAGGACGAAGATGGACAAACGAGACGAATTTGGTGCAAAGAAGGCCTAGGGATCAAATGGGAGGACGAAGATGGACGAACGAGACGAACTTGGTCCAAAGAATTCCAACGGATCAAATGGGAGGACGAAGGTGGTAGAACAAGACGAACTTGGTCCAAAGAAGGCCTACGGATCAAATGGGAGGACGAAGATGGACGAACGAGACAAACTTGGTCCAAAGAATTCCAACGGATAAAATGGGAGGACGAAGGTGGTAGAACAAGACGAACTTGGTCCAAAGAAGGCCTACGGATCAAATGGGAGGACGAAGAGGGACGAACGAGACAAACATGGTCCAAAGAAGGCCTACGGATCAAACGGGAGGTCGAAGAGGGACGAACGAGACAAACTTGGTCCAAAGAAGGCCTACGGATCAAATGGGAGGACGAAGATGGAGGAACGAGACGAACTTGGTCCAAAGAAGCCCAACGGATCTAATGGGAGGACGAAGATGGACGAACCAGACGAACTTGGTCCAAAGAAGCCCAACGGATCAAATGTGAGGACGAAGATGGACGAACGAACGAGACGAACTTGGTCCAAAGAAGCCCAACGGATCAAATGGGAGGACGAAGATGGACGAACGAGACGAACATGGTCCAAAGAAGGCCTAGGGATCAAATGGGAGGACGAAGATGGAGGAACGAGGCGAACATGGTCCAAAGAAGGCCTAGGGATCAAATGGGAGGACGAAGATGGAGGAACGAGGCGAACATGGTCCAAAGAAGGCCTACGGATCAAATGGGAGGACGAAGATGGACGAACGAGACGAACTTGGTCCAAAGAAGCCCAACGGATCAAATGAGAGGACGAAGATGGACGAACGAGACGAACTTGGTCCAAAGAAGGCCAACGGATCAAATGGGAGGACGAAGATGGACGAACGAGAAGAACTTGGTCCAAAGAAGGCCTAGGGATCAAATGGGAGGACGAAGATGGAGGAACGAGGCGAACTTGGTCGAAAGAAGGCCTACGGATCAAATGGGAGGACGAAGATGGACGAACGAGACAAACTTGGTCCAAAGAAGGTGGCAGAACAAGACGAACTTGGTCCAAAGAAGGCCTACGGATCAAATGGGAGCACGAAGATGGACGAACGAGAAGAACTTGGTCCAAAGAAGGCCTAGGGATCAAATGGGAGGACGAAGATGGAGGAACGAGGCGAACTTGGTCGAAAGAAGGCCTACGGATCAAATGGGAGGACGAAGATGGACGAACGAGACAAACTTGGTCCAAAGAATTCCAACGGATCAAATGGGAGGACGAACGTGGTAGAACAAGACGAACTTGGTCCAAAGAAGGCCTACGGATCAAATGGGAGGACGAAAAGGGACGAACGAGACGAACTTGGTCCAAAGAATGCCTACGGATCAAATTGGAGGACGAAGATGGACGAACGAGACGAACTTGGTCCAAAGAAGGCCTAGGGATCAAATGCGAGGACGAAGATGGACGAACGAGACGAACTTGGTGCAAAGAAGCCCAACGGATCAAATGGGAGGACGAAACTGGATGAAGGAGACGAACTTGGTCCAAAGAATGCCTACGGATCAAATGGGAGAACGAAAAGGGAGGAACGAGACGAACTTGGTCCAAAGAAGGCCTACGGATCAAATGGGTGGACGAACGAGACGAACATGGTCCAAAAAAGGCCTAGGGATCAAATGGGAGGACGAAGATGGACGAACGAGACGAACTTGGTCCAAAGAAGGCCTACGGATCAAATGGGAGGACGAAGATGGACGAACGAGACAAACTTGGTCCAAAGAATTCCAACGGATCAAATGGGAGGACGAACATGGTAGAACAAGACGAACTTGGTCCAAAGAAGGCCTACGGATCAAATGGGAGGACGAAAAGGGACGAACGAGACGAACTTGGTCCAAAGAATGCCTACGGATCAAATGGGAGGACGAAGATGGACGAACGAGACGAACTTGGTCCAAAGAAGGCCTAGGTATCAAATGCGAGGACGAAGATGGACGAACGAGACGAACTAGGTGCAAAGAAGCCCAACGGATCAAATGGGAGGACGAAACTGGATGAAGGAGACGAACTTGGTCCAAAGAAGGCCTACGGATCAAATGGGAGGACGAAGATGGACGAACGAGACAAATTTGGTCCAAAGAATTCCAACGGATCAAATGGGAGGACGAAGGTGGTAGAACAAGACGAACTTGGTCCAAAGAAGGCCTACGAATCAAATAGGAGGACAAAGAGGGACGAACGAGACAAACATGGTCCAAAGAAGGCCTACGGATCAAATTGGAGGACGAAGATGGACAAACGAGACGAACTTGGTCCAAAGAAGGCCTAGGGATCGAATGGGAGGACGACGATAGAGGAACGAGGCGAACTTGGTCCAAAGAAGGCCTACGGATCAAATGGGAGGACGAAGGTGGTAGAACAAGACGAACTTGGTCTAAAGAAGGCCTACGGATCAAATGGGAGGACGAAGAGGGACGAACGAGACAAACATGGTCCAAAGAAGGCCTACGGATCAAATTGGAGGACGAAGATGGACAAACGAGACGAATTTGGTGCAAAGAAGCCCAACGGATCAAATGGGAGGACGAAACAGGAGGAAGGAGACGAACTTGGTCCAAAGAAGGCCTACGGATCAAATGGGAGGACGAAGATTGACGAACGAGACGAACTTGGTCCAAAGAAGCCCAACGGATCAAATGGGAGGACGAAGATGGACGAACCAGACGAACTTGGTCCCAAGAAGCCCAACGGATCAAATGGGAGGACGAAGATGGACGAACGAGACGAACTTGATCCAAAGAAGGCCTAGGGATCAAATGGGAGGACGAAGATGGAGGAACGAGGCGAACTTGGTCCAAAGAAGGCCTACGGATCAAATGGGAGGACGAAGATGGACGAACGAGACGAACTTGGTCCAAATAAGCCCAACGGATCAAATGAGAGGACGAAGATGGACGAACGAGACGAACTTGGTCCAAAGAAGCCCAACGGATCAAATGGGAGCACAAAGATGGACAAACGAGACGAACTTGGTCCAAAGAAGGCCTACGGATCAAATGGGAGGACGACGATGGGCGATCGAGACAAACTTGGTCCAAAGAATTCCAACGGATCAAATGGGAGGACGAAGGTGGTAGAACAAGACGAACTTGGTCCAAAGAAGGCATACGGATCAAATGGGAGGACGAAGAGGGACGAACGAGACAAACATGGTCCAAAGAAGGCCTACGGATCAAATGGGAGGACGAAAAGGGACGAACGAGACGAACTTTGTCCAAAGAATGCCTACGGATCAAATGGGAGGACGAAGATGGACGAACGAGACGAACTTGGTCCAAAGAAGGCCTATGGATCAAATAGGAGGACGAAGATAGAGGAACGAGGCGAACTTGGTCCAAAGAAGGCCTACGGATCAAATGGGAGGACGACGATGGACGAACGAGACAAACTTGGTCCAAAGAATTCCAACGGATCAAATGGGAGGACGAACGTGGTAGAACAAGACGAACTTGGTCCAAAGAAGGCCTACGGATCAAATGGGAGGACGAAGAGGGACGAACGAGACAAACATGGTCCAAAGAAGGCCTACGGATCAAATGGGAGGACGAAAAGGGACGAACGAGACGAACTTGGTCCAAGGAAGGCCTAGGGATCAAATGGGAGGACGAAGATGGAGGAACGAGGCGAACTTGGTCCAAAGAAGGCCTACGGATCAAATGGGAGGACGAAGGTGGTAGAACAAGACGAACTTGGTCTAAAGAAGGCCTACGGATCAAATGGGAGGACGAAGAGGGACGAACGAGACAAACATGGTCCAAAGAAGGCCTACGAATCAAATTGGAGGACGAAGATGGACAAACGAGACGAATTTGGTGCAAAGAAGCCCAACGGATCAACTGGGAGGACGAAACAGGAGGAAGGAGACGAACTTGGTCCAAAGAAGGCCTACGGATCAAATGGGAGGACGAAGATTGACGAACGAGACGAACTTGGTCCAAAGAAGCCCAACGGATCAAATGGGAGGACGAAGATGGACGAACCAGAAGAACTTGGTCCCAAGAAGCCCAACGGATCAAATGGGAGGACGAAGATGGACGAACGAACGAGACGAACTTGGTCCAAAGAAGCCCAACGGATCAAATGGGAGGACGAAGATGGACGAACGAGACGAACTTGATCCAAAGAAGGCCTAGGGATCAAATGGGAGGACGAAGATGGAGGAACGAGGCGAACTTGGTCCAAAGAAGGCCTACGGATCAAATGGGAGGACGAAGATGGACGAACGAGACGAACTTGGTCCAAATAAGCCCAACGGATCAAATGAGAGGACGAAGATGGACGAACGAGACGAACTTGGTCCAAAGAAGCCCAACGGATCAAATGGGAGCACGAAGATGGACGAACGAGACGAACTTGGTCCAAAGAAGGCCTAGGGATCAAATGGGAGGACGAAGATGGAGGAACGAGGTGAACTTGGTCCAAAGAAGGCCTACGGATCAAATGGGAGGACGAAGATGGACGAACGAGACGAACTTGGTCCAAAGAAGGCCTACGGATCAAATGGGAGGACGAAGATGGACGAACGAGACGAACTTGGTCCAAAGAAGCCCAACGGATCAAATGGGAGCACGAAGATGGACGAACGAGACGAACTTGGTCCAAAGAAGGCCTAGGGATCAAATGGGAGGAGGAAGATGGAGGAACGAGGTGAACTTGGTCCAAAGAAGGCCTACGGATCAAATGGGAGGACGACGATGGACGAACGAGACAAACTTGGTCCAAAGAATTCCAACGGATCAAATGGGAGGACGAACGTGGTAGAACAAGACGAACTTGGTCCAAAGAAGGCCTACGGATCAAATGGGAGGACGAAGAGGGACGAACGAGACAAACATGGTCCAAAGAAGGCCTACGGATCAAATGGGAGGACGAAAAGGGACGAACGAGACGAACTTGGTCCAAAGAAGGCCTAGGGATCGAATCGGAGGACGAAGATGGAGGAACGAGGCGAACTTGGTCCAAAGAAGGCCTACGGATCAAATGGGAGGACGAAGGTGGTAGAACAAGACGAACTTGGTCTAAAGAAGGCCTACGGATCAAATGGGAGGACGAAGAGGGACGAACGAGACAAACATGGTCCAAAGAAGGCCTACGGATCAAATTGGAGGACGAAGATGGACAAACGAGACGAATTTGGTGCAAAGAAGCCCAACGGATCAAATGGGAGGACGAAACAGGAGGAAGGAGACGAACTTGGTCCAAATAAGGCCTACGGATCAAATGGGAGGACGAAGATTGACGAACGAGACGAACTTGGTCCAAAGAAGCCCAACGGATCAAATGGGAGGACGAAGATGGACGAACCAGACGAACTTGGTCCCAAGAAGCCCAATGGATCAAATGGGAGGACGAAGATGGACGAACGAGACGAACTTGATCCAAAGAAGGCCTAGGGATCAAATGGGAGGACGAAGATGGAGGAACGAGGCGAACTTGGTCCAAAGAAGGCCTACGGATCAAATGGGAGGACGAAGATGGACGAACGAGACGAACTTGGTCCAAATAAGCCCAACGGATCAAATGAGAGGACGAAGATGGACGAACGAGACGAACTTGGTCCAAAGAAGCCCAACGGATCAAATGGGAGCACGAAGATGGACGAACGAGACGAACTTGGTTCAAAGAAGGCCTAGGGATCAAATGGGAGGACGAAGATGGAGGAACGAGGTGAACTTGGTCCAAAGAAGGCCTACGGATCAAATGGGAGGACGAAGATGGACGAACGAGACGAACTTGGTCCAAAGAAGGCCTACGGATCAAATGGGAGGACGAAGATGGACGAACGAACGAGACGAACTTGGTCCAAAGAAGCCCAACGGATCAAATGGGAGGACGAAGATGGACGAACGAGACGAACTTGATCCAAAGAAGGCCTAGGGATCAAATGGGAGGACGAAGATGGAGGAACGAGGCGAACTTGGTCCAAAGAAGGCCTACGGATCAAATGGGAGGACGAAGATGGACGAACGAGACGAACTTGGTCCAAATAAGCCCAACGGATCAAATGAGAGGACGAAGATGGACGAACGAGACGAACTTGGTCCAAAGAAGCCCAACGGATCAAATGGGAGCACGAAGATGGACGAACGAGACGAACTTGGTCCAAAGAAGGCCTAGGGATCAAATGGGAGGACGAAGATGGAGGAACGAGGTGAACTTGGTCCAAAGAAGGCCTACGGATCAAATGGGAGGACGAAGATGGACGAACGAGACGAACTTGGTCCAAAGAAGGCCTACGGATCAAATGGGAGGACGAAGATGGACGAACGAGACAAATTTGGTCCAAAGAATTCCAACGGATCAAATGGGAGGACGAAGGTGGTAGAACAAGACGAACTTGGTCCAAAGAAGGCCTACGGATCAAATAGGAGGACAAAGAGGGACGAACGAGACAAACATGGTCCAAAGAAGGCTTACGGATCAAATTGGAGGATGAAGATGGACAAACGAGACGAACTTGGTCCAAAGAAGGCCTAGGGATCAAATGGGAGGACGACGATGGGCGAACGAGACAAACTTGGTCCAAAGAATTCCAACGGATCAAATGGGAGGACGAAGGTGGTAGAACAAGACGAACTTGGTCCAAAGAAGGCATACGGATCAAATGGGAGGACGAAGAGGGACGAACGAGACAAACATGGTCCAAAGAAGGCCTACGGATCAAATGGGAGGATGAAAAGGGACGAACGAGACGAACTTGGTCCAAAGAAGGCCTAGGGATCAAATGGGAGGACGAAGATAGAGGAACGAGGCGAACTTGGTCCAAAGAAGGCCTACGGATCAAATGGGAGGACGACGATGGACGAACGAGACAAACTTGGTCCAAAGAATTCCAACGGATCAAATGGGAGGACGAACGTGGTAGAACAAGACGAACATGGTCCAAAGAAGGCCTACGGATCAAATGGGAGGACGAAGAGGGACGAACGAGACAAACATGGTCCAAAGAAGGCCTACGGATCAAATGGGAGGACGAAGATGGACGAACGAGACGAACTTGGTCCAAAGAAGCCCAACGGATCAAATGGGAGCACGAAGATGGACGAACGAGACGAACTTGGTCCAAAGAAGGCCTAGGGATCAAATGGGAGGACGAAGATGGAGGAACGAGGTGAACTTGGTCCAAAGAAGGCCTACGGATCAAATGGGAGGACGAAGATGGACGAACGAGACGAACTTGGTCCAAAGAAGGCCTACGGATCAAATGGGAGGACGAAGATGGACGAACGAGACAAATTTGGTCCAAAGAATTCCAACGGATCAAATGGGAGGACGAAGGTGGTAGAACAAGACGAACTTGGTCCAAAGAAGGCCTACGGATCAAATAGGAGGACAAAGAGGGACGAACGAGACAAACATGGTCCAAAGAAGGCTTACGGATCAAATTGGAGGATGAAGATGGACAAACGAGACGAACTTGGTCCAAAGAAGGCCTAGGGATCAAATGGGAGGACGACGATAGAGGAACGAGGCGAACTTGGTCCAAAGAAGGCCTACGGATCAAATGGGAGGACGACGATGGGCGAACGAGACAAACTTGGTCCAAAGAATTCCAACGGATCAAATGGGAGGACGAAGGTGGTAGAACAAGACGAACTTGGTCCAAAGAAGGCATACGGATCAAATGGGAGGACGAAGAGGGACGAACGAGACAAACATGGTCCAAAGAAGGCCTACGGATCAAATGGGAGGATGAAAAGGGACGAACGAGACGAACTTGGTCCAAAGAAGGCCTAGGGATCAAATGGGAGGACGAAGATAGAGGAACGAGGCGAACTTGGTCCAAAGAAGGCCTACGGATCAAATGGGAGGACGACGATGGACGAACGAGACAAACTTGGTCCAAAGAATTCCAACGGATCAAATGGGAGGACGAACGTGGTAGAACAAGACGAACATGGTCCAAAGAAGGCCTACGGATCAAATGGGAGGACGAAGAGGGACGAACGAGACAAACATGGTCCAAAGAAGGCCTACGGATCAAATGGGAGGACGAAAAGGGACGAACGAGACGAACTTGGTCCAAAGAAGGCCTAGGGATCAAATGGGAGGACGAAGATGGAGGAACGAGGCGAACTTGGTCCAAAGAAGGCCTACGGATCAAATGGGAGGACGAAGGTGGTAGAACAAGACGAACTTGGTCTAAAGAAGGCCTACGGATCAAATGGTAGGACGAAGAGGGACGAACGAGACAAACATGGTCCAAAGAAGGCCTACAGATCAAATTGGAGGACGAAGATGGACAAACGAGACGAATTTGGTGCAAAGAAGCCCAACGGATCAAATGGGAGGACGAAACAGGAGGAAGGAGACGAACTTGGTCCAAAGAAGGCCTACGGATCAAATGGGAGGACGAAGATTGACGAACGAGACGAACTTGGTCCAAAGAAGGCCTACGGATCAAATGGGAGGACGAAGATGGACGAACGAGACGAACTTGGTCCAAAGAAGCCCAACGGATCAAATGGGAGGACGAAGATGGACGAACGAGACGAACTTGGTCCAAAGAAGGCCTAGGGATCAAATGGGAGGACGAAGATGGAGGAACGAGGCGAACTTGGTCCAAAGAAGGCCTACGGATCAAATAGGAGGACGAAGATGGACGAAGGAGACGAACTTGGTCCAAAGAAGCCCAACAGATCAAATGAGAGGACGAAGATGGACGAACGAGACGAACTTGGTCCAAAGAAGCCCAACGGATCAAATGGGAGCACGAAGATGGACGAACGAGACGAACTTGGTCCAAAGAAGGCCTAGGGATCAAATGGGAGGACGAAGATGGAGGAACGAGGCGAACTTGGTCCAAAGAAGGCCTACGGATCAAATGGGAGGACGACGATGGACGAACGAGACGAACTTGGTCCATAGAAGGCCTACGGATCAAATGGGAGGACGAAGATGGACGAACGAGACAAATTTGGTCCAAAGAATTCCAACGGATCAAATGGGAGGACGAAGGTGGTAGAACAAGACGAACTTGGTCCAAAGAAGGCCTACGGATCAAATAGGAGGACAAAGAGGGACGAACGAGACAAACATGGTCCAAAGAAGGCCTACGGATCAAATTGGAGGACGAAGATGGACAAACGAGACGAACTTGGTGCAAAGAAGCCCAACGGATCAAATGGGAGGACGAAGATGGACGAACGAGACGAACTTGGTCCAAAGAATTCCAACGGATCAAATGGGAGGACGAAGGTGGAAGAACAAGACGAACTTGGTCCAAAGAAGGCCTACGGATCAAATGGGAGGACGAAGAGGGACCAACGTGACAAACATGGTCCAAAGAAGGCCTACGGATCAAATGGGAGCACGAAGATGGACGAACGAGACGAACTTGGTCCAAAGAAGGCCTAGGGATCAAATGGGAGGACGAAGATGGAGGAACGAGGCGAACTTGGTCCAAAGAAGGCCTACGGATCAAATGGGAGGACGAAGATGGACGAACGAGACGAACTTGGTCGAAAGAAGCCCAACGGATCAAATGAGAGGACGAAGATGGACGAACGAGACGAACTTGGTCCAAAGAAGGCCAACGGATAAAATGGGAGGACGAAGATGGACGAACGAGAAGAACTTGGTCCAAAGAAGGCCTAGGGATCAAATGGGAGGACGAAGATGGAGGAACGAGGCGAACTTGGTCGAAAGAAGGCCTACGGATCAAATGGGAGGACGAAGATGGACGAACGAGACAAACTTGGTCCAAAGAATTCCAACGGATCAAATGGGAGGACGAAGGTGGTAGAACAAGACGAACTTGGTCCAAAGAAGGGCTACGGATCAAATGGGAGGACAAAGAGGGACGAACGAGACAAACATGGTCCAATGAAGGCCTACGGATCAAATGGGAGGACGAAGAGGGACGAACGAGACAAACGTGGTCCAAAGATGGCCTACGGATCAAATGGGAGGACGAAGAGGGACGAACGAGACAAACATGGTCCAAAGAAGGCCTACGGATCAAATTGGAGGACGAAGATGGACAAACGAGACGAACTTGGTCCAAAGAAGGCCTAGGGATCAAATGGGAGGACGAAGATAGAGGAACGAGGCAAACTTGGTCCAAAGAAGACCTACGAATCAAATGGGAGGACGACGATGGGCGAACGAGACAAACTTGGTCCAAAGAATTCCAACGGATCAAATGGGAGGACGAAGGTGGTAGAACAAGACGAACTTGGTCCAAAGAAGGCCTACGGATCAAATGGGAGGACGAAGAGGGACGAACGAGACAAACATGGTCCAAAGAAGGCCTACGGATCAAATGGGAGGACGAAAAGGGACGAACGAGACGAACTTGGTCCAAAGAATGCCTACGGATCAAATGGGAGAACGAAAAGGGAGGAACGAGACGAACTTGGTCCAAAGAAGGCCTACGGATCAAATGGGAGGACGAAAAGGGACGAACGAGACGAACTTGGTCCAAAGAATTCCAACGGATCAAATGGGAGGACGAAGGTGGTAGAACAAGACGAACTTGGTCCAAAGAAGGCCAACGGATCAAATAGGAGGACAAAGAGGGACGAACGAGACAAACATGGTCCAAAGAAGGCCTACGGATCAAATGGGAGGATGAAGAGGGACGAACGAGACAAACATGGTCCAAAGAAGGCCTACGGATCAAATTGGAGGACGAAGATGGACCAACGAGACGAACTTGGTGCAAAGAAGCCGAACGGATCAAATGGGAGGTCGAAGATGGATGAACGAGACGAACTTGGTCCAAAGAATTCCAACGGATCAAATGGGAGGACGAAGGTGGTAGAACAAGACGAACTTGGTCCAAAGAAGGCCTACGGATCAAATGGGAGGACGAAGATGGACGAACGAGACAAACTTGGTCCAAAGAAGGCCGACGGATCAAATGGGAGGACGACGATGGGCGAACGAGACAAACTTGGTCCAAAGAATTCCAACGGATCAAATGGGAGGACGAAGGTGGTAGAACAAGACGAACTTGGTCCAAAGAAGGCCTACGGATCAAACGGGAGGACGAAGAGGGACGAACGAGACAAACATGGTCCAAAGAAGGCCTACGGATCAAATGGGAGGACGAAAAGGGGCGAACGAGACGAACTTGGTCCAAAGAAGGCCTAGGGATCAAATGGGAGGACGAATATGGAGGAACGAGGTGAACTTGGTCCAAAGAAGGCCTACGGATCAAATGGGAGGACGAAGATGGACGAACGAGACAAATTTGGTCCAAAGAATTCCAACGGATCAAATGGGAGGACGAAGGTGGTAGAACAAGACGAACTTGGTCCAAAGAAGGCCTACGGATCAAATGGGAGGACGAAGATGGACGAACGAGACGAACTTGGTCCAAAGAAGGCCTAGGGATCAAATGGGAGGACGAAGATAGAGGAACGAGGCGAACTTGGTCCAAAGAAGGCCTACGGATCAAATGGGAGGACGACGATGGACGAACGAGACAAACTTGGTCCAAAGAATTCCAACGGATCAAATGGGAGGACGAAGGTGGTAGAACAAGACGAACTTGGTCCAAAGAAGGCCTACGGATCAAATGGGAGGACGAAGATGGACGAACGAGACGAACTTGGTCCAAAGAAGGCCTAGGGATCAAATGGGAGGACGAAGATAGAGGAACGAGGCGAACTTGGTCCAAAGAAGGCCTACGGATCAAATGGGAGGACGACGATGGACGAACGAGACAAACTTGGTCCAAAGAATTCCAACGGATCAAATGGGAGGACGAAGGTGGTAGAACAAGACGAACTTGGTCCAAAGAAGGCCTACGGATCAAATGAGAGGACGAAGAGGGACGAACGAGACAAACATGGTCCAAAGAAGGCCTACGGATCAAATGGGAGGACGAAAAGGGACGAACGAGACGAACTTGGTCCAAAGAAGGCCTAGGGATCAAATGGGAGGACGAAGATGGAGGAACGAGGCGAACTTGGTCCAAAGAATTCCAACGGATCAAATGGGAGGACGAAGGTGGCAGAACAAGACGAACTTGGTCCAAAGAATGCCTACGGATCAAATGGGAGGACGAAGAGGGACGAACGAGACAAACATAGTCCAAAGAAGGTCTACGGATCAAATTGGAGGACGAAGATGGACAAACGAGACGAATTTGGTGCAAAGAAGCCCAACGGATCAAATGGGAGGACGAAACAGGAGGAAGGAGACGAACTTGGTCCAAAGAAGGCCTACGGATCAAATGGGAGGACGAAGATGGACGAACGAGACGAACTTGGTCCAAAGAAGGCCTACGGATCAAATGGGAGGACGAAGATGGACGAACGAGACGAACTTGGTCCAAAGAAGCCCAACGGATCAAATGGGAGGACGAAGATGGACGAACCAGACGAACTTGGTCCAAAGAAGCCCAACGGATCAAATGGGAGGACGAAGATGGACGAACGAACGAGATGAACTTGGTCCAAAGAAGCCCAACGGATCAAATGGGAGGACGAAGATGGACGAACGAGACGAACTTGGTCCAAAGAAGGCCTAGGGATCAAATGGGAGGACGAAGATGGAGGAACGAGACGAACTTGGTCCATAGAAGGCCTACGGATCAAATGGGAGGACGAAGATGGACGAACGAGACGAACTTGGTCCAAAGAAGCCCAACGGATCAAATGAGAGGACGATGATGGACGAACGAGACGAACTTGGTCCAAAGAAGCCCAACGGATCAAATGGGAGCACGAAGATGGACGAACGAGACGAACTTGGTCCAAAGAAGGCCTAGGGATCAAATGGGAGGACGAAGATGGAGGAACGAGGCGAACTTGGTCCAAAGAAGGCCTACGGAACAAATGGGAGGACGAAGATGGACGAACGAGACGAACTTGGTCCAAAGAAGGCCTACGGATCAAATGGGAGGACGAAGAGGGACGAACGAGACGAACTTGGTCCAAAGAAGGCCTAGGGATCAAATGGGAGGACGAAGATAGAGAAACGAGGCGAACTTGGTCCAAAGAAGGCCTACGGATCAAATGGGAGGACGACGATGGGCGAACGAGACAAACTTGGTCCAAAGAATTCCAACGGATCAAATGGGAGGACGAAGATGGACGAACGAGACGAACTTGGTCCAAAGAAGCCCAACGGATCAAATGGGAGGACGAAGATGGACGAAGAGACGAACTTGGTCCAAACAAGGCCTACAGATCAAATGGGAGGACGAAGAGGGACGAACGAGACGAACTTGGTCCAAAGAATGCCTAGGGATCAAATGGGAGGACGAAGATAGAGAAACGAGGCGAACTTGGTCCAAAGAAGGCTTACGGATCAAATGGGAGGACGACGATGGGCGAACGAGACAAACTTGGTCGAAAGACTTCCAACGGATCAAATGGGAGGACGAAGGTGGTAGAACAAGACGAACTTGGTCCAAAGAAGGCCTACGGATCAAATGGGAGGACGAAGATAGAGGAACGAGGCGAACTTGGTCCAAAGAAGGCCTACGGATCAAATTGGAGGACGACGATGGGCGAACGAGACAAACTTGGTCCAAAGAATTCCAACGGATCATATGGGAGGACGAAGGTGGTAGAACAAGACGAACTTGGTCCAAAGAAGGCCTACGGATCAAATGGGAGGACGAAGAGGGACGAACGAGACAAACATGGTCCAAAGAAGGCCTACGGATCAAATGGGAGGACGAAAAGGGACGAACGAGACGAACATTGTCCAAAGAATGCCTACGGATCAAATGGGAGGACGAAGATGGACGAACGAGACGAACTTGGTCCAAAGAAGGCCTACAGATCAAATGGGAGGACGAAGATGGACGAACGAGACGAACTTGGTCCAAAGAAGGCCTACGGATCAAATGGGAGGACGAAGATGGACGAACGTGACGAACTTGGTCCAAAGAATTCCAACGGATCAAATGGGAGGACGAACGTGGTAGAACAAGACGAACTTGGTCCAAAGAAGGCCTACGGATCAAATGGGAGGACGAAGAGGGACGAACGAGACAAACATGGTCCAAAGAAGGCCTACGGATCAAATGGGAGGACGAAAAGGGACGAACGAGACGAACTTGGTCCAAAGAAGGCCTAGGGATCAAATGGGAGGACGAAGATGGAGGAACGAGGCGAACTTGGTCCAAAGAAGGCCTATGTATCAAATGGGAGGACGAAGATGGACGAACGAGACAAATTTGGTCCAAAGAATTCCAACGGATCAAATGGGAGGACGAAGGTGGTAGAACAAGATGAACTTGGTCCAAAGAAGGCCTACGGATCAAATGGGAGGACGAAGATGGACGAACGAGACGAACTTGGTCCAAAGAAGGCCTAGGGATCAAATGGGAGGACGAAGATAGAGGAACGAGGCGAACTTGGTCCAAAGAAGGCCTACGGATCAAATGGGAGGACGACGATGGACGAACGAGACAAACTTGGTCCAAAGAATTCCAACGGATCAAACGGGAGGACGAAGGTGGTAGAACAAGACGAACTTGGTCCAAAGAAGGCCTACGGATCAAATGGGAGGACGAAGATGGACGAACGAGACGAACTTGGTCCAAAGAAGGCCTAGGGATCAAATGGGAGGACGAAGATAGAGGAACGAGGCGAACTTGGTCCAAAGAAGGCCTACGGATCAAATGGGAGGACGACGATGGGCGAACGAGACAAACTTGGTCCAAAGAATTCCAACGGATCAAATGGGAGGACGAAGATGGACGAACGAGACGAACTTGGTCCAAAGAAGCCCAACGGATCAAATGGGAGGACGAAGATGGACGAACGAGACGAACTTGGTCCAAACAAGGCCTACAGATCAAATGGGAGGACGAAGAGGGACGAACGAGACGAACTTGGTCCAAAGAAGGCCTAGGGATCAAATGGGAGGACGAAGATAGAGAAACGAGGCGAACTTG
The DNA here is from genome assembly GCA_030159175.1 of Glycyrrhiza uralensis. Lineage (NCBI taxonomy): Eukaryota > Viridiplantae > Streptophyta > Magnoliopsida > Fabales > Fabaceae > Glycyrrhiza > Glycyrrhiza uralensis. The sequence continues at coordinate 16,323,665 of BRZY01000002.1, forward strand.
GTCCAAAGAAGGCTTACGGATGAAATGGGAGGACGACGATGGGCGAACGAGAGAAACTTGGTCGAAAGAATTCCAACGGATCAAATGGGAGGACGAAGGTGGTAGAACAAGACGAACTTGGTCCAAAGAAGGCCTACGGATCAAATGGGAGGACGAAGATAGAGGAACGAGGCGAACTTGGTCCAAAGAAGGCCTACGGATCAAATGGGAGGACGACGATGGGCGAACGAGACAAACTTGGTCCAAAGAATTCCAACGGATCATATGGGAGGACGAAGGTGGTAGAACAAGACGAACTTGGTCCAAAGAAGGCCTACGGATCAAATGGGAGGACGAAGAGGGACGAACGAGACCAACATGGTCCAAAGAAGGCCTACGGATCAAATGGGAGGACGAAAAGGGGCGAACGAGACGAACTTTGTCCAAAGAATGCCTACGGATCAAATGGGAGGACGAAGATGGACGAACGAGACGAACTTGGTCCAAAGAAGGCCTACGGATCAAATGGGAGGACGAAGATGGACGAACGTGACGAACTTGGTCCAAAGAATTCCAACGGATCAAATGGGAGGACGAACGTGGTAGAACAAGACGAACTTGGTCCAAAGAAGGTCTACGGATCAAATTGGAGGACGAAGATGGACAAACGAGACGAATTTGGTGCAAAGAAGCCCAACGGATCAAATGGGAGGACGAAACAGGAGGAAGGAGACGAACTTGGTCCAAAGAAGGCCTACGGATCAAATGGGAGGACGAAGATGGACGAACGAGACGAACTTGGTCCAAAGAAGGCCTACGGATCAAATGGGAGGACGAAGATGGACGAACGAGACGAACTTGGTCCAAAGAAGCCCAACGGATCAAATGGGAGGACGAAGATGGACGAACCAGACGAACTTGGTCCAAAGAAGCCCAACGGATCAAATGGGAGGACGAAGATGGACGAACGAACGAGATGAACTTGGTCCAAAGAAGCCCAACGGATCAAATGGGAGGACGAAGATGGACGAACGAGACGAACTTGGTCCAAAGAAGGCCTAGGGATCAAATGGGAGGACGAAGATGGAGGAACGAGACGAACTTGGTCCATAGAAGGCCTACGGATCAAATGGGAGGACGAAGATGGACGAACGAGACGAACTTGGTCCAAAGAAGCCCAACGGATCAAATGAGAGGACGATGATGGACGAACGAGACGAACTTGGTCCAAAGAAGCCCAACGGATCAAATGGGAGCACGAAGATGGACGAACGAGACGAACTTGGTCCAAAGAAGGCCTAGGGATCAAATGGGAGGACGAAGATGGAGGAACGAGGCGAACTTGGTCCAAAGAAGGCCTACGGAACAAATGGGAGGACGAAGATGGACGAACGAGACGAACTTGGTCCAAAGAAGGCCTACGGATCAAATGGGAGGACGAAGAGGGACGAACGAGACGAACTTGGTCCAAAGAAGGCCTAGGGATCAAATGGGAGGACGAAGATAGAGAAACGAGGCGAACTTGGTCCAAAGAAGGCCTACGGATCAAATGGGAGGACGACGATGGGCGAACGAGACAAACTTGGTCCAAAGAATTCCAACGGATCAAATGGGAGGACGAAGATGGACGAACGAGACGAACTTGGTCCAAAGAAGCCCAACGGATCAAATGGGAGGACGAAGATGGACGAAGAGACGAACTTGGTCCAAACAAGGCCTACAGATCAAATGGGAGGACGAAGAGGGACGAACGAGACGAACTTGGTCCAAAGAAGGCCTAGGGATCAAATGGGAGGACGAAGATAGAGAAACGAGGCGAACTTGGTCCAAAGAAGGCTTACGGATCAAATGGGAGGACGACGATGGGCGAACGAGACAAACTTGGTCGAAAGACTTCCAACGGATCAAATGGGAGGACGAAGGTGGTAGAACAAGACGAACTTGGTCCAAAGAAGGCCTACGGATCAAATGGGAGGACGAAGATAGAGGAACGAGGCGAACTTGGTCCAAAGAAGGCCTACGGATCAAATTGGAGGACGACGATGGGCGAACGAGACAAACTTGGTCCAAAGAATTCCAACGGATCATATGGGAGGACGAAGGTGGTAGAACAAGACGAACTTGGTCCAAAGAAGGCCTACGGATCAAATGGGAGGACGAAGAGGGACGAACGAGACAAACATGGTCCAAAGAAGGCCTACGGATCAAATGGGAGGACGAAAAGGGACGAACGAGACGAACATTGTCCAAAGAATGCCTACGGATCAAATGGGAGGACGAAGATGGACGAACGAGACGAACTTGGTCCAAAGAAGGCCTACAGATCAAATGGGAGGACGAAGATGGACGAACGAGACGAACTTGGTCCAAAGAAGGCCTACGGATCAAATGGGAGGACGAAGATGGACGAACGTGACGAACTTGGTCCAAAGAATTCCAACGGATCAAATGGGAGGACGAACGTGGTAGAACAAGACGAACTTGGTCCAAAGAAGGCCTACGGATCAAATGGGAGGACGAAGAGGGACGAACGAGACAAACATGGTCCAAAGAAGGCCTACGGATCAAATGGGAGGACGAAAAGGGACGAACGAGACGAACTTGGTCCAAAGAAGGCCTAGGGATCAAATGGGAGGACGAAGATGGAGGAACGAGGCGAACTTGGTCCAAAGAAGGCCTATGTATCAAATGGGAGGACGAAGATGGACGAACGAGACAAATTTGGTCCAAAGAATTCCAACGGATCAAATGGGAGGACGAAGGTGGTAGAACAAGATGAACTTGGTCCAAAGAAGGCCTACGGATCAAATGGGAGGACGAAGATGGACGAACGAGACGAACTTGGTCCAAAGAAGGCCTAGGGATCAAATGGGAGGACGAAGATAGAGGAACGAGGCGAACTTGGTCCAAAGAAGGCCTACGGATCAAATGGGAGGACGACGATGGACGAACGAGACAAACTTGGTCCAAAGAATTCCAACGGATCAAACGGGAGGACGAAGGTGGTAGAACAAGACGAACTTGGTCCAAAGAAGGCCTACGGATCAAATGGGAGGACGAAGATGGACGAACGAGACGAACTTGGTCCAAAGAAGGCCTAGGGATCAAATGGGAGGACGAAGATAGAGGAACGAGGCGAACTTGGTCCAAAGAAGGCCTACGGATCAAATGGGAGGACGACGATGGGCGAACGAGACAAACTTGGTCCAAAGAATTCCAACGGATCAAATGGGAGGACGAAGATGGACGAACGAGACGAACTTGGTCCAAAGAAGCCCAACGGATCAAATGGGAGGACGAAGATGGACGAACGAGACGAACTTGGTCCAAACAAGGCCTACAGATCAAATGGGAGGACGAAGAGGGACGAACGAGACGAACTTGGTCCAAAGAAGGCCTAGGGATCAAATGGGAGGACGAAGATAGAGAAACGAGGCGAACTTGGTCCAAAGAAGGCTTACGGATCAAATGGGAGGACGACGATGGGCGAACGAGAGAAACTTGGTCGAAAGAATTCCAACGGATCAAATGGGAGGACGAAGGTGGTAGAACAAGACGAACTTGGTCCAAAGAAGGCCTACGGATCAAATGGGAGGACGAAGATAGAGGAACGAGGCGAACTTGGTCCAAAGAAGGCCTACGGATCAAATGGGAGGACGACGATGGGCGAACGAGACAAACTTGGTCCAAAGAATTCCAACGGATCATATGGGAGGACGAAGGTGGTAGAACAAGACGAACTTGGTGCAAAGAAGGCCTACGGATCAAATGGGAGGACGAAGAGGGACGAACGAGACCAACATGGTCCAAAGAAGGCCTACGGATCAAATGGGAGGACGAAAAGGGGCGAACGAGACGAACTTTGTCCAAAGAATGCCTACGGATCAAATGGGAGGACGAAGATGGACGAACGAGACGAACTTGGTCCAAAGAAGGCCTACGGATCAAATGGGAGGACGAAGATGGACGAACGTGACGAACTTGGTCCAAAGAATTCCAACGGATCAAATGGGAGGACGAACGTGGTAGAACAAGACGAACTTGGTCCAAAGAAGGCCTACGGATCAAATGGGAGGACGAAGAGGGACGAACGAGACAAATATGGTCCAAAGAAGGCCTACGGATCAAATGGGAGGACGAAAAGGGACGAACGAGACGAACTTGGTCCAAAGAAGGCCTAGGGATCAAATGGGAGGACGAAGATGGACGAACGAGACAAATTTGGTCCAAAGAATTCCAACGGATCAAATGGGAGGACGAAGGTGGCAGAACAAGACGAACTTGGTCCAAAGAATGCCTACGGATCAAATGGGAGGACGAAGAGGGACGAACGAGACAAACATAGTCCAAAGAAGGTCTACGGATCAAATTGGAGGACGAAGATGGAAAACGAGACGAATTTGGTGCAAAGAAGCCCAACGGATCAAATGGGAGGACGAAACAGGAGGAAGGAGACGAACTTGGTCCAAAGAAGGCCTACGGATCAACTGGGAGGACGAAGATGGACGAACGAGACGAACTTGGCCCAAAGAAGGCCTACGGATCAAATGGGAGGACGAAGATGGACGAACGAGACGAACTTGGTCCAAAGAAGCCCAACGGATCAAATGGGAGGACGAAGATGGACGAACCAGACGAACTTGGTCCAAAGAAGCCCAACGGATCAAATGGGAGGACGAAGATGGACGAACGAACGAGACGAACTTGGTCCAAAGAAGCCCAACGGATCAAATGGGAGGACGAAGATGGACGAACGAGACGAACTTGGTCCAAAGAAGGCCTAGGGATCAAATGGGAGGACGAAGATGGAGGAACGAGACGAACTTGGTCCAAAGAAGGCCTACGGATCAAATGGGAGGACGAAGATGGACGAACGAGACGAACTTGGTCCAAAGAAGCCCAACGGATCAAATGAGAGGACGATGATGGACGAACGAGACGAACTTGGTCCAAAGAAGCCCAACGGATCAAATGGGAGCACGAAGATGGACGAACGAGACGAACTTGGTCCAAAGAAGGCCTAGGGATCAAATGGGAGGACGAAGATGGAGGAACGAGGCGAACTTGGTCCAAAGAAGGCCTACGGAACAAATGGGAGGACGAAGATGGACGAACGAGACGAACTTGGTCCAAAGAAGGCCTACGGATCAAATGGGAGGACGAAGAGGGACGAACGAGACGAACTTGGTCCAAAGAAGGCCTAGGGATCAAATGGGAGGACGAAGATAGAGAAACGAGGCGAACTTGGTCCAAAGAAGGCCTACGGATCAAATGGGAGGACGACGATGGGCGAACGAGACAAACTTGGTCCAAAGAATTCCAACGGATCAAATGGGAGGACGAAGATGGACGAACGAGACGAACTTGGTCCAAAGAAGCCCAACGGATCAAATGGGAGGACTAAGATGGATGAACGAGACGAACTTGGTCCAAACAAGGCCTACAGATCAAATGGGAGGACGAAGAGGGACGAACGAGACGAACTTGGTCCAAAGAAGGCCTAGGGATCAAATGGGAGGACGAAGATAGAGAAACGAGGCGAACTTGGTCCAAAGAAGGCTTACGGATCAAATGGGAGGACGACGATGGGCGAACGAGACAAACTTGGTCGAAAGAATTCCAACGGATCAAATGGGAGGACGAAGATGGTAGAACAAGACGAACTTGGTCCAAAGAAGGCCTACGGATCAAATGGGAGGACGAAGATAGAGGAACGAGGCGAACTTGGTCCAAAGAAGGCCTACGGATCAAATGGGAGGACGACGATGAGCGAACGAGACAAACTTGGTCCAAAGAATTCCAACGGACCATATGGGAGGACGAAGGTGGTAGAACAAGACGAACTTGGTCCAAAGAAGGCCTACGGATCAAATGGGAGGACGAAGAGGGACGAACGAGACAAACATGGTCCAAAGAAGGCCTACGGATCAAATGGGAGGACGAAGATGGACGAACGAGACGAACTTGGTCCAAAGAAGGCCTACGGATCAAATGGGAGGACGAAGATGGACGAACGTGACGAACTTGGTCTAAAGAATTCCAACGGATCAAATGGGAGGACGAACGTGGTAGAACAAGACGAACTTGGTCCAAAGAAGGCCTACGGATCAAATGGGAGGACGAACGTGGTAGAACAAGACGAACTTGGTCCAAAGAAGGCCTACGGATCAAATGGGAGGACGAAGAGGGACGAACGAGACAAACATGGTCCAAAGAAGGCCTACGGATCAAATGCGAGGACGAAAAGGGACGAACGAGACGAACCTGGTCCAAAGAAGGCCTAGGGATCAAATAGGAGGACGAAGATGGAGGAACGAGGCGAACTTGGTCCAAAGAAGGCCTACGGATCAAATGGGAGGACGAAGATGGACGAACGAGACAAATTTGGTCCAAAGAATTCCAACGGATCAAGTGGGAGGACGAAGGTGGTAGAACAAGATGAACTTGGTCCAAAGAAGGCCTACGGATCAAATGGGAGGACGAAGATGGACGAACGAGACGAACTTGGTCCAAAGAAGGCCTAGGGATCAAATGGGAGGACGAAGATAGAGGAACGAGGCGAACTTGGTCCAAAGAAGGCCTACGGATCAAATGGGAGGACGACGATGGACGAACGAGACAAACTTGGTCCAAAGAATTCCAACGGATCAAATGGGAGGACGAAGGTGGTAGAACAAGACGAACTTGGTCCAAAGAAGGCCTACGGATCAAATGGGAGGACGAAGATGGACGAACGAGACGAACTTGGTCCAAAGAAGGCCTAGGGATCAAATGGGAGGACGAAGATAGAGGAACGAGGCGAACTTGGTCCAAAGAAGGCCTACGGATCAAATGGGAGGACGACGATGGACGAACGAGACAAACTTGGTCCAAAGAATTCCAACGGATCAAATGGGAGGACGAACGTGGTAGAACAAGACGAACTTGGTCCAAAGAAGGCCTACGGATCAAATGGGAGGACGAAGAGGGACGAACGAGACAAACATGGTCCAAAGAAGGCCTACGGATCAAATGGGAGGACGAAAAGGGACTAACGAGACGAACTTGGTCCAAAGAAGGCCTAGGGATCAAATGGGAGGACGAAGATGGAGGAACGAGACAAACTTGGTCCAAAGAATTCCAACGGATCAAATGGGAGGACGAAGGTGGTAGAACAAGACGAACTTGGTCCAAAGAAGGCCTACGGATCAAATGGGAGGACGAAGATGGACGAATGAGACGAACTTGGTCCAAAGAAGGCCTAGGGATCAAATGGGAGGACGAAGATAGAGGAACGAGGCGAACTTGGTCCAAAGAAGGCCTACGGATGAAATGGGAGGACGACGATGGACGAACGAGACAAACTTGGTCCAAAGAATTCCAACGGATCAAATGGGAGGACGAACGTGGTAGAACAAGACGAACTTGGTCCAAAGAAGGCTACGGATCAAATGGGAGGACGAAGAGGGACGAACGAGACAAACATGGTCCAAAGAAGGCCTACGGATCAAATGGGAGGACGAAAAGGGACGAACGAGACGAACTTGGACCAAAGAAGGCCTAGGGATCAAATGGGAGGACGAAGATGGAGGAACGAGGCGAACTTGGTCCAAAGAAGGCCTACGGATCAAATGGGAGGACGAAGATGGACGAACGAGACAAATTTGGTCCAAAGAATTCCAACGGATCAAATGGGAGGACGAAGGTGGCAGAACAAGACGAACTTGGTCCAAAGAATGCCTACGGATCAAATGGGAGGACGAAGAGGGACGAACGAGACAAACATAGTCCAAAGAAGGTCTACGGATCAAATTGGAGGACGAAGATGGACAAACGAGACGAATTTGGTGCAAAGAAGCCCAACGGATCAAATGGGAGGACGAAACAGGAGGAAGGAGACGAACTTGGTCCAAAGAAGGCCTACGGATCAAATGGGAGGACGAAGATGGACGAACGAGACGAACTTGGCCCAAAGAAGGCCTACGGATCAAATGGGAGGACGAAGATGGACGAACGAGACGAACTTGGTCCAAAGAAGCCCAACGGATCAAATGGGAGGACGAAGATGGACGAACCAGACGAACTTGGTCCAAAGAAGCCCAACGGATCAAATGGGAGGACGAAGATGGACGAACGAACGAGACGAACTTGGTCCAAAGAAGCCCAACGGATCAAATGGGAGGACGAAGATGGACGAACGAGACGAACTTGGTCCAAAGAAGGCCTAGGGATCAAATGGGAGGACGAAGATGGAGGAACGAGACGAACTTGGTCCAAAGAAGGCCTACGGATCAAATGGGAGGACGAAGATGGACGAACGAGACGAACTTGGTCCAAAGAAGCCCAACGGATCAAATGAGAGGACGATGATGGACGAACGAGACGAACTTGGTCCAAAGAAGCCCAACGGATCAAATGGGAGCACGAAGATGGACGAACAAGACGAACTTGGTCCAAAGAAGGCCTAGGGATCAAATGGGAGGACGAAGATGGAGGAACGAGGCGAACTTGGTCCAAAGAAGGCCTACGGAACAAATGGGAGGACGAAGATGGACGAACGAGACGAACTTGGTCCAAAGAAGGCCTACGGATCAAATGGGAGGACGAAGAGGGACGAACGAGACGAACTTGGTCCAAAGAAGGCCTAGGGATCAAATGGGAGGACGAAGATAGAGAAACGAGGCGAACTTGGTCCAAAGAAGGCCTACGGATCAAATGGGAGGACGACGATGGGCGAACGAGACAAACTTGGTCCAAAGAATTCCAACGGATCAAATGGGAGGACGAAGATGGACGAACGAGACGAACTTGGTCCAAAGAAGCCCAACGGATCAAATGGGAGGACTAAGATGGATGAACGAGACGAACTTGGTCCAAACAAGGCCTACAGATCAAATGGGAGGACGAAGAGGGACGAACGAGACGAACTTGGTCCAAAGAAGGCCTAGGGATCAAATGGGAGGACGAAGATAGAGAAACGAGGCGAACTTGGTCCAAAGAAGGCTTACGGATCAAATGGGAGGACGACGATGGGCGAACGAGACAAACTTGGTCGAAAGAATTCCAACGGATCAAATGGGAGGACGAAGGTGGTAGAACAAGACGAACTTGGTCCAAAGAAGGCCTACGGATCAAATGGGAGGACGAAGATAGAGGAACGAGGCGAACTTGGTCCAAAGAAGGCCTACGGATCAAATGGGAGGACGACGATGAGCGAACGAGACAAACTTGGTCCAAAGAATTCCAACGGACCATATGGGAGGACGAAGGTGGTAGAACAAGACGAACTTGGTCCAAAGAAGGCCTACGGATCAAATGGGAGGACGAAGAGGGACGAACGAGACAAACATGGTCCAAAGAAGGCCTACGGATCAAATGGGAGGACGAAGATGGACGAACGAGACGAACTTGGTCCAAAGAAGGCCTACAGATCAAATGGGAGGACGAAGATGGACGAACGAGACGAACTTGGTCCAAAGAAGGCCTACGGATCAAATGGGAGGACGAAGATGGACGAACGTGACGAACTTGGTCTAAAGAATTCCAACGGATCAAATGGGAGGACGAACGTGGTAGAACAAGACGAACTTGGTCCAAAGAAGGCCTACGGATCAAATGGGAGGACGAACGTGGTAGAACAAGACGAACTTGGTCCAAAGAAGGCCTACGGATCAAATGGGAGGACGAAGAGGGACGAACGAGACAAACATGGTCCAAAGAAGGCCTACGGATCAAATGGGAGGACGAAAAGGGACGAACGAGACGAACTTGGTCCAAAGAAGGCCTAGGGATCAAATGGGAGGACGAAGATGGAGGAACGAGACGAACTTGGTCCAAAGAAGGCCTACGGATCAAATGGGAGGACGAAGATGGACGAACGAGACGAACTTGGTCCAAAGAAGCCCAACGGATCAAATGAGAGGACGATGATGGACGAACGAGACGAACTTGGTCCAAAGAAGCCCAACGGATCAAATGGGAGCACGAAGATGGACGAACGAGACGAACTTGGTCCAAAGAAGGCCTAGGGATCAAATGGGAGGACGAAGATGGAGGAACGAGGCGAACTTGGTCCAAAGAAGGCCTACGGAACAAATGGGAGGACGAAGATGGACGAACGAGACGAACTTGGTCCAAAGAAGGCCTACGGATCAAATGGGAGGACGAAGAGGGACGAACGAGACGAACTTGGTCCAAAGAAGGCCTAGGGATCAAATGGGAGGACGAAGATAGAGAAACGAGGCGAACTTGGTCCAAAGAAGGCCTACGGATCAAATGGGAGGACGACGATGGGCGAACGAGACAAACTTGGTCCAAAGAATTCCAACGGATCAAATGGGAGGACGAAGATGGACGAACGAGACGAACTTGGTCCAAAGAAGCCCAACGGATCAAATGGGAGGACTAAGATGGATGAACGAGACGAACTTGGTCCAAACAAGGCCTACAGATCAAATGGGAGGACGAAGAGGGACGAACGAGACGAACTTGGTCCAAAGAAGGCCTAGGGATCAAATGGGAGGACGAAGATAGAGAAACGAGGCGAACTTGGTCCAAAGAAGGCTTACGGATCAAATGGGAGGACGACGATGGGCGAACGAGACAAACTTGGTCGAAAGAATTCCAACGGATCAAATGGGAGGACGAAGATGGTAGAACAAGACGAACTTGGTCCAAAGAAGGCCTACGGATCAAATGGGAGGACGAAGATAGAGGAACGAGGCGAACTTGGTCCAAAGAAGGCCTACGGATCAAATGGGAGGACGACGATGAGCGAACGAGACAAACTTGGTCCAAAGAATTCCAACGGACCATATGGGAGGACGAAGGTGGTAGAACAAGACGAACTTGGTCCAAAGAAGGCCTACGGATCAAATGGGAGGACGAAGAGGGACGAACGAGACAAACATGGTCCAAAGAAGGCCTACGGATCAAATGGGAGGACGAAGATGGACGAACGAGACGAACTTGGTCCAAAGAAGGCCTACGGATCAAATGGGAGGACGAAGATGGACGAACGTGACGAACTTGGTCTAAAGAATTCCAACGGATCAAATGGGAGGACGAACGTGGTAGAACAAGACGAACTTGGTCCAAAGAAGGCCTACGGATCAAATGGGAGGACGAACGTGGTAGAACAAGACGAACTTGGTCCAAAGAAGGCCTACGGATCAAATGGGAGGACGAAGAGGGACGAACGAGACAAACATGGTCCAAAGAAGGCCTACGGATCAAATGCGAGGACGAAAAGGGACGAACGAGACGAACTTGGTCCAAAGAAGGCCTAGGGATCAAATAGGAGGACGAAGATGGAGGAACGAGGCGAACTTGGTCCAAAGAAGGCCTACGGATCAAATGGGAGGACGAAGATGGACGAACGAGACAAATTTGGTCCAAAGAATTCCAACGGATCAAGTGGGAGGACGAAGGTGGTAGAACAAGATGAACTTGGTCCAAAGAAGGCCTACGGATCAAATGGGAGGACGAAGATGGACGAACGAGACGAACTTGGTCCAAAGAAGGCCTAGGGATCAAATGGGAGGACGAAGATAGAGGAACGAGGCGAACTTGGTCCAAAGAAGGCCTACGGATCAAATGGGAGGACGACGATGGACGAACGAGACAAACTTGGTCCAAAGAATTCCAACGGATCAAATGGGAGGACGAAGGTGGTAGAACAAGACGAACTTGGTCCAAAGAAGGCCTACGGATCAAATGGGAGGACGAAGATGGACGAACGAGACGAACTTGGTCCAAAGAAGGCCTAGGGATCAAATGGGAGGACGAAGATAGAGGAACGAGGCGAACTTGGTCCAAAGAAGGCCTACGGATCAAATGGGAGGACGACGATGGACGAACGAGACAAACTTGGTCCAAAGAATTCCAACGGATCAAATGGGAGGACGAACGTGGTAGAACAAGACGAACTTGGTCCAAAGAAGGCCTACGGATCAAATGGGAGGACGAAGAGGGACGAACGAGACAAACATGGTCCAAAGAAGGCCTACGGATCAAATGGGAGGACGAAAAGGGACTAACGAGACGAACTTGGTCCAAAGAAGGCCTAGGGATCAAATGGGAGGACGAAGATGGAGGAACGAGACAAACTTGGTCCAAAGAATTCCAACGGATCAAATGGGAGGACGAAGGTGGTAGAACAAGACGAACTTGGTCCAAAGAAGGCCTACGGATCAAATGGGAGGACGAAGATGGACGAATGAGACGAACTTGGTCCAAAGAAGGCCTAGGGATCAAATGGGAGGACGAAGATAGAGGAACGAGGCGAACTTGGTCCAAAGAAGGCCTACGGATGAAATGGGAGGACGACGATGGACGAACGAGACAAACTTGGTCCAAAGAATTCCAACGGATCAAATGGGAGGACGAACGTGGTAGAACAAGACGAACTTGGTCCAAAGAAGGCTACGGATCAAATGGGAGGACGAAGAGGGACGAACGAGACAAACATGGTCCAAAGAAGGCCTACGGATCAAATGGGAGGACGAAAAGGGACGAACGAGACGAACTTGGACCAAAGAAGGCCTAGGGATCAAATGGGAGGACGAAGATGGAGGAACGAGGCGAACTTGGTCCAAAGAAGGCCTACGGATCAAATGGGAGGACGAAGATGGACGAACGAGACAAATTTGGTCCAAAGAATTCCAACGGATCAAATGGGAGGACGAAGGTGGCAGAACAAGACGAACTTGGTCCAAAGAATGCCTACGGATCAAATGGGAGGACGAAGAGGGACGAACGAGACAAACATAGTCCAAAGAAGGTCTACGGATCAAATTGGAGGACGAAGATGGACAAACGAGACGAATTTGGTGCAAAGAAGCCCAACGGATCAAATGGGAGGACGAAACAGGAGGAAGGAGACGAACTTGGTCCAAAGAAGGCCTACGGATCAAATGGGAGGACGAAGATGGACGAACGAGACGAACTTGGCCCAAAGAAGGCCTACGGATCAAATGGGAGGACGAAGATGGACGAACGAGACGAACTTGGTCCAAAGAAGCCCAACGGATCAAATGGGAGGACGAAGATGGACGAACCAGACGAACTTGGTCCAAAGAAGCCCAACGGATCAAATGGGAGGACGAAGATGGACGAACGAACGAGACGAACTTGGTCCAAAGAAGCCCAACGGATCAAATGGGAGGACGAAGATGGACGAACGAGACGAACTTGGTCCAAAGAAGGCCTAGGGATCAAATGGGAGGACGAAGATGGAGGAACGAGACGAACTTGGTCCAAAGAAGGCCTACGGATCAAATGGGAGGACGAAGATGGACGAACGAGACGAACTTGGTCCAAAGAAGCCCAACGGATCAAATGAGAGGACGATGATGGACGAACGAGACGAACTTGGTCCAAAGAAGCCCAACGGATCAAATGGGAGCACGAAGATGGACGAACAAGACGAACTTGGTCCAAAGAAGGCCTAGGGATCAAATGGGAGGACGAAGATGGAGGAACGAGGCGAACTTGGTCCAAAGAAGGCCTACGGAACAAATGGGAGGACGAAGATGGACGAACGAGACGAACTTGGTCCAAAGAAGGCCTACGGATCAAATGGGAGGACGAAGAGGGACGAACGAGACGAACTTGGTCCAAAGAAGGCCTAGGGATCAAATGGGAGGACGAAGATAGAGAAACGAGGCGAACTTGGTCCAAAGAAGGCCTACGGATCAAATGGGAGGACGACGATGGGCGAACGAGACAAACTTGGTCCAAAGAATTCCAACGGATCAAATGGGAGGACGAAGATGGACGAACGAGACGAACTTGGTCCAAAGAAGCCCAACGGATCAAATGGGAGGACTAAGATGGATGAACGAGACGAACTTGGTCCAAACAAGGCCTACAGATCAAATGGGAGGACGAAGAGGGACGAACGAGACGAACTTGGTCCAAAGAAGGCCTAGGGATCAAATGGGAGGACGAAGATAGAGAAACGAGGCGAACTTGGTCCAAAGAAGGCTTACGGATCAAATGGGAGGACGACGATGGGCGAACGAGACAAACTTGGTCGAAAGAATTCCAACGGATCAAATGGGAGGACGAAGGTGGTAGAACAAGACGAACTTGGTCCAAAGAAGGCCTACGGATCAAATGGGAGGACGAAGATAGAGGAACGAGGCGAACTTGGTCCAAAGAAGGCCTACGGATCAAATGGGAGGACGACGATGAGCGAACGAGACAAACTTGGTCCAAAGAATTCCAACGGACCATATGGGAGGACGAAGGTGGTAGAACAAGACGAACTTGGTCCAAAGAAGGCCTACGGATCAAATGGGAGGACGAAGAGGGACGAACGAGACAAACATGGTCCAAAGAAGGCCTACGGATCAAATGGGAGGACGAAGATGGACGAACGAGACGAACTTGGTCCAAAGAAGGCCTACAGATCAAATGGGAGGACGAAGATGGACGAACGAGACGAACTTGGTCCAAAGAAGGCCTACGGATCAAATGGGAGGACGAAGATGGACGAACGTGACGAACTTGGTCTAAAGAATTCCAACGGATCAAATGGGAGGACGAACGTGGTAGAACAAGACGAACTTGGTCCAAAGAAGGCCTACGGATCAAATGGGAGGACGAACGTGGTAGAACAAGACGAACTTGGTCCAAAGAAGGCCTACGGATCAAATGGGAGGACGAAGAGGGACGAACGAGACAAACATGGTCCAAAGAAGGCCTACGGATCAAATGGGAGGACGAAAAGGGACGAACGAGACGAACTTGGTCCAAAGAAGGCCTAGGGATCAAATGGGAGGACGAAGATGGAGGAACGAGGCGAACTTGGTCCAAAGAATTCCAACGGATCAAATGGGAGGACGAACGTGGTAGAACAAGACGAACTTGGTCCAAAGAAGGCCTACGGATCAAATGGGAGGACGAAGATGGACGAACGAGACAAATTTGGTCCAAAGAATTCCAACGGATCAAGTGGGAGGACGAAGGTGGTAGAACAAGATGAACTTGGTCCAAAGAAGGCCTACGGATCAAATGGGAGGACGAAGATGGACGAACGAGACGAACTTGGTCCAAAGAAGGCCTAGGGATCAAATGGGAGGACGAAGATAGAGGAACGAGGCGAACTTGGTCCAAAGAAGGCCTACGGATCAAATGGGAGGACGACGATGGACGAACGAGACAAACTTGGTCCAAAGAATTCCAACGGATCAAATGGGAGGACGAAGGTGGTAGAACAAGACGAACTTGGTCCAAAGAAGGCCTACGGATCAAATGGGAGGACGAAGATGGACGAACGAGACGAACTTGGTCCAAAGAAGGCCTACGGATCAAATGGGAGGACGAAGATAGAGGAACGAGGCGAACTTGGTCCAAAGAAGGCCTACGGATCAAATGGGAGGACGACGATGGACGAACGAGACAAACTTGGTCCAAAGAATTCCAACGGATCAAATGGGAGGACGAACGTGGTAGAACAAGACGAACTTGGTCCAAAGAAGGCCTACGGATCAAATGGGAGGACGAAGAGGGACGAACGAGACAAACATGGTCCAAAGAAGGCCTACGGATCAAATGGGAGGACGAAAAGGGACGAACGAGACGAACTTGGTCCAAAGAAGGCCTAGGGATCAAATGGGAGGACGAAGATGGAGGAACGAGACAAACTTGGTCCAAAGAATTCCAACGGATCAAATGGGAGGACGAAGGTGGTAGAACAAGACGAACTTGGTCCAAAGAAGGCCTACGGATCAAATGGGAGGACGAAGATGGACGAACGAGACGAACTTGGTCCAAAGAAGGCCTAGGGATCAAATGGGAGGACGAAGATAGAGGAACGAGGCGAACTTGGTCCAAAGAAGGCCTACGGATGAAATGGGAGGACGACGATGGACGAACGAGACAAACTTGGTCCAAAGAATTCCAACGGATCAAATGGGAGGACGAACGTGGTAGAACAAGACGAACATGGTCCAAAGAAGGCCTACGGATCAAATGGGAGGACGAAGAGGGACGAACGAGACAAACATGGTCCAAAGAAGGCCTACGGATCAAATGGGAGGACGAAAAGGGACGAACGAGACGAACTTGGTCCAAAGAAGGCCTAGGGATCAAATGGGAGGACGAAGATGGAGGAACGAGGCGAACTTGGTCCAAAGAAGGCCTACGGATCAAATGGGAGGACGAAGATGGACGAACGAGACAAATTTGGTCCAAAGAATTCCAACGGATCAAATGGGAGGACGAAGGTGGTAGAACAAGACGAACTTGGTCCAAAGAAGGCCTACGGATCAAATGGGAGGACGAAGAGGGACGAACGAGACAAACATAGTCCAAAGAAGGTCTACGGATCAAATTGGAGGACGAAGATGGACAAACGAGACGAATTTGGTGCAAAGAAGCCCAACGGATCAAATGGGAGGACGAAACAGGAGGAAGGAGACGAACTTGGTCCAAAGAAGGCCTACGGATCAAATGGGAGGACGAAGATGGACGAACGAGACGAACTTGGTCCAAAGAAGGCCTCCGGATCAAATGGGAGGACGAAGATGGACGAACCAGACGAACTTGGTCCAAAGAAGCCCAACGGATCAAATGGGAGGACGAAGATGGAGGAACGAGGCGAACTTGGTCCAAAGAAGGCCTACGGAACAAATGGGAGGACGAAGATGGACGAACGAGACGAACTTGGTCCAAAGAAGGCCTACGGATCAAATGGGAGGACGAAGAGGGACGAACGAGACGAACTTGGTCCAAAGAAGGCCTAGGGATCAAATGGGAGGACGAAGATAGAGAAACGAGGCGAACTTGGTCCAAAGAAGGCCTACGGATCAAATGGGAGGACGACGATGGGCGAACGAGACAAACTTGGTCGCAAGAATTCCAACGGATCAAATTGGAGGACGAAGATGGACGAACGAGACGAACTTGGTCCAAAGAAGGCGTACGGATCAAATGGGAGGACGAAGAGGGACAAACGAGACGAACTTGGTCCAAAGAAGGACTAGGGATCAAATGGGAGGACGAAGATAGAGAAACGGGGCGAACTTGGTCCAAAGAAGGCCTACGGATCAAATGGGAGGACGACGATGGGCGAACGAGACAAACTTGGTCCAAAGAATTCCAACGGATCAAATGGGAGGACGAAGGTGGTAGAACAAGACGAACTTGGTCCAAAGAAGGCCTACGGATCAAATGGGAGGACGAAGATAGAGGAACGAGGCGAACTTGGTCCAAAGAAGGCCTACGGATCAAATGGGAGGACGACGATGGGCGAACGAGACAAACTTGGTCCAAAGAATTCCAACGGATCATATGGGAGGACGAAGGTGGTAGAACAAGACGAACTTGGTCCAAAGAAGGCCTACGGATCAAATGGGAGGACGAAGAGGGACGAACGAGACAAACATGGTCCACAGAAGGCCTACGGATCAAATGGGAGGACGAAAAGGGGCGAACGAGACGAACTTTGTCCAAAGAATGCCTACGGATCAAATGGGAGGACGAAGATGGACGAACGAGACGAACTTGGTCCAAAGAAGGCCTACAGATCAAATGGGAGGACGAAGATGGACGAACGAGACGAACTTGGTCCAAAGAAGGCCTACGGATCAAATGGGAGGACGAAGATGGACGAACGTGACGAACTTGGTCCAAAGAATTCCAACGGATCAAATGGGAGGACGAACGTGGTAGAACAAGACGAATTTGGTCCAAAGAAGGCCTACGGATCAAATGGGAGGACAAAGAGGGACGAACGAGACAAACATGGTCCAAAGAAGGCCTACGGATCAAATGGGAGGACGAAAAGGGACGAACGAGACGAACTTGGTCCAAAGAAGGCCTAGGGATCAAATGGGAGGACGAAGATGGAGGAACGAGGCGAACTTGGTCCAAAGAAGGCCTACGGATCAAATGGTAGGACGAAGATGGACGAACGAGACAAATTTGGTCCAAAGAATTCCAACGGATCAAATGGGAGGACGAAGGTGGTAGAACAAGACGAACTTGGTCCAAAGAAGGCCTACGGATCAAATGGGAGGACGAAGAGGGACGAACGAGACAAACATAGTCCAAAGAAGGCCTAGGGATCAAATGGGAGGACGAAGATGGAGGAACGAGGCGAACTTGGTCCAAAGAAGGCCTACGGATCAAATGGGAGGACGAAGATGGACGAACGAGACGAACTTGGTCCAAAGAAGCCCAACGGATCAAATAAGAGGACGATGATGGACGAACGAGACGAACTTGGTCCAAAGAAGCACAACGGATCAAATGGGAGCACGAAGATGGACGAACGAGACGAACTTGGTCCAAAGAAGGCCTAGGGATCAAATGGGAGGACGAAGATGGAGGAACGAGGCGAACTTGGTCCAAAGAAGGCCTACGGAACAAATGGGAGGACGAAGATGGACGAACGAGACGAACTTGGTCCAAAGAAGGCCAACGGATCAAATGGGAGGACGAAGAGGGACGAACGAGACGAACTTGGTCCAAAGAAGGCCTAGGGATGAAATGGGAGGACGAAAAGGGACGAACGAGACGAACTTGGTCCAAAGAATGCCTACGGATCAAATGGGAGGACGAAGATGGAGGAACGAGGCGAACTTGGTCCAAAGAAGGCCTACGGATCAAATGGGAGGACGAAGATGGATGAACGAGACGAATTTGGTCCAAAGAATTCCAACGGATCAAATGGGAGGACGAAGGTGGTAGAACAAGACGAACTTGGTCCAAAGAAGGCCAACGGATCAAATGGGAGGACGAAGGTGGTAGAACAAGACGAACTTGGTCCAAAGAAGTTCTACGGATCAAATTGGAGGACGAAGATGGACAAACGAGACGAATTTGGTGCAAAGAAGCCCAACGGATCAAATGGGAAGACGAAACAGGAGGAAGGAGACGAACTTGGTCCAAAGAAGGCCTACGGATCAAATGGGAGGACGAAGATGGACGAACGAGACAAACGTGGTCCAAAGAAGGCCTACGGATCAAATGGGAGGACGAAGATGGACGAACGAGACGAACTTGGTCCAAAGAAGCCCAACGGATGAAATGGGAGGACGAAGATGGACGAACCAGACGAACTTGGTCCAAAGAAGCCCAACGGATCAAATGGGAGTACGAAGATGGACGAACGAACGAGACGAACTTGGTCCAAAGAAGCCCAACGGATCAAATGGGAGGACGAAGATGGACGAACGAGACGAACTTGGTCCAAAGAAGGCCTAGGGATCAAATGGGAGGACGAAGATGGAGGAACGATGCGAACTTGGTCCAAAGAAGGCCTACGGATCAAATGGGAGGACGAAGATGGACGAACGAGACGAACTTGGTCCAAAGAAGCCCAACGGAACAAATAAGAGGACGATGATGGACGAACGAGACGAACTTGGTCCAAAGAAGCACAGCGGATCAAATGGGAGCACGAAGATGGACGAACGAGACGAACTTGGTCCAAAGAAGGCCTAGGGATCAAATGGGAGGACGAAGATGGAGGAACGAGGCGAACTTGGTCCAAAGAAGGCCTACGGAACAAATGGGAGGACGAAGATGGACGAACGAGACGAACTTGGTCCAAAGAAGGCCAACGGATCAAATGGGAGGACGAAGAGGGACGAACGAGACGAACTTGGTCCAAAGAAGGCCTAGGGATCAAATGGGAGGACGAAGATAGAGAAACGAGGCGAACTTGGTCCAAAGAAGGCCTACGGATCAAATGGGAGGACGACGATGGGCGAACGAGACAAACTTGGTCCAAAGAATTCCAACGGATCAAATGGGAGGACGAAGATGGACGAACGAGACGAACTTGGTCCAAAGAAGCCCAACGGATCAAATGGGAGGACGAAGATGGACGAACGAGACGAACTTGGTCCAAAGAAGGCCTACGGATCAAATGGGAGGACGACGATGGACGAACGAGACGAACTTGGTCCAAAGAAGCCCAACGGATCAAATGGGAGGACGAAGATGGACGAACCAGACGAACTTGGTCCAAAGAAGCCCAACGGATCAAATGGGAGGACGAAGATGGACGAACGAACGAGACGAACTTGGTCCAAAGAAGCCCAACGGATCAAATGGGAGGACGAAGATGGACGAACGAGACGAACTTGGTCCAAAGAAGGCCTAGGGATCAAATGGGAGGACGAAGATGGAGGAACGAGGCGAACTTGGTCCAAAGAAGGCCTACGGATCAAATGGGAGGACGAAGATAGAGAAACGAGGCGAACTTGGTCCAAAGAAGGCCTGCGGATCAAATGGAAGGACGAAGATGGAGGAACGAGGCGAACTTGGTCCAAAGAAGGCCTACGGATCAAATGGGAGGACGAAGATGGACGAACAAGACGAACTTGGTCCAAAGAAGGCCTACGGATCAAATGGGAGGACGAAGATGGACGAACGAGACGAACTTGGTCCAAAGAAGCCCAACGGATCAAATGGGAGCACGAAGATGGACGAACGAGACGAACTTGGTCCAAAGAAGCCCAACGGATCAATTGAGAGGACGATGATGGACGAACGAGACGAACTTGGTCCAAAGAAGCCCAACGGATCAAATGGGAGCACGAAGATGGACGAACGAGACGAACTTGGTCCAAAGAAGGCCTACGGATCAAATGGGAGGACGAAGATGGACGAACTAGACGAACTTGGTCCAAAGAAGGCCTACGGATCAAATGGGAGGACGAAGATGGACGAACGAGACGAACTTGGTCCAAAGAAGCCCAACGGATCAAATGGGAGGACGAAGATGGACAAACCAGACGAACTTGGTCCAAAGAAGCCCAACGGATCAAATGGGAGGACGAAGATGGACGAACGAACGAGACGAACTTGGCCCAAAGAAGCCCAACGGATCAAATGGGAGGACGAAGATGGACGAACGAGATGAACTTGGTCCAAAGAAGGCCTAGGGATCAAATGGGAGGACGAAGAAGGAGGAACGAGGCGAAGTTGGTCCAAAGAAGGCCTACGGATCAAATGGGAGGACGAAGATGGACGAACGAGACGAACTTGGTCCAAAGAAGCCCAACAAATCAAATGAGAGTACGATGATGGACGAACGAGACGAACTTGGTCCAAAGAAGCCCAACGGATCAAATGGGAGCACGAAGATGGACGAACGAGACGAACTTGGTCCAAAGAAGGCCTAGGTATCAAATGGGAGGACGAAGATAGAGAAACGAGGCGAACTTGGTCCAAAGAAGGCCTACGGATCAAATGGGAGGACGACGATGGGCGAACGAGACAAACTTGGTCCAAAGAAGGCCTACGGATCAAATGGGAGGAGGAAGAGGGACGAACGAGACGAACTTGGTCCAAAGAAGGCCTACGGATCAAATGGGAGGACGAAGAGGGACGAACGAGACGAACTTGGTCCAAAGAAGGCCTAGGGATCTAATGGGAGGACGAAGATAGAGAAACGAGGCGAACTTGGTCCAAAGAAGGCCTACGGATCAAATGGGAGGACGACGATGGGCGAACGAGACAAACTTGGTCCAAAGAATTCCAACGGATCAAATGGGAGGACGAAGATGGACGAACGAGACGAACTTGGTTCAAAGAAGGCCTACGGATCAAATGGGAGGACGACGATGGGCGAACGAACGAGACGAACTTGGCCCAAAGAAGCCCAACGGATCAAATGGGAGGACGAAGATGGACGAACGAGACGAACTTGGTCCAAAGAAGGCCTAGGGATCAAATGGGAGGACGAAGATGGACGAACGAGACGAACTTGGTCCAAAGAAGCCCAACGGATCAAATGAGAGTACGATGATGGACGAACGAGACGAACTTGGTCCAAAGAAGCCCAACGGATCAAATGGGAGCACGAAGATGGACGAACGAGACGAACTTGGTCCAAAGAAGGCCTAGGGATCAAATGGGAGGACGAAGATGGAGGAACGAGGCGAACTTGGTCCAAAGAAGGCCTACGGAACAATTGGGAGGACGAAGATGGACGAACGAGACGAACTTGGTCCAAAGAAGGCCTACGGATCAAATGGGAGGACGAAGAGGGACGAACGAGACGAACTTGGTCCAAAGAAGGCCTAGGGATCAAATGGGAGGACGAAGATAGAGAAACGAGGCGAACTTGGTCCAAAGAAGGCCTACGGATCAAATGGGAGGACGACGATGGGCGAACGAGACAAACTTGGTCCAAAGAATTCCAACGGATCAAATGGGAGGACGAAGATGGACGAACGAGACGAACTTGGTCCAAAGAAGCCCAACGGATCAAATGGGAGGACAAAGATGGACGAACGAGACGAACTTGGTCCAAAGAAGGCCTACGGATCAAATGGGAGGACGACGATGGGCGAACGAGACAAACTTGGTCCAAAGAAGGCCTAGGGATCAAATGGGAGGACGAAGATGGAGGAACGAGGCGAAATTGGTCCAAAGAAGGCCTACGGATCAAATGGGAGGACGAAGATGGACGAACGAGACGAACTTGGTCCAAAGAAGCCCAACGGATCAAATGAGAGGACGATGATGGACGAACGAGACGAACTTTGTCCAAAGAAGCCCAACGGATCAAATGGGAGCACCAAGATGGACGAACGAGACGAACTTGGTCCAAAGAAGGCCTAGGGATCAAATGGGAGGACGAAGATGGAGGAACGAGGCGAACATGGTCCAAAGAAGGCCTACGGAACAAATGGGAGGACGAAGATGGACGAACGAGACGAACTTGGTCCAAAGAAGGCCTACGGATCAAATGGGAGGACGAAGAGGGACGAACTTGGTCCAAAGAAGGCCTAGGGATCAAATGGGAGGACGAAGATAGAGAAACGAGGCGAACTTGGTCCAAAGAAGGCCTACGGATCAAATGGGAGGACGACGATGGGCGAACAAGACAAACTTGGTCCAAAGAATTCCAACGGATCAAATGGGAGGACAAAGATGGACGAACGAGACGAACTTGGTCCAAAGAAGCCCAACGGATCAAATGGGAGGACGAAGATGGACGAACGAGACGAACATGGTCCAAAGAAGGCCTACGGATCAAATGGGAGGACGACGATGGGCGAACGAGACAAACTTGGTCCAAAGAATTCCAACGGATCAAATGGGAGGACGAAGGTGGTAGAACAAGACGAACTTGGTCCAAAGAAGGCCTACGGATCAAATGGGAGGACGAAGAGGGACGAACGAGACGAACTTGGTCCAAAGAAGGCCTACGGATCAAATGGGAGGACGAAGATGGACGAACGAGACGAACTTGGTCCAAAGAAGTCCTACGGATCAAATGGGAGGACGAAGATGGACGAACGAGACGAACTTGGTCCAAAGAAGGCCTACGGATCAAATGGGAGGACGACGATGGGCGAACGAGACAAACTTGGTCCAAAGAAGGCCTACGGATCAAATGGGAGGACGAAGAGGGACGAACGAGACAAACATAGTCCAAAGAAGGTCTACGGATCAAATTGGAGGACGAAGATGGACAAACGACTCGAATTTGGTGCAAAGAAGCCCAACGGATCAAATGGGAGGACGAAACAGGAGGAAGGAGACGAACTTGGTCCAACGAAGGCCTACGGATCAAATGGGAGGACGAAGATGGACGAACGAGACGAACTTGGTCCAAAGAAGGCCTACGGATCAAATGGGAGGACGAAGATGGACGAACCAGACGAACTTGGTCCAAAGAAGCCCAACGGGTCAAATGGGAGGACGAAGATGGACGAACGAACGAGACGAACTTGGTCCAAAGAAGCCCAACGGATCAAATGGGAGGACGAAGATGGACGAACGAGACGAACTTGGTCCAAAGAAGGCCTAGGGATCAAATGGGAGGACGAAGATGGAGGAACGAGGCGAACTTGGTCCAAAGAAGGCCTACGGATCAAATGGGAGGACGAAGATGGACGAACGAGACGAACTTGGTCCAAAGAAGCCCAACGGATCAAATGAGAGGACGATGATGGACGAACGAGACGAGCTTGGTCCAAAGAAGCCCAACGGATCAAATGGGAGCACGAAGATGGACGAACGAGACGAACTTGGTCCAAAGAAGGCCTAGGGATCAAATGGGAGGACAAAGATAGAGAAACGAGGCGAACTTGGTCCAAAGAAGGCCTACGGATCAAATGGGAGGACGACGATGGGCGAACGAGACAAACTTGGTCCAAAGAATTCCAACGGATCAAATGGGAGGACGAAGATGGACGAACGAGACGAACTTGGTCCAAAGAAGCCCAACGGATCAAATGGGAGGACGAAGATGGACGAACGAGACGAACTTGGTCCAAAGAAGGCCTACGGATCAAATGGGAGGACGACGATGGGCGAACGAGACAAACTTGGTCCAAAGAATTCCAACGGATCAAATGGGAGGACGAAGGTGGTAGAACCAGACGAACTTGGTCCAAAGAAGGCCTACGGATCAAATGGGAGGACGAAGAGGGACGAACGAGACAAACATGGTCCAAAGAAGGCCTACGGATCAAATGGGAGGACGAAAAGGGGCGAACGAGACGAACTTTGTCCAAAGAATGCCTACGGATCAAATGGGAGGACGAAGATGGACGAACGAGACGAACTTGGTCCAAAGAAGACCTACGGATCAAATGGGAGGACGAAGATGGACGAACGAGACGAACTTGGTCCAAAGAAGGCCTACGGATCAAATGGGAGGACGAAGAGGGACGAACGAGACAAACATGGTCCAAAGAAGGCCTACGGATCAAATGGGAGGACGAAAAGGGGCGAACGTGACGAACTTGGTCCAAAGAAGCCCAACGGATCAAATGGGAGGACGAAGATGGACGAACGAGACGAACTTGGTCCAAAGAAGCCCAACGAATCAAATGAGAGGACGATGATGGACGAACGAGACGAACTTGGTCCAAAGAAGCCCAACGGATCAAATGGGAGCACGAAGATGGACGAACGAGACGAACTTGGTCCAAAGAAGGCCTAGGGATCAAATGGGAGGACGAAGATGGAGGAACGAGGTGAACTTGGTTCAAAGAAGGCCTACGGATCAAATCGGAGGACGAAGATGGACGAACGAGACGAACTTGGTCCAAGGAAGGCCTACGGATCAAATGGGAGGACGAAGAGGGACGAACGAGATGAACTTGGTCCAAAGAAGGCCTAGGGATCAAATGGGATGACGAAGATAGAGAAACGAGGCGAACTTGGTCCAAAGAAGGCCTACGGATCAAATGGGAGGACGACGATGGGCGAACGAGACAAACTTGGTCCAAAGAATTCCAACGGATCAAATGGGAGGACGAAGATGGACGAACGAGACGAACTTGGTCCAAAGAAGCCCAACGGATCAAATGGGAGGACGAAGATGGACGAACGAGACGAACTTGGTCCAAAGAAGGCCTACGGATCAAATGGGAGGACGAAGAGCGACGAACGAGACGAACTTGGTCCAAAGAAGGCCTAGGGATCAAATGGGAGGACGAAGATAGAGAAACGAGGTGAACTTGGTCCAAAGAAGGCCTACGGATCAAATGGGAGGACGACGATGGGCGAACGAGACAAACTTGGTCCAAAGAATTCCAACGGATCAAATGGGAGGACGAAGGTGGTAGAACAAGACGAACTTGGTCCAAAGAAGGCCTAGGGATCAAATGGGAGGACGAAGATAGAGGAACGAGGGGAACTTGGTCCAAAGAAGGCCTACGGATCAAATGGGAGGACGACGATGGGCGAACGAGACAAACTTGGTCCAAAGAATTCCAACGGATCAAATGGGAGGACGAAGGTGGTAGAACAAGACGAACCTGGTCCAAAGAAGGCCTACGGATCAAATGGGAGGACGAAGAGGGACGAACGAGACAAACATGGTCCAAAGAAGGCCTACGGATCAAATGGGAGGACGAAAAGGGGCGAACGAGACGAACTTTGTCCAAAGAATGCCTACGGATCAAATGGGAGGACGAAGATGGACGAACGAGACGAACTTGGTCCAAAGAAGGCCTAGGGATCAAATGGGAGGACGAAGATAGAGGAACGAGGCGAACTTGGTCCAAAGAAGGCCTACGGATCAAATGGCAGGGCGACGATGGACGAACGAGACAAACTTGGTCCAAAGAATTCCAACGGATCAAATGGGAGGACGAACGTGGTAGAACAAGACGAA
This sequence comes from Glycyrrhiza uralensis, assembly GCA_030159175.1. Taxonomy (NCBI): domain Eukaryota; kingdom Viridiplantae; phylum Streptophyta; class Magnoliopsida; order Fabales; family Fabaceae; genus Glycyrrhiza; species Glycyrrhiza uralensis. The sequence goes on from BRZY01000002.1 coordinate 16,349,724, forward strand.
CTTGGTCCAAAGAAGGCCTACGAATTAAATGGGAGGACGAAGAGGGACGAACGAGACAAACATGGTCCAAAGAAGGCCTACGGATCAAATGGGAGGACGAAAAGGGACGAACGAGACGAACTTGGTCCAAAGAAGGCCTAGGGATCAAATGGGAGGACGAAGATGGAGGAACGAGGCGAACTTGGTCCAAAGAAGGCCCACGGATCAAATGGGAGGATGAAGATGGACGAACGAGACAAATTTGGTCGAAAGAATTCCAACGGATCAAATGGGAGGACGAAGGTGATAGAACAAGAGGAACTTGGTCCAAAGAAGGCCTACGGATCAAATGGGAGGACGAAGAGGGACGAACGAGACAAACATAGTCCAAAGAAGGCCTACGGATCAAATTGGAGGACGAAGATGGAAAAACGAGACGAATTTGGTGCAAAGAAGCCCAACGGATCAAATGGGAGGACGAAACAGGAGGAAGGAGACGAACTTGGTCCAAAGAAGGCCTACGGATCAAATGGGAGGACGAAGATGGACGAACGAGACGAACTTGGTCCAAAGAAGGCCTACGGATCAAATGGGAGGACGAAGATGGACGAACGAGACGAACATAGTGCAAAGAAGCCCAACGGATCAAATGGGAGGACGAAGATGGACGAACGAGACGAACTTGGTCCAAAGAAGGCCTAGGGATCAAATGGGAGGACGAAGATGGAGGAACGAGGCGAACTTGGTCCAAAGAAGGCCTACGGATCAAATGGGAGGACGAAGATGGACGAACGAGACGAACTTGGTCCAAAGAAGCCCAACGGATCAAATGGGAGGACGAAGATGGACGAACGAGACGAACTTGGTCCAAAGAAGGCCTACGGATCAAATGGGAGGACGAAGAGGGACGAACGAGACGAACTTGGTCCAAAGAAGGCCTAGGGATCAAATGGGAGGACGAAGATAGAGAAACGAGGTGAACTTGGTCCAAAGAAGGCCTACGGATCAAATGGGAGGACGAAACAGGAGGAAGGAGACGAACTTGGTCCAAAGAAGGCCTACGGATCAAATGGGAGGACGAAGATGGACAAACGAGGCGAACTTGGTCCAAAGAAGGCCTACGGATCAAATGGGAGGACGACGATGGGCGAACGAGACAAACTTGGTCCAAAGAATTCCAACGGATCAAATGGGAGGACGAAGGTGGTAGAACCAGACGAACTTGGTCCAAAGAAGGCCTACGGATCAAATGGGAGGACGAAGAGGGACGAACGAGACAAACATGGTCCAAAGAAGGCCTACGGATCAAATGGGAGGACGAAAAGGGGCGAACGAGACGAACTTTGTCCAAAGAATGCCTACGGATCAAATGGGAGGACGAAGATGGACGAACGAGACGAACTTGGTCCAAAGAAGACCTACGGATCAAATGGGAGGACGAAGATGGACGAACGAGACGAACTTGGTCCAAAGAAGGCCTACGGATCAAATGGGAGGACGAAGAGGGACGAACGAGACAAACATGGTCCAAAGAAGGCCTACGGATCAAATGGGAGGACGAAAAGGGGCGAACGTGACGAACTTGGTCCAAAGAAGCCCAACGGATCAAATGGGAGGACGAAGATGGACGAACGAGACGAACTTGGTCCAAAGAAGCCCAACGAATCAAATGAGAGGACGATGATGGACGAACGAGACGAACTTGGTCCAAAGAAGCCCAACGGATCAAATGGGAGCACGAAGATGGACGAACGAGACGAACTTGGTCCAAAGAAGGCCTAGGGATCAAATGGGAGGACGAAGATGGAGGAACGAGGTGAACTTGGTTCAAAGAAGGCCTACGGATCAAATCGGAGGACGAAGATGGACGAACGAGACGAACTTGGTCCAAGGAAGGCCTACGGATCAAATGGGAGGACGAAGAGGGACGAACGAGATGAACTTGGTCCAAAGAAGGCCTAGGGATCAAATGGGATGACGAAGATAGAGAAACGAGGCGAACTTGGTCCAAAGAAGGCCTACGGATCAAATGGGAGGACGACGATGGGCGAACGAGACAAACTTGGTCCAAAGAATTCCAACGGATCAAATGGGAGGACGAAGATGGACGAACGAGACGAACTTGGTCCAAAGAAGCCCAACGGATCAAATGGGAGGACGAAGATGGACGAACGAGACGAACTTGGTCCAAAGAAGGCCTACGGATCAAATGGGAGGACGAAGAGCGACGAACGAGACGAACTTGGTCCAAAGAAGGCCTAGGGATCAAATGGGAGGACGAAGATAGAGAAACGAGGTGAACTTGGTCCAAAGAAGGCCTACGGATCAAATGGGAGGACGACGATGGGCGAACGAGACAAACTTGGTCCAAAGAATTCCAACGGATCAAATGGGAGGACGAAGGTGGTAGAACAAGACGAACTTGGTCCAAAGAAGGCCTAGGGATCAAATGGGAGGACGAAGATAGAGGAACGAGGGGAACTTGGTCCAAAGAAGGCCTACGGATCAAATGGGAGGACGACGATGGGCGAACGAGACAAACTTGGTCCAAAGAATTCCAACGGATCAAATGGGAGGACGAAGGTGGTAGAACAAGACGAACCTGGTCCAAAGAAGGCCTACGGATCAAATGGGAGGACGAAGAGGGACGAACGAGACAAACATGGTCCAAAGAAGGCCTACGGATCAAATGGGAGGACGAAAAGGGGCGAACGAGACGAACTTTGTCCAAAGAATGCCTACGGATCAAATGGGAGGACGAAGATGGACGAACGAGACGAACTTGGTCCAAAGAAGGCCTAGGGATCAAATGGGAGGACGAAGATAGAGGAACGAGGCGAACTTGGTCCAAAGAAGGCCTACGGATCAAATGGCAGGGCGACGATGGACGAACGAGACAAACTTGGTCCAAAGAATTCCAACGGATCAAATGGGAGGACGAACGTGGTAGAACAAGACGAACTTGGTCCAAAGAAGGCCTACGAATTAAATGGGAGGACGAAGAGGGACGAACGAGACAAACATGGTCCAAAGAAGGCCTACGGATCAAATGGGAGGACGAAAAGGGACGAACGAGACGAACTTGGTCCAAAGAAGGCCTAGGGATCAAATGGGAGGACGAAGATGGAGGAACGAGGCGAACTTGGTCCAAAGAAGGCCCACGGATCAAATGGGAGGATGAAGATGGACGAACGAGACAAATTTGGTCGAAAGAATTCCAACGGATCAAATGGGAGGACGAAGGTGATAGAACAAGAGGAACTTGGTCCAAAGAAGGCCTACGGATCAAATGGGAGGACGAAGAGGGACGAACGAGACAAACATAGTCCAAAGAAGGCCTACGGATCAAATTGGAGGACGAAGATGGAAAAACGAGACGAATTTGGTGCAAAGAAGCCCAACGGATCAAATGGGAGGACGAAACAGGAGGAAGGAGACGAACTTGGTCCAAAGAAGGCCTACGGATCAAATGGGAGGACGAAGATGGACGAACGAGACGAACTTGGTCCAAAGAAGGCCTACGGATCAAATGGGAGGACGAAGATGGACGAACGAGACGAACATAGTGCAAAGAAGCCCAACGGATCAAATGGGAGGACGAAGATGGACGAACGAGACGAACTTGGTCCAAAGAAGGCCTAGGGATCAAATGGGAGGACGAAGATGGAGGAACGAGGCGAACTTGGTCCAAAGAAGGCCTACGGATCAAATGGGAGGACGAAGATGGACGAACGAGACGAACTTGGTCCAAAGAAGCCCAACGGATCAAATGGGAGGACGAAGATGGACGAACGAGACGAACTTGGTCCAAAGAAGGCCTACGGATCAAATGGGAGGACGAAGAGGGACGAACGAGACGAACTTGGTCCAAAGAAGGCCTAGGGATCAAATGGGAGGACGAAGATAGAGAAACGAGGTGAACTTGGTCCAAAGAAGGCCTACGGATCAAATGGGAGGACGACGATGGGCGAACGAGACAAACTTGGTCCAAAGAATTCCAACGGATCAAATGGGAGGACGAAGGTGGTAGAACAAGACGAACTTGGTCCAAAGAAGGCCTAGGGATCAAATGGGAGGACGAAGATAGAGGAACGAGGGGAACTTGGTCCAAAGAAGGCCTACGGATCAAATGGGAGGACGACGATGGGCGAACGAGACAAACTTGGTCCAAAGAATTCCAACGGATCAAATGGGAGGACGAAGGTGGTAGAACAAGACGAACCTGGTCCAAAGAAGGCCTACGGATCAAATGGGAGGACGAAGAGGGACGAACGAGACAAACATGGTCCAAAGAAGGCCTACGGATCAAATGGGAGGACGAAAAGGGGCGAACGAGACGAACTTTGTCCAAAGAATGCCTACGGATCAAATGGGAGGACGAAGATGGACGAACGAGACGAACTTGGTCCAAAGAGGGCCTAGGGATCAATGGGAGGATGAAGATAGAGGAACGAGGCGAACTTGGTCCAAAGAAGGCCTATGGATCAAATGGGAGGGCGACGATGGACGAACGAGACAAACTTGGTCCAAAGAATTCCAACGGATCAAATGGGAGGACGAACGTGGTAGAACAAGACGAACTTGGTCCAAAGAAGGCCTACGAATTAAATGGGAGGACGAAGAGGGACGAACGAGACAAACATGGTCCAAAGAAGGCCTACGGATCAAATGGGAGGACGAAAAGGGACGAACGAGACGAACTTGGTCCAAAGAAGGCCTAGGGATCAAATGGGAGGACGAAGATGGAGGAACGAGGCGAACTTGGTCCAAAGAAGGCCTACGGATCAAATGGGAGGACGAAGATGGACGAACGAGACGAACTTGGTCCAAAGAAGCCCAACGGATCAAATGGGAGGACGAAGATGGACGAACGAGACGAACTTGGTCCAAAGAAGGCCTACGGATCAAATGGGAGGACGAAGAGGGACGAACGAGACGAACTTGGTCCAAAGAAGGCCTAGGGATCAAATGGGAGGACGAAGATAGAGAAACGAGGTGAACTTGGTCCAAAGAAGGCCTACGGATCAAATGGGAGGACGAAGATAGAGAAACGAGGTGAACTTGGTCCAAAGAAGGCCTACGGATCAAATGGGAGGACGACGATGGGCGAACGAGACAAACTTGGTCCAAAGAATTCCAACGGATCAAATGGGAGGACGAAGGTGGTAGAACAAGACGAACTTGGTCCAAAGAAGGCCTACGGATCAAATGGGAGGACGAAGAGGGACGAACGAGACAAACATAGTCCAAAGAAGGCCTACGGATCAAATTGGAGGACGAAGATGGAAAAACGAGACGAATTTGGTGCAAAGAAGCCCAACGGATCAAATGGGAGGACGAAACAGGAGGAAGGAGACGAACTTGGTCCAAAGAAGGCCTACGGATCAAATGGGAGGACGAAGATGGACGAACGAGACGAACTTGGTCCAAAGAAGGCCTACGGATCAAATGGGAGGACGAAGATGGACGAACGAGACGAACTTAGTGCAAAGAAGCCCAACGGATCAAAAGGGAGGACGAAGATGGACGAACGAGACGAACTTGGTCCAAAGAAGGCCTAGGGATCAAAGGGGAGGACGAAGATGGAGGAACGAGGCGAACTTGGTCCAAAGAAGGCCTACGGATCAAATGGGAGGACGAAGATGGACGAACGAGACGAACTTGGTCCAAAGAAGCCCAACGGATCAAATGAGAGGACGATGATGGACGAACGAGACGAACTTGGTCCAAAGAAGCCCAACGGATCAAATGGGAGCACGAAGATGGACGAACGAGAGGAACTTGGTCCAAAGAAGGCCTAGGGATCAAATGGGAGGACGAAGATGGAGGAACGAGGCGAACTTGGTCCAAAGAAGGCCTACGGATCAAATGGGAGGACGAAGATGGACGAACGAGACAAACTTGGTCCAAAGAAGGCCTACGGATCAAATTGGAGGACGAAGATGGACAAACGAGACGAACTTGGTCCAAAGAAGGCCTAGGGATCAAACGGGAGGACGAAGATGGAGGAACGAGGCGAACTTGGTCCAAAGAAGGCCTACGGATCAAATGGGAGGACGAAGATGGACGAACGAGACGAACTTGGTCCAAAGAAGGCCTACGGATCAAATGGGAGGACGAAGATGGACGAACGAGACGAACTTGGTCCAAAGAAGGCCAACGGATCAAATGGGAGGACGAAGACGGACGAACGAGACGAACTTGGTCCAAAGAAAGCCTAGGGATCAAATGGGAGGACGAAGATGGACGAACGAGACAAACTTGGTCCAAAGAATTCCAACGGATCAAATGGGAGGACGAAGGTGGTAGAACAAGACGAGCTTGGTCCAAAGAAGGCCTACGGATCAAATGGGAGGACAAAGAGGGACGAATGAGACAATCATGGTCCAAAGAAGGCCTACGGATCAAATGGGAGGACGAAGAGGGACGAACGAGACAAACGTGGTCCAAAGAAGGCCTACGGATCAAATTGGAGGACGAAGAGGGACGAACGAGACAAACGTGGTCCAAAGAAGGCCTACGGATCAAATGGGAGGACGAAGAGGGACGAACGAGACAAACATGGTCCAAAGAAGGCCTACGGATCAAATTGGAGGACGAAGATGGACGAACGAGACAAACATGGTCCAAAGAAGGCCTAGGGATCAAATGGGAGGACGAAGATAGAGGAACGAGGCGAACTTGGTCCAAAGAAGACCTACGAATCAAATGGAAGGACGACGATGGGCGAACGAGACAAACTTGGTCCAAAGAATTCCAACGGATCAAATGGGAGGACGAAGGTGGTAGAACAAGACGAACTTGGTCCAAAGAAGGCCTACGGATCAAATGGGAGGACGAAGAGGGACGAACGAGACAAACATGGTCCAAAGAAGGCCTACGGATCAAATGGGAGGACGAAGAGGGACGAACGAGACGAACTTGGTCCAAAGAATGCCTACGGATCAAATGGGAGGACGAAGATAGAGAAACGAGGTGAACTTGGTCCAAAGAAGGCCTACGGATCAAATGGGAGGACGACGATGGGCGAACGAGACAAACTTGGTCCAAAAAATTCCAACGGATCAAATGGGAGGACGAAGGTGGTAGAACAAGACGAACTTGGTCCAAAGAAGGCCTAGGGATCAAATGGGAGGACGAAGATAGAGGAACGAGGGGAACTTGGTCCAAAGAAGGCCTACGGATGAAATGGGAGGACGACGATGGGCGAAAGAGACAAACTTGGTCCAAAGAATTCCAACGGATCAAATGGGAGGACGAAGGTGGTAGAACAAGACGAACTTGGTCCAAAGAAGGCCTACGGATCAAATGGGAGGACGAAGAGGGACGAACGAGACAAACATGGTCCAAAGAAGGCCTACGGATCAAATGGGAGGACGAAATGGGGCGAACGAGACGAACTTGGTCCAAAGAAGCCCAACGGATCAAATGGGAGGACGAAGATGGACGAACGAACGAGACGAACTTGGTCCAAAGAAGCCCAACGGATCAAATGGGAGGACGAAGATGGACGAACGAGACAAACTTGGTCCAAAGAAGGCCTAGGGATCAAATGGGAGGACGAAGATGGAGGAACGAGGCGAACTTGGTCCAAAGAAGGCCTACGGATCAAATGGGAGGACGAAGATGGACGAACGAGACGAACTTGGTCCAAAGAAGCCCAACGGATCAAATGAGAGGACGATGATGGACGAACGAGACGAACTTTGTCCAAAGAAGCCCAACGGATCAAATGGGAGCACGAAAAGGGGCGAACGAGACGAACTTTGTCCAAAGAATGCCTACGGATCAAATGGGAGGACGAAGATGGACGAACGAGACGAACTTGGTCCAAAGAAGGCCTAGGGATCAAATGGGAGGACGAAGATAGAGGAACGAGGCGAACTTGGTCCAAAGAAGGCCTACGGATCAAATGGGAGGGCGACGATGGACGAACGAGACAAACTTGGTCCAACGAATTCCAACGGATCAAATGGGAGGACGAACGTGGTAGAACAAGACGAACTTGGTCCAAAGAAGGCCTACGGATTAAATAGGAGGACGAAGAGGGACGAACGAGACAAACATGGTCCAAAGAAGGCCTACGGATCAAATGGGAGGACGAAAAGGGACGAACGAGGCGAACTTGGTCCAAAGAAGGCCTAGGGATCAAATGGGAGGACGAAGATGGAGGAACGAGGCGAACTTGGTCCAAAGAAGGCCTACGGATCAAATGGGAGGACGAAGATGGACGAACGAGACAAATTTGGTCCAAAGAATTCCAATGGATCAAATGGGAGGACGAAGGTGATAGAACAAGACGAACTTGGTCCAAAGAAGGCCTACGGATCAAATGGGAGGACGAAGAGGGACGAACGAGACAAACATAGTCCAAAGAAGGCCTACGGATCAAATTGGAGGACGAAGATGGACAAACGAGACGAATTTGGTGCAAAGAAGCCCAACGGATCAAATGGGAGGACGAAACAGGAGGAAGGAGACGAACTTGGTCCAAAGAAGGCCTACGGATCAAATGGGAGGACGAAGATGAACGAACGAGACGAACTTGGTCCAAAGAAGGCCTACGGATCAAATGGGAGGACGAAGATGGACGAACGAGACGAACTTGGTCCAAAGAAGCCCAACGGATCAAATGGGAGGACGAAGATGGACGAACAAGACGAACTTAGTGCAAAGAAGCCCAACGGATCAAATGGGAGGACAAAGATGGACGAACGAGACGAACTTGGCCCAAAGAAGGCCTAGGGATCAAATGGGAGGACGAAGATGGAGGAACGAGGCGAACTTGGTCCAAAGAAGGCCTACGGATCAAATGGGAGAACGAAGATGGACGAACGAGACGAACTTGGTCCAAAGAAGCCCAACGGATCAAATGAGAGGACGATGATGGACGAACGAGACGAACTTGGTCCAAAGAAGCCCAACGGATCAAATGGGAGCACGAAGATGGACGAACGAGACGAACATGGTCCAAAGAAGGCCTAGGGATCAAATGGGAGGACGAAGATGGAGGAACGAGGCGAACTTGGTCCAAAGAAGGCCTACGGATCAAATGGGAGGACGAAGATGGACAAACGAGACGAACTTGGTCCAAAGAAGGCCAAGGGATCAAACGGGAGGACGAAGATGGAGGAACGAGGCGAACTTGGTCCAAAGAAGGCCTACGGATCAAATGGGAGGACGAAGATGGACGAACGAGACGAACTTGGTCCAAAGAAGGCCTACGGATCAAATGGGAGGACGAAGATGGACGAACGAGACGAACTTGGTCCAAAGAAGGCCAACGGATCAAATGGGAGGACGAAGATGGACGAACGAGACAAACTTGGTCCAAAGAATTCCAACGGATCAAATGGGAGGACGAAGGTGGTAGAACAAGACGAGCTTGGTCCAAAGAAGGCCTACGGATCAAATGGGAGGACAAAGAGGGACGAACGAGACAATCATGGTCCAAAGAAGGCCTACGGATCAAATGGGAGGACGAAGAGGGACGAACGAGACAAACGTGGTCCAAAGAAGGCCTACGGATCAAATGGGAGGACGAAGAGGGACGAACGAGACAAACATGGTCCAAAGAAGGCCTACGGATCAAATTGGAGGACGAAGAGGGACGAACGAGACAAACGTGTTCCAAAGAAGGCCTACAGATCAAATGGGAGGACGAAGAGGGACGAACGAGACAAACATGGTCCAAAGAAGGCCTACGGATCAAATTGGAGGACGAAGATGGACAAACGAGGCGAACTTGGTCCAAAGAAGGCCTACGAATCAAATGGGAGGACGACGATGGGCGAACGAGACAAACTTGGTCCAAAGAATTCCAACGGATCAAATGGGAGGACGAAGGTGGTAGAACAAGACGAACTTGGTCCAAAGAAGGCCTACGGATCAAATGGGAGGACGAAGAGGGACGAACGAGACAAACATGGTCCAAAGAAGGCCTACGGATCAAATGGGAGGACGAAGAGGGACGAACGAGACGAACTTGGTCCAAAGAATGCCTACGGATCAAATGGGAGGACGAAGATAGAGAAACGAGGTGAACTTGGTCCAAAGAAGGCCTACGGATCAAATGGGAGGACGACGATGGGCGAACGAGACAAACTTGGTCCAAAAAATTCCAACGGATCAAATGGGAGGACGAAGGTGGTAGAACAAGACGAACTTGGTCCAAAGAAGGTCTAGGGATCAAATGGGAGGACGAAGAAAGAGGAACGAGGGGAACTTGGTCCAAAGAAGGCCTACGGATCAAATGGGAGGACGACGATGGGCGAAAGAGACAAACTTGGTCCAAAGAATTCCAACGGATCAAATGGGAGGACGAAGGTGGTAGAACAAGACGAACTTGGTCCAAAGAAGGCCTACGGATCAAATGGGAGGACGAAGAGGGACGAACGAGACAAACATGGTCCAAAGAAGGCCTACGGATCAAATGGGAGGACGAAAAGGGGCGAACGAGACGAACTTGGTCCAAAGAAGCCCAACGGATCAAATGGGAGGACGAAGATGGACGAACGAGACAAACTTGGTCCAAAGAAGGCCTAGGGATCAAATGGGAGGACGAAGATGGAGGAACGAGGCGAACATGGTCCAAAGAAGGCCTACGGATCAAATGGGAGGACGAAGATGGACGAACGAGACGAACTTGGTCCAAAGAAGCCCAACGGATCAAATGAGAGGACGATGATGGACGAACGAGACGAACTTGGTCCAAAGAAGCCCAACGGATCAAATGGGAGCACGAAAAGGGGCGAACGAGACGAACTTTGTCCAAAGAATGCCTACGGATCAAATGGGAGGACGAAGATGGACGAACGAGACGAACTTGGTCCAAAGAAGGCCTAGGGATCAAATGGGAGGACGAAGATAGAGGAACGAGGCGAACTTGGTCCAAAGAAGGCCTACGGATCAAATGGGAGGGTGACGATGGACGAACGAGACAAACTTGGTCCAAAGAATTCCAACGGATCAAATGGGAGGACGAACGTGGTAGAACAAGACGAACTTGGTCCAAAGAAGGCCTACGGATTAAATGGGAGGACGAAGAGGGATGAACGAGACAAACATGGTCCAAAGAAGGCCTACGGATCAAATTGGAGGACGAAGATGGACAAACGAGACGAATTTGGTGCAAAGAAGCCCAACGGATCAAATGGGAGGACGAAACAGGAGGAAGGAGACGAACTTGGTCCAAAGAAGGCCTACGGATCAAATGGGAGGACGAAGATGGAGGAACGAGGCGAACTTGGTCCAAAGAAGGCCTACGGATCAAATGGGAGGACGAAGATGGACGAACGAGACGAACTTGGTCCAAAGAAGGCCTACGGATCAAATGGGAGGACGAAGATGGACGAACGAGACGAACTTGGTCCAAAGAAGGCCAACGGATCAAATGGGAGGACGAAGACGGACGAACGAGACGAACTTGGTCCAAAGAAAGCCTAGGGATCAAATGGGAGGACGAAGATGGACGAACGAGACAAACTTGGTCCAAAGAATTCCAACGGATCAAATGGGAGGACGAAGGTGGTAGAACAAGACGAGCTTGGTCCAAAGAAGGCCTACGGATCAAATGGGAGGACAAAGAGGGACGAATGAGACAATCATGGTCCAAAGAAGGCCTACGGATCAAATGGGAGGACGAAGAGGGACGAACGAGACAAACGTGGTCCAAAGAAGGCCTACGGATCAAATTGGAGGACGAAGAGGGACGAACGAGACAAACGTGGTCCAAAGAAGGCCTACGGATCAAATGGGAGGACGAAGAGGGACGAACGAGACAAACATGGTCCAAAGAAGGCCTACGGATCAAATTGGAGGACGAAGATGGACGAACGAGACAAACATGGTCCAAAGAAGGCCTAGGGATCAAATGGGAGGACGAAGATAGAGGAACGAGGCGAACTTGGTCCAAAGAAGACCTACGAATCAAATGGAAGGACGACGATGGGCGAACGAGACAAACTTGGTCCAAAGAATTCCAACGGATCAAATGGGAGGACGAAGGTGGTAGAACAAGACGAACTTGGTCCAAAGAAGGCCTACGGATCAAATGGGAGGACGAAGAGGGACGAACGAGACAAACATGGTCCAAAGAAGGCCTACGGATCAAATGGGAGGACGAAGAGGGACGAACGAGACGAACTTGGTCCAAAGAATGCCTACGGATCAAATGGGAGGACGAAGATAGAGAAACGAGGTGAACTTGGTCCAAAGAAGGCCTACGGATCAAATGGGAGGACGACGATGGGCGAACGAGACAAACTTGGTCCAAAAAATTCCAACGGATCAAATGGGAGGACGAAGGTGGTAGAACAAGACGAACTTGGTCCAAAGAAGGCCTAGGGATCAAATGGGAGGACGAAGATAGAGGAACGAGGGGAACTTGGTCCAAAGAAGGCCTACGGATGAAATGGGAGGACGACGATGGGCGAAAGAGACAAACTTGGTCCAAAGAATTCCAACGGATCAAATGGGAGGACGAAGGTGGTAGAACAAGACGAACTTGGTCCAAAGAAGGCCTACGGATCAAATGGGAGGACGAAGAGGGACGAACGAGACAAACATGGTCCAAAGAAGGCCTACGGATCAAATGGGAGGACGAAATGGGGCGAACGAGACGAACTTGGTCCAAAGAAGCCCAACGGATCAAATGGGAGGACGAAGATGGACGAACGAACGAGACGAACTTGGTCCAAAGAAGCCCAACGGATCAAATGGGAGGACGAAGATGGACGAACGAGACAAACTTGGTCCAAAGAAGGCCTAGGGATCAAATGGGAGGACGAAGATGGAGGAACGAGGCGAACTTGGTCCAAAGAAGGCCTACGGATCAAATGGGAGGACGAAGATGGACGAACGAGACGAACTTGGTCCAAAGAAGCCCAACGGATCAAATGAGAGGACGATGATGGACGAACGAGACGAACTTTGTCCAAAGAAGCCCAACGGATCAAATGGGAGCACGAAAAGGGGCGAACGAGACGAACTTTGTCCAAAGAATGCCTACGGATCAAATGGGAGGACGAAGATGGACGAACGAGACGAACTTGGTCCAAAGAAGGCCTAGGGATCAAATGGGAGGACGAAGATAGAGGAACGAGGCGAACTTGGTCCAAAGAAGGCCTACGGATCAAATGGGAGGGCGACGATGGACGAACGAGACAAACTTGGTCCAACGAATTCCAACGGATCAAATGGGAGGACGAACGTGGTAGAACAAGACGAACTTGGTCCAAAGAAGGCCTACGGATTAAATAGGAGGACGAAGAGGGACGAACGAGACAAACATGGTCCAAAGAAGGCCTACGGATCAAATGGGAGGACGAAAAGGGACGAACGAGGCGAACTTGGTCCAAAGAAGGCCTAGGGATCAAATGGGAGGACGAAGATGGAGGAACGAGGCGAACTTGGTCCAAAGAAGGCCTACGGATCAAATGGGAGGACGAAGATGGACGAACGAGACAAATTTGGTCCAAAGAATTCCAATGGATCAAATGGGAGGACGAAGGTGATAGAACAAGACGAACTTGGTCCAAAGAAGGCCTACGGATCAAATGGGAGGACGAAGAGGGACGAACGAGACAAACATAGTCCAAAGAAGGCCTACGGATCAAATTGGAGGACGAAGATGGACAAACGAGACGAATTTGGTGCAAAGAAGCCCAACGGATCAAATGGGAGGACGAAACAGGAGGAAGGAGACGAACTTGGTCCAAAGAAGGCCTACGGATCAAATGGGAGGACGAAGATGAACGAACGAGACGAACTTGGTCCAAAGAAGGCCTACGGATCAAATGGGAGGACGAAGATGGACGAACGAGACGAACTTGGTCCAAAGAAGCCCAACGGATCAAATGGGAGGACGAAGATGGACGAACAAGACGAACTTAGTGCAAAGAAGCCCAACGGATCAAATGGGAGGACAAAGATGGACGAACGAGACGAACTTGGCCCAAAGAAGGCCTAGGGATCAAATGGGAGGACGAAGATGGAGGAACGAGGCGAACTTGGTCCAAAGAAGGCCTACGGATCAAATGGGAGAACGAAGATGGACGAACGAGACGAACTTGGTCCAAAGAAGCCCAACGGATCAAATGAGAGGACGATGATGGACGAACGAGACGAACTTGGTCCAAAGAAGCCCAACGGATCAAATGGGAGCACGAAGATGGACGAACGAGACGAACATGGTCCAAAGAAGGCCTAGGGATCAAATGGGAGGACGAAGATGGAGGAACGAGGCGAACTTGGTCCAAAGAAGGCCTACGGATCAAATGGGAGGACGAAGATGGACAAACGAGACGAACTTGGTCCAAAGAAGGCCAAGGGATCAAACGGGAGGACGAAGATGGAGGAACGAGGCGAACTTGGTCCAAAGAAGGCCTACGGATCAAATGGGAGGACGAAGATGGACGAACGAGACGAACTTGGTCCAAAGAAGGCCTACGGATCAAATGGGAGGACGAAGATGGACGAACGAGACGAACTTGGTCCAAAGAAGGCCAACGGATCAAATGGGAGGACGAAGATGGACGAACGAGACAAACTTGGTCCAAAGAATTCCAACGGATCAAATGGGAGGACGAAGGTGGTAGAACAAGACGAGCTTGGTCCAAAGAAGGCCTACGGATCAAATGGGAGGACAAAGAGGGACGAACGAGACAATCATGGTCCAAAGAAGGCCTACGGATCAAATGGGAGGACGAAGAGGGACGAACGAGACAAACGTGGTCCAAAGAAGGCCTACGGATCAAATGGGAGGACGAAGAGGGACGAACGAGACAAACATGGTCCAAAGAAGGCCTACGGATCAAATTGGAGGACGAAGAGGGACGAACGAGACAAACGTGTTCCAAAGAAGGCCTACAGATCAAATGGGAGGACGAAGAGGGACGAACGAGACAAACATGGTCCAAAGAAGGCCTACGGATCAAATTGGAGGACGAAGATGGACAAACGAGGCGAACTTGGTCCAAAGAAGGCCTACGAATCAAATGGGAGGACGACGATGGGCGAACGAGACAAACTTGGTCCAAAGAATTCCAACGGATCAAATGGGAGGACGAAGGTGGTAGAACAAGACGAACTTGGTCCAAAGAAGGCCTACGGATCAAATGGGAGGACGAAGAGGGACGAACGAGACAAACATGGTCCAAAGAAGGCCTACGGATCAAATGGGAGGACGAAGAGGGACGAACGAGACGAACTTGGTCCAAAGAATGCCTACGGATCAAATGGGAGGACGAAGATAGAGAAACGAGGTGAACTTGGTCCAAAGAAGGCCTACGGATCAAATGGGAGGACGACGATGGGCGAACGAGACAAACTTGGTCCAAAAAATTCCAACGGATCAAATGGGAGGACGAAGGTGGTAGAACAAGACGAACTTGGTCCAAAGAAGGTCTAGGGATCAAATGGGAGGACGAAGAAAGAGGAACGAGGGGAACTTGGTCCAAAGAAGGCCTACGGATCAAATGGGAGGACGACGATGGGCGAAAGAGACAAACTTGGTCCAAAGAATTCCAACGGATCAAATGGGAGGACGAAGGTGGTAGAACAAGACGAACTTGGTCCAAAGAAGGCCTACGGATCAAATGGGAGGACGAAGAGGGACGAACGAGACAAACATGGTCCAAAGAAGGCCTACGGATCAAATGGGAGGACGAAAAGGGGCGAACGAGACGAACTTGGTCCAAAGAAGCCCAACGGATCAAATGGGAGGACGAAGATGGACGAACGAGACAAACTTGGTCCAAAGAAGGCCTAGGGATCAAATGGGAGGACGAAGATGGAGGAACGAGGCGAACATGGTCCAAAGAAGGCCTACGGATCAAATGGGAGGACGAAGATGGACGAACGAGACGAACTTGGTCCAAAGAAGCCCAACGGATCAAATGAGAGGACGATGATGGACGAACGAGACGAACTTGGTCCAAAGAAGCCCAACGGATCAAATGGGAGCACGAAAAGGGGCGAACGAGACGAACTTTGTCCAAAGAATGCCTACGGATCAAATGGGAGGACGAAGATGGACGAACGAGACGAACTTGGTCCAAAGAAGGCCTAGGGATCAAATGGGAGGACGAAGATAGAGGAACGAGGCGAACTTGGTCCAAAGAAGGCCTACGGATCAAATGGGAGGGTGACGATGGACGAACGAGACAAACTTGGTCCAAAGAATTCCAACGGATCAAATGGGAGGACGAACGTGGTAGAACAAGACGAACTTGGTCCAAAGAAGGCCTACGGATTAAATGGGAGGACGAAGAGGGATGAACGAGACAAACATGGTCCAAAGAAGGCCTACGGATCAAATTGGAGGACGAAGATGGACAAACGAGACGAATTTGGTGCAAAGAAGCCCAACGGATCAAATGGGAGGACGAAACAGGAGGAAGGAGACGAACTTGGTCCAAAGAAGGCCTACGGATCAAATGGGAGGACGAAGATGGACGAACGAGACGAACTTGGTCCAAAGAAGGCCTACGGATCAAATGGGAGGACGAAGATGGACGAACGAGACGAACTTGGTCCAAAGAAGCCCAACGGATCAAATGGGAGGACGAAGATGGACGAACAAGACGAACTTAGTGCAAAGAAGCCCAACGGATCAAATGGGAGGACGAAGATGGACGAACGAGACGAACTTGGTCCAAAGAAGGCCTGCGATCAAATGGGAGGACGAAGATGGAGGAACGAGGCGAACTTGGTCCAAAGAAGGCCTATGGATCAAATGGGAGGACGAAGATGGACGAACGAGACGAACTTGGTCCAAAGAAGCCCAACGGATCAAATGAGAGGACGATGATGGACGAACGAGACGAACTTGGTCCAAAGAAGCACAATGGATCAAATGGGAGCACGAAGATGGACGAACGAGACGAACTTGGTCCAAAGAAGGCCTAGGGATCAAATGGGAGGACGAAGATGGAGGAACGAGGCGAACTTGGTCCAAAGAAGGCCTACGGATCAAATGGGAGGACGAAGATGGACGAACGAGACGAACTTGGTCCAAAGAAGCCCAACGGATCAAATGAGAGGACGATGATGGACGAACGAGACGAACTTTGTCCAAAGAAGCCCAACGGATCAAATGGGAGCACGAAAAGGGGCGAACGAGACGAACTTTGTCCAAAGAATGCCTACGGATCAAATGGGAGGACGAAGATGGACGAACGAGACGAACTTGGTCCAAAGAAGGCCTAGGGATCAAATGGGAGGACGAAGATAGAGGAACGAGGCGAACTTGGTCCAAAGAAGGCCTACGGATCAAATGGGAGGGCGACGATGGACGAACGAGACAAACTTGGTCCAACGAATTCCAACGGATCAAATGGGAGGACGAACGTGGTAGAACAAGACGAACTTGGTCCAAAGAAGGCCTACGGATTAAATAGGAGGACGAAGAGGGACGAACGAGACAAACATGGTCCAAAGAAGGCCTACGGATCAAATGGGAGGACGAAAAGGGACGAACGAGGCGAACTTGGTCCAAAGAAGGCCTAGGGATCAAATGGGAGGACGAAGATGGAGGAACGAGGCGAACTTGGTCCAAAGAAGGCCTACGGATCAAATGGGAGGACGAAGATGGACGAACGAGACAAATTTGGTCCAAAGAATTCCAATGGATCAAATGGGAGGACGAAGGTGATAGAACAAGACGAACTTGGTCCAAAGAAGGCCTACGGATCAAATGGGAGGACGAAGAGGGACGAACGAGACAAACATAGTCCAAAGAAGGCCTACGGATCAAATTGGAGGACGAAGATGGACAAACGAGACGAATTTGGTGCAAAGAAGCCCAACGGATCAAATGGGAGGACGAAACAGGAGGAAGGAGACGAACTTGGTCCAAAGAAGGCCTACGGATCAAATGGGAGGACGAAGATGAACGAACGAGACGAACTTGGTCCAAAGAAGGCCTACGGATCAAATGGGAGGACGAAGATGGACGAACGAGACGAACTTGGTCCAAAGAAGCCCAACGGATCAAATGGGAGGACGAAGATGGACGAACAAGACGAACTTAGTGCAAAGAAGCCCAACGGATCAAATGGGAGGACGAAGATGGACGAACGAGACGAACTTGGTCCAAAGAAGGCCTAGGGATCAAATGGGAGGACGAAGATGGAGGAACGAGGCGAACTTGGTCCAAAGAAGGCCTACGGATCAAATGGGAGGACGAAGATGGACGAACGAGACGAACTTGGTCCAAAGAAGCCCAACGGATCAAATGAGAGGACGATGATGGACGAACGAGACGAACTTGGTCCAAAGAAGCCCAACGGATCAAATGGGAGCACGAAGATGGACGAACGAGACGAACATGGTCCAAAGAAGGCCTAGGGATCAAATGGGAGGACGAAGATGGAGGAACGAGGCGAACTTGGTCCAAAGAAGGCCTACGGATCAAATGGGAGGACGAAGATGGACGAACGAGACAAACTTGGTCCAAAGAAGGCCTACGGATCAAATTGGAGGACGAAGATGGACAAACGAGACGAACTTGGTCCAAAGAAGGCCAAGGGATCAAACGGGAGGACGAAGATGGAGGAACGAGGCGAACTTGGTCCAAAGAAGGCCAACGGATCAAATGGGAGGACGAAGATGGACGAACGAGACAAACTTGGTCCAAAGAATTCCAACGGATCAAATGGGAGGACGAAGGTGGTAGAACAAGACGAGCTTGGTCCAAAGAAGGCCTACGGATCAAATGGGAGGACAAAGAGGGACGAACGAGACAATCATGGTCAAAAGAAGGCCTACGGATCAAATGGGAGGACGAAGAGGGACGAACGAGACAAACGTGGTCCAAAGAAGGCCTACGGATCAAATGGGAGGACGAAGAGGGACGAACGAGACAAACATGGTCCAAAGAAGGCCTACGGATCAAATTGGAGGACGAAGAGGGACGAACGAGACAAACGTGTTCCAAAGAAGGCCTACAGATCAAATGGGAGGACGAAGAGGGACGAACGAGACAAACATGGTCCAAAGAAGGCCTACGGATCAAATTGGAGGACGAAGATGGACAAACGAGGCGAACTTGGTCCAAAGAAGACCTACGAATCAAATGGGAGGACGACGATGGGCGAACGAGACAAACTTGGTCCAAAGAATTCCAACGGATCAAATGGGAGGACGAAGGTGGTAGAACAAGACGAACTTGGTCCAAAGAAGGCCTACGGATCAAATGGGAGGACGAAGAGGGACGAACGAGACAAACATGGTCCAAAGAAGGCCTACGGATCAAATGGGAGGACGAAGAGGGACGAACGAGACGAACTTGGTCCAAAGAATGCCTACGGATCAAATGGGAGGACGAAGATAGAGAAACGAGGTGAACTTGGTCCAAAGAAGGCCTACGGATCAAATGGGAGGACGACGATGGGCGAACGAGACAAACTTGGTCCAAAAAATTCCAACGGATCAAATGGGAGGACGAAGGTGGTAGAACAAGACGAACTTGGTCCAAAGAAGGTCTAGGGATCAAATGGGAGGACGAAGAAAGAGGAACGAGGGGAACTTGGTCCAAAGAAGGCCTACGGATCAAATGGGAGGACGACGATGGGCGAAAGAGACAAACTTGGTCCAAAGAATTCCAACGGATCAAATGGGAGGACGAAGGTGGTAGAACAAGACGAACTTGGTCCAAAGAAGGCCTACGGATCAAATGGGAGGACGAAGAGGGACGAACGAGACAAACATGGTCCAAAGAAGGCCTACGGATCAAATGGGAGGACGAAAAGGGGCGAACGAGACGAACTTGGTCCAAAGAAGCCCAACGGATCAAATGGGAGGACGAAGATGGACGAACGAGACAAACTTGGTCCAAAGAAGGCCTAGGGATCAAATGGGAGGACGAAGATGGAGGAACGAGGCGAACATGGTCCAAAGAAGGCCTACGGATCAAATGGGAGGACGAAGATGGACGAACGAGACGAACTTGGTCCAAAGAAGCCCAACGGATCAAATGAGAGGACGATGATGGACGAACGAGACGAACTTGGTCCAAAGAAGCCCAACGGATCAAATGGGAGCACGAAAAGGGGCGAACGAGACGAACTTTGTCCAAAGAATGCCTACGGATCAAATGGGAGGACGAAGATGGACGAACGAGACGAACTTGGTCCAAAGAAGGCCTAGGGATCAAATGGGAGGACGAAGATAGAGGAACGAGGCGAACTTGGTCCAAAGAAGGCCTATGGATCAAATGGGAGGGCGACGATGGACGAACGAGACAAACTTGGTCCAAAGAATTCCAACGGATCAAATGGGAGGACGAACGTGGTAGAACAAGACGAACTTGGTCCAAAGAAGGCCTACGGATTAAATGGGAGGACGAAGAGGGATGAACGAGACAAACATGGTCCAAAGAAGGCCTACGGATCAAATTGGAGGACGAAGATGGACAAACGAGACGAATTTGGTGCAAAGAAGCCCAACGGATCAAATGGGAGGACGAAACAGGAGGAAGGAGACGAACTTGGTCCAAAGAAGGCCTACGGATCAAATGGGAGGACGAAGATGGACGAACGAGACGAACTTGGTCCAAAGAAGGCCTACGGATCAAATGGGAGGACGAAGATGGACGAACGAGACGAACTTGGTCCAAAGAAGCCCAACGGATCAAATGGGAGGACGAAGATGGACGAACAAGACGAACTTAGTGCAAAGAAGCCCAACGGATCAAATGGGAGGACGAAGATGGACGAACGAGACGAACTTGGTCCAAAGAAGGCCTGCGATCAAATGGGAGGACGAAGATGGAGGAACGAGGCGAACTTGGTCCAAAGAAGGCCTACGGATCAAATGGGAGGACGAAGATGGACGAACGAGACGAACTTGGTCCAAAGAAGCCCAACGGATCAAATGAGAGGACGATGATGGACGAACGAGACGAACTTGGTCCAAAGAAGCACAACGGATCAAATGGGAGCACGAAGATGGACGAACGAGACGAACTTGGTCCAAAGAAGGCCTAGGGATCAAATGGGAGGACGAAGATGGAGGAACGAGGCGAACTTGGTCCAAAGAAGGCCTACGGATCAAATGGGAGGACGAAGATGGACGAACGAGACGAACTTGGTCCAAAGAAGGCCTACGGATCAAATGGGAGGACGAAGATGGACGAACGAGACGAACTTGGTCCAAAAAAGGCCTACGGATCAAATGGGAGGACGAAGATGGACGAACGAGACGAACTTGGTCCAAAGAAGGCCAACGGATCAAATGGGAGGACGAAGATGGACGAACGAGACGCACTTGGTCCAAAGAAGGCCTAGGGATCAAATGGGAGGACGAAGATGGACGAACGAGACAAACTTGGTCCAAAGAATTCCAACGGATCAAATGGGAGGACGAAGGTGGTAGAACAAGACGAGCTTGGTCCAAAGAAGGCCTACGGATCAAATGGGAGGACAAAGAGGGACGAACGAGACAATCATGGTCCAAAGAAGGCCTACGGATCAAATGGGAGGACGAAGAGGGACGAACGAGACAAACGTGGTCCAAAGAAGGCCTACGGATCAAATGGGAGGACGAAGAGGGACGAACGAGACAAACATGGTCCAAAGAAGGCCTACGGATCAAATTGGAGGACGAAGATGGAAAAACGAGACGAAATTGGTCTAAAGAAGGCCTAGGGATCAAATGGGAGGACGAAGATAGAGGAACGAGGCGAACTTGGTCCAAAGAAGACCTTCGAATCAAATGGGAGGACGACGATGGGCGAACGACACAAACTTGGTCCAAAGAATTCCAACAGATCAAATGGGAGGACGAAGGTGGTAGAACAAGACGAACTTGGTCCAAAGAAGGCCTAGGGATCAAATGGGAGGACGAAGATAGAGGAACGAGGGGAACTTGGTCCAAAGAAGGCCTACGGATCAAATGGGAGGACGACGATGGGCGAACGAGACAAACTTGGTCCAAAGAATTCCAACGGATCAAATGGGAGGACGAAGGTGGTAGAACAAGACGAACTTGGTCCAAAGAAGGCCTACGGATCAAATGGGAGGACGAAGAGGGACGAACGAGACAAACATGGTCCAAAGAAGGCCTACGGATCAAATGGGAGGACGAAAAGGGGCGAACGAGACGAACTTGGTCGAAAGAAGCCCAACGGATCAAATGGGAGGACGAAGATGGACGAACGAGACGAACTTGGTCCAAAGAAGCCCAACGGATCAAATGGGAGGACGAAGATGGACGAACGAGACGAACTTGGTCCAAAGAAGGCCTAGGGATCAAATGGGAGGACGAAGATAGAGAAACGAGGTGAACTTGGTCCAAAGAAGGCCTACGGATCAAATGGGAGCACGACGATGGGCGAACGAGACAAACTTGGTCCAAAGAATTCCAACGGATCAAATGGGAGGACGAAGGTGG
Organism: Glycyrrhiza uralensis; assembly: GCA_030159175.1. Lineage (NCBI taxonomy): Eukaryota > Viridiplantae > Streptophyta > Magnoliopsida > Fabales > Fabaceae > Glycyrrhiza > Glycyrrhiza uralensis. The sequence goes on from BRZY01000002.1 coordinate 16,372,095, forward strand.
TAGAACAAGACGAACTTGGTCCAAAGAAGGCCTAGGGATCAAATGGGAGGACGAAGATAGAGGAACGAGGCGAACTTGGTCCAAAGAAGGCCTACGGATCAAATGGGAGGACGACGATGGGCGAACGAGACAAACTTGGTCCAAAGAATTCCAACGGATCAAATGGGAGGACGAAGGTGGTAGAACAAGACGAACTTGGTCCAAAGAAGGCCTACGGATCAAATGGGAGGACGAAGAGGGACGAACGAGACAAACATGGTCCAAAGAAGGCCTACGAATCAAATGGGAGGACGAAAAGGGGCGAACGAGACGAACTTTGTCCAAAGAATGCCTACGGATCAAATGGGAGGACGAAGATGGACGAACGAGACGAACTTGGTCCAAAGAAGGCCTAGGGATCAAATGGGAGGACGAAGATGGAGGAACGAGGCGAACTTGGTCCAAAGAAGGCCTACGGATCAAATGGGAGGACGAAGATGGACGAACGAGACAAATTTGGTCCAAAGAATTCCAACGGATCAAATGGGAGGACGAAGGTGGTAGAACAAGACGAACTTGGTCCAAAGAAGGCCTGCGGATCAAATGGGAGGACGAAGAGGGACGAACGAGACAAACATAGTCCAAAGAAGGCCTACGGATCAAATGGGAGGACGAAGATGGACGAACGAGACAAACTTGGTCCAAAGAATTCCAACGGATCAAATGGGAGGACGAAGGTGGTAGAACAAGACGAGCTTGGTCCAAAGAAGGCCTACGGATCAAATGGGAGGACAAAGAGGGACGAACGAGACAATCATGGTCCAAAGAAGGCCTACGGATCAAATGGGAGGACGAAGAGGGACGAACGAGACAAACGTGGTCCAAAGAAGGCCTACGGATCAAATGGGAGGACGAAGAGGGACGAACGAGACAAACATGGTCCAAAGAAGGCCTACGGATCAAATTGGAGGACGAAGATGGACAAACGAGACGAACTTGGTCTAAAGAAGGCCTAGGGATCAAATGGGAGGACGAAGATAGAGGAACGAGGCGAACTTGGTCCAAAGAAGACCTACGAATCAAATGGGAGGACGACGATGGGCGAACGAGACAAACTTGGTCCAAAGAATTCCAACGGATCAAATGGGAGGACGAAGGTGGTAGAACAAGACGAACTTGGTCCAAAGAAGGCCTACGGATCAAATGGGAGGACGAAGAGGGACGAACGAGACAAACATGGTCCAAAGAAGGCCTACGGATCAAATGGGAGGACGAAGAGGGACGAACGAGACGAACTTGGTCCAAAGAATGCCTACGGATCAAATGGGAGGACGAAGATAGAGAAACGAGGTGAACTTGGTCCAAAGAAGGCCTACGGATCAAATGGGAGGACGACGATGGGCGAACGAGACAAACTTGGTCCAAAAAATTCCAACGGATCAAATGGGAGGACGAAGGTGGTAGAACAAGACGAACTTGGTCCAAAGAAGGCCTAGGGATCAAATGGGAGGACGAAGATAGAGGAACGAGGGGAACTTGGTCCAAAGAAGGCCTACGGATCAAATGGGAGGACGACGATGGGCGAACGAGACAAACTTGGTCCAAAGAATTCCAACGGATCAAATGGGAGGACGAAGGTGGTAGAACAAGACGAACTTGGTCCAAAGAAGGCCTACGGATCAAATGGGAGGACGAAGAGGGACGAACGAGACAAACATGGTCCAAAGAAGGCCTACGGATCAAATGGGAGGACGAAAAGGGGCGAACGTGACGAACTTGGTCCAAAGAAGCCCAACGGATCAAATGGGAGGACGAAGATGGACGAACGAGACGAACTTGGTCCAAAGAAGGCCTAGGGATCAAATGGGAGGACGAAGATGGAGGAACGAGGCGAACTTGGTCCAAAGAAGGCCTACGGATCAAATGGGAGGACGAAGATGGACGAACGAGACGAACTTGGTCCAAAGAAGCCCAACGGATCAAATGAGAGGACGATGATGGACGAACGAGACGAACTTGGTCCAAAGAAGCCCAACGGATCAAATGGGAGCACGAAGATGGACGAACGAGGCGAACTTGGTCCAAAGAAGGCCTACGGATCAAATGGGAGGACGAAGATGGACGAACGAGACGAACTTGGTCCAAAGAAGCCCAACGGATCAAATGAGAGGACGATGATGGACGAACGAGACGAACTTGGTCCAAAGAAGCCCAACGGATCAAATGGGAGCACGAAGATGGACGAACGAGACGAACTTGGTCCAAAGAAGGCCTAGGGATCAAATGGGAGGACGAAGATGGAGGAACGAGGCGAACTTGGTTCAAAGAAGGCCTACGGATCAAATCGGAGGACGAAGATGGACGAACGAGACGAACTTGGTCCAAAGAAGGCCTACGGATCAAATGGGAGGACGACGATGGGCGAACGAGACAAACTTGGTCCAAAGAATTCCAACGGATCAAATGGGAGGACGAAGGTGGTAGAACAAGACGAACTTGGTCCAAACAAGGCCTACGGATCAAATGGGAGGACGAAGAGGGACGAACGAGACAAACATGGTCCAAAGAAGGCCTACGAATCAAATGGGAGGACGAAAAGGGGCGAACGAGACGAACTTTGTCCAAAGAATGCCTACGGATCAAATGGGAGGACGAAGATGGACGAACGAGACGAACTTGGTCCAAAGAAGGCCTAGGGATCAAATGGGAGGACGAAGATGGAGGAACGAGGCGAACTTGGTCCAAAGAAGGCCTACGGATCAAATGGGAGGACGAAGATGGACGAACGAGACAAATTTGGTCCAAAGAATTCCAACGGATCAAATGGGAGGACGAAGGTGGTAGAACAAGACGAACTTGGTCCAAAGAAGTCCTGCGGATCAAATGGGAGGACGAAGAGGGACGAACGAGACAAACATAGTCCAAAGAAGGCCTACGGATCAAATTGGAGGACGAAGATGGACAAACGAGACGAATTTGGTGCAAAGAAGCCCAACGGATCAAATGGGAGGACGAAACAGGAGGAAGGAGACGAACTTGGTCCAAAGAAGGCCTACGGATCAAATGGGAGGACGAAGATGGACGAACGAGACGAACTTGGTCCAAAGAAGGCCTACGGATCAAATGGGAGGACGAAGATGGACGAACGAGACGAACTTGGTCCAAAGAAGCCCAACGGATCAAATGGGAGGACGAAGATGGACGAACAAGACGAACTTAGTGCAAAGAAGCCCAACGGATCAAATGGGAGGACAAAGATGGACGAACGAGACGAACTTGGTCCAAAGAAGGCCTAGGGATCAAATGGGAGGACGAAGATGGAGGAACGAGGCGAACTTGGTCCAAAGAAGGCCTACGGATCAAATGGGAGGACGAAGATGGACGAACGAGACGAACTTGGTCCAAAGAAGCCCAACGGATCAAATGAGAGGACGATGATGGACGAACGAGACGAACTTGGTCCAAAGAAGCCCAACGGATCAAATGGGAGCACGAAGATGGACGAACGAGACGAACTTGGTCCAAAGAAGGCCTAGGGATCAAATGGGAGGACGAAGGTGGTAGAACAAGACGAACTTGGTCCAAAGAAGGCCTACGGATCAAATGGGAGGACAAAGAGGGACGAACGAGACAAACATGGTCCAAAGAAGGCCTACGGATCAAATGGGAGGACGAAGAGGGACGAACGAGACAAACGTGGTCCAAAGAAGGCCTACGGATCAAATGGGAGGACGAAGAGGGACGAACGAGACAAACCTGGTCCAAAGAAGGCCTACGGATCAAATTGGAGGACGAAGATGGACAAACGAGACGAACTTGGTCCAAAGAAGGCCTAGGGATCAAACGGGAGGACGAAGATGGAGGAACGAGGCGAACTTGGTCCAAAGAAGGCCTACGGATCAAATGGGAGGACGAAGATGGACGAACGAGACGAACTTGGTCCAAAGAAGGCCTACGGATCAAATGGGTGGGAGGACGAAGATGGACGAACGAGACGAACTTGGTCCAAAGAAGGCCAACGGATCAAATGGGAGGACGAAGATGGACGAATGAGACGAACTTGGTCCAAAGAAGGCCTAGGGATCAAATGGGAGGACGAAGATAGAGGAACGAGGGGAACTTGGTCCAAAGAAGGCCTACGGATCAAATGGGAGGACGACGATGGGCGAACGAGACAAACTTGGTCCAAAGAATTCCAACGGATCAAATGGGAGGACGAAGGTGGTAGAACAAGACGAACTTGGTCCAAAGAAGGCCTACGGATCAAATGGGAGGACGAAGAGGGACGAACGAGACAAACATGGTCCAAAGAAGGCCTACGGATCAAATGGGAGGACGAAAAGGGGCGAACGTGACGAACTTGGTCCAAAGAAGCCCAACGGATCAAATGGGAGGACGAAGATGGACGAACGAGACGAACTTGGTCCAAAGAAGGCCTAGGGATCAAATGGGAGGACGAAGATGGAGGAACGAGGCGAACTTGGTCCAAAGAAGGCCTACGGATCAAATGGGAGGACGAAGATGGACGAACGAGACGAACTTGGTCCAAAGAAGCCCAACGGATCAAATGAGAGGACGATGATGGACGAACGAGACGAACTTGGTCCAAAGAAGCCCAACGGATCAAATGGGAGCACGAAGATGGACGAACGAGGCGAACTTGGTCCAAAGAAGGCCTACGGATCACATGGGAGGACGAAGATGGACGAACGAGACGAACTTGGTCCAAAGAAGCCCAACGAATCAAATGAGAGGACGATGATGGACGAACGAGACGAACTTGGTCCAAAGAAGCCCAACGGATCAAATGGGAGCACGAAGATGGACGAACGAGACGAACTTGGTCCAAAGAAGGCCTAGGGATCAAATGGGAGGACGAAGATGGAGGAACGAGGCGAACTTGGTTCAAAGAAGGCCTACGGATCAAATCGGAGGACGAAGATGGACGAACGAGACGAACTTGGTCCAAAGAAGGCCTACGGATCAAATGGGAGGACGACGATGGGCGAACGAGACAAACTTGGTCCAAAGAATTCCAACGGATCAAATGGGAGGACGAAGGTGGTAGAACAAGACGAACTTGGTCCAAACAAGGCCTACGGATCAAATGGGAGGACGAAGAGGGACGAACGAGACAAACATGGTCCAAAGAAGGCCTACGAATCAAATGGGAGGACGAAAAGGGGCGAACGAGACGAACTTTGTCCAAAGAATGCCTACGGATCAAATGGGAGGACGAAGATGGACGAACGAGACGAACTTGGTCCAAAGAAGGCCTAGGGATCAAATGGGAGGACGAAGATGGAGGAACGAGGCGAACTTGGTCCAAAGAAGGCCTACGGATCAAATGGGAGGACGAAGATGGACGAACGAGACAAATTTGGTCCAAAGAATTCCAACGGATCAAATGGGAGGACGAAGGTGGTAGAACAAGACGAACTTGGTCCAAAGAAGTCCTGCGGATCAAATGGGAGGACGAAGAGGGACGAACGAGACAAACATAGTCCAAAGAAGGCCTACGGATCAAATTGGAGGACGAAGATGGACAAACGAGACGAATTTGGTGCAAAGAAGCCCAACGGATCAAATGGGAGGACGAAACAGGAGGAAGGAGACGAACTTGGTCCAAAGAAGGCCTACGGATCAAATGGGAGGACGAAGATGGACGAACGAGACGAACTTGGTCCAAAGAAGGCCTACGGATCAAATGGGAGGACGAAGATGGACGAACGAGACGAACTTGGTCCAAAGAAGCCCAACGGATCAAATGGGAGGACGAAGATGGACGAACAAGACGAACTTAGTGCAAAGAAGCCCAACGGATCAAATGGGAGGACAAAGATGGACGAACGAGACGAACTTGGTCCAAAGAAGGCCTAGGGATCAAATGGGAGGACGAAGATGGAGGAACGAGGCGAACTTGGTCCAAAGAAGGCCTACGGATCAAATGGGAGGACGAAGATGGACGAACGAGACGAACTTGGTCCAAAGAAGCCCAACGGATCAAATGAGAGGACGATGATGGACGAACGAGACGAACTTGGTCCAAAGAAGCCCAACGGATCAAATGGGAGCACGAAGATGGACGAACGAGACGAACTTGGTCCAAAGAAGGCCTAGGGATCAAATGGGAGGACGAAGGTGGTAGAACAAGACGAACTTGGTCCAAAGAAGGCCTACGGATCAAATGGGAGGACAAAGAGGGACGAACGAGACAAACATGGTCCAAAGAAGGCATACGGATCAAATGGGAGGACGAAGAGGGACGAACGAGACAAACGTGGTCCAAAGAAGGCCTACGGATCAAATGGGAGGACGAAGAGGGACGAACGAGACAAACCTGGTCCAAAGAAGGCCTACGGATCAAATTGGAGGACGAAGATGGACAAACGAGACGAACTTGGTCCAAAGAAGGCCTAGGGATCAAACGGGAGGACGAAGATGGAGGAACGAGGCGAACTTGGTCCAAAGAAGGCCTACGGATCAAATGGGAGGACGAAGATGGACGAACGAGACGAACTTGGTCCAAAGAAGGCCTACGGATCAAATGGGTGGGAGGACGAAGATGGACGAACGAGACGAACTTGGTCCAAAGAAGGCCAACGGATCAAATGGGAGGACGAAGATGGACGAACGAGACGAACTTGGTCCAAAGAAAGCCTAGGGATCAAATGGGAGGACGAAGATGGACGAACGAGACAAACTTGGTCCAAAGAATTCCAACGGATCAAATGGGAGGACGAAGGTGGTAGAACAAGACGAACTTGGTCCAAATAAGGCCTACGGATCAAATGGGAGGACAAAGAAGGACGAACGAGACAAACATGGTCCAAAGAAGGCCTACGGATCAAATGGGAGGACGAAGAGGGACGAACGAGACAAACGTGGTCCAAAGAAGGCCTACGGATCAAATGGGAGGACGAAGAGGGAGGAACGAGACAAACAAGGTCCAAAGAAGGCCTACGGATCAAATTGGAGGACGAAGATGGACAAACGAGAAGAACTTGGTCCAAAGAAGGCCTAGGGATCAAATGGGAGGACGAACATAGAGGAACGAGGCGAACTTGGTCCAAAGAAGACCTACGAATCAAATGGGAGGACGACGATGGGCGAACGAGACAAACTTGGTCCAAAGAATTCCAACGGATCAAATGGGAGGACGAAGGTGGTAGAACAAGACGAACTTGGTCCAAAGAAGGCCTACGGATCAAATGGGAGGACGAAGAGGGACGAACGAGACAAACATGGTCCAAAGAAGGCCTACGGATCAAATGGGAGGACGAAAAGGGGCGAACGAGACGAACTTTGTCCAAAGAATGCCTACGGATCAAATGGGAGGACGAAGATGGACGAACGAGACGAACTTGGTCCAAAGAAGGCCTAGGGATCAAATGGGAGGACGAAGATAGAGGAACGAGGCGAACTTGGTCTAAAGAAGGCCTACGGATCAAATGGGAGGACGACGATGGACGAACGAGACAAACTTGGTCCAAAGAATTCCAACGGATCAAATGGGAGGACGAACGTGGTAGAACAAGACGAACTCGGTCCAAAGAAGGCCTACGGATCAAATGGGAGGACGAAGATGGACGAACGAGACGAACTTGGTCCAAAGAAGGCCAACGGATCAAATGGGAGGACGAAGATGGACGAACGAGACGAACTTGGTCCAAAGAAGGCCTAGGGATCAAATGGGAGGACGAAGATGGACGAACGAGACAAACTTGGTCCAAAGAATTCCAACGGATCAAATGGGAGGACGAAGGTGGTAGAACAAGACGAACTTGGTCCAAAGAAGGCCTACGGATCAAATGGGAGGACAAAGAGGGACGAACGAGACAAACATGGTCCAAATAAGGCCTACGGATCAAATGGGAGGACGAAGAGGGACGAACGAGACAAACGTGGTCCAAAGAAGGCCTACGGATCAAATGGGAGGACGAAGAGGGAGGAACGAGACAAACAAGGTCCAAAGAAGGCCTACGGATCAAATTGGAGGACGAAGATGGACAAACGAGACGAACTTGGTCCAAAGAAGACCTAGGGATCAAATGGGAGGGACGAACATAGAGGAACGAGGCGAACTTGGTCCAAAGAAGACCTACGAACCAAATGGGAGGACGACGATGGGCGAACGAGACAAACTTGGTCCAAAGAATTCCAACGGATCAAATGGGAGGACGAAGGTGGTAGAACAAGACGAACTTGGTCCAAAGAAGGCCTACGGATCAAATGGGAGGACGAAGAGGGACGAACGAGACAAACATGGTCCAAGGAAGGCCTACGGATCAAATGGGAGGACGAAAAGGGGCGAACGAGACGAACTATGTCCAAAGAATGCCTACGGATCAAATGGGAGGACGAAGATGGACGAACGAGACGAACTTGGTCCAAAGAAGGCCTAGGGATCAAATGGGAGGACGAAGATAGAGGAACGAGGCGAACTTGGTCTAAAGAAGGCCTACGGATCAAATGGGAGGACGACGATGGACGAACGAGACAAACTTGGTCCAAAGAATTCCAACGGATCAAATGGGAGGACGAACGCGGTAGAACAAGACGAACTCGGTCCAAAGAAGGCCTACGGATTAAATGGGAGGACGAAGAGGGACGAACGAGACAAACATGGTCCAAAGAAGGCCTACGGATCAAATGGGAGGACGAAAAGGGACGAACGAGACGAACTTGGTCCAAAGAAGGCCTAGGGATCAAATGGGAGGACGAAGATGGAGGAACGAGACGAACTTGGTCCAAAGAAGCCCAACGGATCAAATGGGAGCACGAAGATGGACGAACGAGACGAACTTGGTCCAAAGAAGGCCTAGGGATCAAATGGGAGGACGAAGGTGGTAGAACAAGACGAACTTGGTCCAAAGAAGGCCTACGGATCAAATGGGAGGACAAAGAGGGACGAACGAGACGAACTTGGTCCAAAGAAGCCCAACGGATCAAATGAGAGGACGATGATGGACGAACGAGACGAACTTGGTCCAAAGAAGCCCAACGGATCAAATGGGAGCACGAAGATGGACGAACGAGACGAACTTGGTCCAAAGAAGGCCTAGGGATCAAATGGGAGGACGAAGGTGGTAGAACAAGACGAACTTGGTCCAAAGAAGGCCTACGGATCAAATGGGAGGACAAAGAGGGACGAACGAGACAAACATGGTCCAAAGAAGGCCTACGGATCAAATGGGAGGACGAAGAGGGACGAACGAGACAAACGTGGTCCAAAGAAGGCCTACGGATCAAATGGGAGGACGAAGAGGGACGAACGAGACAAACCTGGTCCAAAGAAGGCCTACGGATCAAATTGGAGGACGAAGATGGACAAAACGAGACGAACTTGGTCCAAAGAAGGCCTAGGGATCAAACGGGAGGACGAAGATGGAGGAACGAGGCGAACTTGGTCCAAAGAAGGCCTACGGATCAAATGGGAGGACGAAGATGGACGAACGAGACGAACTTGGTCCAAAGAAGGCCTACGGATCAAATGGGTGGGAGGACGAAGATGGACGAACGAGACGAACTTGGTCCAAAGAAGGCCAACGGATCAAATGGGAGGACGAAGATGGACGAATGAGACGAACTTGGTCCAAAGAAGGCCTGGGGATCAAATGGGAGGACGAAGATAGAGGAACGAGGGGAACTTGGTCCAAAGAAGGCCTACGGATCAAATGGGAGGACGACAATGGGCGAACGAGACAAACTTGGTCCAAAGAATTCCAACGGATCAAATGGGAGGACGAAGGTGGTAGAACAAGACGAACTTGGTCCAAAGAAGGCCTACGGATCAAATGGGAGGACGAAGAGGGACGAACGAGACAAACATGGTCCAAAGAAGGCCTACGGATCAAATGGGAGGACGAAAAGGGGCGAACGTGACGAACTTGGTCCAAAGAAGCCCAACGGATCAAATGGGAGGACGAAGATGGACGAACGAGACGAACTTGGTCCAAAGAAGGCCTAGGGATCAAATGGGAGGACGAAGATGGAGGAACGAGGCGAACTTGGTCCAAAGAAGGCCTACGGATCAAATGGGAGGACGAAGATGGACGAACGAGACGAACTTGGTCCAAAGAAGCCCAACGGATCAAATGAGAGGACGATGATGGACGAACGAGACGAACTTGGTCCAAAGAAGCCCAACGGATCAAATGGGAGCACGAAGATGGACGAACGAGGCGAACTTGGTCCAAAGAAGGCCTACGGATCAAATGGGAGGACGAAGATGGACGAACGAGACGAACTTGGTCCAAAGAAGCCCAACGGATCAAATGAGAGGACGATGATGGACGAACGAGACGAACTTGGTCCAAAGAAGCCCAACGGATCAAATGGGAGCACGAAGATGGACGAACGAGACGAACTTGGTCCAAAGAAGGCCTAGGGATCAAATGGGAGGACGAAGATGGAGGAACGAGGCGAACTTGGTTCAAAGAAGGCCTACGGATCAAATCGGAGGACGAAGATGGACGAACGAGACGAACTTGGTCCAAAGAAGGCCTACGGATCAAATGGGAGGACGACGATGGGCGAACGAGACAAACTTGGTCCAAAGAATTCCAACGGATCAAATGGGAGGACGAAGGTGGTAGAACAAGACGAACTTGGTCCAAACAAGGCCTACGGATCAAATGGGAGGACGAAGAGGGACGAACGAGACAAACATGGTCCAAAGAAGGCCTACGAATCAAATGGGAGGACGAAAAGGGGCGAACGAGACGAACTTTGTCCAAAGAATGCCTACGGATCAAATGGGAGGACGAAGATGGACGAACGAGACGAACTTGGTCCAAAGAAGGCCTAGGGATCAAATGGGAGGACGAAGATGGAGGAACGAGGCGAACTTGGTCCAAAGAAGGCCTACGGATCAAATGGGAGGACGAAGATGGACGAACGAGACAAATTTGGTCCAAAGAATTCCAACGGATCAAATGGGAGGACGAAGGTGGTAGAACAAGACGAACTTGGTCCAAAGAAGTCCTGCGGATCAAATGGGAGGATGAAGAGGGACGAACGAGACAAACATAGTCCAAAGAAGGCCTACGAATCAAATTGGAGGACGAAGATGGACAAACGAGACGAATTTGGTGCAAAGAAGCCCAACGGATCAAATGGGAGGACGAAACAGGAGGAAGGAGACGAACTTGGTCCAAAGAAGGCCTACGGATCAAATGGGAGGACGAAGATGGACGAACGAGACGAACTTGGTCCAAAGAAGGCCTACGGATCAAATGGGAGGACGAAGATGGACGAACGAGACGAACTTGGTCCAAAGAAGCCCAACGGATCAAATGGGAGGACGAAGATGGACGAACAAGACGAACTTAGTGCAAAGAAGCCCAACGGATCAAATGGGAGGACAAAGATGGACGAACGAGACGAACTTGGTCCAAAGAAGGCCTAGGGATCAAATGGGAGGACGAAGATGGAGGAACGAGGCGAACTTGGTCCAAAGAAGGCCTACGGATCAAATGGGAGGACGAAGATGGACGAACGAGACGAACATGGTCCAAAGAAGCCCAACGGATCAAATGAGAGGACGATGATGGACGAACGAGACGAACTTGGTCCAAAGAAGCCCAACGGATCAAATGGGAGCACGAAGATGGACGAACGAGACGAACTTGGTCCAAAGAAGGCCTAGGGATCAAATGGGAGGACGAAGGTGGTAGAACAAGACGAACTTGGTCCAAAGAAGGCCTACGGATCAAATGGGAGGACAAAGAGGGACGAACGAGACAAACATGGTCCAAAGAAGGCATACGGATCAAATGGGAGGACGAAGAGGGACGAACGAGACAAACGTGGTCCAAAGAAGGCCTACGGATCAAATGGGAGGACGAAGAGGGACGAACGAGACAAACCTGGTCCAAAGAAGGCCTACGGATCAAATTGGAGGACGAAGATGGACAAACGAGACGAACTTGGTCCAAAGAAGGCCTAGGGATCAAACGGGAGGACGAAGATGGAGGAACGAGGCGAACTTGGTCCAAAGAAGGCCTACGGATCAAATGGGAGGACGAAGATGGACGAACGAGACGAACTTGGTCCAAAGAAGGCCTACGGATCAAATGGGTGGGAGGACGAAGATGGACGAACGAGACGAACTTGGTCCAAAGAAGGCCAACGGATCAAATGGGAGGACGAAGATGGACGAACGAGACGAACTTGGTCCAAAGAAGGCCTAGGGATCAAATGGGAGGACGAAGATGGACGAACGAGACAAACTTGGTCCAAAGAATTCCAACGGATCAAATGGGAGGACGAAGGTGGTAGAACAAGACGAACTTGGTCCAAAGAAGGCCTACGGATCAAATGGGAGGACAAAGAGGGACGAACGAGACAAACATGGTCCAAAGAAGGCCTACGGATCAAATGGGAGGACGAAGAGGGACGAACGAGACAAACGTGGTCCAAAGAAGGCCTACGGATCAAATGGGAGGACGAAGAGGGAGGAACGAGACAAACAAGGTCCAAAGAAGGCCTACGGATCAAATTGGAGGACGAAGATGGACAAACGAGACGAACTTGGTCCAAAGAAGGCCTAGGGATCAAATGGGAGGACGAACATAGAGGAACGAGGCGAACTTGGTCCAAAGAAGACCTACGAATCAAATGGGAGGACGACGATGGGCGAACGAGACAAACTTGGTCCAAAGAATTCCAACGGATCAAATGGGAGGACGAAGGTGGTAGAACAAGACGAACTTGGTCCAAAGAAGGCCTACGGATCAAATGGGAGGACGAAGAGGGACGAACGAGACAAACATGGTCCAAAGAAGGCCTACGGATCAAATGGGAGGACGAAAAGGGGCGAACGAGACGAACTTTGTCCAAAGAATGCCTACGGATCAAATGGGAGGACGAAGATGGACGAACGAGACGAACTTGGTCCAAAGAAGGCCTAGGGATCAAATGGGAGGACGAAGATAGAGGAACGAGGCGAACTTGGTCTAAAGAAGGCCTACGGATCAAATGGGAGGACGACGATGGACGAACGAGACAAACTTGGTCCAAAGAATTCCAACGGATCAAATGGGAGGACGAACGTGGTAGAACAAGACGAACTCGGTCCAAAGAAGGCCTACGGATCAAATGGGAGGACGAAGATGGACGAACGAGACGAACTTGGTCCAAAGAAGGCCAACGGATCAAATGGGAGGACGAAGATGGACGAACGAGACGAACTTGGTCCAAAGAAGGCCTAGGGTTCAAATGGGAGGACGAAGATGGACGAACGAGACAAACTTGGTCCAAAGAATTCCAACGGATCAAATGGGAGGACGAAGGTGGTAGAACAAGACGAACTTGGTCCAAAGAAGGCCTACGGATCAAATGGGAGGACAAAGAGGGACGAACGAGACAAACATGGTCCAAATAAGGCCTACGGATCAAATGGGAGGACGAAGAGGGACGAACGAGACAAACGTGGTCCAAAGAAGGCCTACGGATCAAATGGGAGGACGAAGAGGGAGGAACGAGACAAACAAGGTCCAAAGAAGGCCTACGGATCAAATTGGAGGACGAAGATGGACAAACGAGACGAACTTGGTCCAAAGAAGGCCTAGGGATCAAATGGGAGGACGAACATAGAGGAACGAGGCGAACTTGGTCCAAAGAAGACCTACGAATCAAATGGGAGGACGACGATGGGCGAACGAGACAAACTTGGTCCAAAGAATTCCAACGGATCAAATGGGAGGACGAAGGTGGTTGAACAAGACGAACTTGGTCCAAAGAAGGCCTACGGATCAAATGGGAGGACGAAGAGGGACGAACGAGACAAACATGGTCCAAGGAAGGCCTACGGATCAAATGGGAGGACGAAAAGGGGCGAACGAGACGAACTTTGTCCAAAGAATGCCTACGGATCAAATGGGAGGACGAAGATGGACGAACGAGACGAACTTTGTCCAAAGAAGGCCTAGGGATCAAATGGGAGGACGAAGATAGAGGAACGAGGCGAACTTGGTCTAAAGAAGGCCTACGGATCAAATGGGAGGACGACGATGGGCGAACGAGACAAACTTGGTCCAAAGAATTCCAACGGATCAAATGGGAGGACGAACGCGGTAGAACAAGACGAACTCGGTCCAAAGAAGGCCTACGGATTAAATGGGAGGACGAAGAGGGACGAACGAGACAAACATGGTCCAAAGAAGGCCTACGGATCAAATGGGAGGACGAAAAGGGACGAACGAGACGAACTTGGTCCAAAGAAGGCCTAGGGATCAAATGGGAGGACGAAGATGGAGGAACGAGGCGAACTTGGTCCAAAGAAGGCCTACGGATCAAATGGGAGGACGAAGATGGACGAACGAGACGAACTTGGTCCAAAGAAGCCCAACGGATCAAATGAGAGGACGATGATGGACGAACGAGACGAACTTGGTCCAAAGAAGCCCAACGGATCAAATGGGAGCACGAAGATGGACGAACGAGACGAACTTGGTCCAAAGAAGGCCTAGGGATCAAATGGGAGGACGAAGATGGAGGAACGAGGCGAACTTGGTCCAAAGAAGGCCTACGGATCAAATGGGAGGACGAAGATGGACAAACGAGAAGAACTTGGTCCAAAGAAGGCCAACGGATCAAATGGGAGGACGAAGATGGACGAACGAGAAGAACTTGGTCCAAAGAAGGCCTACGGATCAAATGGGTGGACGAAGATGGACAAACGAGAAGAACTTGGTCCAAAGAAGGCCAACGGATCAAATGGGAGGACGAAGATGGACGAACGAGACGAACTTGGTCCAAAGAAGGCCTAGGGATCAAATGGGAGGACGAAGATGGAGGAACGAGGCAAACTTGGTCCAAAGAATTCCAACGGATCAAATGGGAGGACGAAGGTGGTAGAACAAAACGAACTTGGTCCAAAGAAGGCCTACGGATCAAATGGGAGGACAAAGAGGGACGAAAGAGACAAATATGGTCCAAAGAAGGCCTACGGATCAAATGGGAGGACGAAGAGGGACGAACGAGACAAACGTGGTCCAAAGAAGGCCTACGGATCAAATGGGAGGACGAAGAGGGACGAACGAGACAAACATGGTCCAAAGAAGGCCTACGGATCAAATTGGAGGACGAAGATGGACAAACGAGACGAACTTGGTCCAAAGAAGGCCTAGGGATCAAACGGGGAGGACGAAGATGGAGGAACGAGGCGAACTTGGTCCAAAGAAGGCCTACGGATCAAATGGGAGGACGAAGATGGACGAACGAGACGAACTTGGTCCAAAGAAGGCCTACGGATCAAATGGGAGGACGAAGATGGACGAACGAGACGAACTTGGTCCAAAGAAGGCCTAGGGGTCAAATGGGAGGACGAAGATGGACGAACGAGACAAACTTGGTCCAAAGAATTCCAACGGATCAAATGGGAGGACGAAGGTGGTAGAACAAGACGAACTTGGTCCAAAGAAGGACTACGGATCAAATGGGAGGACAAAGAGGGACGAACGAGACAAACATGGTCCAAAGAAGGCCTACGGATCAAATGGGAGGACGAAGAGGGACGAACGAGACAAACGTGGTCCAAAGAAGGCCTACGGATCAAATGGGAGGACGAAGAGGGAGGACGAGACAAACAAGGTCCAAAGAAGGCCTACGGATCAAATTGGAGGACGAAGATGGACAAACGAGACGAACTTGGTCCAAAGAAGGCCTAGGGATCAAATGGGAGGACGAACATAGAGGAACGAGGCGAACTTGGTCCAAAGAAGACCTACGAATCAAATGGGAGGACGACGATGGGCGAACGAGACAAACATGGTCCAAAGAATTCCAACGGATCAAATGGGAGGACGAAGGTGGTAGAACAAGACGAACTTGGTCCAAAGAAGGCCTACGGATCAAATGGGAGGACGAAGAGGGACGAACGAGACAAACATGGTCCAAAGAAGGCCTACGGATCAAATGGGAGGACGAAAAGGGGCGAACGAGACGAACTTTATCCAAAGAATGCCTACGGATCAAATGGGAGGACGAAGATGGACGAACGAGGACGAACTTGGTCCAAAGAAGGCCTAGGGATCAAATGGGAGGACGAAGATAGAGGAACGAGGCGAACTTGGTCTAAAGAAGGCCTACGGATCAAATGGGAGGACGACGATGGACGAACGAGACAAACTTGGTCCAAAGAATTCCAACGGATCAAATGGGAGGACGAACGTGGTAGAACAAGACGAACTCGGTCCAAAGAAGGCCTACGGATCAAATGGGAGGACGAAGATGGACGAACGAGACGAACTTGGTCCAAAGAAGGCCTAGGGATCAAATGGGGAGGACGAAGATAGTGGAACGAGGCGAACTTGGTCTAAAGAAGGCCTACGGATCAAATGGGAGGACGACGATGGACGAACGAGACAAACTTGGTCCAAAGAATTCCAACGGATCAAATGGGAGGACGAACGTGGTAGAACAAGACGAACTCGGTCCAAAGAAGGCCTACGGATCAAATGGGAGGACGAAGATGGACGAACAAGACGAACTTGGTCCAAAGAAGGCCTAGGGATCAAATGGGGAGGACGAAGATGGACGAACGAGACAAACTTGGTCCAAAGAATTCCAACGGATCAAATGGGAGGACGAAGGTGGTAGAACAAGACGAACTTGGTCCAAAGAAGGCCTACGGATCAAATGGGAGGACAAAGAGGGACGAACGAGACAAACATGGTCCAAAGAAGGCCTACGGATCAAATGGGAGGACGAAGAGGGACGAACGAGACAAACGTAGTCCAAAGAAGGCCTACAGATCAAATGGGAGGACGAAGAGGGAGGAACGAGACAAACATGGTCCAAAGAAGGCCTACGGATCAAATGGGAGGACGAAGAGGGACGAACGAGACAAACGTAGTCCAAAGAAGGCCTACAGATCAAATGGGAGGACGAAGAGGGAGGAACGAGACAAACAAGGTCCAAAGAAGGCCTACGGATCAAATCGGAGGACGAAGATGGACAAACGAGACGAACTTGGTCCAAAGAAGGCCTAGGGATCAAATGGGAGGACGAACATAGAGGAACGAGGCGAACTTGGTCCAAAGAAGACCTACGAATCAATGGGAGGACGACGATGGGCGAACGAGACAAACTTGGTCCAAAGAATTCCAACGGATCAAATGGGAGGACGAAGGTGGTAGAACAAGAAGAACTTGGTCCAAAGAAGGCCTACGGATCAAATGGGAGGACGAAGAGGGACGAACGAGACAAACATGGTCCAAGGAAGGCCTACGGATCAAATGGGAGGACGAAAAGGAGCGAACGAGACGAACTTTGTCCAAAGAATGCCTACGGATCAAATGGGGAGGACGAAGATGGACGAACGAGACGAACTTGGTCCAAAGAAGGCCTAGGGATCAAATGGGAGGACGAAGATAGAGGAACGAGGCGAACTTGGTCTAAAGAAGGCCTACGGATCAAATGGGGAGGACGACGATGGACGAACGAGACAAACTTGGTCCAAAGAATTCCAACGGATCAAATGGGGAGGACGAAAGTGGTAGAAGAAGACGAACTAGGTCCAAAGAAGGCCTACGGATTAAATGGGAGGACGAAGAGGGACGAACGAGACAAACATGGTCCAAAGAAGGCCTACGGATCAAATGGGGAGGACGAACAGGGACGAACGAGACGAACTTGGTCCAAAGAAGGCCTAGGGATCAAATGGGAGGACGAAGATGGAGGAACGAGGCGAACTTGGTCCAAAGAAGGCCTACGGATCAAATGGGAGGACGAAGATGGACGAACGAGACAAATTTGGTCCAAAGAATTCCAACGGATCAAATGGGAGGACGAAGGTGGTAGAACAAGACGAACTTGGTCCAAAGAAGGCCTACGGATCAAATGGGAGGACGAAGAGGGACGAACGAGACAAACATAGTCCAAAGAAGGCCTACGGATCAAATTGGAGGACGAAGGTGGACAAACGAGACGAATTTGGTGCAAAGAAGCCCAACGGATCAAATGGGAGGACGAAACAGGAGGAAGGAGACGAACTTGGTCCAAAGAAGGCCTACGGATCAAATGGGAGGACGAAGATGGGACGAACGAGACGAACTTGGTCCAAAGAAGGCCTACGGATCAAATGGGGGGACGAAGATGGACGAACGAGACGAACTTGGTCCAAAGAAGCCCAACGGATCAAATGGGAGGACGAAGATGGACGAACCAGACGAACTTAGTGCAAAGAAGCCCAACGGATCAAATGGGAGGACAAAGATGGACGAACGAGACGAACTTGGTCCAAAGAAGGCCTAGGGATCAAATGGGAGGACGAAGATGGAGGAACGAGGCGAACTTGGTCCAAAGAAGGCCTACGGATCAAATGGGAGGACGAAGATGGACGAACGAGCCGAACTTGGTCCAAAGAAGCCCAACGGATCAAATGAGAGGACGATGATGGACGAACGAGACGAACTTGGTCCAAAGAAGCCCAACGGATCAAATGGGAGCACGAAGATGGACGAACTAGACGAACTTGGTCCAAAGAAGGCCTAGGGATCAAATGGGGAGGACGAAGATGGAGGAACGAGGCGAACTTGGTCCAAAGAAGGCCTACGGATCAAATGGGAGGACGAAGATGGACGAACGAGACGAACTTGGTCCAAAGAAGGCCTACGGATCAAATGGGTGGACGAAGATGTACAAACGAGAAGAACTTGGTCCAAAGAAGGCCAACGGATCAAATGGGAGGACGAAGATGGACGAACGAGACGAACTTGGTCCAAAGAATTCCAACGGATCAAATGGTGAGGACGAAGGTGGTAGAACAAGACGAACTTGGTCCAAAGAAGGACTACGGATCAATGGGAGGACAAAGAGGGACGAACGAGACAAACATGGTCCAAAGAAGGCCTACGGATCAAATGGGAGGACGAAGAGGGACGAACGAGACAAACGTGGTCCAAAGAAGGCCTACGGATCAAATGGGAGGACGAAGAGGGACGAACGAGACAAACATGGTCCAAAGAAGGCCTACGGATCAAATTGGAGGACGAAGATGGACAAACGAGACGAACTTGGTCCAAAGAAGGCCTAGGGATCAAACGGGAGGACGAAGATGGAGGAACGAGGCGAACTTGGTCCAAAGAAGGCCTACGGATCAAATGGGAGGGACGAAGATGGACGAACGAGACGAACTTGGTCCAAAGAAGGCCTACGGATCAAATGGGAGGACGAAGATGGACGAACGAGACGAACTTGGTCCAAAGAAGGCCAACGGATCAAATGGGAGGACGAAGATGGACGAACGAGACGAACTTGGTCCAAAGAAGCCCAACGGATCAAATGGGAGGACGAAGATGGACGAACGAGACGAACTTGGTCCAAAGAAGGCCTACGGATCAAATGGGAGGACGAAGAAGGACGAACGAGACAAACTTGGTCCAAAGAATTCCAACAGATCAAATGGGTGGACGAAGATGGACGAACGAGACAAACATGGTCCAAAGAAGGCCTACGGATCAAATTGGAGGACGAAGATGGACAAACGAGACGAACTTGGTCCAAAGAAGGCCTAGGGATCAAACGGGAGGACGAAGATGGAGGAACGAGGTGAACTTGGTCCAAAGAAGGCCTACGGATCAAATTGGAGGACGAAGATGGACAAACGAGACGAACTTGGTCCAAAGAAGGCCTAGGGATCAAACGGGAGGACGAAGATGGAGGAACGAGGCGAACTTGGTCCAAAGAAGGCCTACGGATCAAATGGGAGGACGAAGATGGACGAACGAGACGAACTTGGTCCAAAGAAGGCCTACGGATCAAATGGGAGGACGAAGATGGACGAACGAGACGAACTTGGTCCAAAGAAGGCCAACGGATCAAATGGGAGGACGAAGATGGACGAACGAGACTAACTTGGTCCAAAGAAGGCCTAGGGATCAAATGGGAGGACGAAGATGGACGAACGAGACAAACTTGGTCCAAAGAATTCCAACGGATCAAATGGGAGGACGAAGGTGGTAGAACAAGACGAACTTGGTCCAAAGAAGGCCTACGGATCAAATGGGAGGACAAAGTGGGACGAACGAGACAAACATGGTCCAAAGAAGGCCTACGGATCAAATGGGAGGACGAAGAGGGACGAACGAGACAAACGTGGTCCAAAGAAGGCCTACGGATCAAATGGGAGGACGAAGAGGGACGAACGAGACAAACAAGGTCCAAAGAAGGCCTACGGATCAAATTGGGAGGACGAAGATGGACAAACGAGACGAACTTGGTCCAAAGAAGGCCTAGGGATCAAATGGGAGGACGAACATAGAGGAACGAGGCGAACTTGGTCCAAAGAAGGCCTACGGATCAAATGGGAGGACGAAGAGGGACGAACGAGACAAACATGGTCCAAAGAAGGCCTACGGATCTAATGGGAGGACGAAGAGGGATGAACGAGACGAACTTGGTCCAAAGAATGCCTACGGATCAAATGGGAGGACGAAGATGGACGAACGAGACGAACTTGGTGCAAAGAAGCCCAATGGATCAAATGGGAGGACGAAACTGGATGAAGGAGACGAACTTGGTCCAAAGAATGCCTACGGATCAAATGGGAGAACGAAAAGGGAGGAACGAGACGAACTTGGTCCAAAGAAGGCCTACGGATCAAATGGGAGGACGAAGATGGACGAACGAGACGAACTTGGTCCAAATAAGGCCTACGGATCAAATGGGGGGACGAAGAAGGACGAAGGAGACAAACATGGTCCAAAGAAGGCCTACGGATCAAATGGGAGGACGAAGATGGACGAACGAGACGAACTTGGTCCAAATAAGGCCTACGGATCAAATGGGGGGACGAAGAAGGACGAAGGAGACAAACATGGTCCAAAGAAGGCCTACGGATCAAATTGGAGGACGAAGATGGACAAACGAGACGAACTTGGTCCAAAGAAGGCCTAGGGATCAAATGGGAGGACGAAGATAGAGGAACGAGGCGAACTTGGTCCAAAGAAGGCCTACGGATCAAATGGGAGGACGAAGAGGGACGAACGAGACAAACATGGTCCAAAGAAGGCCTACGGATCTAATGGGAGGACGAAGAGGGATGAACGAGACGAACTTGGTCCAAAGAATGCCTACGGATCAAATGGGAGGACGAAGATGGACGAACGAGACGAACTTGGTCCAAAGAAGGCCTAGGGATCAAATGGGAGGACGAAGATGGACGAACGAGACGAACTTGGTGCAAAGAAGCCCAATGGATCAAATGGGAGGACGAAACTGGATGAAGGAGACGAACTTGGTCCAAAGAATGCCTACGGATCAAATGGGAGAACGAAAAGGGAGGAACGAGACGAACTTGGTCCAAAGAAGGCCTACGGATCAAATGGGTGGACGAAGATGGACGAACGAGGCGAACTTGGTCCAAAGAAGGCCTAGGGATCAAATGGGAGGATGAAGATGGACGAACGAGACGAACTTGGTCCAAAGAAGGCCTACGGATCAAATGGGAGGACGAAGATGGACGAACGAGACGAACTTGGTCCAAAGAAGCCCAACGGATCAAATGGGGGGACGAAGAAGGACGAAGGAGACAAACATGGTCCAAAGAAGGCCTACGGATCAAATTGGAGGACGAAGATGGACAAACGAGACGAACTTGGTCCAAAGAAGGCCTAGGGATCAAATGGGAGGACGAAGATAGAGGAACGAGGCGAACTTGGTCCAAAGAAGGCCTACGGATCAAATGGGAGGACGACGACGGGCGAACGAGACAAACTTGGTCCAAAGAATTCCAACGGATCAAATGGGAGGACGAAGGTGGTAGAACAAGACGAACTTGGTCCAAAGAAGGCCTACGGATCAATTGGGAGCCCGAAGAGGGACGAACGAGACAAACATGGTCCAAAGAAGACCTACGGATCAAATGGGTGGACGAACAGGGACGAACGAGACGAACTTTGTCCAAAGAATGCCTACGGATCAAATGGGAGGACGAAGATAGAGGAACGAGGCGAACTTGGTCCAAAGAAGGCCTACGGATCAAATGGGAGGACGACGATGGACGAACGAGATAAACATGGTCCAAAGAAGGCCTACGGATCAAATTGGAGGACGAAGATGGACAAACGAGACGAACTTGGTCCAAAGAAGGCCTAGGGATCAAATGGGAGGACGAAGATAGAGGAACGAGGCGAACTTGGTCCAAAGAAGGCCTACGGATCAAATGGGAGGACGACGATGGGCGAACGAGACAAACTTGGTCCAAAGAATTCCAACGGATCAAATGGGAGGACGAAGGTGGTAGAACAAGACGAACTTGGTCCAAAGAAGGCCTACGGATCTAATGCGAGCCCGAGGAGGGACGAACGAGACAAACATCGTCCAAAGAAGACCTACGGATCAAATGGGAGGACGAAAAGGGACGAACGAGACGAACTTTGTCCAAAGAAGCCCAACGGATCAAATGGGAGGACGAAGATGGACGAACGAGACGAACTTGGTCCAAAGAAGGCCTACGGATCAAATGGGAGGACGAAGAGGGACGAACGAGACAAACATGGTCCAAAGAAGGCCTACGGATCAAATTGGAGGACGAAGATGGACAAACGAGACGAACTTGGTCCAAAGAAGGCCTAGGGATCAAACGGGAGGACGAAGATGGAGGAACGAGGCGAACTTGGTCCAAAGAAGGCCTACGGATCAAATGGGAGGACGAAGATGGACGAACGAGACGAACTTGGTCCAAAGAAGGCCAACGGATCAAATGGGAGGACGAAGATGGACGAACGAGACGAACTTGGTCCAAAGAAGCCCAACGGATCAAATGGGAGGACGAAGATGGACGAACGAGACGAACTTGGTCCAAAGAAGGCCTACGGATCAAATGGGAGGACGAAGAAGGACGAACGAGACAAACTTGGTCCAAAGAATTCCAACAGATCAAATGGGAGGACGAAGATGGAGGAACGAGGCGAACTTGGTCCAAAGAAGGCCTACGGATCAAATGGAGGGACGACGATGGGCGAACGAGACAAACTTGGTCCAAAGAAGGCCTAGGGATCAAATGGGAGGACGAAGATGGAGGAACGAGGCAAACTTGGTCCAAAGAATTCCAACGGATCAAATGGGAGGACGAAGGTGGTAGAACAAGACGAACTTGGTCCAAAGAAGGACTACGGATCAAATGGGAGGACAAAGAGGGACGAACGAGACAAACATGGTCCAAAGAAGGCCTACGGATCAAATGGGAGGACGAAGAGGGACGAACGAGACAAACGTGGTCCAAAGAAGGCCTACGGATCAAATGGGAGGACGAAGAGGGACGAACGAGACAAACGTGGTCCAAAGAAGGCCTACGGATCAAATGGGAGGACGAAGAGGGGACGAACGAGACAAACATGGTCCAAAGAAGGCCTACGGATCAAATTGGAGGACGAAGATGGACAAACGAGACGAACTTGGTCCAAAGAAGGCCTAGGGATCAAACGGGAGGACGAAGATGGAGGAACGAGGCGAACTTGGTCCAAAGAAGGCCTACGGATCAAATGGGAGGACGAAGATGGACGAACGAGACGAACTTGGTCCAAAGAAGGCCTACGGATCAAATGGGAGGACGAAGATGGACGAACGAGACGAACTTGGTCCAAAGAAGGCCAACGGATCAAATGGGAGGACGAAGATGGACGAACGAGACGAACTTGGTCCAAAGAAGCCCAACGGATCAAATGGGAGGACGAAGATGGACGAACGAGACGAACTTGGTCCAAAGAAGGCCTACGGATCAAATGGGAGGACGAAGAAGGACGAACGAGACAAACATGGTCCAAAGAAGGCCTACGGATCAAATTGGAGGACGAAGATGGACAAACGAGACGAACTTGGTCCAAAGAAGGCCTAGGGATCAAATGGGAGGACGAAGATGGAGGAACGAGGCGAACTTGGTCCAAAGAAGGCCTACGGATCAAATGGGGAGGACGACGATGGGCGAACGAGACAAACTTGGTCCAAAGAATTCCAACGGATCAAATGGGAGGACGAAGGTGGTAGAACAAGACGAACTTGGTCCAAAGAAGGCCTACGGATCTAATGCGAGCCCGAGGAGGGACGAACGAGACAAACATCGTCCAAAGAAGACCTACGGATCAAATGGGAGGACGAAAAGGGACGAACGAGACGAACTTTGTCCAAAGAAGCCCAACGGATCAAATGGGAGGACGAAGATGGACGAACGAGACGAACTTGGTCCAAAGAAGGCCTACGGATCAAATGGGAGGACGAAGAGGGACGAACGAGACAAACATGGTCCAAAGAAGGCCTACGGATCAAATTGGAGGACGAAGATGGACAAACGAGACGAACTTGGTCCAAAGAAGGCCTAGGGATCAAACGGGGAGGACGAAGATGGAGGAACGAGGCGAACTTGGTCCAAAGAAGGCCTACGGATCAAATGGGATGACGAAGATGGACGAACGAGACGAACTTGGTCCAAAGAAGGCCTACGGATCAAATGGGAGGACGAAGATGGACGAACGAGACGAACTTGGTCCAAAGAAGGCCAACGGATCAAATGGGGAGGACGAAGATGGACGAACGAGACGAACTTGGTCCAAAGAAGCCCAACGGATCAAATGGGAGGACGAAGATGGACGAACGAGACGAACTTGGTCCAAAGAAGGCCTACGGATCAAATGGGAGGACGAAGAAGGACGAACGAGACAAACTTGGTCCAAAGAATTCCAACAGATCAAATGGGAGGACGAAGATGGAGGAACGAGGCGAACTTGGTCCAAAGAAGGCCTACGGATCAAATGGGAGGACGACGATGGGCGAACGAGACAAACTTGGTCCAAAGAAGGCCTAGGGATCAAATGGGAGGACGAAGATGGAGGAACGAGGCAAACTTGGTCCAAAGAATTCCAACGGATCAAATGGGAGGACGAAGGTGGTAGAACAAGACGAACTTGGTCCAAAGAAGGACTACGGATCAAATGGGAGGACAAAGAGGGACGAACGAGACAAACATGGTCCAAAGAAGGCCTACGGATCAAATGGGAGGACGAAGAGGGACGAACGAGACAAACGTGGTCCAAAGAAGGCCTACGGATCAAATGGGAGGACGAAGAGGGACGAACGAGACAAACATGGTCCAAAGAAGGCCTACGGATCAAATTGGAGGACGAAGATGGACAAACGAGACGAACTTGGTCCAAAGAAGGCCTAGGGATCAAACGGGAGGACGAAGATGGAGGAACGAGGCGAACTTGGTCCAAAGAAGGCCTACGGATCAAATGGGAGGACGAAGATGGACGAACGAGACGAACTTGGTCCAAAGAAGGCCTACGGATCAAATGGTGAGGACGAAGATGGACGAACGAGACGAACTTGGTCCAAAGAAGGCCAACGGATCAAATGGGAGGACGAAGATGGACGAACGAGACGAACTTGGTCCAAAGAAGCCCAACGGATCAAATGGGAGGACGAAGATGGACGAACGAGACGAACTTGGTCCAAAGAAGGCCTACGGATCAAATGGGAGGACGAAGAAGGACGAACGAGACAAACTTGGTCCAAAGAATTCCAACAGATCAAATGGGAGGACGAAGATGGACGAACGAGACAAACATGGTCCAAAGAAGGCCTACGGATCAAATTGGAGGACGAAGATGGACAAACGAGACGAACTTGGTCCAAAGAAGGCCTAGGGATCAAACGGGAGGACGAAGATGGAGGAACGAGGTGAACTTGGTCCAAAGAAGGCCTACGGATCAAATTGGAGGACGAAGATGGACAAACGAGACGAACTTGGTCCAAAGAAGGCCTAGGGATCAAACGGGAGGACGAAGATGGAGGAACGAGGCGAACTTGGTCCAAAGAAGGCCTACGGATCAAATGGAGGGGACGAAGATGGACGAACGAGACGAACTTGGTCCAAAGAAGGCCTACGGATCAAATGGGAGGACGAAGATGGACGAACGAGACGAACTTGGTCCAAAGAAGGCCAACGGATCAAATGGGAGGACGAAGATGGACGAACGAGACTAACTTGGTCCAAAGAAGGCTAGGGATCAAATGGGAGGACGAAGATGGACGAACGAGACAAACTTGGTCCAAAGAATTCCAACGGATCAAATGGAGGACGAAGGTGGTAGAACAAGACGAACTTGGTCCAAAGAAGGCCTACGGATCAAATGGGAGGACAAAGTGGGACGAACGAGACAAACATGGTCCAAAGAAGGCCTACGGATCAAATGGGAGGACGAAGAGGGACGAACGAGACAAACGTGGTCCAAAGAAGGCCTACGGATCAAATGGGAGGACGAAGAGGGACGAACGAGACAAACAAGGTCCAAAGAAGGCCTACGGATCAAATTGGAGGACGAAGATGGACAAACGAGACGAACTTGGTCCAAAGAAGGCCTAGGGATCAAATGGGAGGACGAACATAGAGGAACGAGGCGAACTTGGTCCAAAGAAGGCCTACGGATCAAATGGGAGGACGAAGAGGGACGAACGAGACAAACATGGTCCAAAGAAGGCCTACGGATCAAATGGGAGGACGAAGAGGGATGAACGAGACGAACTTGGTCCAAAGAATGCCTACGGATCAAATGGGAGGACGAAGATGGACGAACGAGACGAACTTGGTCCAAAGAAGGCCTAGGGATCAAATGGGAGGACGAAGATGGACGAACGAGACGAACTTGGTGCAAAGAAGCCCAACGGATCAAATGGGAGGACGAAACTGGATGAAGGAGACGAACTTGGTCCAAAGAATGCCTACGGATCAAATGGGAGAACGAAAAGGGAGGAACGAGACGAACTTGGTCCAAAGAAGGCCTACGGATCAAATGGGTGGACGAAGATGGACGAACGAGACGAACTTGGTCCAAAGAAGGCCTAGGGATCAAATGGGAGGATGAAGATGGACGAACGAGACGAACTTGGTCCAAATAAGGCCTACGGATCAAATGGGAGGACGAAGATGGACGAACGAGACGAACTTGGTCCAAAGAAGCCCAACGGATCAAATGGGAGGACGAAGATGGACGAACGAGACGAACTTGGTCCAAAGAAGGCCTACGGATCAAATGGGAGGACGAAGAAGGACGAACGAGACAAACATGGTCCAAAGAAGGCCTACGGATCAAATTGGAGGACGAAGATGGACAAACGAGACGAACTTGGTCCAAAGAAGGCCTAGGGATCAAATGGGAGGACGAAGATAGAGGAACGAGGCGAACTTGGTCCAAAGAAGGCCTACGGATCAAATGGGAGGACGACGATGGGCGAACGAGACAAACTTGGTCCAAAGAATTCCAACGGATCAAATGGGAGGACGAAGGTGGTAGAACAAGACGAACTTGGTCCAAAGAAGGCCTACGGATCAAATGGGAGCCCGAAGAGGGACGAACGAGACAAACATGGTCCAAAGAAGACCTACGGATCAAATGGGAGGACGAACAGGGACGAACGAGACGAACTTTGTCCAAAGAATGCCTACGGATCAAATGGGAGGACGAAGATAGAGGAACGAGGCGAACTTGGTCCAAAGAAGGCCTACGGATCAAATGGGAGGACGACGATGGACGAACGAGATAAACATGGTCCAAAGAAGGCCTACGGATCAAATTGGAGGACGAAGATGGACAAATGAGACGAACTTGGTCCAAAGAAGGCCTAGGGATCAAATGGGAGGACGAAGATAGAGGAACGAGGCGAACTTGGTCCAAAGAAGGCCTACGGATCAAATGGGAGGACGACGATGGGCGAACGAGACAAACTTGGTCCAAAGAATTTCAACGGATCAAATGGGAGGACGAAGGTGGTAGAACAAGACGAACTTGGTCCAAAGAAGGCCTACGGATCTAATGCGAGCCCGAGGAGGGACGAACGAGACAAACATCGTCCAAAGAAGACCTACGGATCAAATGGGAGGACGAAAAGGGACGAACGAGACGAACTTTGTCCAAAGAAGCCCAACGGATCAAATGGGAGGACGAAGATGGACGAACGAGACGAACTTGGTCCAAAGAAGGCCTACGGATTAAATGGGAGGACGAAGAGGGACGAACGAGACAAACATGGTCCAAAGAAGGCCTACGGATCAAATTGGAGGACGAAAATGGACAAACGAGACGAACTTGGTCCAAAGAAGGCCTAGGGATCAAATGGGAGGACGAAGATAGAGGAACGAGGCGAACTTGGTCCAAAGAAGGCCTACGGATCAAATGGGAGGACGACGATGGGCGAACGAGACAAACTTGGTCCAAAGAATTCCAACGGATCAAATGGGAGGACGAAGGTGGTAGAACAAGACCAACTTGGTCCAAAGAAGGCCTACGGATCAAATGGGAGCCCGAAGAGGGACGAACGAGACAAACATGGTCCAAAGAAGAGCTACGGATCAAATGGGAGGACGAAGAGGGACGAACGAGACAAACAAGGTCCAAAGAAGGCCTACGGATCAAATTGGAGGACGAAGATGGACAAACGAGACGAACTTGGTCCAAAGAAGGCCTAGGGATCAAATGGGAGGTCGAAGATAGAGGAACGAGGCGAACTTGGTCCAAAGAAGGCCTACGGATCAAATGGGAGGACGACGATGGGCGAACGAGACAAACTTGGTCCAAAGAATTCCAACGGATCAAATGGGAGGACGAAGGTGGTAGAACAAGACGAACTTGGTCCAAAGAAGGCCTACGGATCAAATGGGAGCCCGAAGAGGGACGAACGAGACAAACATGGTCCAAAGAAGACCTACGGATCAAATGGGAGGACGAACAGGGACGAACGAGACGAACTTTGTCCAAAGAATGCCTACGGATCAAATGGGAGGACGAAGATAGAGGAACGAGGCGAACTTGGTCCAAAGAAGGCCTACGGATCAAATGGGAGGACGACGATGGACGAACGAGATAAACATGGTCCAAAGAAGGCCTACGGATCAAATTGGAGGACGAAGATGGACAAATGAGACGAACTTGGTCCAAAGAAGGCCTAGGGATCAAATGGGAGGACGAAGATAGAGGAACGAGGCGAACTTGGTCCAAAGAAGGCCTACGGATCAAATGGGAGGACGACGATGGGCGAACGAGACAAACTTGGTCCAAAGAATTTCAACGGATCAAATGGGAGGACGAAGGTGGTAGAACAAGACGAACTTGGTCCAAAGAAGGCCTACGGATCTAATGCGAGCCCGAGGAGGGACGAACGAGACAAACATCGTCCAAAGAAGACCTACGGATCAAATGGGAGGACGAAAAGGGACGAACGAGACGAACTTTGTCCAAAGAAGCCCAACGGATCAAATGGGAGGACGAAGATGGACGAACGAGACGAACTTGGTCCAAAGAAGGCCTACGGATTAAATGGGAGGACGAAGAGGGACGAACGAGACAAACATGGTCCAAAGAAGGCCTACGGATCAAATTGGAGGACGAAAATGGACAAACGAGACGAACTTGGTCCAAAGAAGGCCTAGGGATCAAATGGGAGGACGAAGATAGAGGAACGAGGCGAACTTGGTCCAAAGAAGGCCTACGGATCAAATGGGGAGGACGACGATGGGGCGAACGAGACAAACTTGGTCCAAAGAATTCCAACGGATCAAATGGGAGGACGAAGGTGGTAGAACAAGACGAACTTGGTCCAAAGAAGGCCTACGGATCAAATGGGAGCCCGAAGAGGGACGAACGAGACAAACATGGTCCAAAGAAGAGCTACGGATCAAATGGGAGGACGAAGAGGGACGAACGAGACAAACAAGGTCCAAAGAAGGCCTACGGATCAAATTGGAGGACGAAGATGGACAAACGAGACGAACTTGGTCCAAAGAAGGCCTAGGGATCAAATGGGAGGACGAACATAGAGGAACGAGGCGAACTTGGTCCAAAGAAGGCCTACGGATCAAATGGGAGGACGAAGAGGGACGAACGAGACAAACATGGTCCAAAGAAGGCCTACGGATCAAATGGGAGGACGAAGAGGGATGAACGAGACGAACTTGGTCCAAAGAATGCCTACGGATCAAATGGGAGGACGAAGATGGACGAACGAGACGAACTTGGTCCAAAGAAGGCCTAGGGATCAAATGGGAGGACGAAGATGGACGAACGAGACGAACTTGGTGCAAAGAAGCCCAACGGATCAAATGGGAGGACGAAACTGGATGAAGGAGACGAACTTGGTCCAAAGAATGCCTACGGATCAAATGGGAGAACGAAAAGGGAGGAACGAGACGAACTTGGTCCAAAGAAGGCCTACGGATCAAATGGGTGGACGAAGATGGACGAACGAGACGAACTTGGTCCAAAGAAGGCCTAGGGATCAAATGGGAGGATGAAGATGGACGAACGAGACGAACTTGGTCCAAATAAGGCCTACGGATCAAATGGGAGGACGAAGATGGACGAACGAGACGAACTTGGTCCAAAGAAGCCCAACGGATCAAATGGGAGGACGAAGATGGACGAACGAGACGAACTTGGTCCAAAGAAGGCCTACGGATCAAATGGGAGGACGAAGAAGGACGAACGAGACAAACATGGTCCAAAGAAGGCCTACGGATCAAATTGGAGGACGAAGATGGACAAACGAGACGAACTTGGTCCAAAGAAGGCCTAGGGATCAAATGGGAGGACGAAGATAGAGGAACGAGGCGAACTTGGTCCAAAGAAGGCCTACGGATCAAATGGGAGGACGACGATGGGCGAACGAGACAAACTTGGTCCAAAGAATTTCAACGGATCAAATGGGAGGACGAAGGTGGTAGAACAAGACGAACTTGGTCCAAAGAAGGCCTACGGATCTAATGCGAGCCCGAGGAGGGACGAACGAGACAAACATCGTCCAAAGAAGACCTACGGATCAAATGGGAGGACGAAAAGGGACGAACGAGACGAACTTTGTCCAAAGAAGCCCAACGGATCAAATGGGAGGACGAAGATGGACGAACGAGACGAACTTGGTCCAAAGAAGGCCTACGGATTAAATGGGAGGACGAAGAGGGACGAACGAGACAAACATGGTCCAAAGAAGGCCTACGGATCAAATTGGAGGACGAAAATGGACAAACGAGACGAACTTGGTCCAAAGAAGGCCTAGGGATCAAATGGGAGGACGAAGATAGAGGAACGAGGCGAACTTGGTCCAAAGAAGGCCTACGGATCAAATGGGAGGACGACGATGGGCGAACGAGACAAACTTGGTCCAAAGAATTCCAACGGATCAAATGGGAGGACGAAGGTGGTAGAACAAGACGAACTTGGTCCAAAGAAGGCCTACGGATCAAATGGGAGCCCGAAGAGGGACGAACGAGACAAACATGGTCCAAAGAAGAGCTACGGATCAAATGGGAGGACGAAGAGGGACGAACGAGACAAACAAGGTCCAAAGAAGGCCTACGGATCAAATTGGAGGACGAAGATGGACAAACGAGACGAACTTGGTCCAAAGAAGGCCTAGGGATCAAATGGGAGGACGAAGATAGAGGAACGAGGCGAACTTGGTCCAAAGAAGGCCTACGGATCAAATGGGAGGACGACGATGGGCGAACGAGACAAACTTGGTCCAAAGAATTCCAACGGATCAAATGGGAGGACGAAGGTGGTAGAACAAGACGAACTTGGTCCAAAGAAGGCCTACGGATCAAATGGGAGCCCGAAGAGGGACGAACGAGACAAACATGGTCCAAAGAAGACCTACGGATCAAATGGGAGGACGAACAGGGACGAACGAGACGAACTTTGTCCAAAGAATGCCTACGGATCAAATGGGAGGACGAAGATAGAGGAACGAGGCGAACTTGGTCCAAAGAAGGCCTACGGATCAAATGGGAGGACGACGATGGACGAACGAGATAAACATGGTCCAAAGAAGGCCTACGGATCAAATTGGAGGACGAAGATGGACAAATGAGACGAACTTGGTCCAAAGAAGGCCTAGGGATCAAATGGGAGGACGAAGATAGAGGAACGAGGCGAACTTGGTCCAAAGAAGGCCTACGGATCAAATGGGAGGACGACGATGGGCGAACGAGACAAACTTGGTCCAAAGAATTTCAACGGATCAAATGGGAGGACGAAGGTGGTAGAACAAGACGAACTTGGTCCAAAGAAGGCCTACGGATCTAATGCGAGCCCGAGGAGGGACGAACGAGACAAACATCGTCCAAAGAAGACCTACGGATCAAATGGGAGGACGAAAAGGGACGAACGAGACGAACTTTGTCCAAAGAAGCCCAACGGATCAAATGGGAGGACGAAGATGGACGAACGAGACGAACTTGGTCCAAA
Source organism: Glycyrrhiza uralensis (assembly GCA_030159175.1). Lineage (NCBI taxonomy): Eukaryota > Viridiplantae > Streptophyta > Magnoliopsida > Fabales > Fabaceae > Glycyrrhiza > Glycyrrhiza uralensis. The sequence goes on from BRZY01000002.1 coordinate 16,404,314, forward strand.
GAAGGCCTACGGATTAAATGGGAGGACGAAGAGGGACGAACGAGACAAACATGGTCCAAAGAAGGCCTACGGATCAAATTGGAGGACGAAAATGGACAAACGAGACGAACTTGGTCCAAAGAAGGCCTAGGGATCAAATGGGAGGACGAAGATAGAGGAACGAGGCGAACTTGGTCCAAAGAAGGCCTACGGATCAAATGGGAGGACGACGATGGGCGAACGAGACAAACTTGGTCCAAAGAATTCCAACGGATCAAATGGGAGGACGAAGGTGGTAGAACAAGACGAACTTGGTCCAAAGAAGGCCTACGGATCAAATGGGAGCCCGAAGAGGGACGAACGAGACAAACATGGTCCAAAGAAGAGCTACGGATCAAATGGGAGGACGAAGAGGGACGAACGAGACAAACAAGGTCCAAAGAAGGCCTACGGATCAAATTGGAGGACGAAGATGGACAAACGAGACGAACTTGGTCCAAAGAAGGCCTAGGGATCAAATGGGAGGACGAACATAGAGGAACGAGGCGAACTTGGTCCAAAGAAGGCCTACGGATCAAATGGGAGGACGAAGAGGGACGAACGAGACAAACATGGTCCAAAGAAGGCCTACGGATCAAATGGGAGGACGAAGAGGGATGAACGAGACGAACTTGGTCCAAAGAATGCCTACGGATCAAATGGGAGGACGAAGATGGACGAACGAGACGAACTTGGTCCAAAGAAGGCCTAGGGATCAAATGGGAGGACGAAGATGGACGAACGAGACGAACTTGGTGCAAAGAAGCCCAACGGATCAAATGGGAGGACGAAACTGGATGAAGGAGACGAACTTGGTCCAAAGAATGCCTACGGATCAAATGGGAGAACGAAAAGGGAGGAACGAGACGAACTTGGTCCAAAGAAGGCCTACGGATCAAATGGGTGGACGAAGATGGACGAACGAGACGAACTTGGTCCAAAGAAGGCCTAGGGATCAAATGGGAGGATGAAGATGGACGAACGAGACGAACTTGGTCCAAAGAAGGCCTACGGATCAAATGGGAGGACGAAGAAGGACGAACGAGACAAACATGGTCCAAAGAAGGCCTACGGATCAAATTGGAGGACGAAGATGGACAAACGAGACGAACTTGGTCCAAAGAAGGCCTAGGGATCAAATGGGAGGACGAAGATAGAGGAACGAGGCGAACTTGGTCCAAAGAAGGCCTACGGATCAAATGGGGAGGACGACGATGGGCGAACGAGACAAACTTGGTCCAAAGAATTCCAACGGATCAAATGGGAGGACGAAGGTGGTAGAACAAGACGAACTTGGTCCAAAGAAGGCCTACGGATCAAATGGGAGCCCGAAGAGGGACGAACGAGACAAACATGGTCCAAAGAAGACCTACGGATCAAATGGGAGGACGAACAGGGACGAACGAGACGAACTTTGTCCAAAGAATGCCTACGGATCAAATGGGAGGACGAAGATAGAGGAACGAGGCGAACTTGGTCCAAAGAAGGCCTACGGATCAAATGGGGAGGACGACGATGGACGAACGAGATAAACATGGTCCAAAGAAGGCCTACGGATCAAATTGGAGGACGAAGATAGAGGAACGAGGCGAACTTGGTCCAAAGAAGGCCTACGGATCAAATGGGAGGACGACGATGGGCGAACGAGACAAACTTGGTCCAAAGAATTCCAACGGATCAAATGGGAGGACGAAGGTGGTAGAACAAGACGAACTTGGTCCAAAGAAGGCCTACGGATCAAATGGGAGCCCGAAGAGGGACGAACGAGACAAACATGGTCCAAAGAAGACCTACGGATCAAATGGGAGGACGAACAGGGACGAACGAGACGAACTTTGTCCAAAGAATGCCTACGGATCAAATGGGAGGACGAAGATAGAGGAACGAGGCGAACTTGGTCCAAAGAAGGCCTACGGATCAAATGGGAGGACGACGATGGACGAACGAGATAAACATGGTCCAAAGAAGGCCTACGGATCAAATTGGAGGACGAAGATGGACAAACGAGACGAACTTGGTCCAAAGAAGGCCTAGGGATCAAATGGGAGGACGAAGATAGAGGAACGAGGCGAACTTGGTCCAAAGAAGGCCTACGGATCAAATGGGAGGACGACGATGGGCGAACGAGACAAACTTGGTCCAAAGAATTCCAACGGATCAAATGGGAGGACGAAGGTGGTAGAACAAGACGAACTTGGTCCAAAGAAGGCCTACGGATCTAATGCGAGCCCGAGGAGGGACGAACGAGACAAACATCGTCCAAAGAAGACCTACGGATCAAATGGGAGGACGAAAAGGGACGAACGAGACGAACTTTGTCCAAAGAAGCCCAACGGATCAAATGGGAGGACGGAGATGGACGAACGAGACGAACTTGGTCCAAAGAAGGCCTACGGATCAAATGCGAGGACGAAGAGGGACGAACGAGACAAACATGGTCCAAAGAAGGCCTACGGATCAAATTGGAGGACGAAAATGGACAAACGAGACGAACTTGGTCCAAAGAAGGCCTAGGGATCAAATGGGAGGACGAAGATAGAGGAACGAGGCGAACTTGGTCCAAAGAAGGCCTACGGATCAAATGGGAGGACGACGATGGGAGAACGAGACAAACTTGGTCCAAAGAATTCCAACGGATCAAATGGGAGGACGAAGGTGGTAGAACAAGCCGAACTTGGTCCAAAGAAGGCCTACGGATCAAATGGGAGCCCGAAGAGGGACGAACGAGACAAACATGGTCCAAAGAAGAGCTACGGATCAAATGGGGAGGACGAAAAGGGACGAACGAGACGAACTTTGTCCAAAGAATGTCTACGGATCAAATGGGAGGACGAAGATAGAGGAACGAGGTGAACTTGGTCCAAAGAAGGCCTACGGATCAATTGGGAGGACGACGATGGGCGAACGAGACAAACCTGGTCCAAAGAATTCCAACTGATCAAATGGGAGGACGAAGGTGGTAGAACAAGACGAACTTGGTCCAAAGAAGGCCTACGGATCAAATGGGAGGACGAAGAGGGACGAACGAGACAAACATAGTCCAAAGAAGGCCTACAGATCAAATTGGAGGACGAAGATGGACAAACGAGACGAATTTGGTGCAAAGAAGCCCAACGGATCAAATGGGAGGACGAAACAGGAGGAAGGAGACGAACTTGGTCCAAAGAAGGCCTATGGATCAAATGGGAGGACGAAGATGGACGAACGAGACGAACTTGGTCCAAAGAAGGCCTACGGATCAAATGGGAGGACGAAAATGGTCGAACGAGACGAACTTGGTCCAAAGAAGCCCAACGGATCAAATGGGAGGACGAAGATGGACGAACAAGACGAACTTAGTGCAAAGAAGCCCAACGGATCAAATGGGAGGACGAACAGGGACGAACGAGACGAACTTTGTCCAAAGAATGCCTACGGATCAAATGGGAGGACGAAGATAGAGGAACGAGGCGAACTTGGTCCAAAGAAGGCCTACGAATCAAATGGGAGGACGAAGAAGGACGAACGAGACAAACATGGTCCAAAGAAGGCCTACGGATCAAATTGGAGGACGAAGATGGACAAACGAGACGAACTTGGTCCAAAGAAGGCCTAGGGATCAAATGGGAGGACGAAGATAGAGGAACGAGGCGAACTTGGTCCAAAGAAGGCCTACGGATCAAATGGGAGGACGACGATGGGCGAACGAGACAAACTTGGTCCAAAGAATTCCAACGGATCAAATGGGAGGACGAAGGTGGTAGAACAAGACGAACTTGGTCCAAAGAAGGCCTACGGATCAAATGGGAGCCCGAAGAGGGGACGAACGAGACAAACATGGTCCAAAGAAGACCTACGGATCAAATGGGAGGACGAACAGGGACGAACGAGACGAACTTTGTCCAAAGAATGCCTACGGATCAAATGGGAGGACGAAGATAGAGGAACGAGGCGAACTTGGTCCAAAGAAGGCCTACGGATCAAATGGGAGGACGACGATGGACGAACGAGATAAACATGGTCCAAAGAAGGCCTACGGATCAAATTGGAGGACGAAGATGGACAAACGAGACGAACTTGGTCCAAAGAAGGCCTAGGGATCAAATGGGAGGACGAAGATAGAGGAACGAGGCGAACTTGGTCCAAAGAAGGCCTACGGATCAAATGGGGAGGACGACGATGGGGCGAACGAGACAAACTTGGTCCAAAGAATTCCAACGGATCAAATGGGAGGACGAAGGTGGTAGAACAAGACGAACTTGGTCCAAAGAAGGCCTACGGATCTAATACGAGCCCGAGGAGGGACGAACGAGACAAACATGGTCCAAAGAAGACCTACGGATCAAATGGGAGGACGAAAAGGGGACGAACGAGACGAACTTTGTCCAAAGAAGCCCAACGGATCAAATGGGAGGACGAAGATGGACGAACGAGACGAACTTGGTCCAAAGAAGGCCTACGGATCAAATGGGAGGACGAAGAGGGACGAACGAGACAAACATGGTCCAAAGAAGGCCTACGGATCAAATTGGAGGACGAAAATGGACAAACGAGACGAACTTGGTCCAAAGAAGGCCTAGGGATCAAATGGGAGGACGAAGATAGAGGAACGAGGCGAACTTGGTCCAAAGAAGGCCTACGGATCAAATGGGGAGGACGACGATGGGAGAACGAGACAAACTTGGTCCAAAGAATTCCAACGGATCAAATGGGAGGACGAAGGTGGTAGAACAAGACGAACTTGGTCCAAAGAAGGCCTACGGATCAAATGGGAGCCCGAAGAGGGACGAACGAGACAAACATGGTCCAAAGAAGAGCTACGGATCAAATGGGAGGACGAAAAGGGACGAACGAGACGAACTTTGTCCAAAGAATGTCTACGGATCAAATGGGAGGACGAAGATAGAGGAACGAGGCGAACTTGGTCCAAAGAAGGCCTACGGATCAATTGGGAGGACGACGATGGGCGAACGAGACAAACCTGGTCCAAAGAATTCCAACTGATCAAATGGGAGGACGAAGGTGGTAGAACAAGACGAACTTGGTCCAAAGAAGGCCTACGGATCAAATGGGAGGACGAAGAGGGACGAACGAGACAAACATAGTCCAAAGAAGGCCTACAGATCAAATTGGAGGACGAAGATGGACAAACGAGACGAATTTGGTGCAAAGAAGCCCAACGGATCAAATGGGAGGACGAAACAGGAGGAAGGAGATGAACTTGGTCCAAAGAAGGCCTACGGATCAAATGGGAGGACGAAGATGGACGAACGAGACGAAATTGGTCCAAAGAAGGCCTACGGATCAAATGGGAGGACGAAAATGGTCGAACGAGACGAACTTGGTCCAAAGAAGCCCAACGGATCAAATGGGAGGACGAAGATGGACGAACAAGACGAACTTAGTGCAAAGAAGCCCAACGGATCAAATGGGAGGACAAAGATGGACGAACGAGACGAACTTGGTCCAAAGAAGGCCTAGGGATCAAATGGGAGGACGAAGATGGAGGAACGAGGCGAACTTGGTCCAAAGAAGGCCTACGGATCAAATGGGGAGGACGAAGATGGACGAACGAGACGAACTTGGTCCAAAGAAGCCCAATGGATCAAATGAGAGGACGATGATGGACGAACGAGACGAACTTGGTCCAAAGAAGCCCAACGGATCAAATGGGAGCACGAAGATGGACGAACGAGACGAACTTGGTCCAAAGAAGGCCTAGGGATCAAATGGGAGGACGAAGATGGAGGAACGAGGCGAACTTGGTCCAAAGAAGGCCTACGGATCAAATGGGAGGACGAAGATGGACGAACGAGACGAACTTGGTCCAAAGAAGGCCTACGGATCAAATGGGTGGACGATGATGGACAAACGAGAAGAACTTGGTCCAAAGAAGGCCAACGGATCAAATGGGAGGACGAAGATGGACGAACGAGACGAACTTGGTCCAAAGAAGGCCTAGGGATCAAATGGGAGGACGAAGATGGAGGAACGAGACAAACTTGGTCCAAAGAATTCCAACGGATCAAATGGGAGGACGAAGGTGGTAGAACAAGACGAACTTGGTCCAAAGAAGGCCTACGGATCAAATGGGAGGACAAAGAGGGACGAACGAGACAAACATGGTCCAAAGAAGGCCTACGGATCAAATGGGAGGACGAAGAGGGACGAACGAGACAAACGTGGTCCAAAGAAGGCCTACGGATCAAATGGGAGGACGAAGAGGGACGAACGAGACAAACATGGTCCAAAGAAGGCCTACGGATCAAATTGGAGGACGAAGATGGACAAACGAGACGAACTTGGTCCAAAGAAGGCCTAGGGATCAAACGGGAGGACGAAGATGGAGGAACGAGGCGAACATGGTCTAAAGAAGGCCTACGGATCAAATGGGAGGACGACGATGGACGAACGAGACAAACTTGGTCCAAAGAATTCCAACGGATCAAATGGGAGGACGAACGTGGTAGAACAAGACGAACTCGGTCCAAAGAAGGCCTACGGATTAAATGGGAGGACGAAGAGGGACGAACGAGACAAACATGGTCCAAAGAAGGCCTACGGATCAAATGGGAGGACGAAAAGGGACGAACGAGACGAACTTGTTCCAAAGAAGGCCTAGGGATCAAATGGGAGGACGAAGATGGAGGAACGAGGCGAACTTGGTCCAAAGAAGGCCTACGGATCAAATGGGAGGACGAAGATGGACGAACGAGACAAATTTGGTCCAAAGAATTCCAACGGATCAAATGGGAGGACGAAGGTGGTAGAACAAGACGAACTTGGTCCAAAGAAGGCCTACGGATCAAATGGGAGGACGAAGAGGGACGAACGAGACAAACGTGGTCCAAAGAAGGCCTACGGATCAAATGGGAGGACGAAGAGGGACGAACGAGACAAACATGGTCCAAAGAAGGCCTACGGATCAAATTGGAGGACGAAGATGGACAAACGAGACGAACTTGGTCCAAAGAAGGCCTAGGGATCAAACGGGAGGACGAAGATGGAGGAACGAGGCGAACTTGGTCCAAAGAAGGCCTACGGATCAAATGGGAGGACGAAGATGGACGAACGAGACGAACTTGGTCCAAAGAAGGCCTACGGATCAAATGGGAGGACGAAGATGGAGGAACGAGGCGAACTTGGTCCAAAGAAGGCCTACGGATCAAATGGGAGGACGAAGATGGACGAACGAGACGAACTTGGTCCAAAGAAGCCCAACGGATCAAATGAGAGGACGATGATGGACGAACGAGACGAACTTGGTCCAAAGAAGCCCAACGGATCAAATGGGAGCACGAAGATGGACGAACGAGACGAACTTGGTCCAAAGATGGCCTAGGGATCAAATGGGAGGACGAAGATGGAGGAACGAGGCGAACTTGATCCAAAGAAGACCTACGGATCAAATGGGAGGACGAACAGGGACGAACGAGATGAACTTTGTCCAAAGAATGCCTACGGATCAAATGGGAGGACGAAGATAGAGGAACGAGGCGAACTTGGTCCAAAGAAGGCCTACGGATCAAATGGGAGGACGACGATGGACGAACGAGAAAAACATGGTCCAAAGAAGGCCTACGGATCAAATTCGAGGACGAAGATGGACAAACGAGACGAACTTGGTCCAAAGAAGGCCTAGGGATCAAATGGGAGGACGAAGATAGAGGAACGAGGCGAACTTGGTCCAAAGAAGGCCTACGGATCAAATGGGAGGACGACGATGGGCGAACGAGACAAACTTGGTCCAAAGAATTCCAAGATCAAATGGGAGGACGAAGGTGGTAGAACAAGACGAACTTGGTCCAAAGAAGGCCTACGGATCAAATGGGAGCCCGAAGAGGGACGAACGAGACAAACATGGTCCAAAGAAGACCTACGGATCAAATGGGAGGACGAACAGGGACGAACGAGACGAACTTTGTCCAAAGAATGCCTACGGATCAAATGGGAGGGCGAAGATAGAGGAACGAGGCGAACTTGGTCCAAAGAAGGCCTACGGATCAAATGGGAGGACGACGATGGACGAACGAGATAAACATGGTCCAAAGAAGGCCTACGGATCAAATTGGAGGACGAAGATGGACAAACGAGACGAACTTGGTCCAAAGAAGGCCTAGGGATCAAATGGGAGGACGAAGATAGAGGAACGAGGCGAACTTGGTCCAAAGAAGGCCTACGGATCAAATGGGAGGACGACGATGGGCGAACGAGACAAACTTGGTCCAAAGAATTCCAACGGATCAAATGGCAGGACGAAGGTGGTAGAACAAGACGAACTTGGTCCAAAGAAGGCCTACGGATCAAATGCGAGCCCGAGGAGGGACGAACGAGACAAACATCGTCCAAAGAAGACCTACGGATCAAATGGGAGGACGAAAAGGAACGAACGAGACGAACTTTGTCCAAAGAAGCCCAACGGATCAAATGGGAGGACGAAGATGGACGAACGAGACGAACTTGGTCCAAAGAAGGCCTACGGATCAAATGGGAGGACGAAGAGGGACGAACGAGACAAACATGGTCCAAAGAAGGCCTACGGATCAAATTGGAGGACGAAAATGGACAAACGAGACGAACTTGGCGCAAAGAAGGCCTAGGGATCAAATGGGAGGACGAAGATAGAGGAACGAGGCAAACTTGGTCCAAAGAAGGCCTACGGATCAAATGGGAGGACGACGATGGGCGAACGAGAAAAACTTGGTCCAAAGAATTCCAACGGATCAAATGGGAGGACGAAGGTGGTAGAACAAGACGAACTTGGTCCAAAGAAGGCCTACGGATCAAATGGGAGCCCGAAGAGGGACGAACGAGACAAACATGGTCCAAAGAAGAGCTACGGATCAAATGGGAGGACGAAAAGGGACGAACGAGACGAACTTTGTCCAAAGAATGTCTACGGATCAAATGGGAGGACGAAGATAGAGGAACGAGGCGAACTTGGTCCAAAGAAGGCCTACGGATCAATTGGGAGGACGACGATGGGCGAACGAGACAAACCTGGTCCAAAGAATTCCAACTGATCAAATGGGAGGACGAAGGTGGTAGAACAAGACGAACTTGGTCCAAAGAAGGCCTACGGATCAAATGGGAGGACGAAGAGGGACGAACGAGACAAACAATGTCCAAAGAAGGCCTACAGATCAAATTGGAGGACGAAGATGGACAAACGAGACGAATTTGGTGCAAAGAAGCCCAACGGATCAAATGGGAGGACGAAACAGGAGGAAGGAGACGAACTTGGTCCAAAGAAGGCCTACGGATCAAATGGGAGGACGAAGATGGACGAACGAGACGAACTTGGTCCAAAGGAGGCCTACGGATCAAATGGGAGGACGAAAATGGACGAACGAGACGAACATGGTCCAAAGAAGCCCAACGGATCAAATGGGAGGACGAAGATGGACGAACAAGACGAACTTAGTGCAAAGAAGCCCAACGGATCAAATGGGAGGACAAAGATGGACGAACGAGACGAACTTGGTCCAAAGAAGGCCTAGGGATCAAATGGGAGGACGAAGATGGAGGAACGAGGCGAACATGGTCCAAAGAAGGCCTACGGATCAAATGGGAGGACGAAGATGGACGAACGAGACGAACTTGGTCCAAAGAAGCCCAACGGATCAAATGAGAGGACGATGATGGACGAACGAGACGAACTTGGTCCAAAGAAGCCCAACGGATCAAATGGGAGCACGAAGATGGACGAACGAGACGAACTTGGTCCAAAGATGGCCTAGGGATCAAATGGGAGGACGAAGATGGAGGAACGAGGCGAACTTGATCCAAAGAAGGCCTACGGATCAAATGGGAGGACGAAGATGGACGAACGAGACGAACTTGGTCCAAAGGAGGCCTACGGATCAAATGGGAGGACGAAAATGGACGAACGAGACGAACATGGTCCAAAGAAGCCCAACGGATCAAATGGGAGGACGAAGATGGACGAACGAGACGAACTTGGTCCAAAGAAGGCCTACGGATCAAATGGGAGGACGAAGATGGAGGAACGAGGCGAACTTGGTCCAAAGAAGGCCTACGGATCAAATGGGAGGACGAAGATGGACGAACGAGACGAACTTGGTCCAAAGAAGCCCAACGGATCAAATGAGAGGACGATGATGGACGAACGAGACGAACTTGGTCCAAAGAAGCCCAACGGATCAAATGGGAGCACGAAGATGGACGAACGAGACGAACTTGGTCCAAAGATGGCCTAGGGATCAAATGGGAGGACGAAGATGGAGGAACGAGGCGAACTTGATCCAAAGAAGACCTACGGATCAAATGGGAGGACGAACAGGGACGAACGAGATGAACTTTGTCCAAAGAATGCCTACGGATCAAATGGGAGGACGAAGATAGAGGAACGAGGCGAACTTGGTCCAAAGAAGGCCTACGGATCAAATGGGAGGACGACGATGGACGAACGAGAAAAACATGGTCCAAAGAAGGCCTACGGATCAAATTCGAGGACGAAGATGGACAAACGAGACGAACTTGGTCCAAAGAAGGCCTAGGGATCAAATGGGAGGACGAAGATAGAGGAACGAGGCGAACTTGGTCCAAAGAAGGCCTACGGATCAAATGGGAGGACGACGATGGGCGAACGAGACAAACTTGGTCCAAAGAATTCCAAGATCAAATGGGAGGACGAAGGTGGTAGAACAAGACGAACTTGGTCCAAAGAAGGCCTACGGATCAAATGGGAGCCCGAAGAGGGACGAACGAGACAAACATGGTCCAAAGAAGACCTACGGATCAAATGGGAGGACGAACAGGGACGAACGAGACGAACTTTGTCCAAAGAATGCCTACGGATCAAATGGGAGGGCGAAGATAGAGGAACGAGGCGAACTTGGTCCAAAGAAGGCCTACGGATCAAATGGGAGGACGACGATGGACGAACGAGATAAACATGGTCCAAAGAAGGCCTACGGATCAAATTGGAGGACGAAGATGGACAAACGAGACGAACTTGGTCCAAAGAAGGCCTAGGGATCAAATGGGAGGACGAAGATAGAGGAACGAGGCGAACTTGGTCCAAAGAAGGCCTACGGATCAAATGGGAGGACGACGATGGGCGAACGAGACAAACTTGGTCCAAAGAATTCCAACGGATCAAATGGCAGGACGAAGGTGGTAGAACAAGACGAACTTGGTCCAAAGAAGGCCTACGGATCAAATGCGAGCCCGAGGAGGGACGAACGAGACAAACATCGTCCAAAGAAGACCTACGGATCAAATGGGAGGACGAAAAGGGACGAACGAGACGAACTTTGTCCAAAGAAGCCCAACGGATCAAATGGGAGGACGAAGATGGACGAACGAGACGAACTTGGTCCAAAGAAGGCCTACGGATCAAATGGGAGGACGAAGAGGGACGAACGAGACAAACATGGTCCAAAGAAGGCCTACGGATCAAATTGGAGGACGAAAATGGACAAACGAGACGAACTTGGCGCAAAGAAGGCCTAGGGATCAAATGGGAGGACGAAGATAGAGGAACGAGGCAAACTTGGTCCAAAGAAGGCCTACGGATCAAATGGGAGGACGACGATGGGCGAACGAGAAAAACTTGGTCCAAAGAATTCCAACGGATCAAATGGGAGGACGAAGGTGGTAGAACAAGACGAACTTGGTCCAAAGAAGGCCTACGGATCAAATGGGAGCCCGAAGAGGGACGAACGAGACAAACATGGTCCAAAGAAGAGCTACGGATCAAATGGGAGGACGAAAAGGGACGAACGAGACGAACTTTGTCCAAAGAATGTCTACGGATCAAATGGGAGGACGAAGATAGAGGAACGAGGCGAACTTGGTCCAAAGAAGGCCTACGGATCAATTGGGAGGACGACGATGGGCGAACGAGACAAACCTGGTCCAAAGAATTCCAACTGATCAAATGGGAGGACGAAGGTGGTAGAACAAGACGAACTTGGTCCAAAGAAGGCCTACGGATCAAATGGGAGGACGAAGAGGGACGAACGAGACAAACAATGTCCAAAGAAGGCCTACAGATCAAATTGGAGGACGAAGATGGACAAACGAGACGAATTTGGTGCAAAGAAGCCCAACGGATCAAATGGGAGGACGAAACAGGAGGAAGGAGACGAACTTGGTCCAAAGAAGGCCTACGGATCAAATGGGAGGACGAAGATGGACGAACGAGACGAACTTGGTCCAAAGGAGGCCTACGGATCAAATGGGAGGACGAAAATGGACGAACGAGACGAACATGGTCCAAAGAAGCCCAACGGATCAAATGGGAGGACGAAGATGGACGAACAAGACGAACTTAGTGCAAAGAAGCCCAACGGATCAAATGGGAGGACAAAGATGGACGAACGAGACGAACTTGGTCCAAAGAAGGCCTAGGGATCAAATGGGAGGACGAAGATGGAGGAACGAGGCGAACATGGTCCAAAGAAGGCCTACGGATCAAATGGGAGGACGAAGATGGACGAACGAGACGAACTTGGTCCAAACAAGCCCAACGGATCAAATGAGAGGACGATGATGGACGAACGAGACGAACTTGGTCCAAAGAAGCCCAACGGATCAAATGGGAGCACGAAGATGGACGAACGAGACGAACTTGGTCCAAAGATGGCCTAGGGATCAAATGGGAGGACGAAGATGGAGGAACGAGGCGAACTTGATCCAAAGAAGGCCTACGGATCAAATGGGAGGACGAAGATGGACGAACGAGACGAACTTGGTCCAAAGAAGGCCTACGGATCAAATGGGTGGACGATGATGGACAAACGAGAAGAACTTGGTCCAAAGAAGGCCAACGGATCAAATGGGAGGACGAAGATGGACGAACGAGACGAACTTGGTCCAAAGAAGGCCTAGGGATCAAATGGGAGGACGAAGATAGAGGAACGAGGCGAACTTGGTCCAAAGAATTCCAACGGATCAAATGGGAGGACGAAGGTGGTAGAACAAGACGAACTTGGTCCAAAGAAGGCCTACGGATCAAATGGGAGGACAAAGAGGGACGAACGAGACAAACATGGTCCAAAGAAGGCCTACGGATCAAATGGGAGGACGAAGAGGGACGAATGAGACAAACGTGGTCCAAAGAAGGCCTACGGATCAAATGGGAGGACGAAGAGGGGACGAACGAGACAAACATGGTCCAAAGAAGGCCTACGGATCAAATTGGAGGACGAAGATGGACAAACGAGACGAACTTGGTCCAAAGAAGGCCCAGGGATCAAACGGGAGGACGAAGATGGAGGAACGAGGCGAACATGGTCTAAAGAAGGCCTACGGATCAAATGGGAGGACGACAATGGACGAACGAGACAAACTTGGTCCAAAGAATTCCAACGGATCAAATGGGAGGACGAACGTGGTAGAACAAGACAAACTCGGTCCAAAGAAGGCCTACGGATTAAATGGGAGGACGAAGAGGGACGAACGAGACAAACATGGTCCAAAGAAGGCCTACGGATCAAATGGGAGGACGAAAAGGGACGAACGAGATAATTTGGTCCAAAGAAGGCCTAGGGATCAAATGGGAGGACGAAGATGGAGGAACGAGGCGAACTTGGTCCAAAGAAGGCCTACGGATCAAATGGGAGCCCGAAGAGGGACGAACGAGACAAACATGGTCCAAAGAAGAGCTACGGATCAAATGGGAGGACGAAAAGGGACGAACGAGACGAACTTTGTCCAAAGAATGTCTACGGATCAAATGGGAGGACGAAGATAGAGGAACGAGGCGAACTTGGTCCAAAGAAGGCCTACGGATCAATTGGGAGGACGACGATGGGCGAACGAGACAAACCTGGTCCAAAGAATTCCAACTGATCAAATGGGAGGACGAAGGTGGTAGAACAAGACGAACTTGGTCCAAAGAAGGCCTACGGATCAAATGGGAGGACGAAGAGGGACGAACGAGACAAACAATGTCCAAAGAAGGCCTACAGATCAAATTGGAGGACGAAGATGGACAAACGAGACGAATTTGGTGCAAAGAAGCCCAACGGATCAAATGGGAGGACGAAACAGGAGGAAGGAGACGAACTTGGTCCAAAGAAGGCCTACGGATCAAATGGGAGGACGAAGATGGACGAACGAGACGAACTTGGTCCAAAGGAGGCCTACGGATCAAATGGGAGGACGAAAATGGACGAACGAGACGAACATGGTCCAAAGAAGCCCAACGGATCAAATGGGAGGACGAAGATGGACGAACAAGACGAACTTAGTGCAAAGAAGCCCAACGGATCAAATGGGAGGACAAAGATGGACGAACGAGACGAACTTGGTCCAAAGAAGGCCTAGGGATCAAATGGGAGGACGAAGATGGAGGAACGAGGCGAACATGGTCCAAAGAAGGCCTACGGATCAAATGGGAGGACGAAGATGGACGAACGAGACGAACTTGGTCCAAACAAGCCCAACGGATCAAATGAGAGGACGATGATGGACGAACGAGACGAACTTGGTCCAAAGAAGCCCAACGGATCAAATGGGAGCACGAAGATGGACGAACGAGACGAACTTGGTCCAAAGATGGCCTAGGGATCAAATGGGAGGACGAAGATGGAGGAACGAGGCGAACTTGATCCAAAGAAGGCCTACGGATCAAATGGGAGGACGAAGATGGACGAACGAGACGAACTTGGTCCAAAGAAGGCCTACGGATCAAATGGGTGGACGATGATGGACAAACGAGAAGAACTTGGTCCAAAGAAGGCCAACGGATCAAATGGGAGGACGAAGATGGACGAACGAGACGAACTTGGTCCAAAGAAGGCCTAGGGATCAAATGGGAGGACGAAGATAGAGGAACGAGGCGAACTTGGTCCAAAGAATTCCAACGGATCAAATGGGAGGACGAAGGTGGTAGAACAAGACGAACTTGGTCCAAAGAAGGCCTACGGATCAAATGGGAGGACAAAGAGGGACGAACGAGACAAACATGGTCCAAAGAAGGCCTACGGATCAAATGGGAGGACGAAGAGGGACGAATGAGACAAACGTGGTCCAAAGAAGGCCTACGGATCAAATGGGAGGACGAAGAGGGACGAACGAGACAAACATGGTCCAAAGAAGGCCTACGGATCAAATTGGAGGACGAAGATGGACAAACGAGACGAACTTGGTCCAAAGAAGGCCCAGGGATCAAACGGGAGGACGAAGATGGAGGAACGAGGCGAACATGGTCTAAAGAAGGCCTACGGATCAAATGGGAGGACGACAATGGACGAACGAGACAAACTTGGTCCAAAGAATTCCAACGGATCAAATGGGAGGACGAACGTGGTAGAACAAGACAAACTCGGTCCAAAGAAGGCCTACGGATTAAATGGGAGGACGAAGAGGGACGAACGAGACAAACATGGTCCAAAGAAGGCCTACGGATCAAATGGGAGGACGAAAAGGGACGAACGAGATAATTTGGTCCAAAGAAGGCCTAGGGATCAAATGGGAGGACGAAGATGGAGGAACGAGGCGAACTTGGTCCAAAGAAGGCCTACGGATCAAATGGGAGGACGAAGATGGACGAACGAGACAAATTTGGTCCAAAGAATTCCAACGGATCAAATGGGAGGACGAAGGTGGTAGAACAAGACGAACTTGGTCCAAAGAAGGCCTACGGATCAAATGGGAGGACAAAGAGGGACGAACGAGACAAACATGGTCCAAAGAAGGCCTACGGATCAAATGGGAGGACGAAGAGGGACGAACGAGACAAACGTGGTCCAAAGAAGGCCTACGGATCAAATGGGAGGACGAGAGGGACGAACGAGACAAACATGGTCCAAAGAAGTCCTACGGATCAAATTGGAGGACGAAGATGGACAACGAGACGAACTTGGTCCAAAGAAGGCCTAGGGATCAAACGGGAGGACGAAGATGGAGGAACGAGGCGAACTTGGTCCAAAGAAGGCCTACGGATCAAATGGGAGGACGAAGATGGACGAACGAGACGAACTTGGTCCAAAGAAGGCTACGGATCAAATGGGAGGACGAAGATGGACGAACGAGACGAACTTGGTCCAAAGAAGGCCAATGGATCAAATGGGAGGACGAAGATGGACGAACGAGACGAACTTGGTCCAAAGAAGGCCTAGGGATCAAATGGGAGGGACGAAGATGGACGAACGAGACAAACTTGGTCCAAAGAATTCCAACGGATCAAATGGGAGGACGAAGGTGGTAGAACAAGACGAACTTGGTCCAAAGAAGGCCTACGGATCAAATGGGAGGACAAAGAGGACGAACGAGACAAACATGGTCCAAAGAAGGCCTACGGATCAAATGGGAGGACGAAACAGGAGGAAGGAGACGAACTTGGTCCAAAGAAGGCCTACGGATCAAATGGGAGGACGAAGATGGACGAACGAGACGAACTTGGTCCAAAGAAGCCCAACGGATCAAATGGGAGGACGAAGATGGACGAACGAGACGAACTTGGTCCAAAGAAGGCCTACGGATCAAATGGAGGACGAAGAGGGACGAACGAGACAAACATGGTCCAAAGAAGGCCTACGGATCAAATAGGAGGACGAAGATGGACAAACGAGACGAACTTGGTCCAAAGAAGGCCTAGGGATCAAATGGGAGGACGAAGATAGAGGAACGAGGCGAACTTGGTCCAAAGAAGGCCTACGGATCAAATGGGAGGACGACGATGGGCGAACGAGACAAACTTGGTCCAAAGAATTCCAACGGATCAAATGGGAGGACGAAGGTGGTAGAACAAGACGAACTTGGTCCAAAGAAGGCCTACGGATCAAATGGGAGCCCGAAGAGGGACGAACGAGACAAACATGGTCCAAAGAAGACCTACGGATCAAATGGGAGGACGAAAAGGGACGAACGAGACGAACTTTGTCCAAAGAATGCCTACGGATCAAATGGGAGGACGAAGATAGAGGAACGAGGCGAACTTGGTCCAAAGAAGGGCCTACGGATCAAATGGGAGGACGACGATGGCGAACGAGACAAACTTGGTCCAAAGAATTCCAACGGATCAAATGGTAGGACGAAGGTGGTAGAACAAGACGAACTTGGTCCAAAGAAGGCCTACGGATCAAATGGGAGCCCGAAGAGGGACGAACGAGACAAACATGGTCCAAAGAGGACCTACGGATCAAATGGGAGGACGAAAAGGGACGAACGAGACGAAGTTTGTCCAAAGAATGCCGACGGATCAAATGGGAGGACGAAGATACAGGAACGAGGCGAACTTGGTCCAAAGAAGGCCTACGGATCAAATGGGAGGACGACGATGGACGAACGAGACAAACTTGGTCCAAAGAATTCCAACGGATCAATGGGAGGACGAACGTGGTAGAACAAGACGAACTTGGTCCAAAGAAGGCCTACGGATCAAATGGGAGGACGAAGAGGGACGAACGAGACAAACATGGTCCAAAGAAGGCCTACGGATCAAATGGGAGGACGAAAAGGGACGAACGAGACGAACTTGGTCCAAAGAATGCCTACGGATCAAATGGGAGGACGAAGATGGACGAACGAGACGAACTTGGTCCAAAGAAGCCCAACGGATCAAATGGGAGGACGAAACTGGATGAAGGAGACGAACTTGGTCCAAAGAATGCCTACGGATCAAATGGGAGAACGAAAAGGGAGGAACGGACGAACATGGTCCAAAGAAGGCCTACGGATCAAATGGTGGACGAAGATGGACGAACGAGACGAACTTGGTCCAAAGAAGGCCTAGGGATCAAATGGGAGGACGAAGATGGACGAACGAGACGAACTTGGTCCAAAGAAGGCCTACGGATGAAAGGGGAGGACGAAGATGGACGAACGAGACGAACTTGGTCCAAAGAAGCCCAACGGATCAAATGGGAGGACGAAGAGGGACGAACGAGACAAACATGGTCCAAAGAAGGCCTACGGATCAATTGGAGGACGAAGATGGACAAACGAGACGAACTTGGTCCAAAGAAGGCCTAGGGATCAAATGGGAGGACGAAGATAGAGGAACGAGGCGAACTTGTCCAAAGAAGGCCTACGGATCAAATGGGAGGACGACGATGGACGAACGAGACAAACTTGGCCCAAAGAATTCCAACGGATCAAATGGGAGGACGAACGTGGTAGAACAAGACGAACCTTGGTCCAAAGAAGGCCTACGGATCAAATGGGAGGACGAAGAGGGACGAACGAGACAAACATGGTCCAAAGATGGCCTACGGATCAAATGGGAGGACGAAAAGGGACGAACGAGACGAACTTGGTCCAAAGAAGGCCTAGGGATCAAATGGGAGGACGAAGATGGAGGAACGAGGCGAACTTGGTCCAAAGAAGGCCTACGGATCAAATGGGAGGACGAAGATGGACGAACGAGACAAATTTGGTCCAAGAAGGCCTACGGATCAAATTGGAGGACGAAGATGGACAAGCGAGACGAACTTGGTGCAAAGAAGCCCAACGGATCAAATGGGAGGACGAAACAGGAGGAAGGAGACGAACTTGGTCCAAAGAAGGCCTACGGATCAAATGGGAGGACGAAGATGGACGAACGAGACGAACTTGGTCCAAAGAAGGCCTAGGGATCAAATGGGAGGACGAAGATGGACGAACGAGACGAACTTGGTCCAAAGAAGCCCAACGGATCAAATGGGAGGACGAAACTGGATGAAGGAGACGAACTTGGTCCAAAGAATGCCTACGGATCAAATGGGAGAACGAAAAGGGGGAACGAGACGAACATGGTCCAAAGAAGGCCTACGGATCAAATGGGTGGACGAAGATGGACGAACGAGACGAACTTGGTCCAAAGAAGGCCTAGGGATATAATGGTAGGACGAAGATGGACGAACGAGACGAACTTGGTCCAAAGAAGCCCAACGGATCAAATGGGAGGACGAAGATGGACGAACGAGACGAACTTGTTCCAAAGAAGGCCTACGGAACAAATGGGAGGACGAAGAGGGACGAACGAGACAAACATGGTCCAAAGAAGGCCTACGGATCAAATTGGAGGACGAAGATGGACAAACGAGACGAACTTGGTCCAAAGAAGGCCTAGGGATCAAATGGGAGGACGAAGATAGAGGAACGAGGCGAACTTGGTCCAAAGAAGGCCTACGGATCAAATGGGAGGACGACGATGGGCGAACGAGACAAACTTGGTCCAAAGAATTCCAACGGATCAAATGGGAGGACGAAGGTGGTAGAACAAGACGAACTTGGTCCAAAGAAGGCCTACGGATCAAATGGGAGCCCGAAGAGGGACGAACGAGACAAACATGGTCCAAAGAAGACCTACGGATCAAATGGGAGGACGAAAAGGGACGAACGAGACGAACTTTGTCCAAAGAATGCCTACGGATCAAATGGGAGGACGAAGATAGAGGAACGAGGCGAACTTGGTCCAAAGAAGGCCTACGGATCAAATGGGAGGACGACGATGGACGAACGAGCAAACTTGGCCCAAAGAATTCCAACGGATCAAATGGGAGGACGAACGTGGTAGAACAAGACGAACTTGGTCCAAAGAAGGCCTACGGATCAAATGGGAGGACGAAGAGGGACGAACGAGACAAACATGGTCCAAAGAAGGCCTACGGATCAAATGGGAGGACGAAAAGGGACGAACGAGACGAACTTGGTCCAAAGAAGGCCTAGGGATCAAATGGGAGGACGAAGATGGAGGAACGAGGCGAACTTGGTCCAAAGAAGGCCTACGGATCAAATGGGAGGACGAAGATGGACGAACGAGACAAATTTGGTCCAATGAATTCCAACGGATCAAATGGGAGGACGAAGGTGGTAGAACAAGACGAACTTGGTCCAAAGAAGGCCTACGGATCAAATGGGAGGACGAAGAGGGACGAACGAGACAAACATGGTCCAAAGAAGGCCTACGGATCAAATTGGAGGACGAAGATGGACAAGCGAGACGAACTTGGTGCAAAGAAGCCGAATGGATCAAATGGGAGGACGAAACAGGAGGAAGGAGATGAACTTGGTCCAAAGAAGGCCTACGGATCAAATGGGAGGACGAAGATGGACGAACGAGACGAACTTGGTCCAAAGAAGGCCTAGGGATCAAATGGGAGGACGAAGATGGAGGAACGAGGCGAACTTGGTCCAAAGAAGGCCTACGGATCAAATGGGAGGACGAAGATGGACGAACGAGACAAATTTGGTCCAAAGAAGGCCTACGGATCAAATTGGAGGACGAAGATGGACAAGCGAGACGAACTTGGTGCAAAGAAGCCCAACGGATCAAATGGGAGGACGAAACAGGAGGAAGGAGACGAACTTGGTCCAAAGAAGGCCTACGGATCAAATGGGAGGACGAAGACGGACGAACGAGACGAACTTGGTCCAAAGAAGGCCTAGGGATCAAATGGGAGGACGAAGATGGACGAACGAGACGAACTTGGTCCAAAGAAGCCCAACGGATCAAATGGGAGGACGAAACTGGATGAAGGAGACGAACCTGGTCCAAAGAATGCCTACGGATCAAATGGGAGAACGAAAAGGGAGGAACGAGACGAACATGGTCCAAAGAAGGCCTACGGATCAAATGGGTGGACGAAGATGGACGAACGAGACGAACTTGGTCCAAAGAAGGCCTAGGGATATAATGGTAGGACGAAGATGGACGAACGAGACGAACTTGGTCCAAAGAAGCCCAACGGATCAAATGGGAGGACGAAGATGGACGAACGAGACGAACTTGTTCCAAAGAAGGCCTACGGAACAAATGGGAGGACGAAGAGGGACGAACGAGACCAACATGGTCCAAAGAAGGCCTACGGATCAAATTGGAGGACGAAGATGGACAAACGAGACGAACTTGGTCCAAAGAAGGCCTAGGGATCAAATGGGAGGACGAAGATAGAGGAACGAGGCGAACTTGGTCCAAAGAAGGCCTACGGATCAAATGGGAGGACGACGATGGGCGAACGAGACAAACTTGGTCCAAAGAATTCCAACGGATCAAATGGGAGGTCGAAGGTGGTAGAACAAAACGAACTTGGTCCAAAGAAGGCCTACGGATCAAATGGGAGCCCGAAGAGGGACGAACGAGACAAACATGGTCCAAAGAAGACCTACGGATCAAATGGGAGGACGAAAAGGGACGAACGAGACGAACTTTGTCCAAAGAATGCCTACGGATCAAATGGGAGGACGAAGATAGAGGAACGAGGCGAACTTGGTCCAAAGAAGGCCTACGGATCAAATGGGAGGACGACGATGGACGAACGAGACAAACTTGGCCCAAAGAATTCCAACGGATCAAATGGGAGGACGAACGTGGTAGAACAAGACGAACTTGGTCCAAAGAAGGCCTACGGATCAAATGGGAGGACGAAGAGGGACGAACGAGACAAACATGGTCCAAAGAAGGCCTACGGATCAAATGGGAGGACGAAAAGGGACGAACGAGACGAACTTGGTCCAAAGAAGGCCTAGGGATCAAATGGGAGGACGAAGATGGAGGAACGAGGCGAACTTGGTCCAAAGAAGGCCTACGGATCAAATGGGAGGACGAAGATGGACGAACGAGACAAATTTGGTCCAATGAATTCCAACGGATCAAATGGGAGGACGAAGGTGGTAGAACAAGACGAACTTGGTCCAAAGAAGGCCTACGGATCAAATGGGAGGACGAAGAGGGACGAACGAGACAAACATGGTCCAAAGAAGGCCTACGGATCAAATTGGAGGACGAAGATGGACAAGCGAGACGAACTTGGTGCAAAGAAGCCCAATGGATCAAATGGGAGGACGAAACAGGAGGAAGGAGACGAACTTGGTCCAAAGAAGGCCTACGGATCAAATGGGAGGACGAAGATGGACGAACGAGACGAACTTGGTCCAAAGAAGGCCTACGGATCAAATGGGAGGACGAAGATGGACGAACGAGACGAACTTGGTCCAAAGAAGCCCAACGGATCAAATGGGAGGATGAAGATGGACGAACCAGACGAACTTGGTCCAAAGAAGCCCAACGGATCAAATGGGAGGACGAAGATGGACGAACGAACGAGACGAACTTGGTCCAAAGAAGCCCAACGGATCAAATGGGAGGACGAAGATGGACGAACGAGACGAACTTGGTCCAAAGAAGGCCTAGGGATCAAATGGGAGGACGAAGATGGAGGAACGAGGCGAACTTGGTCCAAAGAAGGCCTGCGGATCATATTGGAGGACGAAGATGGACGAACGAGACGAACTTGGTCCAAAGAAGCCCAACGGATCAAATGAGAGGACGAAGATGGACGAACGAGACGAACTTGGTCCAAAGAAGCCCAACGGATCAAATGGGAGCACGAAGATGGACGAACGAGACGAACTTGGTCCAAAGAAGGCCTAGGGATCAAATGGGAGGACGAAGATGGAGGAACGAGGCATACTTGGTCCAAAGAATTCCAACGGATCAAATGGGAGGACGAAGGTGGTAGAACAAGACGAACTTGGTCCAAAGAAGGCCTACGGATCAAATGGGAGGACAAAGAGCGACGAACGAGACAAACATGGTCCAAAGAAGGCCTACGGATCAAATGGGAGACGAAGAGGGACGAACGAGACAAACGTGGTCAAAAGAAGGCCTACGGATCAAATGGGAGGACGAAGAGGGACGAACGAGACAAACATGGTCCAAAGATGGCCTACGGATCAAATGGGAGGACGAAAAGGGACGAACGAGACGAACTTGGTCCTAAGAAGGCCTAGGGATCAAATGGGAGGACGAAGATGGAGGAACGAGGCGAACTTGGTCCAAAGAAGGCCTACTGATCAAATGGGAGGACGAAGATGGACGAACGAGACAAATTTGGTCCAAAGAATTCCAACGGATCAAATGGGAGGACGAAGGTGGTAGAACAAGACGAACTTGATCCAAAGAAGGCCTACGGATCAAATGGGAGGACGAAGAGGGACGAACGAGACAAACATGGTCCAAAGAAGGCCTACGGATCAAATGGGAGGACGAAAAGGGACGAACGAGACGAACTTGGTCCAAAGAAGGCCTAGGGATCAAATGGGAGGACGAAGATGGAGGAACGAGGCGAACTTGGTCCAAAGAAGGCCTACGGATCAAATGGGAGGACGAAGATGGACGAACGAGACAAATTTGGTCCAATGAATTCCAACGGATCAAATGGGAGGACGAAGGTGGTAGAACAAGACGAACTTGGTCCAAAGAAGGCCTACGGATCAAATGGGAGGACGAAGAGGGACGAACGAGACAAACATGGTCCAAAGAAGGCCTACGGATCAAATTGGAGGACGAAGATGGACAAGCGAGACGAACTTGGTGCAAAGAAGCCCAACGGATCAAATGGGAGGACGAAACAGGAGGAAGGAGACGAACTTGGTCCAAAGAAGGCCTACGGATCAAATGGGAGGACGAAGATGGACGAACGAGACGAACTTGGTCCAAAGAAGGCCTACGGATCAAATGGGAGGACGAAGATGGACGAACGAGACGAACTTGGTCCAAAGAAGCCCAACGGATCAAATGGGAGGATGAAGATGGACGAACCAGACGAACTTGGTCCAAAGAAGCCCAACGGATCAAATGGGAGGACGAAGATGGACGAACGAACGAGACGAACTTGGTCCAAAGAAGCCCAACGGATCAAATGGGAGGACGAAGATGGACGAACGAGACGAACTTGGTCCAAAGAAGGCCTAGGGATCAAATGGGAGGACGAAGATGGAGGAACGAGGCGAACTTGGTCCAAAGAAGGCCTGCGGATCAAATTGGAGGACGAAGATGGACGAACGAGACGAACTTGGTCCAAAGAAGCCCAACGGATCAAATGAGAGGACGAAGATGGACGAACGAGACGAACTTGGTCCAAAGAAGCCCAACGGATCAAAGGGGAGCACGAAGATGGACGAACGAGACGAACTTGGTCCAAAGAAGGCCTAGGGATCAAATGGGAGGACGAAGATGGAGGAACGAGGCATACTTGGTCCAAAGAATTCCAACGGATCAAATGGGAGGACGAAGGTGGTAGAACAAGACGAACTTGGTCCAAAGAAGGCCTACGGATCAAATGGGAGGACAAAGAGCGACGAACGAGACAAACATGGTCCAAAGAAGGCCTACGGATCAAATGGGAGGACGAAGAGGGACGAACGAGACAAACGTGGTCAAAAGAAGGCCAACGGATCAAATGGGAGGACGAAGAGGGACGAACTAGACAAACATGGTCCAAAGATGGCCTACGGATCAAATGCGAGGACGAAAAGGGACGAACGAGACGAACTTGGTCCTAAGAAGGCCTAGGGATCAAATGGGAGGACGAAGATGGAGGAACGAGGCGAACTTGGTCCAAAGAAGGCCTACTGATCAAATGGGAGGACGAAGATGGACGAACGAGACAAATTTGGTCCAAAGAATTCCAACGGATCAAATGGGAGGACGAAGGTGGTAGAACAAGACGAACTTGATCCAAAGAAGGCCTACGGATCAAATGGAAGGACGAAGAGGGACGAACGAGACAAACATGGTCCAAAGAAGGCCTACGGATCAAATTGGAGGACGAAGATGGACAAGCGAGACGAACTTGGTGCAAAGAAGCCCAACAGATCAAATGGGAGGACGAAACAGGACGAAGGAGACGAACTTGGTCCAAAGAAGGCCTACGGATCAAATGGGAGGACGAAGATGGACGAACGAGACGAACTTGGTCCAAAGAAGGCCTAGGGATCAAATGGGAGGACGAAGATGGACGAACGAGACGAACTTGGTCCAAAGAAGCCCAACGGATCAAATGGGAGGACGAAACTGGATGAAGGAGACGAACTTGGTCCAAAGAATGCCTACGGATCAAATGGGAGAACGAAAAGGGAGGAACGAGACGAACTTGGTCCAAAGAAGGCCTACGGATCAAATGGGTGGACGAAGATGGACGAACGAGACGAACTTGGTCCAAAGAAGGCCTAGGGATCAAATGGGAGGACGAAGATGGACGAACGAGACGAACTTGGTCCAAAGAAGCCCAACGGATCAAATGGGAGGACGAAGATGGACGAACGAGACGAACTTGTTCCAAAGAAGGCCTACGGAACAAATGGGAGGACGAAGAGGGACGAACAAGACAAACATGGTCCAAAGAAGGCCTACGGATCAAATTGGAGGACGAAGATGGACAAACGAGACGAACTTGGTCCAAAGAAGGCCTAGGGATCAAATGGGTGGACGAAGATGGACGAACGAGACGAACTTGGTCCAAAGAAGGCCTAGGGATCAAATGGGAGGACGAAGATGGAGGAACGAGGCGAACTTGGTCCAAAGAAGGCCTGCGGATCAAATTGGAGGACGAAGATGGACGAACGAGACGAACTTGGTCAAAAGAAGCCCAACGGATCAAATGGGAGCACGAAGATGGACGAACGAGACGAACTTGGTCCAAAGAAGGCCTAGGGATCAAATGGGAGGACGAAGATGGAGGAACGAGGCATACTTGGTCCAAAGAATTCCAACGGATCAAATGGGAGGACGAAGATGGTAGAACAAGACGAACTTGGTCCAAAGAAGGCCTACGGATCAAATGGGAGGACGAAGAGGGACGAACGAGACAAACATGGTCCAAAGAAGGCCTACGGATCAAATGGGAGTACGAAAAGGGACGAACGAGACGAACTTGGTCCAAAGAAGTCCTAGGTATCAAATGGGAGGACGAAGATGGACGAACGAGACAAATTTGGTCCAAAGAATTCCAACGGATCAAATGGGAGGACGAAGGTGGTAGAACAAGACGAACTTGGTCCAAAGAAGGCCTACGGATCAAACGGGAGGACGAAGAGGGACGAATGAGACAAACATGGTCCAAAGAAGGCCTACGGATCAAATTGGAGGACGAAGATGGACAAGCGAGACGAACTTGGTCCAAAGAAGCCCAACGGATCAAATGAGAGGACGAAGATGGACGAACGAGACGAACTTGGTCCAAAGAAGCCCAACGGATCAAATGGGAGCACGAAGATGGACGAACGAGACGAACTTGGTCCAAAGAAGGCCTAGGGATCAAATGGGAGGACGAAGATGGAGGAACGAGGCATACTTGGTCCAAAGAATTCCAACGGATCAAATGGGAGGACGAAGGTGGTAGAACAAGACGAACTTGGTCCAAAGAAGGCCTACGGATCAAATGGGAGGACAAAGAGCGACGAACGAGTCAAACATGGTCCAAAGAAGGCCTACGGATCAAATGGGAGGACGAAGAGGGACGAACGAGACAAACGTGGTCAAAAGAAGGCCTACGGATCAAATGGGAGGACGAAGAGGGACGAACTAGACAAACATGGTCCAAAGATGGCCTACGGATCAAATGCGAGGACGAAAAGGGACGAACGAGACGAACTTGGTCCTAAGAAGGCCTAGGGATCAAATGGGAGGACGAAGATGGACGAACGAGACAAATTTGGTCCAAAGAATTCCAACGGATCAAATGGGAGGACGAAGGTGGTAGAACAAGACGAACTTGATCCAAAGAAGGCCTACGGATCAAATGGGAGGACGAAGAGGGACGAACGAGACAAACATGGTCCAAAGAAGGCCTACGGATCAAATTGGAGGACGAAGATGGACAAGCGAGACGAACTTGGTGCAAAGAAGCCCAACGGATCAAATGGGAGGACGAAACAGGAGGAAGGAGACGAACTTGGTCCAAAGAAGGCCTACGGATCAAATGGGAGGACGAAGATGGACGAACGAGACGAACTTGGTCCAAAGAAGGCCTAGGGATCAAATGGGAGGACGAAGATGGGACGAACGAGACGAACTTGGTCCAAAGAAGGCCTAGGGATCAAATGGGAGGACGAAGATGGACGAACGAGACGAACTTGGTCCAAAGAAGCCCAACGGATCAAATGGGAGGACGAAACTGGATGAAGGAGACGAACTTGGTCCAAAGAATGCCTACGGATCAAATGGGAGAACGAAAAGGGAGGAACGAGATGAACTTGGTCCAAAGAAGGCCTACGGATCAAATGGGTGGACGAAGATGGACGAACGAGACGAACTTGGTCCAAAGAAGGCCTAGGGATCAAATGGGAGGACGAAGATGGACGAACGAGACGAACTTGGTCCAAAGAAGCCCAACGGATCAAATGGGAGGACGAAGATGGACGAACGAGACGAACTTGTTCCAAAGAAGGCCTACGGAACAAATGGGAGGACGAAGAGGGACGAACAAGACAAACATGGTCCAAAGAAGGCCTACGGATCAAATTGGAGGACGAAGATGGACAAACGAGACGAACTTGGTCCAAAGAAGGCCTAGGGATCAAATGGGTGGACGAAGATGGACGAACGAGACGAACTTGGTCAAAGAAGGCCTAGGGATCAAATGGGAGGACGAAGATGGAGGAACGAGGCGAACTTGGTCCAAAGAAGGCCTGCGGATCAAATTGGAGGACGAAGATGGACGAACGAGACGAACTTGGTCAAAAGAAGCCCAACGGATCAAATGGGAGCACGAAGATGGACGAACGAGACGAACTTGGTCCAAAGAAGGCCTAGGGATCAAATGGGAGGACGAAGATGGAGGAACGAGGCATACTTGGTCCAAAGAATTCCAACGGATCAAATGGGAGGACGAAGGTGGTAGAACAAGACGAACTTGGTCCAAAGAAGGCCTACGGATCAAATGGGAGGACGAAGAGGGACGAACGAGACAAACATGGTCCAAAGAAGGCCTACGGATCAAATGGGAGTACGAAAAGGGACGAACGAGACGAACTTGGTCCAAAGAAGTCCTAGGGATCAAATGGGAGGACGAAGATGGACGAACGAGACAAATTTGGTCCAAACAATTCCAACGGATCAAATGGGAGGACGAAGGTGGTAGAACAAGACGAACTTGGTCCAAAGAAGGCCTACGGATCAAATGGGAGGACGAAGAGGGACGAATGAGACAAACATGGTCCAAAGAAGGCCTACGGATCAAATTGGAGGACGAAGATGGACAAGCGAGACGAACTTGGTCCAAAGAAGCCCAACGGATCAAATGAGAGGACGAAGATGGACGAACGAGACGAACTTGGTCCAAAGAAGCCCAACGGATCAAATGGGAGCACGAAGATGGACGAACGAGACGAACTTGGTCCAAAGAAGGCCTAGGGATCAAATGGGAGGACGAAGATGGACGAACGAGACAAATTTGGTCCAATGAATTCCAACGGATCAAATGGGAGGACGAAGGTGGTAGAACAAGACGAACTTGGTCCAAAGAAGGCCTACGGATCAAATGGGAGGACGAAGAGGGACGAACGAGACAAACATGGTCCAAAGAAGGCCTACGGATCAAATTGGAGGACGAAGATGGACAAGCGAGACGAACTTGGTGCAAAGAAGCCCAACGGATCAAATGGGAGGACGAAACAGGAGGAAGGAGACGAACTTGGTCCAAAGAAGGCCTACGGATCAAATGGGAGGACGAAGATGGACGAACGAGACGAACTTGGTCCAAAGAAGGCCTACGGATCAAATGGGAGGACGAAGATGGACGAACGAGACGAACTTGGTCCAAAGAAGCCCAACGGATCAAATGGGAGGATGAAGATGGACGAACCAGACGAACTTGGTCCAAAGAAGCCCAACGGATCAAATGGGAGGACGAAGATGGACGAACGAACGAGACGAACTTGGTCCAAAGAAGCCCAACGGTTCAAATGGGAGGACAAAGATGGACGAACGAGACGAACTTGGTCCAAAGAAGGCCTAGGGATCAAATGGGAGGACGAAGATGGAGGAACGAGGCGAACTTGGTCCAAAGAAGGCCTGCGGATCAAATTGGAGGACGAAGATGGACGAACGAGACGAACTTGGTCCAAAGAAGCCTAACGGATCAAATGAGAGGACGAAGATGGACGAACGAGACGAACTTGGTCCAAAGAAGCCCAACGGATCAAATGGGAGCACGAAGATGGACGAACGAGACGAACTTGGTCCAAAGAAGGCCTAGGGATCAAATGGGAGGACGAAGATGGAGGAACGAGGCATACTTGGTCCAAAGAATTCCAACGGATCAAATGGGAGGACGAAGGTGGTAGAACAAGACGAACTTGGTCCAAAGAAGGCCTACGGATCAAATGGGAGGACAAAGAGCGACGAACGAGACAAACATGGTCCAAAGAAGGCCTACGGATCAAATGGGAGGACGAAGAGGGACGAACGAGACAAACGTGGTCAAAAGAAGGCCTACGGATCAAATGGGAGGACGAAGAGGGACGAACTAGACAAACATGGTCCAAAGATGGCCTACGGATCAAATGCGAGGACGAAAAGGGACGAACGAGACGAACTTGGTCCTAAGAAGGCCTAGGGATCAAATGGGAGGACGAAGATGGAGGAACGAGGCGAACTTGGTCCAAAGAAGGCCTACTGATCAAATGGGAGGACGAAGATGGACGAACGAGACAAATTTGGTCCAAAGAATTCCAACGGATCAAATGGGAGGACGAAGGTGGTAGAACAAGACGAACTTGATCCAAAGAAGGCCTACGGATCAAATGGGAGGACGAAGAGGGACGAACGAGACAAACATGGTCCAAAGAAGGCCTACGGATCAAATTGGAGGACGAAGATGGACAAGCGAGACGAACTTGGTGCAAAAAAGCCCAACGGATCAAATGGGAGGACGAAACAGGAGGAAGGAGACGAACTTGGTCGAAAGAAGGCCTACGGATCAAATGGGAGGACGAAGATGGACGAACGAGACGAACTTGGTCCAAAGAAGGCCTAGGGATCAAATGGGAGGACGAAGATGGACGAACGAGACGAACTTGGTCCAAAGAAGCCCAACGGATCAAATGGGAGGACGAAACTGGATGAAGGAGACGAACTTGGTCCAAAGAATGCCTACGGATCAAATGGGAGAACGAAAAGGGAGGAACGAGACGAACTTGGTCCAAAGAAGGCCTACGGATCAAATGGGTGGACGAAGATGGACGAACGAGACGAACTTGGTCCAAAGAAGGCCTAGGGATCAAATGGGAGGACGAAGATGGACGAACGAGACGAACTTGGTCCAAAGAAGCCCAACGGATCAAATGGGAGGACGAAGATGGACGAACGAGACGAACTTGTTCCAAAGAAGGCCTACGGAACAAATGGGAGGACGAAGAGGGACGAACAAGACAAACATGGTCCAAAGAAGGCCTACGGATCAAATTGGAGGACGAAGATGGACAAACGAGACGAACTTGGTCCAAAGAAGGCCTAGGGATCAAATGGGTGGACGAAGATGGACGAACGAGACGAACTTGGTCCAAAGAAGGCCTAGGGATCAAATGGGAGGACGAAGACGGAGGAACGAGGCGAACTTGGTCCAAAGAAGGCCTGCGGATCAAATTGGAGGACGAAGATGGACGAACGAGACGAACTTGGTCAAAAGAAGCCCAACGGATCAAATGGGAGCACGAAGATGGACGAACGAGACGAACTTGGTCCAAAGAAGGCCTAGGGATCAAATGGGAGGACGAAGATGGAGGAACGAGGCATACTTGGTCCAAAGAATTCCAACGGATCAAATGGGAGGACGAAGGTGGTAGAACAAGACGAACTTGGTCCAAAGAAGGCCTACGGATCAAATGGGAGGACGAAGAGGGACGAACGAGACAAACATGGTCCAAAGAAGGCCTACGGATCAAATGGGAGTACGAAAAGGGACGAACGAGACGAACTTGGTCCAAAGAAGTCCTAGGGATCAAATGGGAGGACGAAGATGGACGAACGAGACAAATTTGGTCCAAAGAATTCCAACGGATCAAATGGGAGGACGAAGGTGGTAGAACAAGACGAACTTGGTCCAAAGAAGGCCTACGGATCAAATGGGAGGACGAAGAGGGACGAATGAGACAAACATGGTCCAAAGAAGGCCTACGGATCAAATTGGAGGACGAAGATGGACAAGCGAGACGAACTTGGTCCAAAGAAGCCCAACGGATCAAATGAGAGGACGAAGATGGACGAACGAGACGAACTTGGTCCAAAGAAGCCCAACGGATCAAATGGGAGCACGAAGATGGACGAACGAGACGAACTTGGTCCAAAGAAGGCCTAGGGATCAAATGGGAGGACGAAGATGGACGAACGAGACAAATTTGGTCCAATGAATTCCAACGGATCAAATGGGAGGACGAAGGTGGTAGAACAAGACGAACTTGGTCCAAAGAAGGCCTACGGATCAAATGGGAGGACGAAGAGGGACGAACGAGACAAACATGGTCCAAAGAAGGCCTACGGATCAAATTGGAGGACGAAGATGGACAAGCGAGACGAACTTGGTGCAAAGAAGCCCAACGGATCAAATGGGAGGACGAAACAGGAGGAAGGAGACGAACTTGGTCCAAAGAAGGCCTACGGATCAAATGGGAGGACGAAGATGGACGAACGAGACGAACTTGGTCCAAAGAAGGCCTACGGATCAAATGGGAGGACGAAGATGGACGAACGAGACGAACTTGGTCCAAAGAAGCCCAACGGATCAAATGGGAGGATGAAGATGGACGAACCAGACGAACTTGGTCCAAAGAAGCCCAACGGATCAAATGGGAGGACGAAGATGGACGAACGAACGAGACGAACTTGGTCCAAAGAAGCCCAACGGATCAAATGGGAGGACGAAGATGGACGAACGAGACGAACTTGGTCCAAAGAAGGCCTACGGATCAAATGGGAGGACGAAGATGGACGAACGAGACGAACTTGGTCCAAAGAAGGCCTACGGATCAAATGGGAGGACGAAGATGGACGAACGAGACGAACTTGGTCCAAAGAAGCCCAACGGATCAAATGGGAGGATGAAGATGGACGAACCAGACGAACTTGGTCCAAAGAAGCCCAACGGATCAAATGGGAGGACGAAGATGGACGAACGAACGAGACGAACTTGGTCCAAAGAAGCCCAACGGATCAAATGGGAGGACGAAGATGGACGAACGAGACGAACTTGGTCCAAAGAAGGCCTAGGGATCAAATGGGAGGACGAAGATGGACGAACGAGACAAATTTGGTCCAAAGAATTCCAACGGATCAAATGGGAGGACGAAGGTGGTAGAACAAGACGAACTTGGTCCAAAGAAGGCCTACGGATCAAATGGGAGGACGAAGAGGGACGAATGAGACAAACATGGTCCAAAGAAGGCCTACGGATCAAATTGGAGGACGAAGATGGACAAGCGAGACGAACTTGGTCCAAAGAAGCCCAACGGATCAAATGAGAGGACGAAGATGGACGAACGAGACGAACTTGGTCCAAAGAAGCCCAACGGATCAAATGGGAGCACGAAGATGGACGAACGAGACGAACTTGGTCCAAAGAAGGCCTAGGGATCAAATGGGAGGACGAAGATGGACGAACGAGACAAATTTGGTCCAATGAATTCCAACGGATCAAATGGGAGGACGAAGGTGGTAGAACAAGACGAACTTGGTCCAAAGAAGGCCTACGGATCAAATGGGACGACGAAGAGGGACGAACGAGACAAACATGGTCCAAAGAAGGCCTACGGATCAAATTGGAGGACGAAGATGGACAAGCGAGACGAACTTGGTGCAAAGAAGCCCAACGGATCAAATGGGAGGACGAAACAGGAGGAAGGAGACGAACTTGGTCCAAAGAAGGCCTACGGATCAAATGGGAGGACGAAGATGGACGAACGAGACGAACTTGGTCCAAAGAAGGCCTACGGATCAAATGGGAGGACGAAGATGGACGAACGAGACGAACTTGGTCCAAAGAAGGCCAACGGATCAAATGGGAGGATGAAGATGGACGAACCAGACGAACTTGGTCCAAAGAAGCCCAACGGATCAAATGGGAGGACGAAGATGGACGAACGAACGAGACGAACTTGGTCCAAAGAAGCCCAACGGATCAAATGGGAGGACGAAGATGGACGAACGAGACGAACTTGGTCCAAAGAAGGCCTAGGGATCAAATGGGAGGACGAAGATGGAGGAACGAGGCGAACTTGGTCCAAAGAACGCCTGCGGATCAAATTGGAGGACGAAGATGGACGAACGAGACGAACTTGGTCCAAAGAATCCCAACGGATCAAATGAGAGGACGAAGATGGACGAACGAGACGAACTTGGTCCAAAGAAGCCCAACGGATCAAATGGGAGCACGAAGATGGACGAACGAGACGAACTTGGTCCAAAGAAGGCCTAGGGATCAAATGGGAGGACGAAGATGGAGGAACGAGGCATACTTGGTCCAAAGAATTCCAACGGATCAAATGGGAGGACGAAGGTGGTAGAACAAGACGATCTTGGTCCAAAGAAGGCCTACGGATCAAATGGGAGGACAAAGAGCGACGAACGAGACAAACATGGTCCAAAGAAGGCCTACGGATCAAATGGGAGGACGAAGCGGGACGAACGAGACAAACGTGGTCAAAAGAAGGCCTACGGATCAAATTGGAGGACGAAGAGGGACGAACTAGACAAACATGGTCCAAAGATGGCCTACGGATCAAATGCGAGGACGAAAAGGGACGAACGAGACGAACTTGGTCCTAAGAAGGCCTAGGGATCAAATGGGAGGACGAAGATGGAGGAACGAGGCGAACTTGGTCCAAAGAAGGCCTGCTGATCAAATGGGAGGACGAAGATGGAGGAACGAGGCATACTTGGTCCAAAGAATTCCAACGGATCAAATGGGAGGACGAAGGTGGTAGAACAAGACGAACTTGGTCCAAAGAAGGCCTACGGATCAAATGGGAGGACGAAGAGGGACGAACGAGACAAACATGGTCCAAAGAAGGCCTACGGATCAAATTGGAGGACGAAGATGGACAAGCGAGACGAACTTGGTGCAAAGAAGCCCAACGGATTAAATGGGAGGACGAAACAGGAGGAAGGAGACGAACTTGGTCCAAAGAAGGCCTACGGATCAAATGGGAGGACGAAGATGGACGAACGAGACGAACTTGGTCCAAAGAAGGCCTAGGGATCAAATGGGAGGACGAAGATGGACGAACGAGATGAACTTGGTCCAAAGAAGCCCAACGGATCAATTGGGAGGACGAAACTGGATGAAGGAGACGAACTTGGTCCAAAGAATGCCTACGGATCAAATGGGAGAACGAAAAGGGAGGAACGAGACGAACTTGGTCCAAAGAAGGCCTACGGATCAAATGGGTGGACGAAGATGGACGAACGAGACGAACTTGGTCCAAAGAAGGCCTAGGGATCAAATGGGAGGACGAAGATGGACGAACGAGACGAACTTGGTCCAAAGAAGCCCAACGGATCAAATGGGAGGACGAAGATGGACGAACGAGACGAACTTGTTCCAAAGAAGGCCTACGGAACAAATGGGAGGACGAAGAGGGACGAACAAGACAAACATGGTCCAAAGAAGGCCTACGGATCAAATTGGAGGACGAAGATGGACAAACGAGACGAACTTGGTCCAAAGAAGGCCTAGGGATCAAATGGGTGGACGAAGATGGACGAACGAGACGAACTTGGTCCAAAGAAGGCCTAGGGATCAAATGGGAGGACGAAGATGGAGGAACGAGGCGAACTTGGTCCAAAGAAGGCCTGCGGATCAAATTGGAGGACGAAGATGGACGAACGAGACGAACTTGGTCAAAAGAAGCCCAACGGATCAAATGGGAGCACGAAGATGGACGAACGAGACGAACTTGGTCCAAAGAAGGCCTAGGGATCAAATGGGAGGACGAAGATGGAGGAACGAGGCATACTTGGTCCAAAGAATTCCAACGGATCAAATGGGAGGACGAAGGTGGTAGAACAAGACGAACTTGGTCCAAAGAAGGCCTACGGATCAAATGGGAGGACGAAGAGGGACGAACGAGACAAACATGGTCCAAAGAAGGCCTACGGATCAAATGGGAGTACGAAAAGGGACGAACGAGACGAACTTGGTCCAAAGAAGTCCTAGGGATCAAATGGGAGGACGAAGATGGACGAACGAGACAAATTTGGTCCAAAGAATTCCAACGGATCAAATGGGAGGACGAAGATGGACGAACGAGACGAACTTGGTCCAAAGAAGCCCAACGGATCAAATGGGAGGACGAAACTGGATGAAGGAGACGAACTTGGTCCAAAGAATGCCTACGGATCAAATGGGAGAACGAAAAGGGAGGAACGAGACGAACTTGGTCCAAAGAAGGCCTACGGATCAAATGGGTGGACGAAGATGGACGAACGAGACGAACTTGGTCCAAAGAAGGCCTAGGGATCAAATGGGAGGACGAAGATGGACGAACGAGACGAACTTGGTCCAAAGAAGCCCAACGGATCAAATGGGTGGACGAAGATGGACGAACGAGACGAACTTGTTCCAAAGAAGGCCTACGGAACAAATGGGAGGACGAAGAGGGACGAACAAGACAAACATGGTCCAAAGAAGGCCTACGGATCAAATTGGAGGACGAAAATGGACAAACGAGACGAACTTGGTCCAAAGAAGGCCTAGGGATCAAATGGGTGGACGAAGATGGACGAACGAGACGAACTTGGTCCAAAGAAGGCCTAGGGATCAAATGGGAGGACGAAGATGGAGGAACGAGGCGAACTTGGTCCAAAGAAGGCCTGCGGATCAAATTGCAGGACGAAGATGGACGAACGAGACGAACTTGGTCAAAAGAAGCCCAACGGATCAAATGGGAGCACGAAGATGGACGAACGAGACGAACTTGGTCCAAAGAAGGCCTGCGGATCAAATTGCAGGACGAAGATGGACGAACGAGACGAACTTGGTCAAAAGAAGCCCAACGGATCAAATGGGAGCACGAAGATGGACGAACGAGACGAACTTGGTCCAAAGAAGGCCTAGGGATCAAATGGGAGGACGAAGATGGAGGAACGAGGCATACTTGGTCCAAAGAATTCCAACGGATCAAATGGGAGGACGAAGGTGGTAGAACAAGACGAACTTGGTCCAAAGAAGGCCTACGGATCAAATGGGAGGACGAAGAGGGACGAACGAGACAAACATGGTCCAAAGAAGGCCTACGGATCAAATGGGAGTACGAAAAGGGACGAACGAGACGAACTTGGTCCAAAGAAGTCCTAGGGATCAAATGGGAGGACGAAGATGGACGAACGAGACAAATTTGGTCCAAAGAATTCCAACGGATCAAATGGGAGGACGAAGGTGGTAGAACAAGACGAACTTGGTCCAAAGAAGGCCTACGGATCAAATGGGAGGACGAAGAGGGACGAATGAGACAAACATGCTCCAAAGAAGGCCTACGGATCAAATTGGAGGACGAAGATGGACAAGCGAGACGAACTTGGTCCAAAGAAGCCCAACGGATCAAATGAGAGGACGAAGATGGACGAACGAGACGAACTTGTTCCAAAGAAGCCCAACGGATCAAATGGGAGCACGAAGATGGACGAACGAGACGAACTTGGTCCAAAGAAGGCCTAGGGATCAAATGGGAGGACGAAGATGGACGAACGAGACAAATTTGGTCCAATGAATTCCAACGGATCAAATGGGAGGACGAAGGTGGTAGAACAAGACGAACTTGGTCCAAAGAAGGCCTACGGATCAAATGGGAGGACGAAGAGGGACGAACGAGACAAACATGGTCCAAAGAAGGCCTACGGATCAAATGGGAGTACGAAAAGGGACGAACGAGACGAACTTGGTCCAAAGAAGTCCTAGGGATCAAATGGGAGGACGAAGATGGACGAACGAGACAAATTTGGTCCAAAGAATTCCAACGGATCAAATGGGAGGACGAAGGTGGTAGAACAAGACGAACTTGGTCCAAAGAAGGCCTACGGATCAAATGGGAGGACGAAGAGGGACGAATGAGACAAACATGGTCCAAAGAAGGCCTACGGATCAAATTGGAGGACGAAGATGGACAAGCGAGACGAACTTGGTCCAAAGAAGCCCAACGGATCAAATGAGAGGACGAAGATGGACGAACGAGACGAACTTGGTCCAAAGAAGCCCAACGGATCAAATGGGAGCACGAAGATGGACGAACGAGACGAACTTGGTCCAAAGAAGGCCTAGGGATCAAATGGGAGGACGAAGATGGACGAACGAGACAAATTTGGTCCAATGAATTCCAACGGATCAAATGGGAGGACGAAGGTGGTAGAACAAGACGAACTTGGTCCAAAGAAGGCCTACGGATCAAATGGGAGGACGAAGAGGGACGAACGAGACAAACATGGTCCAAAGAAGGCCTACGGATCAAATTGGAGGACGAAGATGGACAAGCGAGACGAACTTGGTGCAAAGAAGCCCAACGGATTAAATGGGAGGACGAAACAGGAGGAAGGAGACGAACTTGGTCCAAAGAAGGCCTACGGATCAAATGGGAGGACGAAGATGGACGAACGAGACGAACTTGGTCCAAAGAAGGCCTACGGATCAAATGGCAGGACGAAGATGGACGAACGAGACGAACTTGGTCCAAAGAAGCCCAACGGATCAAATGGGAGGATGAAGATGGACGAACCAGACGAACTTGGTCCAAAGAAGCCCAACGGATCAAATGGGAGGACGAAGATGGACGAACGAACGAGACGAACTTGGTCCAAAGAAGCCCAACGGTTCAAATGGGAGGACGAAGATGGACGAACGAGACGAACTTGGTCCAAAGAAGGCCTAGGGATCAAATGGGAGGACGAAGATGGAGGAACGAGGCGAACTTGGTCCAAAGAAGGCCTGCGGATCAAATTGGAGGACGAAGATGGACGAACGAGACGAACTTGGTCCAAAGAAGCCCAACGGATCAAATGAGAGGACGAAGATGGACGAACGAGACGAACTTGGTCCAAAGAAGCCCAACGGATCAAATGGGAGCACGAAGATGGACGAACGAGACGAACTTGGTCCAAAGAAGGCCTAGGGATCAAATGGGAGGACGAAGATGGAGGAACGAGGCATACTTGGTCCAAAGAATTCCAACGGATCAAATGGGAGGACGAAGGTGGTAGAACAAGACGAACTTGGTCCAAAGAAGGCCTACGGATCAAATGGGAGGACAAAGAGCGACGAACGAGACAAACATGGTCCAAAGAAGGCCTACGGATCAAATGGGAGGACGAAGAGGGACGAACGAGACAAACGTGGTCAAAAGAAGGCCTACGGATCAAATGGGAGGACGAAGAGGGACGAACTAGACAAACATGGTCCAAAGATGGCCTACGGATCAAATGCGAGGACGAAAAGGGACGAACGAGACGAACTTGGTCAAAAGAAGGCCTACGGATCAAATTGGAGGACGAAGATGGACAAACGAGACGAACTTGGTCCAAAGAAAGCCTAGGGATCAATCGGGAGGACGAAGATGGAGGAACGAGGCGAACTTGGTCCAAAGAAGGCCTACGGATCAAATGGGAGGACGAAGAGGGACGAACGAGACAAACATGGTCCAAAGAAGGCCTACGGATCAAATTGGAGGACGAAGATGGATAAGCGAGACGAACTTGGTGCAAAGAAGCCCAACGGATCAAATGGGAGGACGAAACAGGAGGAAGGAGACGAACTTGGTCCAAAGAAGGCCTACGGATCAAATGGGAGGACGAAGATGGACGAACGAGACGAACTTGGTCCAAAGAAGGCCTAGGGATCAAATGGGAGGACGAAGATGGACGAACGAGACGAACTTGGTCCAAAGAAGCCCAACGGATCAAATGGGAGGACGAAACTGGATGAAGGAGACGAACTTGGTCCAAAGAATGCCTACGGATCAAATGGGAGAACGAAAAGGGAGGAACGAGACGAACTTGGTCCAAAGAAGTCCTACGGATCAAATGGGTGGACGAAGATGGACGAACGAGACGAACTTGGTCCAAAGAAGGCCTAGGGATCAAATGGGAGGACGAAGATGGACGAACGAGACGAACTTGGTCCAAAGAAGCCCAACGGATCAAATGGGAGGACGAAGATGGACGAACGAGACGAACTTGTTCCAAAGAAGGCCTACGGAACAAATGGGAGGACGAAGAGGGACGACCAAGACAAACATGGTCCAAAGAAGGCCTACGGATCAAATTGGAGGACGAAAATGGACAAACGAGACGAACTTGGTCCAAAGAAGGCCTAGGGATCAAATGGGTGGACGAAGATGGACGAACGAGACGAACTTGGTCCAAAGAAGGCCTAGGGATCAAATGGGAGGACGAAGATGGAGGAACGAGGCGAACTTGGTCCAAAGAAGGCCTGCGGATCAAATTGCAGGACGAAGATGGACGAACGAGACGAACTTGGTCAAAAGAAGCCCAACGGATCAAATGGGAGCACGAAGATGGACGAACGAGACGAACTTGGTCCAAAGAAGGCCTGCGGATCAAATTGCAGGACGAAGATGGACGAACGAGACGAACTTGGTCAAAAGAAGCCCAACGGATCAAATGGGAGCACGAAGATGGACGAACGAGACGAACTTGGTCCAAAGAAGGCCTAGGGATCAAATGGGAGGACGAAGATGGAGGAACGAGGCATACTTGGTCCAAAGAATTCCAACGGATCAAATGGGAGGACGAAGGTGGTAGAACAAGACGAACTTGGTCCAAAGAAGGCCTACGGATCAAATGGGAGGACAAAGAGCGACGAACGAGACAAACATGGTCCAAAGAAGGCCTACGG
Source organism: Glycyrrhiza uralensis (assembly GCA_030159175.1). NCBI lineage: Eukaryota > Viridiplantae > Streptophyta > Magnoliopsida > Fabales > Fabaceae > Glycyrrhiza > Glycyrrhiza uralensis. Next base: position 16,443,886 of record BRZY01000002.1, read on the forward strand.
ATCAAATGGGAGGACGAAGAGGGACGAACGAGACAAACGTGGTCAAAAGAAGGCCTACGGATCAAATGGGAGGACGAAGAGGGACGAACTAGACAAACATGGTCCAAAGATGGCCTACGGATCAAATGCGAGGACGAAAAGGGACGAACGAGACGAACTTGGTCAAAAGAAGGCCTACGGATCAAATTGGAGGACGAAGATGGACAAACGAGACGAACTTGGTCCAAAGAAAGCCTAGGGATCAATCGGGAGGACGAAGATGGAGGAACGAGGCGAACTTGGTCCAAAGAAGGCCTACGGATCAAATGGGAGGACGAAGAGGGACGAACGAGACAAACATGGTCCAAAGAAGGCCTACGGATCAAATTGGAGGACGAAGATGGACAAGCGAGACGAACTTGGTGCAAAGAAGCCCAACGGATCAAATGGGAGGACGAAACAGGAGGAAGGAGACGAACTTGGTCCAAAGAAGGCCTACGGATCAAATGGGAGGACGAAGATGGACGAACGAGACGAACTTGGTCCAAAGAAGGCCTAGGGATCAAATGGGAGGACGAAGATGGACGAACGAGACGAACTTGGTCCAAAGAAGCCCAACGGATCAAATGGGAGGACGAAACTGGATGAAGGAGACGAACTTGGTCCAAAGAATGCCTACGGATCAAATGGGAGAACGAAAAGGGAGGAACGAGACGAACTTGGTCCAAAGAAGGCCTACGGATCAAATGGGTGGACGAAGATGGACGAACGAGACGAACTTGGTCCAAAGAAGGCCTAGGGATCAAATGGGAGGACGAAGATGGACGAACGAGACGAACTTGGTCCAAAGAAGCCCAACGGATCAAATGGGAGGACGAAGATGGACGAACGAGACGAACTTGTTCCAAAGAAGGCCTACGGAACAAATGGGAGGACGAAGAGGGACGAACAAGACAAACATGGTCCAAAGAAGGCCTACGGATCAAATTGGAGGACGAAAATGGACAAACGAGACGAACTTGGTCCAAAGAAGGCCTAGGGATCAAATGGGTGGACGAAGATGGACGAACGAGACGAACTTGGTCCAAAGAAGGCCTAGGGATCAAATGGGAGGACGAAGATGGAGGAACGAGGCGAACTTGGTCCAAAGAAGGCCTGCGGATCAAATTGCAGGACGAAGATGGACGAACGAGACGAACTTGGTCAAAAGAAGCCCAACGGATCAAATGGGAGCACGAAGATGGACGAACGAGACGAACTTGGTCCAAAGAAGGCCTGCGGATCAAATTGCAGGACGAAGATGGACGAACGAGACGAACTTGGTCAAAAGAAGCCCAACGGATCAAATGGGAGCACGAAGATGGACGAACGAGACGAACTTGGTCCAAAGAAGGCCTAGGGATCAAATGGGAGGACGAAGATGGAGGAACGAGGCATACTTGGTTCAAAGAATTCCAACGGATCAAATGGGAGGACGAAGGTGGTAGAACAAGACGAACTTGGTCCAAAGAAGGCCTACGGATCAAATGGGAGGACGAAGAGGGACGAACGAGACAAACATGGTCCAAAGAAGGCCTACGGATCAAATGGGAGTACGAAAAGGGACGAACGAGACGAACTTGGTCCAAAGAAGGCCTAGGGATCAAATGGGAGGACGAAGATGGACGAACGAGACGAACTTGGTCCAAAGAAGCCCAACGGATCAAATGGGAGGACGAAGATGGACGAACGAGACGAACTTGTTCCAAAGAAGGCCTACGGAACAAATGGGAGGACGAAGAGGGACGAACAAGACAAACATGGTCCAAAGAAGGCCTACGGATCAAATTGGAGGACGAAAATGGACAAACGAGACGAACTTGGTCCGAAGAAGGCCTAGGGATCAAATGGGTGGACGAAGATGGACGAACGAGACGAACTTGGTCCAAAGAAGGCCTAGGGATCAAATGGGAGGACGAAGATGGAGGAACGAGGCGAACTTGGTCCAAAGAAGGCCTGCGGATCAAATTGCAGGACGAAGATGGACGAACGAGACGAACTTGGTCAAAAGAAGCCCAACGGATCAAATGGGAGCACGAAGATGGACGAACGAGACGAACTTGGTCCAAAGAAGGCCTGCGGATCAAATTGCAGGACGAAGATGGACGAACGAGACGAACTTGGTCAAAAGAAGCCCAACGGATCAAATGGGAGCACGAAGATGGACGAACGAGACGAACTTGGTCCAAAGAAGGCCTAGGGATCAAATGGGAGGACGAAGATGGAGGAACGAGGCATACTTGGTCCAAAGAATTCCAACGGATCAAATGGGAGGACGAAGGTGGTAGAACAAGACGAACTTGGTCCAAAGAAGGCCTACGGATCAAATGGGAGGACAAAGAGCGACGAACGAGACAAACATGGTCCAAAGAAGGCCTACGGATCAAATGGGAGGACGAAGAGGGACGAACGAGACAAACGTGGTCAAAAGAAGGCCTACGGATCAAATGGGAGGACGAAGAGGGACGAACTAGACAAACATGGTCCAAAGATGGCCTACGGATCAAATGCGAGGACGAAAAGGGACGAACGAGACGAACTTGGTCAAAAGAAGGCCTACGGATCAAATTGGAGGACGAAGATGGACAAACGAGACGATCTTGGTCCAAAGAAAGCCTAGGGATCAATCGGGAGGACGAAGATGGAGGAACGAGGCGAACTTGGTCCAAAGAAGGCCTACGGATCAAATGGGAGGACGAAGAGGGACGAACGAGACAAACATGGTCCAAAGAAGGCCTACGGATCAAATTGGAGGACGAAGATGGACAAGCGAGACGAACTTGGTGCAAAGAAGCCCAACGGATCAAATGGGAGGACGAAACAGGAGGAAGGAGACGAACTTGGTCCAAAGAAGGCCTACGGATCAAATGGGAGGACGAAGATGGACGAACGAGACGAACTTGGTCCAAAGAAGGCCTAGGGATCAAATGGGAGGACGAAGATGGACGAACGAGACGAACTTGGTCCAAAGAAGCCCAACGGATCAAATGGGAGGACGAAACTGGATGAAGGAGACGAACTTGGTCCAAAGAATGCCTACGGATCAAATGGGAGAACGAAAAGGGAGGAACGAGACGAACTTGGTCCAAAGAAGGCCTACGGATCAAATGGGTGGACGAAGATGGACGAACGAGACGAACTTGGTCCAAAGAAGGCCTAGGGATCAAATGGGAGGACGAAGATGGACGAACGAGACGAACTTGGTCCAAAGAAGCCCAACGGATCAAATGGGAGGACGAAGATGGACGAACGAGACGAACTTGTTCCAAAGAAGGCCTACGGAACAAATGGGAGGACGAAGAGGGACGAACAAGACAAACATGGTCCAAAGAAGGCCTACGGATCAAATTGGAGGACGAAAATGGACAAACGAGACGAACTTGGTCCAAAGAAGGCCTAGGGATCAAATGGGTGGACGAAGATGGACGAACGAGACGAACTTGGTCCAAAGAAGGCCTAGGGATCAAATGGGAGGACGAAGATGGAGGAACGAGGCGAACTTGGTCCAAAGAAGGCCTGCGGATCAAATTACAGGACGAAGATGGACGAACGAGACGAACTTGGTCAAAAGAAGCCCAACGGATCAAATGGGAGCACGAAGATGGACGAACGAGACGAACTTGGTCCAAAGAAGGCCTGCGGATCAAATTGCAGGACGAAGATGGACGAACGAGACGAACTTGGTCAAAAGAAGCCCAACGGATCAAATGGGAGCACGAAGATGGACGAACGAGACGAACTTGGTCCAAAGAAGGCCTAGGGATCAAATGGGAGGACGAAGATGGAGGAACGAGGCATACTTGGTTCAAAGAATTCCAACGGATCAAATGGGAGGACGAAGGTGGTAGAACAAGACGAACTTGGTCCAAAGAAGGCCTACGGATCAAATGGGAGGACGAAGAGGGACGAACGAGACAAACATGGTCCAAAGAAGGCCTACGGATCAAATGGGAGTACGAAAAGGGACGAACGAGACGAACTTGGTCCAAAGAAGGCCTAGGGATCAAATGGGAGGACGAAGATGGACGAACGAGACGAACTTGGTCCAAAGAAGCCCAACGGATCAAATGGGAGGACGAAGATGGACGAACGAGACGAACTTGTTCCAAAGAAGGCCTACGGAACAAATGGGAGGACGAAGAGGGACGAACAAGACAAACATGGTCCAAAGAAGGCCTACGGATCAAATTGGAGGACGAAAATGGACAAACGAGACGAACTTGGTCCAAAGAAGGCCTAGGGATCAAATGGGTGGACGAAGATGGACGAACGAGACGAACTTGGTCCAAAGAAGGCCTAGGGATCAAATGGGAGGACGAAGATGGAGGAACGAGGCGAACTTGGTCCAAAGAAGGCCTGCGGATCAAATTGCAGGACGAAGATGGACGAACGAGACGAACTTGGTCAAAAGAAGCCCAACGGATCAAATGGGAGCACGAAGATGGACGAACGAGACGAACTTGGTCCAAAGAAGGCCTGCGGATCAAATTGCAGGACGAAGATGGACGAACGAGACGAACTTGGTCAAAAGAAGCCCAACGGATCAAATGGGAGCACGAAGATGGACGAACGAGACGAACTTGGTCCAAAGAAGGCCTAGGGATCAAATGGGAGGACGAAGATGGAGGAACGAGGCATACTTGGTCCAAAGAATTCCAACGGATCAAATGGGAGGACGAAGGTGGTAGAACAAGACGAACTTGGTCCAAAGAAGGCCTACGGATCAAATGGGAGGACAAAGAGCGACGAACGAGACAAACATGGTCCAAAGAAGGCCTACGGATCAAATGGGAGGACGAAGAGGGACGAACGAGACAAACGTGGTCAAAAGAAGGCCTACGGATCAAATGGGAGGACGAAGAGGGACGAACTAGACAAACAGGGTCCAAAGATGGCCTACGGATCAAATGCGAGGACGAAAAGGGACGAACGAGACGAACTTGGTCAAAAGAAGGCCTACGGATCAAATTGGAGGACGAAGATGGACAAACGAGACGATCTTGGTCCAAAGAAAGCCTAGGGATCAATCGGGAGGACGAAGATGGAGGAACGAGGCGAACTTGGTCCAAAGAAGGCCTACGGATCAAATGGGAGGACGAAGAGGGACGAACGAGACAAACATGGTCCAAAGAAGGCCTACGGATCAAATTGGAGGACGAAGATGGACAAGCGAGACGAACTTGGTGCAAAGAAGCCCAACGGATCAAATGGGAGGACGAAACAGGAGGAAGGAGACGAACTTGGTCCAAAGAAGGCCTACGGATCAAATGGGAGGACGAAGATGGACGAACGAGACGAACTTGGTCCAAAGAAGGCCTAGGGATCAAATGGGAGGACGAAGATGGACGAACGAGACGAACTTGGTCCAAAGAAGCCCAACGGATCAAATGGGAGGACGAAACTGGATGAAGGAGACGAACTTGGTCCAAAGAATGCCTACGGATCAAATGGGAGAACGAAAAGGGAGGAACGAGACGAACTTGGTCCAAAGAAGGCCTACGGATCAAATGGGTGGACGAAGATGGACGAACGAGACGAACTTGGTCCAAAGAAGGCCTAGGGATCAAATGGGAGGACGAAGATGGACGAACGAGACGAACTTGGTCCAAAGAAGCCCAACGGATCAAATGGGAGGACGAAGATGGACGAACGAGACGAACTTGTTCCAAAGAAGGCCTACGGAACAAATGGGAGGACGAAGAGGGACGAACAAGACAAACATGGTCCAAAGAAGGCCTACGGATCAAATTGGAGGACGAAAATGGACAAACGAGACGAACTTGGTCCAAAGAAGGCCTAGGGATCAAATGGGTGGACGAAGATGGACGAACGAGACGAACTTGGTCCAAAGAAGGCCTAGGGATCAAATGGGAGGACGAAGATGGAGGAACGAGGCGAACTTGGTCCAAAGAAGGCCTGCGGATCAAATTGCAGGACGAAGATGGACGAACGAGACGAACTTGGTCAAAAGAAGCCCAACGGATCAAATGGGAGCACGAAGATGGACGAACGAGACGAACTTGGTCCAAAGAAGGCCTGCGGATCAAATTGCAGGACGAAGATGGACGAACGAGACGAACTTGGTCAAAAGAAGCCCAACGGATCAAATGGGAGCACGAAGATGGACGAACGAGACGAACTTGGTCCAAAGAAGGCCTAGGGATCAAATGGGAGGACGAAGATGGAGGAACGAGGCATACTTGGTTCAAAGAATTCCAACGGATCAAATGGGAGGACGAAGGTGGTAGAACAAGACGAACTTGGTCCAAAGAAGGCCTACGGATCAAATGGGAGGACGAAGAGGGACGAACGAGACAAACATGGTCCAAAGAAGGCCTACGGATCAAATGGGAGTACGAAAAGGGACGAACGAGACGAACTTGGTCCAAAGAAGTCCTAGGGATCAAATGGGAGGACGAAGATGGACGAACGAGACAAATTTGGTCCAAAGAATTCGAACGGATCAAATGGGAGGACGAAGGTGGTAGAACAAGACGAACTTGGTCCAAAGAAGGCCTACGGATCAAATGGGAGGACGAAGAGGGACGAATGAGACAAACATGGTCCAAAGAAGGCCTACGGATCAAATTGGAGGACGAAGATGGACAAGCGAGACGAACTTGGTCCAAAGAAGCCCAACGGATCAAATGAGAGGACGAAGATGGACGAACGAGACGAACTTGGTCCAAAGAAGCCCAACGGATCAAATGGGAGCACGAAGATGGACGAACGAGACGAACTTGGTCCAAAGAAGCCCAACGGATCAAATGGGAGGACGAAACTGGATGAAGGAGACGAACTTGGTCCAAAGAATGCCTACGGATCAAATGGGAGAACGAAAAGGGAGGAACGAGACGAACTTGGTCCAAAGAAGGCCTACGGATCAAATGGGTGGACGAAGATGGACGAACGAGACGAACTTGGTCCAAAGAAGGCCTAGGGATCAAATGGGAGGACGAAGATGGACGAACGAGACGAACTTGGTCCAAAGAAGCCCAACGGATCAAATGGGAGGACGAAGATGGACGAACGAGACGAACTTGTTCCAAAGAAGGCCTACGGAACAAATGGGAGGACGAAGAGGGACGAACAAGACAAACATGGTCCAAAGAAGGCCTACGGATCAAATTGGAGGACGAAAATGGACAAACGAGACGAACTTGGTCCAAAGAAGGCCTAGGGATCAAATGGGTGGACGAAGATGGACGAACGAGACGAACTTGGTCCAAAGAAGGCCTAGGGATCAAATGGGAGGACGAAGATGGAGGAACGAGGCGAACTTGGTCCAAAGAAGGCCTGCGGATCAAATTGCAGGACGAAGATGGACGAACGAGACGAACTTGGTCAAAAGAAGCCCAACGGATCAAATGGGAGCACGAAGATGGACGAACGAGACGAACTTGGTCCAAAGAAGGCCTACGGATCAAATTGGAGGACGAAGATGGACAAGCGAGACGAACTTGGTGCAAAGAAGCCCAACGGATCAAATGGGAGGACGAAACAGGAGGAAGGAGACGAACTTGGTCCAAAGAAGGCCTACGGATCAAATGGGAGGACGAAGATGGACGAACGAGACGAACTTGGTCCAAAGAAGGCCTAGGGATCAAATGGGAGGACGAAGATGGACGAACGAGACGAACTTGGTCCAAAGAAGCCCAACGGATCAAATGGGAGGACGAAACTGGATGAAGGAGACGAACTTGGTCCAAAGAATGCCTACGGATCAAATGGGAGAACGAAAAGGGAGGAACGAGACGAACTTGGTCCAAAGAAGGCCTACGGATCAAATGGGTGGACGAAGATGGACGAACGAGACGAACTTGGTCCAAAGAAGGCCTAGGGATCAAATGGGAGGACGAAGATGGACGAACGAGACGAACTTGGTCCAAAGAAGCCCAACGGATCAAATGGGAGGACGAAACTGGATGAAGGAGACGAACTTGGTCCAAAGAATGCCTACGGATCAAATGGGAGAACGAAAAGGGAGGAACGAGACGAACTTGGTCCAAAGAAGGCCTACGGATCAAATGGGTGGACGAAGATGGACGAACGAGACGAACTTGGTCCAAAGAAGGCCTAGGGATCAAATGGGAGGACGAAGATGGACGAACGAGACGAACTTGGTCCAAAGAAGCCCAACGGATCAAATGGGAGGACGAAGATGGACGAACGAGACGAACTTGTTCCAAAGAAGGCCTACGGAACAAATGGGAGGACGAAGAGGGACGAACAAGACAAACATGGTCCAAAGAAGGCCTACGGATCAAATTGGAGGACGAAAATGGACAAACGAGACGAACTTGGTCCAAAGAAGGCCTAGGGATCAAATGGGTGGACGAAGATGGACGAACGAGACGAACTTGGTCCAAAGAAGGCCTAGGGATCAAATGGGAGGACGAAGATGGAGGAACGAGGCGAACTTGGTCCAAAGAAGGCCTGCGGATCAAATTGCAGGACGAAGATGGACGAACGAGACGAACTTGGTCAAAAGAAGCCCAACGGATCAAATGGGAGCACGAAGATGGACGAACGAGACGAACTTGGTCCAAAGAAGGCCTACGGATCAAATTGGAGGACGAAGATGGACAAGCGAGACGAACTTGGTGCAAAGAAGCCCAACGGATCAAATGGGAGGACGAAACAGGAGGAAGGAGACGAACTTGGTCCAAAGAAGGCCTACGGATCAAATGGGAGGACGAAGATGGACGAACGAGACGAACTTGGTCCAAAGAAGGCCTAGGGATCAAATGGGAGGACGAAGATGGACGAACGAGACGAACTTGGTCCAAAGAAGCCCAACGGATCAAATGGGAGGACGAAACTGGATGAAGGAGACGAACTTGGTCCAAAGAATGCCTACGGATCAAATGGGAGAACGAAAAGGGAGGAACGAGACGAACTTGGTCCAAAGAAGGCCTACGGATCAAATGGGTGGACGAAGATGGACGAACGAGACGAACTTGGTCCAAAGAAGGCCTAGGGATCAAATGGGAGGACGAAGATGGACGAACGAGACGAACTTGGTCCAAAGAAGCCCAACGGATCAAATGGGAGGACGAAGATGGACGAACGAGACGAACTTGTTCCAAAGAAGGCCTACGGAACAAATGGGAGGACGAAGAGGGACGAACAAGACAAACATGGTCCAAAGAAGGCCTACGGATCAAATTGGAGGACGAAAATGGACAAACGAGACGAACTTGGTCCAAAGAAGGCCTAGGGATCAAATGGGTGGACGAAGATGGACGAACGAGACGAACTTGGTCCAAAGAAGGCCTAGGGATCAAATGGGAGGACGAAGATGGAGGAACGAGGCGAACTTGGTCCAAAGAAGGCCTGCGGATCAAATTGCAGGACGAAGATGGACGAACGAGACGAACTTGGTCAAAAGAAGCCCAACGGATCAAATGGGAGCACGAAGATGGACGAACGAGACGAACTTGGTCCAAAGAAGGCCTGCGGATCAAATTGCAGGACGAAGATGGACGAACGAGACGAACTTGGTCAAAAGAAGCCCAACGGATCAAATGGGAGCACGAAGATGGACGAACGAGACGAACTTGGTCCAAAGAAGGCCTAGGGATCAAATGGGAGGACGAAGATGGAGGAACGAGGCATACTTGGTTCAAAGAATTCCAACGGATCAAATGGGAGGACGAAGGTGGTAGAACAAGACGAACTTGGTCCAAAGAAGGCCTACGGATCAAATGGGAGGACGAAGAGGGACGAACGAGACAAACATGGTCCAAAGAAGGCCTACGGATCAAATGGGAGTACGAAAAGGGACGAACGAGACGAACTTGGTCCAAAGAAGTCCTAGGGATCAAATGGGAGGACGAAGATGGACGAACGAGACAAATTTGGTCCAAAGAATTCGAACGGATCAAATGGGAGGACGAAGGTGGTAGAACAAGACGAACTTGGTCCAAAGAAGGCCTACGGATCAAATGGGAGGACGAAGAGGGACGAATGAGACAAACATGGTCCAAAGAAGGCCTACGGATCAAATTGGAGGACGAAGATGGACAAGCGAGACGAACTTGGTCCAAAGAAGCCCAACGGATCAAATGAGAGGACGAAGATGGAGGAACGAGGCGAACTTGGTCCAAAGAAGGCCTACGGATCAAATGGGAGGACGAAGAGGGACGAACGAGACAAACATGGTCCAAAGAAGGCCTACGGATCAAATTGGAGGACGAAGATGGACAAGCGAGACGAACTTGGTGCAAAGAAGCCCAACGGATCAAATGGGAGGACGAAACAGGAGGAAGGAGACGAACTTGGTCCAAAGAAGGCCTACGGATCAAATGGGAGGACGAAGATGGACGAACGAGACGAACTTGGTCCAAAGAAGGCCTAGGGATCAAATGGGAGGACGAAGATGGACGAACGAGACGAACTTGGTCCAAAGAAGCCCAACGGATCAAATGGGAGGACGAAACTGGATGAAGGAGACGAACTTGGTCCAAAGAATGCCTACGGATCAAATGGGAGAACGAAAAGGGAGGAACGAGACGAACTTGGTCCAAAGAAGGCCTACGGATCAAATGGGTGGACGAAGATGGACGAACGAGACGAACTTGGTCCAAAGAAGGCCTAGGGATCAAATGGGAGGACGAAGATGGACGAACGAGACGAACTTGGTCCAAAGAAGCCCAACGGATCAAATGGGAGGACGAAGATGGACGAACGAGACGAACTTGTTCCAAAGAAGGCCTACGGAACAAATGGGAGGACGAAGAGGGACGAACAAGACAAACATGGTCCAAAGAAGGCCTACGGATCAAATTGGAGGACGAAAATGGACAAACGAGACGAACTTGGTCCAAAGAAGGCCTAGGGATCAAATGGGTGGACGAAGATGGACGAACGAGACGAACTTGGTCCAAAGAAGGCCTAGGGATCAAATGGGAGGACGAAGATGGAGGAACGAGGCGAACTTGGTCCAAAGAAGGCCTGCGGATCAAATTGCAGGACGAAGATGGACGAACGAGACGAACTTGGTCAAAAGAAGCCCAACGGATCAAATGGGAGCACGAAGATGGACGAACGAGACGAACTTGGTCCAAAGAAGGCCTGCGGATCAAATTGCAGGACGAAGATGGACGAACGAGACGAACTTGGTCAAAAGAAGCCCAACGGATCAAATGGGAGCACGAAGATGGACGAACGAGACGAACTTGGTCCAAAGAAGGCCTAGGGATCAAATGGGAGGACGAAGATGGAGGAACGAGGCATACTTGGTTCAAAGAATTCCAACGGATCAAATGGGAGGACGAAGGTGGTAGAACAAGACGAACTTGGTCCAAAGAAGGCCTACGGATCAAATGGGAGGACGAAGAGGGACGAACGAGACAAACATGGTCCAAAGAAGGCCTACGGATCAAATGGGAGTACGAAAAGGGACGAACGAGACGAACTTGGTCCAAAGAAGTCCTAGGGATCAAATGGGAGGACGAAGATGGACGAACGAGACAAATTTGGTCCAAAGAATTCGAACGGATCAAATGGGAGGACGAAGGTGGTAGAACAAGACGAACTTGGTCCAAAGAAGGCCTACGGATCAAATGGGAGGACGAAGAGGGACGAATGAGACAAACATGGTCCAAAGAAGGCCTACGGATCAAATTGGAGGACGAAGATGGACAAGCGAGACGAACTTGGTCCAAAGAAGCCCAACGGATCAAATGAGAGGACGAAGATGGACGAACGAGACGAACTTGGTCCAAAGAAGCCCAACGGATCAAATGGGAGCACGAAGATGGACGAACGAGACGAACTTGGTCCAAAGAAGCCCAACGGATCAAATGGGAGGACGAAACTGGATGAAGGAGACGAACTTGGTCCAAAGAATGCCTACGGATCAAATGGGAGAACGAAAAGGGAGGAACGAGACGAACTTGGTCCAAAGAAGGCCTACGGATCAAATGGGTGGACGAAGATGGACGAACGAGACGAACTTGGTCCAAAGAAGGCCTAGGGATCAAATGGGAGGACGAAGATGGACGAACGAGACGAACTTGGTCCAAAGAAGCCCAACGGATCAAATGGGAGGACGAAGATGGACGAACGAGACGAACTTGTTCCAAAGAAGGCCTACGGAACAAATGGGAGGACGAAGAGGGACGAACAAGACAAACATGGTCCAAAGAAGGCCTACGGATCAAATTGGAGGACGAAAATGGACAAACGAGACGAACTTGGTCCAAAGAAGGCCTAGGGATCAAATGGGTGGACGAAGATGGACGAACGAGACGAACTTGGTCCAAAGAAGGCCTAGGGATCAAATGGGAGGACGAAGATGGAGGAACGAGGCGAACTTGGTCCAAAGAAGGCCTGCGGATCAAATTGCAGGACGAAGATGGACGAACGAGACGAACTTGGTCAAAAGAAGCCCAACGGATCAAATGGGAGCACGAAGATGGACGAACGAGACGAACTTGGTCCAAAGAAGGCCTGCGGATCAAATTGCAGGACGAAGATGGACGAACGAGACGAACTTGGTCAAAAGAAGCCCAACGGATCAAATGGGAGCACGAAGATGGACGAACGAGACGAACTTGGTCCAAAGAAGGCCTAGGGATCAAATGGGAGGACGAAGATGGAGGAACGAGGCATACTTGGTCCAAAGAATTCCAACGGATCAAATGGGAGGACGAAGGTGGTAGAACAAGACGAACTTGGTCCAAAGACGGCCTACGGATCAAATGGGAGGACGAAGAGGGACGAACGAGACAAACATGGTCCAAAGAAGGCCTACGGATCAAATGGGAGTACGAAAAGGGACGAACGAGACGAACTTGGTCCAAAGAAGTCCTAGGGATCAAATGGGAGGACGAAGATGGACGAACGAGACAAATTTGGTCCAAAGAATTCCAACGGATCAAATGGGAGGACGAAGGTGGTAGAACAAGACGAACTTGGTCGAAAGAAGGCCTACGGATCAAATGGGAGGACGAAGAGGGACGAATGAGACAAACATGGTCCAAAGAAGGCCTACGGATCAAATTGGAGGACGAAGATGGACAAGCGAGACGAACTTGGTCCAAAGAAGCCCAACGGATCAAATGAGAGGACGAAGATGGACGAACGAGACGAACTTGGTCCAAAGAAGCCCAACGGATCAAATGGGAGCACGAAGATGGACGAACGAGACGAACTTGGTCCAAAGAAGGCCTAGGGATCAAATGGGAGGACGAAGATGGACGAACGAGACAAAGTTGGTCCAATGAATTCCAACGGATCAAATGGGAGGACGAAGGTGGTAGAACAAGACGAACTTGGTCCAAAGAAGGCCTACGGATCAAATGGGAGGACGAAGAGGGACGAACGAGACAAACATGGTCCAAAGAAGGCCTACGGATCAAATGGGAGTACGAATAGGGACGAACGAGACGAACTTGGTCCAAAGAAGTCCTAGGGATCAAATGGGAGGACGAAGATGGACGAACGAGACAAATTTGGTCCAAAGAATTCCAACGGATCAAATGGGAGGACGAAGGTGGTAGAACAAGACGAACTTGGTCCAAAGAAGGCCTACGGATCAAATGGGAGGACGAAGAGGGACGAATGAGACAAACATGGTCCAAAGAAGGCCTACGGATCAAATTGGAGGACGAAGATGGACAAGCGAGACGAACTTGGTCCAAAGAAGCCCAACGGATCAAATGAGAGGACGAAGATGGACGAACGAGACGAACTTGGTCCAAAGAAGCCCAACGGATCAAATGGGAGCACGAAGATGGACGAACGAGACGAACTTGGTCCAAAGAAGGCCTAGGGATCAAATGGGAGGACGAAGATGGACGAACGAGACAAATTTGGTCCAATGAATTCCAACGGATCAAATGGGAGGACGAAGGTGGTAGAACAAGACGAACTTGGTCCAAAGAAGGCCTACGGATCAAATGGGAGGACGAAGAGGGACGAACGAGACAAACATGGTCCAAAGAAGGCCTACGGATCAAATTGGAGGACGAAGATGGACAAGCGAGACGAACTTGGTGCAAAGAAGCCCAACGGATTAAATGGGAGGATGAAACAGGAGGAAGGAGACGAACTTGGTCCAAAGAAGGCCTACGGATCAAATGGGAGGACGAAGATGGACGAACGAGACGAACTTGGTCCAAAGAAGGCCTACGGATCAAATGGGAGGACGAAGATGGACGAACGAGACGAACTTGGTCCAAAGAAGCCCAACGGATCAAATGGGAGGATGAAGATGGACGAACCAGACGAACTTGGTCCAAAGAAGCCCAACGGATCAAATGGGAGGACGAAGATGGACGAACGAACGAGACGAACTTGGTCCAAAGAAGCCCAACGGTTCAAATGGGAGGACGAAGATGGACGAACGAGACGAACTTGGTCCAAAGAAGGCCTAGGGATCAAATGGGAGGACGAAGATGGAGGAACGAGGCGAACTTGGTCCAAAGAAGGCCTGCGGATCAAATTGGAGGACGAAGATGGACGAACGAGACGAACTTGGTCCAAAGAAGCCCAACGGATCAAATGAGAGGACGAAGATGGACGAACGAGACGAACTTGGTCCAAAGAAGCCCAACGGATCAAATGGGAGCACGAAGATGGACGAACGAGACGAACTTGGTCCAAAGAAGGCCTAGGGATCAAATGGGAGGACGAAGATGGAGGAACGAGGCATACTTGGTCCAAAGAATTCCAACGGATCAAATGGGAGGACGAAGGTGGTAGAACAAGACGAACTTGGTCCAAAGAAGGCCTACGGATCAAATGGGAGGACAAAGAGCGACGAACGAGACAAACATGGTCCAAAGAAGGCCTACGGATCAAATGGGAGGACGAAGAGGGACGAACGAGACAAACGTGGTCAAAAGAAGGCCTACGGATCAAATGGGAGGACGAAGAGGGACGAACTAGACAAACATGGTCCAAAGATGGCCTACGGATCAAATGCGAGGACGAAAAGGGACGAACGAGACGAACTTGGTCAAAAGAAGGCCTACGGATCAAATTGGAGGACGAAGATGGACAAACGAGACGAACTTGGTCCAAAGAAAGCCTAGGGATCAATCGGGAGGACGAAGATGGAGGAACGAGGCGAACTTGGTCCAAAGAAGGCCTACGGATCAAATGGGAGGACGAAGAGGGACGAACGAGACAAACATGGTCCAAAGAAGGCCTACGGATCAAATTGGAGGACGAAGATGGACAAGCGAGACGAACTTGGTGCAAAGAAGCCCAACGGATAAAATGGGAGGACGAAACAGGAGGAAGGAGACGAACTTGGTCCAAAGAAGGCCTACAGATCAAATGGGAGGACGAAGATGGACGAACGAGACGAACTTGGTCCAAAGAAGGCCTAGGGATCAAATGGGAGGACGAAGATGGACGAACGAGACGAACTTGGTCCAAAGAAGCCCAACGGATCAAATGGGAGGACGAAACTGGATGAAGGAGACGAACTTGGTCCAAAGAATGCCTACGGATCAAATGGGAGAACGAAAAGGGAGGAACGAGACGAACTTGGTCCAAAGAAGGCCTACGGATCAAATGGGTGGACGAAGATGGACGAACCAGACGAACTTGGTCCAAAGAAGGCCTAGGGATCAAATGGGAGGACGAAGATGGACGAACGAGACGAACTTGGTCCAAAGAAGCCCAACGGATCAAATGGGAGGACGAAGATGGACGAACGAGACGAACTTGTTCCAAAGAAGGCCTACGGAACAAATGGGAGGATGAAGAGGGACGAACAAGACAAACATGGTCCAAAGAAGGCCTACGGATCAAATTGGAGGACGAAGATGGACAAACGAGACGAACTTGGTCCAAAGAAGGCCTAGGGATCAAATGGGTGGACGAAGATGGACGAACGAGACGAACTTGGTCCAAAGAAGGCCTAGGGATCAAATGGGAGGACGAAGATGGAGGAACGAGGCGAACTTGGTCCAAAGAAGGCCTGCGGATCAAATTGGAGGACGAAGATGGACGAACGAGACGAACTTGGTCAAAAGAAGCCCAACGGATCAAATGGGAGCACGAAGATGGACGAACGAGACGAACTTGGTCCAAAGAAGGCCTAGGGATCAAATGGGAGGACGAAGATGGAGGAACGAGGCATACTTGGTCCAAAGAATTCCAACGGATCAAATGGGAGGACGAAGGTGGTAGAACAAGACGAACTTGGTCCAAAGAAGGCCTACGGATCAAATGGGAGGACGAAGAGGGACGAACGAGACAAACATGGTCCAAAGAAGGCCTACGGATCAAATGGGAGTACGAAAAGGGACGAACGAGATGAACTTGGTCCAAAGAAGTCCTAGGGATCAAATGGGAGGACGAAGATGGACGAACGAGACAAATTTGGTCCAAAGAATTCCAACGGATCAAATGGGAGGACGAAGGTGGTAGAACAAGACGAACTTGGTCCAAAGAAGGCCTACGGATCAAATGGGAGGACGAAGAGGGACGAATGAGACAAACATGGTCCAAAGAAGGCCTACGGATCAAATTGGAGGACGAAGATGGACAAGCGAGACGAACTTGGTCCAAAGAAGCCCAACGGATCAAATGAGAGGACGAAGATGGACGAACGAGACGAACTTGGTCCAAAGAAGCCCAACGGATCAAATGGGAGCACGAAGATGGACGAACGAGACGAACTTGGTCCAAAGAAGGCCTAGGGATCAAATGGGAGGACGAAGATGGAGGAACGAGGCATACTTGGTCCAAAGAATTCCAACGGATCAAATGGGAGGACGAAGGTGGTAGAACAAGACGAACTTGGTCCAAAGAAGGCCTACGGATCAAATGGGAGGACAAAGAGCGACGAACGAGACAAACATGGTCCAAAGAAGGCCTACGGATCAAATAGGAGGACGAAGAGGGACGAACGAGACAAACGTGGTCAAAAGAAGGCCTACGGATCAAATGGGAGGACGAAGAGGGACGAACTAGACAAACATGGTCCAAAGATGGCCTACGGATCAAATGCGAGGACGAAAAGGGACGAACGAGACGAACTTGGTCCTAAGAAGGCCTAGGGATCAAATGGGAGGACGAAGATGGAGGAACGAGGCGAACTTGGTCCAAAGAAGGCCTACTGATCAAATGGGAGGACGAAGATGGACGAACGAGACAAATTTGGTCCAAAGAATTCCAACGGATCAAATGGGAGGACGAAGGTGGTAGAACAAGACGAACTTGATCCAAAGAAGGCCTACGGATCAAATGGGAGGACGAAGAGGGACGAACGAGACAAACATGGTCCAAAGAAGGCCTACGGATCAAATTGGAGGACGAAGATGGACAAGCGAGACGAACTTGGTGCAAAGAAGCCCAACGGATCAAATGGGAGGACGAAACAGGAGGAAGGAGACGAACTTGGTCCAAAGAAGGCCTACGGATCAAATGGGAGGACGAAGATGGACGAACGAGACGAACTTGGTCCAAAGAAGGCCTAGGGATCAAATGGGAGGACGAAGATGGACGAACGAGACGAACTTGGTCCAAAGAAGCCCAACGGATCAAATGGGAGGACGAAACTGGATGAAGGAGACGAACTTGGTCCAAAGAATGCCTACGGATCAAATGGGAGAACGAAAAGGGAGGAACGAGACGAACTTGGTCCAAAGAAGGCCTACGGATCAAATGGGTGGACGAAGATGGACGAACGAGACGAACTTGGTCCAAAGAAGGCCTAGGGATCAAATGGGAGGACGAAGATGGACGAACGAGACGAACTTGGTCAAAAGAAGCCCAACGGATCAAATGGGAGGACGAAGATGGACGAACGAGACGAACTTGTTCCAAAGAAGGCCTACGGAACAAATGGGAGGACGAAGAGGGACGAACAAGACAAACATGGTCCAAAGAAGGCCTACGGATCAAATTGGAGGACGAAGATGGACAAACGAGACGAACTTGGTCCAAAGAAGGCCTAGGGATCAAATGGGTGGACGAAGATGGACGAACGAGACGAACTTGGTCCAAAGAAGGCCTAGGGATCAAATGGGAGGACGAAGATGGAGGAACGAGGCGAACTTGGTCCAAAGAAGGCCTGCGGATCAAATTGGAGGACGAAGATGGACGAACGAGACGAACTTGGTCAAAAGAAGCCCAACGGATCAAATGTTAGCACGAAGATGGACGAACGAGACGAACTTGGTCCAAAGAAGGCCTAGGGATCAAATGGGAGGACGAAGATGGAGGAACGAGGCATACTTGGTCCAAAGAATTCCAACGGATCAAATGGGAGGACGAAGGTGGTAGAACAAGACGAACTTGGTCCAAAGAAGGCCTACGGATCAAATGGGAGGACGAAGAGGGACGAACGAGACAAACATGGTCCAAAGAAGGCCTACGGATCAAATGGGAGTACGAAAAGGGACGAACGAGACGAACTTGGTCCAAAGAAGTCCTAGGGATCAAATGGGAGGACGAAGATGGACGAACGAGACAAATTTGGTCCAAAGAATTCCAACGGATCAAATGGGAGGACGAAGGTGGTAGAACAAGACGAACTTGGTCCAAAGAAGGCCTACGGATCAAATGGGAGGACGAAGAGGGACGAATGAGACAAACATGGTCCAAAGAAGGCCTACGGATCAAATTGGAGGACGAAGATGGACAAGCGAGACGAACTTGGTGCAAAGAAGCCCAACGGATCAAATGGGAGGACGAAACAGGAGGAAGGAGACGAACATGGTCCAAAGAAGGCCTACGGATCAAATGGGAGGACGAAGATGGACGAACGAGACGAACTTGGTCCAAAGAAGGCCTACGGATCAAATGGGAGGACGAAGATGGACGAACGAGACGAACTTGGTCCAAAGAAGCCCAACGGATCAAATGGGAGGATGAAGATGGACGAACCAGACGAACTTGGTCCAAAGAAGCCCAACGGATCAAATGGGAGGACGAAGATGGACGAACGAACGAGACGAACTTGGTCCAAAGAAGCCCAACGGATCAAATGGGAGGACGAAGGTGGTAGAACAAGACGAACTTGGTCCAAAGAAGGCCTACGGATCAAATGGGAGGACGAAGAGGGACGAACGAGACAAACGTGGTCAAAAGAAGGCCTACGGATCAAATGGGAGGACGAAGAGGGACGAACGAGACAAACATGGTCCAAAGAAGGCCTACGGATCAAATTGGAGGACGAAGATGGACAAACGAGACGAACTTGGTCCAAAGAAGGCCTAGGGATCAAATTGGAGGACGAAGATGGACAAGCGAGACGAACTTGGTGCAAAGAAGCCCAACGGATCAAATGGGAGGACGAAACAGGAGGAAGGAGACGAACTTGGTCCAAAGAAGGCCTACGGATCAAATGGGAGGACGAAGATGGACGAACGAGACGAACTTGGTCCAAAGAAGCCCAACGGATCAAATGGGAGGATGAAGATGGACGAACCAGACGAACTTGGTCCAAAGAAGCCCAACGGATCAAATGGGAGGACGAAGATGGACGAACGAACGAGACGAACTTGGTCCAAAGAAGCCCAACGGATCAAATGGGAGGACGAAGATGGACGAACGAGACGAACTTGCTCCAAAGAAGGCCTAGGGATCAAATGGGAGGACGAAGATGGAGGAACGAGGCGAACTTGGTCCAAAGAAGGCCTGCGGATCAAATTGGAGGACGAAGATGGACGAACGAGACGAACTTGGTCCAAAGAAGCCCAACGGATCAAATGAGAGGACGAAGATGGACGAACGAGACGAACTTGGTCCAAAGAAGCCCAACGGATCAAATGGGAGCACGAAGATGGACGAACGAGACGAACTTGGTCCAAAGAAGGCCTAGGGATCAAATGGGAGGACGAAGATGGAGGAACGAGGCAAACTTGGTCCAAAGAAGGCCTACTGATCAAATGGGAGGACGAAGATGGACGAACGAGACGAACTTGGTCCAAAGATGGCCTGCGGATCAAATGGGTGGACGAAGATGGACGAACGAGACGAACTTGGTCCAAAGAAGGCCAACGGATCAAATGGGAGGACGAAGATGGACGAACGAGACGAACTTGGTCCAAAGAAGGCCTAGGGATCAAATGGGAGGACAAAGATGGAGGAACGAGGCAAACTTGGTCCAAAGAATTCCAACGGATCAAATGGGAGGACGAAGGTGGTAGAACAAGACGAACTTGGTCCAAAGAAGGCCTACGGATCAAATGGGAGGACAAAGAGCGACGAACGAGACAAACATGGTCCAAAGAAAGCCTACGGATCAAATGGGAGGACGAAGAGGGACGAACGAGACAAACGTGGTCAAAAGAAGGCCTACGGATCAAATGGGAGGACGAAGAGGGACGAACGAGACAAACATGGTCCAAAGAAGGCCTACGGATCAAATTGGAGGACGAAGATGGACAAACGAGACGAACTTGGTCCAAAGAAAGCCTAGGGATCAATCGGGAGGACGAAGATGGAGGAACGAGGCGAACTTGGTCCAAAGAAGGCCTACGGATCAAATGGGAGGACGAAGATGGACGAACGAGACGAACTTAGTCCAAAGAAGGCCTACGGATCAAATGGGAGGACGAAGATGGACGAACGAGACGAACTTGGTCCAAAGAAGGCCAACGGATCGAATGCGAGGACGAAGATGGACGAACGAGACGAACTTGGTCCAAAGAAGGCCTAGGGATCAAATGGGCGGACGAAGATGGACGAACGAGACAAACTTGGTCCAAAGAATTCCAACAGATCAAATGGGAGGACGAAGGTGGTAGAACAAGACGAACTTGGTCCAAAGAAGGCCTACGGATCAAATGGGAGGACAAAGAGGGACGAACGAGACAAACATGGTCCAAAGAAGGCCCACGGATCAAATGGGAGGACGAAGAGGGACGAACGAGACAAACGTGGTCCAAAGAAGGCCTACGGATCAAATGGGATGACGAAGAGGGACGAACGAGACAAACATGGTCCAAACAAGGCCTACGGCTCAAATTGGAGGACGAAGATGGACAAACGAGACGAACTTGGTCCAAAGAAGGCCTAGGGATCAAATGGGAGGACGAAGATAGAGGAACGAGGCGAACTTGGGGCAAAGAAGGCCTACGGATCAAATGGGAGGACGACGATGGGCGAACGAGACAAACTTGGCCAAAGAATTCCAACGGATCAAATGGGAGGACGAAGGTGGTAGAACAAGACGAACTTGGTCCAAAGAAGGCCTACGGATCAAATGGGAGGACGAAGAGGGACGAACGAAACAAACATGGTCCAAAGAAGGCCTACGGATCAAATGGGAGGACGAAAAGGGACGAACGAGACGAACTTGGTCCAAAGAATGCCTACGGATCAAATGGGAGGACGAAGATGGACGAACGAGACGAACTTGGTCCAAAGAAGGCCTTGGGATCAAATGGGAGGACGAAGATGGACGAACTAGACGAACTTGGTGCAAAGAAGCCCAACGGATCAAATGGGAGGACGAAACTGGATGAAGGAGACGAACTTGGTGCAAAGAATGCCTACGGATCAATTGGGAGAACGAAAAGGGAGGAACGAGACGAACTTGGTCCAAAGAAGACCTACGGATCAAATGGGAGGACGAAAAGGGACGAACGAGACGAACTTGGTCCAATGAATGCCTACGGATCAAATGGGAGGACGAAGGTGGTAGAAAAAGACGAACTTGGTCCAAAGAAGGCCTACGGATCAAATGGGAGGACAAAGAGGGACGAACGAGACAAACATGGTCCAAAGAAGGCCCACGGATCAAATGGGAGGACGAAGATGGACGAACGAGACAAATTTGGTCCAAAGAATTCCAACGGATCAAATGGGAGGACGAAGGTGGTAGAACAAGACGAACTTGATCCAAAGAAGGCCTACGGATCAAATGGGAGGACGAAGAGGGACGAACGAGACAAACATGGTCCAAAGAAGGCCTACGGATCAAATTGGAGGACGAAGATGGACAAGCGAGACGAACTTGGTGCAAAGAAGCCCAACGGATCAAATGGGAGGACGAAACAGGAGGAAGGAGACGAACTTGGTCCAAAGAAGGCCTACGGATCAAATGGGAGGACGAAGATGGACGAACGAGACGAACTTGGTCCAAAGAAGGCCTAGGGATCAAATGGGAGGACGAAGATGGACGAACGAGACGAACTTGGTCCAAAGAAGCCCAACGGATCAAATGGGAGGACGAAACTGGATGAAGGAGACGAACTTGGTCCAAAGAATGCCTACGGATCAAATGGGAGAACGAAAAGGGAGGAACGAGACGAACTTGGTCCAAAGAAGGCCTACGGATCAAATGGGTGGACGAAGATGGACGAACCAGACGAACTTGGTCCAAAGAAGGCCTAGGGATCAAATGGGAGGACGAAGATGGACGAACGAGACGAACTTGGTCCAAAGAAGCCCAACGGATCAAATGGGAGGACGAAGATGGACGAACGAGACGAACTTGTTCCAAAGAAGGCCTACGGAACAAATGGGAGGACGAAGAGGGACGAACAAGACAAACATGGTCCAAAGAAGGCCTACGGATCAAATTGGAGGACGAAGATGGACAAACGAGACGAACTTGGTCCAAAGAAGGCCTAGGGATCAAATGGGTGGACGAAGATGGACGAACGAGACGAACTTGGTCCAAAGAAGGCCTAGGGATCAAATGGGAGGACGAAGATGGAGGAACGAGGCGAACTTGGTCCAAAGAAGGCCTGCGGATCAAATTGGAGGACGAAGATGGACGAACGAGACGAACTTGGTCAAAAGAAGCCCAACGGATCAAATGGGAGCACGAAGATGGACGAACGAGACGAACTTGGTCCAAAGAAGGCCTAGGGATCAAATGGGAGGACGAAGATGGAGGAACGAGGCATACTTGGTCCAAAGAATTCCAACGGATCAAATGGGAGGACGAAGGTGGTAGAACAAGACGAACTTGGTCCAAAGAAGGCCTACGGATCAAATGGGAGGACGAAGAGGGACGAACGAGACAAACATGGTCCAAAGAAGGCCTACGGATCAAATGGGAGTACGAAAAGGGACGAACGAGACGAACTTGGTCCAAAGAAGTCCTAGGGATCAAATGGGAGGACGAAGATGGACGAACGAGACAAATTTGGTCCAAAGAATTCCAACGGATCAAATGGGAGGACGAAGGTGGTAGAACAAGACGAACTTGGTCCAAAGAAGGCCTACGGATCAAATGGGAGGACGAAGAGGGACGAATGAGACAAACATGGTCCAAAGAAGGCCTACGGATCAAATTGGAGGACGAAGATGGACAAGCGAGACGAACTTGGTGCAAAGAAGCCCAACGGATCAAATGGTAGGACGAAACAGGAGGAAGGAGACGAACATGGTCCAAAGAAGGCCTACGGATCAAATGGGAGGACGAAGATGGACGAACGAGACGAACTTGGTCCAAAGAAGGCCTACGGATCAAATGGGAGGACGAAGATGGACGAACGAGACGAACTTGGTCCAAAGAAGCCCAACGGATCAAATGGGAGGATGAAGATGGACGAACCAGACGAACTTGGTCCAAAGAAGCCCAACGGATCAAATGGGAGGACGAAGATGGACGAACGAACGAGACGAACTTGGTCCAAAGAAGCCCAACGGATCAAATGGGAGGACGAAGGTGGTAGAACAAGACGAACTTGGTCCAAAGAAGGCCTACGGATCAAATGGGAGGACGAAGAGGGACGAACGAGACAAACGTGGTCAAAAGAAGGCCTACGGATCAAATGGGAGGACGAAGAGGGACGAACGAGACAAACATGGTCCAAAGAAGGCCTACGGATCAAATTGGAGGACGAAGATGGACAAACGAGACGAACTTGGTCCAAAGAAGGCCTAGGGATCAAATTGGAGGACGAAGATGGACAAGCGAGACGAACTTGGTGCAAAGAAGCCCAACGGATCAAATGGGAGGACGAAACAGGAGGAAGGAGACGAACTTGGTCCAAAGAAGGCCTACGGATCAAATGGGAGGACGAAGATGGACGAACGAGACGAACTTGGTCCAAAGAAGCCCAACGGATCAAATGGGAGGATGAAGATGGACGAACCAGACGAACTTGGTCCAAAGAAGCCCAACGGATCAAATGGGAGGACGAAGATGGACGAACGAACGAGACGAACTTGGTCCAAAGAAGCCCAACGGATCAAATGGGAGGACGAAGATGGACGAACGAGACGAACTTGCTCCAAAGAAGGCCTAGGGATCAAATGGGAGGACGAAGATGGAGGAACGAGGCGAACTTGGTCCAAAGAAGGCCTGCGGATCAAATTGGAGGACGAAGATGGACGAACGAGACGAACTTGGTCCAAAGAAGCCCAACGGATCAAATGAGAGGACGAAGATGGACGAACGAGACGAACTTGGTCCAAAGAAGCCCAACGGATCAAATGGGAGCACGAAGATGGACGAACGAGACGAACTTGGTCCAAAGAAGGCCTAGGGATCAAATGGGAGGACGAAGATGGAGGAACGAGGCAAACTTGGTCCAAAGAAGGCCTACTGATCAAATGGGAGGACGAAGATGGACGAACGAGACGAACTTGGTCCAAAGATGGCCTGCGGATCAAATGGGTGGACGAAGATGGACGAACGAGACGAACTTGGTCCAAAGAAGGCCAACGGATCAAATGGGAGGACGAAGATGGACGAACGAGACGAACTTGGTCCAAAGAAGGCCTAGGGATCAAATGGGAGGACAAAGATGGAGGAACGAGGCAAACTTGGTCCAAAGAATTCCAACGGATCAAATGGGAGGACGAAGGTGGTAGAACAAGACGAACTTGGTCCAAAGAAGGCCTACGGATCAAATGGGAGGACAAAGAGCGACGAACGAGACAAACGTGGTCAAAAGAAGGCCTACGGATCAAATGGGAGGACGAAGAGGGACGAATGAGACAAACATGGTCCAAAGAAGGCCTACGGATCAAATTGGAGGACGAAGATGGACAAACGAGACGAACTTGGTCCAAAGAAAGCCTAGGGATCAATCGGGAGGACGAAGATGGAGGAACGAGGCGAACTTGGTCCAAAGAAGGCCTACGGATCAAATGGGAGGACGAAGATGGACGAACGAGACGAACTTAGTCCAAAGAAGGCCTACGGATCAAATGGGAGGACGAAGATGGACGAACGAGACGAACTTGGTCCAAAGAAGGCCAACGGATCGAATGCGAGGACGAAGATGGACGAACGAGACGAACTTGGTCCAAAGAAGGCCTAGGGATCAAATGGGCGGACGAAGATGGACGAACGAGACAAACTTGGTCCAAAGAATTCCAACAGATCAAATGGGAGGACGAAGGTGGTAGAACAAGACGAACTTGGTCCAAAGAAGGCCTACGGATCAAATGGGAGGACAAAGAGGGACGAACGAGACAAACATGGTCCAAAGAAGGCCCACGGATCAAATGGGAGGACGAAGA
Organism: Glycyrrhiza uralensis; assembly: GCA_030159175.1. Classification (NCBI taxonomy): domain Eukaryota; kingdom Viridiplantae; phylum Streptophyta; class Magnoliopsida; order Fabales; family Fabaceae; genus Glycyrrhiza; species Glycyrrhiza uralensis. The sequence goes on from BRZY01000002.1 coordinate 16,469,305, forward strand.
GGGACGAACGAGACAAACGTGGTCCAAAGAAGGCCTACGGATCAAATGGGATGACGAAGAGGGACGAACGAGACAAACATGGTCCAAACAAGGCCTACGGCTCAAATTGGAGGACGAAGATGGACAAACGAGACGAACTTGGTCCAAAGAAGGCCTAGGGATCAAATGGGAGGACGAAGATAGAGGAACGAGGCGAACTTGGGGCAAAGAAGGCCTACGGATCAAATGGGAGGACGACGATGGGCGAACGAGACAAACTTGGCCAAAGAATTCCAACGGATCAAATGGGAGGACGAAGGTGGTAGAACAAGACGAACTTGGTCCAAAGAAGGCCTACGGATCAAATGGGAGGACGAAGAGGGACGAACGAAACAAACATGTTCCAAAGAAGGCCTACGGATCAAATGGGAGGACGAAAAGGGACGAACGAGACGAACTTGGTCCAAAGAATGCCTACGGATCAAATGGGAGGACGAAGATGGACGAACGAGACGAACTTGGTCCAAAGAAGGCCTTGGGATCAAATGGGAGGACGAAGATGGACGAACTAGACGAACTTGGTGCAAAGAAGCCCAACGGATCAAATGGGAGGACGAAACTGGATGAAGGAGACGAACTTGGTGCAAAGAATGCCTACGGATCAAATGGGAGAACGAAAAGGGAGGAACGAGACGAACTTGGTCCAAAGAAGACCTACGGATCAAATGGGAGGACGAAAAGGGACGAACGAGACGAACTTGGTCCAATGAATGCCTACGGATCAAATGGGAGGACGAAGGTGGTAGAAAAAGACGAACTTGGTCCAAAGAAGGCCTACGGATCAAATGGGAGGACAAAGAGGGACGAACGAGACAAACATGGTCCAAAGAAGGCCCACGGATCAAATGGGAGGACGAAGAGCGACGAACGAGACAAACGTGGTCCAAAGAATGCCTACGGATCAAATGGGAGGACGAAGATGGACGAACGAGACGAACTTGGTCCAAAGAAGGCCTACGGATCAAATGGGCGGACGAAGAGGGACGAACGAGACAAACATGGTCCAAAGAAGGCCTACGGATCAAATTGGAGGACGAAGTTGGACAAACGAGACGAACTTGGTCCAAAGAAGGCCTAGGGATCAAATGGGAGGACGAAGATAGAGAAACGAGGCGAACTTTGTCCAAAGAAGGCCTACGGATCAAATGGGAGGACGACGATGGGCGAACGAGAAAAACTTGGTCCAAAGAATTCCAACGGATCAAATGGGAGGACGAAGGTGGTAGAACAAGACGAACTTGGTCCAAAGAAGGCCTACGGATCAAATGGGAGGACGAAGAGGGACGAACGAGACAAACATGGTCCAAAGAAGGCCCACGGATCAAACGGGAGGACGAAGAGGGACGAACGAGACAAACGTGGTCCAAAGAAGGCCTACGGATCAAATGGGAGGACGAAGATGGACGAACGAGACGAACTTGGTCCAAATAAGGCCTACGGATCAAATGGGCGGACGAAGATGGACAAACGAGACGAACTTGGTCCAAAGAAGGCCTAGGGATCAAATGGGAGGACGAAGATGGACGAACGAGACGAACTTGGTCCAAAGAAGGCCTACAGATCAAATGGGCGACGAAGAGGGACGAACGAGACAAACATGGTCCAAAGAATGCCTACGGATCAAATTGGAGGACGAAGATGGACAAACGAGACGAACTTGGTCCAAAGAAGGCCTAGGGATCAAATGGGAGGACGAAGATAGAGAAACGAGGCGAACTTGGTCCAAAGAAGGCCTACGGATCAAATGGGAGGACGACGATGGGCGAACGAGACAAACTTGGTCCAAAGAATTCCAACGGATCAAATGGGAGGACGAAGGTGGTAGAACAAGACGAACTTGGTCCAAAGAAGGCCTACGGATCAAATGGGAGGACGAAGAGGGACGAACGAGGCAAACATGGTCCAAAGAAGGCCCACGGATCAAATGGGAGGACGAAGAGGGACGAACGAGACAAACGTGGTCCAAAGAAGGCCTACGGATCAAATGGGAGGACGAAGACTGACGAACGAGACAAACATGGTCCAAAGAAGGCCTACGGATCAAATTGGAGGACGAAGATGGACAAACGAGATGAACTTGGTCCAAAGAAGGCCTAGGGATCAAATGGGAGGACGAAGATAGAGGAACGAGGCGAACTTGGTCCAAAGAAGGCCTACGGATCAAATGGGAGGACGACGATGGGCGAACGAGACAAATTGGTCCAAAGAATTCCAACGGATCAAATGGGAGGACGAAGGTGGTAGAACAAGACGAACTTGGTGCAAAGAAGGCCTACGGATCAAATGGGAGGACGAAGAGGGACGAACGAGACAAACATGGTCCAAAGAAGGCCTACGGATCAAATGGGAGGACGAAAAGGGACGAACGAGACGAACTTGGTCCAAAGAATGCCTACGGATCAAATGGGAGGACGAAGATGGACGAACGAGACGAACTTGGTCCAAAGAAGGCCTAGGGATCAAATGGGAGGACGAATATGGACTAACGAGACGAACTTGGTGCAAAGAAGCCCAACGGATCAAATCGGAGGACGAAACTGGATGAAGGAGACGAACTTGGTCCAAAGAATGCCTACGGATCAAATGGGAGAACGAAAAGGGAGGAACGAGACGAACTTGGTCCAAAGAATGCCTACGGATCAAATGGGTGGACGAAGATGGACGAACGAGACGAACTTGGTCCAAAGAAGCCCAACGGATCAAATGGGAGGACGAAGATGGACGAACGAGACGAATTTGGTCCAAAGAAGGCCAACGGATCAAATGGGAGGACGAAGAGGGACGAACGAGACGAACTTGGTCCAAAGAAGGCCTAGGGATCAAATGGGAGGACGAAGATGGACGAACGAGACAAACTTGGTCCAAAGAATTCCAACGGATCAAATGGGAGGACGAAGGTGGTAGAACAAGACGAACTTGGTCCAAAGAAGGCCTACGGATCAAATGGGAGGACAAAGAGGGACGAACGAGACAAACATGGTCCAAAGAAGGCCCACGGATCAAATGGGAGGACGAAGAGGGACGAACGAGACAAACGTGGTCCAAAGAAGGCTTACGGATCAAATGGGATGACGAAGAGGGACGAACGAGACAAACATGGTCCAAACAAGGCCTACGGATCAAATTGGAGGACGAAGATGGACAAACGAGACGAACTTGGTCCAAAGAAGGCCTAGGGATCAAATGGGAGGACGAAGATAGAGGAACGAGGCGAACTTGGGGCAAAGAAGGCCTACGGATCAAATGGGAGGACGACGATGGGCGAACGAGACAAACTTGGTCCAAAGAATTCCAACGGATCAAATGGGAGGACGAAGGTGGTAGAACAAGACGAACTTGGTCCAAAGAAGGCCTACGGATCAAATGGGAGGACGAAGAGGGACGAACGAGACAAACATGGTCCAAAGAAGGCCTACGGATCAAATGGGAGGACGAAAAGGGACGAACGAGACGAACTTGGTCCAAAGAATGCCTACGGATCAAATGGGAGGACGAAGATGGACGAACGAGACGAACTTGGTCCAAAGAAGGCCTAGGGATCAAATGGGAGGACGAAGATGGACGAACTAGACGAACTTGGTGCAAAGAAGCCAAACGGATCAAATGGGAGGACGAAACTGGATGAAGGAGACGAACTTGGTGCAAAGAATGCCTACGGATCAAATGGGAGAACGAAAAGGGAGGAACGAGACGAACTTGGTCCAAAGAAGACCTACGGATCAAATGGGAGGACGAAAAGGGACGAACGAGATGAACTTGGTCCAAAGAATGCCTACGGATCAAATGGGAGGACGAAGGTGGTAGAACAAGACGAACTTGGTCCAAAGAAGGCCTACGGATCAAATGGGAGGACAAACAGGGACGAACGAGACAAACATGGTCCAAAGAAGGCCCACGGAACAAATGGGAGGACGAAGAGCGACGAACGAGACAAACGTGGTCCAAAGAATGCCTACGGATCAAATGGGAGGACGAAGATGGACGAACGAGACGAACTTGGTCCAAAGAAGGCCTACGGATCAAATGGGCGGACGAAGAGGGACGAACGAGACAAACATGGTCCAAAGAAGGCCTACGGATCAAATTGGAGGACGAAGATGGACAAACGAGACGAACTTGGTCCAAAGAAGGCCTAGGGATCAAATGGGAGGACGAAGATAGAGAAACGAGGCGAACTTGGTCCAAAGAAGGCCTACGGATCAAATGGGAGGACGACGATGGGCGAACGAGACAAACTTGGTTCAAAGAATTGCAACGGATCAAATGGGAGGACGAAGGTGGTAGAACAAGACGAACTTGGTCCAAAGAAGGCCTACGGATCAAATGGGAGGACGAAGAGGGACGAACGAGACAAACATGGTCCAAAGAAGGCCCACGGATCAAATGGGAGGACGAAGAGGGACGAACGAGACAAACGTGGTCCAAAGAAGGCCTACGGATCAAATGGGAGGACGAAGACTGACGAACGAGACAAACATGGTCCAAAGAAGGCCTACGGATCAAATTGGAGGACGAAGATGGACAAACGAGATGAACTTGGTCCAAAGAAGGCCTAGGGATCAAATGGGAGGACGAAGATAGAGGAACGAGGCGAACTTGGTCCAAAGAAGGCCTACGGATCAAATGGGAGGACGACAATGGGCGAACGAGACAAATTGGTCCAAAGAATTCCAACGGATCAAATGGGAGGACGAAGGTGGTAGAACAAGACGAACTTGGTCCAAAGAAGGCCTACAGATCAAATGGGAGGACGAAGAGGGACGAACGAGACAAACATGGTCCAAAGAAGGCCTACGGATCAAATGGGAGGACGAAAAGGGACTAACGAGACGAACTTGGTCCAAAGAATGCCTACGGATCAAATGGGAGGACGAAGATGGACGAACGAGACGAACTTGGTCCAAAGAAGGCCTAGGGATCAAATGGGAGGACGAATATGGACTAACGAGACGAACTTGGTGCAAAGAAGCCCAACGGATCAAATGGGAGGACGAAGGTGGTAGAACAAGACGAACTTGGTCCAAAGAAGGCCTACGGATCAAATGGGAGAACAAAAAGGGAGGAACGAGACGAACATGGTCCAAAGAATGCCTACGGATCAAATGGGTGGACGAAGATGGACGAACGAGACGAACTTGGTCCAAAGAAGCCCAACGGATCAAATGGGAGGACGAAGATGGACGAACGAGACGAATTTGGTCCAAAGAAGGCCTACGGATCAATTGGGAGGACGAAGTGGGACGAACGAGACAAACATGGTCGAAAGAAGGCCTACGGATCAAATTGGAGGACGAAGATCGACAAACGAGACGAAGATAGAGGAACGAGGCGAACTTGGTTCAAAGAATGCCTACGGATCAAATGGGAGGACGACGATGGGCGAACGAGACAAACTTGGTCCAAAGAATTCCAACGGATCAAATGGGAGGACGAAGGTGGTAGAACAAGACGAACTTGGTCCAAAGAAGGCCTACGGATCAATTGGGAGGACGAAGAGGGACGAACGAGACAAACATGGTCCAAAGAAGGCCTACGGATCAAATGGGAGGACGAAAAGGGACGAACGAGACGAACTTTGTCCAAAGAATGCCTACGGATCAAATGGGAGGACGAAGATGGACGAACGAGACGAACTTGGTCCAAAGAAGGCCTAGGGATCAAATGGGAGGACGAAGATAGAGGAACGAGGCGAACTTGGTCCAAAGAAGGCCTACGGATCAAATGGGAGGACGACGATGGGCGAACGAGACAAACTTGGTCCAAAGAATTCCAACGGATCAAATGGGAGGACGAAGGTGGTAGAACAAGACGATCTTGGTCCAAAGAAGGCCTACAGATCAAATGGGAGGACGAAGAGGGACGAACGAGACAAACATGGTCCAAAGAAGGCCTACGGATCAAATGGGAGGATGAAAAGGGACGAACGAGACGAACTTTGTCCAAAGAATGCCTACGGATCAAATGGGAGGACGAAGATGGACGAACGAGACGAACTTGGTCCAAAGAAGGCCTAGGGATCAAATGGGAGGACGAAGATAGAGGAACGAGGCGAACTTGGTCCAAAGAAGGCCTACGGATCAAATGGGAGGACGACGATGGACGAACGAGACAAACTTGGTCCAAAGAATTCCAACGGATCAAATGGTAGGACGAAGGTGGTAGAACAAGACGAACTTGGTCCAAAGAAGGCCTACGGATCAAATGGAAGGACGAAGAGGGACGAACGAGACAAACATGGTCCAAAGAAGGCCTACGGATCAAATGGGAGGACGAAAAGGGACGAACGAGACGAAGTTGGTCCAAAGAATGCCTACGGATCAAATGGGAGGACGAAGATGGACGAACGAGACGAACTTGGTCCAAAGAAGGCCTAGGGATCAAATGGGAGGACGAAGATGGACGAACGAGACGAACATGGTTCGAAGAAGCCCAACGGATCAAATGGGAGGACTAAACTGGATGAAGGAGACGAACTTGGTCCAAAGAATGCCTACGGATCAAATGGGAGGACGAAAAGGGACGAACGAGACGAACTTGGTCCAAAGAATGCCTACGGATCAAATGGGAGGACGAAGATGGACGAACGAGACGAACTTGGTCCAAAGAAGCCCAACGGATCAAATGGGAGGACGAAGATGGACGAACGAGACGAACTTGGTCCAAAGAAGGCCTACGAATCAAATGGGAGGACGAAGAGGGACGAACGAGACAAACATGGTCCAAAGAAGGCCTACGGATCAAATTGGAGGACGAAGATGGACAAACGAGACGAACTTGGTCCAAAGAAGGCCTAGGGATCAAATGGGAGGACGAAGATAGAGGAACGAGGCGAACTTGGTCCAAAGAAGGCCTACGGATCAAATGGGAGGACGACGATGGGCGAACGAGACAAACTTGGTCCAAGAATTCCAACGGATCAAATTTGAGGACGAAGGTGGTAGAACAAGACGAACTTGGTCAAAAGAAGGCCTACGGATCAAATGGGAGGACGAAGAGGGACGAACGAGACAAACATGGTCCAAAGAAGGCCTACGGATCAAATGGGAGGACGAAAAGGGACGAACGAGACGAACTTTGTCCAAAGAATGCCTACGGATCAAATGGGAGGACGAAGATGGACGAACGAGACGAACTTGGTCCAAAGAAGGCCTAGGGATCAAATGGGAGGACGAAGATGGACGAACGAGACGAACTTGGTCCAAAGAAGGCCTAGGGATCAAATGGGAGGACGAAGATAGAGGAACGAGGCGAACTTGGTCCAAAGAAGTCCTACAGATCAAATGGGAGGACGACGATGGACGAACGAGACAAACTTGGTCCAATGAATTCCAACGGATCAAATGGGAGGACGAAGGTGGTAGAACAAGACGAACTTGGTCCAAAGAAGGCCTACGGATCAAATGGGAGGACGAAGAGGGACGAACGAGACAAACATGGTCCAAAGAAGGCCTACGGATCAAATGGGAGGACGAAAAGGGACGAACGAGACGAACTTTGTCCAAAGAATGCCTACGGATCAAATGGGAGGACGAAGATGGACGAACGAGACGAACTTGGTCCAAAGAAGGCCTAGGGATCAAATGGGAGGACGAAGATAGAGGAACGAGGCGAACTTGGTCCAAAGAAGGCCTACGGATCAAATGGGAGGACGACGATGGGCGAACGAGACAAACTTGGTCCAAAGAATTCCAACGGATCAAATGGGAGGACGAAGGTGGTAGAACAAGACGATCTTGGTCCAAAGAAGGCCTACGGATCAAATGGGAGGACGAAGAGGGACGAACGAGACAAACATGGTCCAAAGAAGGCCTACGGATCAAATGGGAGGATGAAAAGGGACGAACGAGACGAACTTTGTCCAAAGAATGCCTACGGATCAAATGGGAGGACGAAGATGGACGAACGAGACGAACTTGGTCCAAAGAAGGCCTAGGGATCAAATGGGAGGACGAAGATAGAGGAACGAGGCGAACTTGGTCCAAAGAAGGCCTACGGATCAAATGGGAGGACGACGATGGACGAACGAGACAAACTTGGTCCAAAGAATTCCAACGGATCAAATGGTAGGACGAAGGTGGTAGAACAAGACGAACTTGGTCCAAAGAAGGCCTACGGATCAAATGGAAGGACGAAGAGGGACGAACGAGACAAACATGGTCCAAAGAAGGCCTACGGATCAAATGGGAGGACGAAAAGGGACGAACGAGACGAACTTGGTCCAAAGAATGCCTACGGATCAAATGGGAGGACGAAGATGGACGAACGAGACGAACTTGGTCCAAAGAAGGCCTAGGGATCAAATGGGAGGACGAAGATGGACGAACGAGACGAACTTGGTGCAAAGAAGCCCAACGGATCAAATGGGAGGACGAAACTGGATGAAGGAGACGAACTTGGTCCAAAGAATGCCTACGGATCAAATGGGAGAACGAAAAGGGAGGAACGAGACGAACTTGGTCCAAAGAAGGCCTACGGATCAAATTGGAGGACGAAGATGGACATACGAGACGAACTTGGTCCAAAGAAGGCCTAGGGATCAAATGGGAGGACGAAGATAGAGGAACGAGGCGAACTTGGTCCAAAGAAGGCCTACGGATCAAATGGGAGGACGACGATGGGCGAACGTGACAAACTTGGTCCAAAGAATTCCAACGGATCAAATTTGAGGACGAAGGTGGTAGAACAAGACGAACTTGGTCCAAAGAAGGCCTACGGATCAAATGGGAGGACGAAGAGGGACGAACGAGACAAACATGGTCCAAAGAAGGCCTACGGATCAAATGGGAGGACGACGATGGGCGAACGAGACAAACTTGGTCCAAGAATTCCAACGGATCAAATTTGAGGACGAAGGTGGTAGAACAAGACGAACTTGGTCAAAAGAAGGCCTACGGATCAAATGGGAGGACGAAGAGGGACGAACGAGACGAACTTTGTCCAAAGAATGCCTACGGATCAAATGGGAGGACGAAGATGGACGAACGAGACGAACTTGGTCCAAAGAAGGCCTAGGGATCAAATGGGAGGACGAAGATAGAGGAACGAGGCGAACTTGGTCCAAAGAAGTCCTACAGATCAAATGGGAGGACGACGATGGACGAACGAGACAAACATGGTCCAATGAATTCCAACGGATCAAATGGGAGGACGAAGGTGGTAGAACAAGACGAACTTGGTCCAAAGAAGGCCTACGGATCAAATGGGAGGACGAAGAGGGACGAACGAGACAAACATGGTCCAAAGAAGGCCTACGGATCAAATGGGAGGACGAAAAGGGACGAACGAGACGAACATTGTCCAAAGAATGCCTACGGATCAAATGGGAGGACGAAGATGGACGAACGAGACGAACTTGGTCCAAAGAAGGCCTAGGGATCAAATGGGAGGACGAAGATAGAGGAACGAGGCGAACATGGCCCAAAGAAGGCCTACGGATCAAATGGGAGGACGACGATGGGCGAACGAGACAAACTTGGTCCAAAGAATTCCAACGGATCAAATGGGAAGACGAAGGTGGTAGAACAAGACGATCTTGGTCCAAAGAAGGCCTACGGATCAAATGGGAGGACGAAGATGGACGAACGAGACGAACTTGGTCCAAAGAAGGCCTAGGGATCAAATGGGAGGACGAAGATGGACGAACGAGACGAACTTGGTGCAAAGAAGCCCAACGGATCAAATGGGAGGACGAAACTGGATGAAGGAGACGAACTTGGTCCAAAGAATGCCTACGGATCAAATGGGAGAACGAAAAGGGAGGAACGAGACGAACTTGGTCCAAAGAAGGCCTACGGATCAAATGGGAGGACGAAAAGGGACGAACGAGACGAACTTGGTCCAAAGAATGCCTACGGATCAAATGGGAGGACGAAGATGGACGAACGAGACGAACTTGGTCCAAAGAAGCCCAACGGATCAAATGGGAGGACGAAGATGGACGAACGAGACGAACTTGGTCCAAAGAAGGCCTACGGATCAAATGGGAGGACGAAGAGGGACGAACGAGACAAACATGGTCCAAAGAAGGCCTACGGATCAAATTGGAGGACGAAGATGGACAAACGAGACGAACTTGGTCCAAAGAAGGCCTAGGGATCAAATGGGAGGACGAAGATAGAGGAACGAGGCGAACTTGGTCCAAAGAAGGCCTACGGATCAAATGGGAGGACGACGATGGGCGAACGAGACAAACTTGGTCCAAAGAATTCCAACGGATCAAATTTGAGGACGAAGGTGGTAGAACAAGACGAACTTGGTCCAAAGAAGGCCTACGGATCAAATGGGAGGACGAAGAGGGACGAACGAGACAAACATGGTCCAAAGAAGGCCTACGGATCAAATGGGAGGACGAAAAGGGACGAACGAGACGAACTTTGTCCAAAGAATGCCTACGGATCAAATGGGAGGACGAAGATGGACGAACGAGACGAACTTGGTCCAAAGAAGGCCTAGGGATCAAATGGGAGGACGAAGATAGAGGAACGAGGCGAACTTGGTCCAAAGAAGTCCTACAGATCAAATGGGAGGACGACGATGGACGAACGAGACAAACATGGTCCAATGAATTCCAACGGATCAAATGGGAGGACGAAGGTGGTAGAACAAGACGAACTTGGTCCAAAGAAGGCCTACGGATCAAATGGGAGGACGAAGAGGGACGAACGAGACAAACATGGTCCAAAGAAGGCCTACGGATCAAATGGGAGGACGAAAAGGGACGAACGAGACGAACATTGTCCAAAGAATGCCTACGGATCAAATGGGAGGACGAAGATGGACGAACGAGACGAACTTGGTCCAAAGAAGGCCTAGGGATCAAATGGGAGGACGAAGATAGAGGAACGAGGCGAACATGGCCCAAAGAAGGCCTACGGATCAAATGGGAGGACGACGATGGGCGAACGAGACAAACTTGGTCCAAAGAATTCCAACGGATCAAATGGGAAGACGAAGGTGGTAGAACAAGACGATCTTGGTCCAAAGAAGGCCTACGGATCAAATGGGAGGACGAAGATGGACGAACGAGACGAACTTGGTCCAAAGAAGGCCTAGGGATCAAATGGGAGGACGAAGATGGACGAACGAGACGAACTTGGTGCAAAGAAGCCCAACGGATCAAATGGGAGGACGAAACTGGATGAAGGAGACGAACTTGGTCCAAAGAATGCCTACGGATCAAATGGGAGAACGAAAAGGGAGGAACGAGACGAACTTGGTCCAAAGAAGGCCTACGGATCAAATGGGAGGACGAAAAGGGACGAACGAGACGAACTTGGTCCAAAGAATGCCTACGGATCAAATGGGAGGACGAAGATGGACGAACGAGACGAACTTGGTCCAAAGAAGCCCAACGGATCAAATGGGAGGACGAAGATGGACGAACGAGACGAACTTGGTCCAAAGAAGGCCTACGGATCAAATGGGAGGACGAAGAGGGACGAACGAGACAAACATGGTCCAAAGAAGGCCTACGGATCAAATTGGAGGACGAAGATGGACAAACGAGACGAACTTGGTCCAAAGAAGGCCTAGGGATCAAATGGGAGGACGAAGATAGAGGAACGAGGCGAACTTGGTCCAAAGAAGGCCTACGGATCAAATGGGAGGACGACGATGGGCGAACGAGACAAACTTGGTCCAAAGAATTCCAACGGATCAAATTTGAGGACGAAGGTGGTAGAACAAGACGAACTTGGTCCAAAGAAGGCCTACGGATCAAATGGGAGGACGAAGAGGGACGAACGAGACAAACATGGTCCAAAGAAGGCCTACGGATCAAATGGGAGGACGAAAAGGGACGAACGAGACGAACTTTGTCCAAAGAATGCCTACGGATCAAATGGGAGGACGAAGATGGACGAACGAGACGAACTTGGTCCAAAGAAGGCCTAGGGATCAAATGGGAGGACGAAGATAGAGGAACGAGGCGAACTTGGTCCAACGAAGTCCTACAGATCAAATGGGAGGACGACGATGGACGAACGAGACAAACTTGGTCCAATGAATTCCAACGGATCAAATGGGAGGACGAAGGTGGTAGAACAAGACGAACTTGGTCCAAAGAAGGCCTACAGATCAAATGGGAGGACGAAGAGGGACGAACGAGACAAACATGGTCCAAAGAAGGCCTACGGATCAAATGGGAGGACGAAAAGGGACGAACGAGACGAAGTTGGTCCAAAGAAGGCCTACGGATCAAATGGGAGGACGAAGATGGACGAACGAGACGAACTTGGTCCAAAGAAGGCCTACGGATCAAATGGGAGGACGAAGACGGACGAACCAGACGAACATGGTCCAAAGAAGCCCAACGGATCAAATGGCAGGACGAAGATGGACGAACGAACGAGACGAACTTGGTCCAAAGAAGCCCAACGAATCAAATTGGAGGACGAAGATGGACGAACGAGACGAACTTGGTCCAAAGAAGGCCTAGGGATCAAATGGGAGGACGAAGATGGAGGAACGAGGCAAACATGGTCCAAAGAAGGCCTACGGATCAAATGGGAGGACGAAGATGGACGAACGAGACGAACTTGGTCCAAAGAAGCCCAACGGATCAAATGAGAGGACGAAGATGGACGAACGAGACGAACTTGGTCCAAAGAAGCCCAACGGATCAAATGGGAGCACGAAGATGGACGAACGAGACGAACTTGGTCCAAAGAAGGCCTAGGGATCAAATGGGAGGACGAAGATGGAGGAACGAGGCGAACTTGGTCCAAAGAAGGCCTACAGATCAAATGGGAGGACGAAGATGGACGAACGAGACGAACTTGGTCCAAAGAAGGCCTACGGATCAAATGGGTGGACGAAGATGGACGAACGAGACGAACTTGGTCCAAAGAAGGCAAACGTATCAAATGGGAGGACGAAGATGGACGAACGAGTCGAACTTGGGCCAAAGAAGGCCTACGGATCAAATGGGAGGACGAAGATGGAGGAACGAGGCAAACTTGGTCCAAAGAATTCCAACGGATCAAATTGGAGGACGAAGGTGGTAGAACAAGACGAACATGGTCCAAAGAAGGCCTACGGATCAAATGGGAGGACGAAGAGGGACGAACGAGACAAACATGGTCCAAAGAAGGCCTACGGATCAAATGGGAGGACGAAGAGGGACGAACGAGACAAACGTGGTCCAAAGAAGGCCTACGGATCAAATGGGAGGACGAAGAGGGACGAACGAGACAAACGTGGTCCAAAGAAGGCCTACGGATCAAATTGGAGGACGAAGATGGACAAACGAGACGAACTTGGTCCAAAGAAGGCCTAGGGATCAAACGGGAGGACGAAGATGGAGAAACGAGGCGAACTTGGTCCAAAGAAGGCCTACGGATCAAATGGGAGGACGAAGATGGACGAACGAGACGAACTTGGTCCAAAGAAGGCCTACGGATCAAATGGGAGGACAAAGAGGGACGAACGTGACAAACATGGTCCAAAGAATGCCTACGGATCAAATGGGAGGACGAAGAGGGACGAACGAGACAAACATGGTCCAAAGAAGGCCTACAGATCAAATTGGAGGACGAAGATGGACAAACGAGACGAACTTGGTCCAAAGAAGGCCTACGGATCAAATGGGAGGACAAAGAGGGACAAACGAGACAAACATGGTCCAAAGAATGCCTACGGATCAAATGGGAGGATGAAGAGGGACGAACGAGACAAACGTGGTCCAAAGAAGGCCTACGGATCAAATGGGAGGACGAAGAGGGACGAACGAGACAAACATGGTCCAAAGAAGGCCTACGGATCAAATTGGAGGGCGAAGATGGACAAACGAGACGAACTTGGTCCAAAGAAGGCCTAGGGATCAAATGGGAGGACGAAGATAGAGGAACGAGGCGAACATGGTCCAAAGAAGGCCTACAGATCAAATGGGAGGACGACGATGGGCGAACGAGACAAACTTGGTCCAAAGAATTCCAACGGATCAAATGGGAGGACGAAGGTGGTAGAACAAGACGAACTTGGTCCAAAGAAGGCCTACGGATCAAATGGGAGGACGAAGAGGGACGAACGAGACAAACATGGTCCAAAGAAGGCCTACGGATCAAATGGGAGGACGAAGATGGACGAACGAGACGAACTTGGTCCAAAGAAGGCCTAGGGATCAAATGGGAGGACGAAGATGGACGAATGAGACGAACTTGGTGCAAAGAAGCCCAACGGATCAAATGGGAGGACGAAACTGGATGAAGGAGACGAACTTGGTCCAAAGAATGCCTACGGATCAAATGGGAGAACGAAAAGGGAGGAACGAGACGAACTTGGTCCAAAGAAGGCCTACGGATCAAATGGGTGGACGAAGATGGACGAACGAGACGAACTTGGTCCAAAGAAGGCCTAGGGATCAAATGGGAGGACGAAGATGGACGAACGAGACGAACTTGGTCCAAAGAAGGCCTACGGATCAAATGGGAGGACGAAGATGGACGAACGAGACGAACTTGGTCCAAAGAAGCCCAGCGGATCAAATGGGAGGACGAAGATGGACGAACGAGACGAACTTGGTCCAAAGAAGGCCTACGGATCAAATGGGAGGACGAAGAGGGACGAACGAGACAAACATGGTCCAAAGAAGGCCTACGGATCAAATGGGATGACGAAAAGGGACGAACGAGACGAACTTGGTCCAAAGAATGCCTAGGGATCAAATGGGAGGACGAAGATAGACGAACGAGACGAACTTGGTCCAAAGAAGGCCTAGGGATCAAATGGGAGGACGAAGATGGACGAACGAGACGAACTTGGTGCAAAGAAGCCCAACGGATCAAATGGGAGGACGAAACTGGAAGAAGGAGACGAACTTGGTCCAAACAATGCCTACGGATCAAATGGGAGAACGAAAAAGGAGGAACGAGACGAACTTAGTCCAAAGAAGGCCTACGGATCAAATGGGTGGACGAAGATGGACGAACGAGACGAACTTGGTCCAAAGAAGGCCTAGGGATCAAATGGGAGGACGAAGATGGTCGAACGAGAGGAACTTGGTCCAAAGAAGGCCTACGGATCAAATGGGAGGACGAAGATGGACGAACGAGACGAACTTGGTCCAAAGAAGCCCAACGGATCAAATGGGAGAACGAAAAGGGAGGAACGAGACGAACTTGGTCCAAAGAAGGCCTACGGATCAAATGGGTGGACGAAGATGGACGAACGAGATGAACTTGGTCCAAAGAATGGCTACGGATCAAATGGGAGAACGAAAAGGGAGGAACGTGACGAACTTGGTCCAAAGAAGGCCTACGGATCAAATGGGTGGACGAAGATGGACGAACGAGACGAACTTGGTCCAAAGAAGGCCTAGGGATCAAATGGGAGGACGAAGATGGTCGAACGAGACGAACTTGGTCCAAAGAAGGCCTACGGATCAAATGGGAGGACGAAGAGGGACGAACGAGACAAACATGGTCCAAAGAAGGCCTACGGATCAAATGGGAGGACGAAAAGGGACGAACGAGACGAACTTGGTCCAAAGAATGCCTACGGATCAAATGGGAGGACGAAGATGGACGAACGAGACGAACTTGGTCCAAAGAAGGCCTAGGGATCAAATGGGAGGACGAAGATGGACGAACGAGACGAACTTGGTGCAAAGAAGCCCAACGGATCAAATGGGAGGACGAAACTGGATGAAGGAGACGATCTTGGTCCAAAGAATGCCTACGGATCAAATGGGAGAACGAAAAGGGAGGAACGAGACGAACTTGGTCCAAAGAATGCCTACGGATCAAATGGGTGGACGGAGATGGACGAACAAGACGAACTTGGTCCAAAGAAGGCCTAGGGATCAAATGGGAGGACGAAGATGGTCGAACGAGACGAACTTGGTCCAAAGAAGGCCTACGGATCAAATGGGAGGACGAAGATGGACGAACGAGACGAACTTGGTCCAAAGAAGCCCAACGGATCAAATGGGAGGACGAAGATGGACGAACGAGACGAACTTGGTCCAAAGAAGCCCAACGGATCAAATGGGTGGACGAAGATGGACGAACGAGACGAACTTGGTCCAAAGAAGGCCAACGGATCAAATGGGAGGACGAAGATGGACGAACGAGACGAACTTGGTCCAAAGAAGGCCTACGGATCAAATTGGAGGACGAAGATGGAGGAACGAGGCGAACATGGACCAAAGAAGGCCTACGGATCAAATGGGAGGACGAAGATGGACGAACGAGACGAACTTGGCCCAAAGAAGGCCTACGGATCAAATGGGAGGACGAAGATGGACGAACGAGACGAACTTGGTCCAAAGAAGGCCAACGGATCAAATGGGAGGACGAAGATGGACGAACGAGACGAACTTGGTCCAAAAAAGGCCTAGGGATCAAATGGGAGGACGAAGATGGAGGAACGAGGCGAACTTGGTCCAAAGAAGGCCTACAGATCAAATGGGAGGACGAAGATGGACGAACGAGACGAACTTGGTCCAAAGAAGGCCTACGGATCAAATGGGAGGACGAAGATGGACGAACGAGACGAACTTGGTCCAAAGAAGCCCAACGGATCAAATGAGAGGACGAAGATGGACGAACGAGACGAACTTGGTCCAAAGAAGCCCAACGGATCAAATGGGAGCACGAAGATGGACGAACGAGACGAACTTGGTCCAAAGAAGGCCTAGGGATCAAATGGGAGGACGAAGATGGAGGAACGAGGCGAACTTGGTCCAAAGAAGGCCTACAGATCAAATGGGAGGACGAAGATGGACGAACGAGACGAACTTGGTCCAAAGAAGGCCTACGGATCAAATGGGTGGACGAAGATGGACGAACGAGACGAACTTGGTCCAAAGAAGGCAAACGTATCAAATGGGAGGACGAAGATGGACGAACGAGTCGAACTTGGGCCAAAGAAGGCCTACGGATCAAATGGGAGGACGAAGATGGAGGAACGAGGCAAACTTGGTCCAAAGAATTCCAACGGATCAAATTGGAGGACGAAGGTGGTAGAACAAGACGAACATGGTCCAAAGAAGGCCTACGGATCAAATGGGAGGACGAAGAGGGACGAACGAGACAAACATGGTCCAAAGAAGGCCTACGGATCAAATGGGAGGACGAAGAGGGACGAACGAGACAAACGTGGTCCAAAGAAGGCCTACGGATCAAATGGGAGGACGAAGAGGGACGAACGAGACAAACGTGGTCCAAAGAAGGCCTACGGATCAAATTGGAGGACGAAGATGGACAAACGAGACGAACTTGGTCCAAAGAAGGCCTAGGGATCAAACGGGAGGACGAAGATGGAGAAACGAGGCGAACTTGGTCCAAAGAAGGCCTACGGATCAAATGGGAGGACGAAGATGGACGAACGAGACGAACTTGGTCCAAAGAAGGCCTACGGATCAAATGGGAGGACAAAGAGGGACGAACGTGACAAACATGGTCCAAAGAATGCCTACGGATCAAATGGGAGGACGAAGAGGGACGAACGAGACAAACATGGTCCAAAGAAGGCCTACAGATCAAATTGGAGGACGAAGCTGGACAAACGAGACGAACTTGGTCCAAAGAAGGCCTACGGATCAAATGGGAGGACAAAGAGGGACAAACGAGACAAACATGGTCCAAAGAATGCCTACGGATCAAATGGGAGGATGAAGAGGGACGAACGAGACAAACGTGGTCCAAAGAAGGCCTACGGATCAAATGGGAGGACGAAGAGGGACGAACGAGACAAACATGGTCCAAAGAAGGCCTACGGATCAAATTGGAGGGCGAAGATGGACAAACGAGACGAACTTGGTCCAAAGAAGGCCTAGGGATCAAATGGGAGGACGAAGATAGAGGAACGAGGCGAACATGGTCCAAAGAAGGCCTACAGATCAAATGGGAGGACGACGATGGGCGAACGAGACAAACTTGGTCCAAAGAATTCCAACGGATCAAATGGGAGGACGAAGGTGGTAGAACAAGACGAACTTGGTCCAAAGAAGGCCTACGGATCAAATGGGAGGACGAAGAGGGACGAACGAGACAAACATGGTCCAAAGAAGGCCTACGGATCAAATGGGAGGACGAAGATGGACGAACGAGACGAACTTGGTCCAAAGAAGGCCTAGGGATCAAATGGGAGGACGAAGATGGACGAATGAGACGAACTTGGTGCAAAGAAGCCCAACGGATCAAATGGGAGGACGAAACTGGATGAAGGAGACGAACTTGGTCCAAAGAATGCCTACGGATCAAATGGGAGAACGAAAAGGGAGGAACGAGACGAACTTGGTCCAAAGAAGGCCTACGGATCAAATGGGTGGACGAAGATGGACGAACGAGACGAACTTGGTCCAAAGAAGGCCTAGGGATCAAATGGGAGGACGAAGATGGACGAACGAGACGAACTTGGTCCAAAGAAGGCCTACGGATCAAATGGGAGGACGAAGATGGACGAACGAGACGAACTTGGTCCAAAGAAGCCCAGCGGATCAAATGGGAGGACGAAGATGGACGAACGAGACGAACTTGGTCCAAAGAAGGCCTACGGATCAAATGGGAGGACGAAGAGGGACGAACGAGACAAACATGGTCCAAAGAAGGCCTACGGATCAAATGGGATGACGAAAAGGGACGAACGAGACGAACTTGGTCCAAAGAATGCCTAGGGATCAAATGGGAGGACGAAGATAGACGAACGAGACGAACTTGGTCCAAAGAAGGCCTAGGGATCAAATGGGAGGACGAAGATGGACGAACGAGACGAACTTGGTGCAAAGAAGCCCAACGGATCAAATGGGAGGACGAAACTGGAAGAAGGAGACGAACTTGGTCCAAACAATGCCTACGGATCAAATGGGAGAACGAAAAAGGAGGAACGAGACGAACTTAGTCCAAAGAAGGCCTACGGATCAAATGGGTGGACGAAGATGGACGAACGAGACGAACTTGGTCCAAAGAAGGCCTAGGGATCAAATGGGAGGACGAAGATGGTCGAACGAGAGGAACTTGGTCCAAAGAAGGCCTACGGATCAAATGGGAGGACGAAGATGGACGAACGAGACGAACTTGGTCCAAAGAAGCCCAACGGATCAAATGGGAGAACGAAAAGGGAGGAACGAGACGAACTTGGTCCAAAGAAGGCCTACGGATCAAATGGGTGGACGAAGATGGACGAACGAGACGAACTTGGTCCAAAGAAGGCCTAGGGATCAAATGGGAGGACGAAGATGGTCGAACGAGACGAACTTGGTCCAAAGAAGGCCTACGGATCAAATGGGAGGACGAAGAGGGACGAACGAGACAAACATGGTCCAAAGAAGGCCTACGGATCAAATGGGAGGACGAAAAGGGACGAACGAGACGAACTTGGTCCAAAGAATGCCTACGGATCAAATGGGAGGACGAAGATGGACGAACGAGACGAACTTGGTCCAAAGAAGGCCTAGGGATCAAATGGGAGGACGAAGATGGACGAACGAGACGAACTTGGTGCAAAGAAGCCCAACGGATCAAATGGGAGGACGAAACTGGATGAAGGAGACGATCTTGGTCCAAAGAATGCCTACGGATCAAATGGGAGAACGAAAAGGGAGGAACGAGACGAACTTGGTCCAAAGAATGCCTACGGATCAAATGGGTGGACGGAGATGGACGAACAAGACGAACTTGGTCCAAAGAAGGCCTAGGGATCAAATGGGAGGACGAAGATGGTCGAACGAGACGAACTTGGTCCAAAGAAGGCCTACGGATCAAATGGGAGGACGAAGATGGACGAACGAGACGAACTTGGTCCAAAGAAGCCCAACGGATCAAATGGGAGGACGAAGATGGACGAACGAGACGAACTTGGTCCAAAGAAGCCCAACGGATCAAATGGGAGGACGAAGATGGACGAACGAGACGAACTTGGTCCAAAGAAGGCCAACGGATCAAATGGGAGGACGAAGATGGACGAACGAGACGAACTTGGTCCAAAGAAGGCCTACGGATCAAATTGGAGGACGAAGATGGAGGAACGAGGCGAACATGGACCAAAGAAGGCCTACGGATCAAATGGGAGGACGAAGATGGACGAACGAGACGAACTTGGCCCAAAGAAGGCCTACGGATCAAATGGGAGGACGAAGATGGACGAACGAGACGAACTTGGTCCAAAGAAGGCCAACGGATCAAATGGGAGGACGAAGATGGACGAACGAGACGAACTTGGTCCAAAAAAGGCCTAGGGATCAAATGGGAGGACGAAGATGGAGGAACGAGGCGAACTTGGTCCAAAGAAGGCCTACGGATCAAATGGGAGGACGAAGATGGACGAACGAGACAAACTTGGTCCAAAGAATTCCAACGGGTCAAATGGGAGGACGAAGGTGGTAGAACAAGACGAAGTTGGTCCAAAGAAGGCCTACGGATCAAATGGGAGGACGAAGAGGGACGAACGAGACAAACATGGTCTAAAGAAGGCCTACGGATCAAATGGGAGGACGAAGAGGGACGAATGAGACAAACATGGTCCAAAGAAGGCCTACGGATCAAATTGGAGGACGAAGATGGACAAACGAGACGAACTTAGTGCAAAGAAGCCCAACGGATCAAATGGGAGGACGAAACAGGATGAAGGAGACGAACTTGGTCCGAAGAAGGCCTACGGATCAAATGGGAGGTCGAAAAGGGATGAACGAGACGAACTTGGTCCAAAGAAGCCCAACGGATCAAATGGGAGAACGAAAAGGGAGGAACGAGACGAACTTGGTCCAAAGAAGGCCTACGGATCAAATGGGTGGACGAAGATGGACGAACGAGACGAACTTGGTCCAAAGAATGCCTACGGATCAAATGGGAGAACGAAAAGGGAGGAACGTGACGAACTTGGTCCAAAGAAGGCCTACAGATCAAATGGGTGGACGGAGATGGACGAACTAGACGAACTTGGTCCAAAGAAGGCCTAGGGATCAAATGGGAGGACGAAGATGGTCGAACGAGACGAACTTGGTCCAAAGAAGGCCTACGGATCAAATAGGAGGACGAAGATGGACGAACGAGACGAACTTGGTCCAAAGAAGCCCAACGGATCAAATGGGAGGACGAAGATGGACGAACGAGACGAACTTGGTCCAAAAAAGGCCTAGGGATCAAATGGGAGGACGAAGATGGAGGAACGAGGCGAACTTGGTCCAAAGAAGGCCTACGGATCAAATGGGAGGACGAAGATGGACGAACGAGACAAACTTGGTCCAAAGAATTCCAACGGATCAAATGGGAGGACGAAGGTGGTAGAACAAGACGAAGTTGGTCCAAAGAAGGCCTACGGATCAAATGGGAGGACGAAGAGGGACGAACGAGACAAACATGGTCCAAAGAAGGCCTACGGATCAAATGGGAGGACGAAGAGGGACGAATGAGACAAACATGGTCCAAAGAAGGCCTACGGATCAAATTGGAGGACGAAGATGGACAAACGAGACGAACTTAGTGCAAAGAAGCCCAACGGATCAAATGGGAGGACGAAACAGGATGAAGGAGACGAACTTGGTCCAAAGAAGGCCTACGGATCAAATGGGAGGTCGAAAAGGGATGAACGAGACGAACTTGGTCCAAAGAAGCCCAACGGATCAAATGGGAGAACGAAAAGGGAGGAACGAGACGAACTTGGTCCAAAGAAGGCCTACGGATCAAATGGGTGGACGAAGATGGACGAACGAGACGAACTTGGTCCAAAGAATGCCTACGGATCAAATGGGAGAACGAAAAGGGAGGAACGTGACGAACTTGGTCCAAAGAAGGCCTACAGATCAAATGGGTGGACGGAGATGGACGAACTAGACGAACTTGGTCCAAAGAAGGCCTAGGGATCAAATGGGAGGACGAAGATGGTCGAACGAGACGAACTTGGTCCAAAGAAGGCCTACGGATCAAATAGGAGGACGAAGATGGACGAACGAGACGAACTTGGTCCAAAGAAGCCCAACGGATCAAATGGGAGGACGAAGATGGACGAACGAGACGAACTTGGTCCAAAGAAGCCCAGCGGATCAAATGGGAGGACGAAGATGGACGAACGAGACGAACTTGGTCCAAAGAAGGCCTACGGATCAAATGGGAGGACAAAGAGGGACGAACGAGACGCACTTGGTCCAAAGAAGGCCTAGGGATCAAATGGGAGGACGAAGATGGACGAACGAGACGAACTTGGTGCAAAGAAGCCCAACGGATCAAATGGGAGGACGAAACAGGATGAAGGAGACGAACTTGGTCCAAAGAAGGCCTACGGATCAAATGGGAGGTCGAAAAGGGATGAACGAGACGAACTTGGTCCAAAGAAGCCCAACGGATCAAATGGGAGAACGAAAAGGGAGGAACGAGACGAACATGGTCCAAAGAAGGCCTACGGATCAAATGGGTGGACGAAGATGGACGAACGAGACGAACTTGGTCCAAAGAATGCCTACGGATCAAATGGGAGAACGAAAAGGGAGGAACGTGACGAACTTGGTCCAAAGAAGGCCTACGGATCAAATGGGTGGACGAAGATGGACGAACGAGACGAACTTGGTCCAAAGAATGCCTACGGATCAAATGGGAGAACGAAAAGGGAGGAACGTGACGAACTTGGTCCAAAGAAGGCCTACGGATCAAATGGGTGGACGAAGATGGACGAACGAGACGAACTTGGTCCAAAGAAGGCCTACGGATCAAATGGGTGGACGAAGATGGACGAACGAGACGAACTTGGTCCAAAGAAGGCCTACGGATCAAATAGGAGGTCGAAGATGGACGAACGAGACAAACTTGGTCCAAAGAAGCCCAACGGATCAAATGGGAGGACGAAGATGGACGAACGAGACGAACTTGGTCCAAAGAAGCCCAGCGGATCAAATGGGAGGACGAAGATGGACGAACGAGACGAACTTGGTCCAAAGAAGGCCTACGGATCAAATGGGAGGACGAAGAGGGACGAACGAGACGAACTTGGTCCAAAGAAGGCCTAGGGATCAAATGGGAGGACGAAGATAGAGGAACGAGGCGAACTTGGTCCAAAGAAGGCCTACGGATCAAATGGGAGGACGACGATGGGCGAACGAGACAAACTTGGTCCAAAGAATTCCAACGGATCAAATGGGAGGACGGAGGTGGTAGAACAAGACGAACTTGGTCCAAAGAAGTCCTACGGATCAAATGGGAGGACGAAGAGGGACGAACGAGACAAACATGGTCCAAAGAAGGCCTACGGATCAAATGGGAGGACGAAAAGGGACGAACGAGACGAACTTGGTCCAAAGAATGCCTACGGATCAAATGGGAGGACGAAGATGGACGAACGAGACGAACTTGGTCCAAAGAAGGCCTAGGGATCAAATGGGAGGACGAAGATGGACGAACGAGACGAACTTGGTGCAAAGAAGCCCAACGGATCAAATGGGAGGACGAAACTGGATGAAGGAGACGAACTTGGTCCAAAGAATGCCTACGGATCAAATGGGAGAACGAAAAGGGAGGAACGAGACGAACTTGGTCCAAAGAAGGCCTACAGATCAAATGGGTGGACGAAGATGGACGAACGAGACGAACTTGGTCCAAAGGAGGCCTATGGATCAAATGGGAGGACAAAGATGGACGAACGAGACGAACTTGGTCCAAAGAAGGCCTACGGATCAAATGGGAGGATGAAGATGGACGAACGAGACGAACTTGGTCCAAAGAAGGCCTACGGATCAAATGGGAGGACGAAGAGGGACGAACGAGACGAACTTGGTCCAAAGAAGGCCTAGGGATCAAATGGGAGGACGAAGATGGACGAACGAGACGAACTTGGTGCAAAGAAGCCCAACGGATCAAATGGGAGGACGAAACAGGATGAAGGAGACGAACTTGGTCCAAAGAAGGCCTACGGATCAAATGGGAGGTCGAAAAGGGATGAACAAGACGAACTTGGTCCAAAGAAGTCCTACGGATCAAATGGGAGGACGAAGAGGGACGAACGAGACGAACATGGTCCAAAGAAGGCCTACGGATCAAATGGGTGGACGAAGATGGACGAACGAGACGAACTTGGTCCAAAGAATGCCTACGGATCAAATGGGAGAACGAAAAGGGAGGAACGTGACGAACTTGGTCCAAAGAAGGCCTACGGATCAAATGGGTGGACGAAGATGGACGAACGAGACGAACTTGGTCCAAAGAATGCCTACGGATCAAATGGGAGAACGAAAAGGGAGGAACGTGACGAACTTGGTCCAAAGAAGGCCTACGGATCAAATGGGTGGACGAAGATAGACGAACGAGACGAACTTGGTCCAAAGAAGGCCTACGGATCAAATGGGTGGACGAAGATGGACGAACGAGACGAACTTGGTCCAAAGAAGGCCTACGGATCAAATAGGAGGACGAAGATGGACGAACGAGACGAACTTGGTCCAAAGAAGCCCAACGGATCAAATGGGAGGACGAAGATGGACGAACGAGACGAACTTGGTCCAAAGAAGCCCAGCGGATCAAATGGGAGGACGAAGATGGACGAACGAGACGAACTTGGTCCAAAGAAGGCCTACGGATCAAATGGGAGGACGAAGAGGGACGAACGAGACGAACTTGGTCCAAAGAAGGCCTAGGGATCAAATGGGAGGACGAAGATGGACGAACGAGACGAACTTGGTGCAAAGAAGCCCAACGGATCAAATGGGAGGACGAAACTGGATGAAGGAGATGAACTTGGTCCAAAGAATGCCTACGGATCAAATGGGAGGACGAAGATGGACGAACGAGACGAACTTGACCCAAAGAAGGCCTACGGATCAAATGGGAGGACGAAGATGGACGAACGAGACGAACTTGGTCCAAAGAAGTCCCACGGATCAAATGGGAGGACGAAGATGGACGAACGAGACGTACTAGGTCCAAAGAAGGCCAACGGATCAAATGGGACGACGAAGATGGACGAACGAGACGAACTTGGTCCAAAGAAGGCCTAGGGATCAAATGGGAGGACGAAGATGGAGGAACGAGGCGAACTTGGTCCAAAGAAGGCCTACGGATCAAATGGGACGACGAAGATGGAAGAACGAGACAAACTTGGTCCAAAGAATTCCAACGGATCAAATGGGAGGACGAAGATGGACGAACGAGACGTACTAGGTCCAAAGAAGGCCAACGGATCAAATGGGACGACGAAGATGGACGAACGAGACGAACTTGGTCCAAAGAATGCCTAGGGATCAAATGGGAGGACGAAGATGGAGGAACGAGGCGAACTTGGTCCAAAGAAGGCCTACGGATCAAATGGGAGGACGAAGATGGACGAACGAGACGAATTTGGTCCAAAGAAGGCCTAGGGATCAAATGGGAGGACAAAGATGGACGAACGAGACGAACTTGACCCAAAGAAGGCCTACGGATCAAATGGGAGGACGAAGATGGACGAACGAGACGAACTTGGTCCAAAGAAGTCCCACGGATCAAATGGGAGGACGAAGATGGACGAACTAGACGTACTAGGTCCAAAGAAGGCCAACGGATCAAATGGGACGACGAAGATGGACGAACGAGACGAACTTGGTCCAAAGAAGGCCTAGGGATCAAATGGGAGGACGAAGATGGAGGAACGAGGCGAACTTGGTCCAAAGAAGGCCTACGGATCAAATGGGACGACGAAGATGGAAGAACGAGACAAACTTGGTCCAAAGAATTCCAACGGATCAAATGGGAGGACGAAGGTGGTAGAACAAGACGAACTTGGTCCAAAGAAGGCCAACGGATCAAATGGGAGGACGAAACAGGATGAAGGAGACGAACATGGTCCAAAGAATACCTACGGATCAAATGGGAGGACGAAAAGGGAGGAACGAGACGAACTTGGTCCAAAGAAGGCCTACGGATCAAATGGGTGGACGAAGATGGACGAACGAGACGAACTTGGTCCAAAAAAGGCCTAGGGATCAAATGGGAGGACGAAGATGGACAAACGAGACGAACTTAGTGCAAAGAAGCCCAACGGATCAAATGGGAGGACGAAGAGGGACGAACGAGACGAACATGGTCCAAAGAAGGCCTACGGATCAAATGGGTGGACGAAGATGGACGAACGAGACGAACTTGGTCCAAAGAATGCCTACGGATCAAATGGGAGAACGAAAAGGGAGGAACGTGACGAACTTGGTCCAAAGAAGGCCTACGGATCAAATGGGTGGACGAAGATGGACGAACGAGACGAACTTGGTCCAAAGAATGCCTACGGATCAAATGGGAGAACGAAAAGGGAGGAACGTGACGAACTTGGTCCAAAGAAGGCCTACAGATCAAATGGGTGGACGGAGATGGACGAACTAGACGAACTTGGTCCAAAGAAGGCCTAGGGATCAAATGGGAGGACGAAGATGGTCGAACGAGACGAACTTGGTCCAAAGAAGGCCTACGGATCAAATTGGAGGACGAAGATGGACGAACGAGACGAACTTGGTCCAAAGAAGCCCAACGGATCAAATGGGAGGACGAAGATGGACGAACGAGACAAACTTGGTCCAAAGAAGCCCAGCGGATCAAATGGGAGGACGAAGATGGACGAACGAGACGAACTTGGTCCAAAGAAGGCCTACGGATCAAATGGGAGGACAAAGAGGGACGAACGAGACGAACTTGGTCCAAAGAAGGCCTAGGGATCAAATGGGAGGACGAAGATGGACGAACGAGACGAACTTGGTGCAAAGAAGCCCAACGGATCAAATGGGAGGACGAAACAGGATGAAGGAGACGAACTTGGTCCAAAGAAGGCCTACGGATCAAATGGGAGGTCGAAAAGGGATGAACGAGACGAACTTGGTCCAAAGAAGCCCAACGGATCAAATGGGAGAACGAAAAGGGAGGAACGAGACGAACATGGTCCAAAGAAGGCCTACGGATCAAATGGGTGGACGAAGATGGACGAACGAGACGAACTTGGTCCAAAGAATGCCTACGGATCAAATGGGAGAACGAAAAGGGAGGAACGTGACGAACTTGGTCCAAAGAAGGCCTACGGATCAAATGGGTGGACGAAGATGGACGAACGAGACGAACTTGGTCCAAAGAATGCCTACGGGTCAAATGGGAGAACGAAAAGGGAGGAACGTGACGAACTTGGTCCAAAGAAGGCCTACGGATCAAATGGGAGGACGAAGATGGACGAACGAGACGAACTTGGTCCAAAGAAGGCCTACGGATAAAATGGGAGGACGAAGATGGTCGAACGAGACGAACTTGGTCTAAAGAAGGCCTACGGATCAAATGGGAGGACGAAGATGGACGAACGAGACGAACTTGGTCCAAAGAAGCCCAACGGATCAAATGGGAGGACGAAGATGGACGAACGAGACAAACTTGGTCCAAAGAAGCCCAGCGGATCAAATGGGAGGACGAAGATGGACGAACAAGACGAACTTGGTCCAAAGAAGGCCTACGGATCAAATGGGAGGACGAAGAGGGACGAACGAGACAAACATGGTCCAAAGAAGGCCAACGGATCAAATTGGACGACGAAGATGGACAAACGAGACGAACTTGGTCCAAAGAAGGCCTAGGGATCAAATGGGAGGACTGTAGGTAACAAGATGAAACACAAGAAGGGGGGGTTGAATTGTGTTTCTAAGCTTTTAAAACTTTTTCACAAATGATGGACGCTGGCTGTTAAAAACGTTGGACGCACAGCTTTAGTTCAAATATTGGACGCACAGTGCTTTTTGAAATATTGGACGCACAAAGTCTTTATAAAAACTGGACGCACAGGTTTTCTAAAGATTGGACGCACAGAATGCTCCCCTTTTGGTTTGAAAAACTTGTTTGAATAAAAACAATTTCAATCCCCTTTGTTAGTAATAAACACAGATATAAAAGGAGTTAAGGGAAAGAAGAAATAACACAAGTTTTTATACTGGTTCACTCTTTCCTAAGAGCTACGTCCAGTCCCCTCAAACTAGAGAGATTTCACTATCAACCTGATAGAATACAAGTATTCTTTGCACACAGCCTCTTCAGGCTAAAACCCAAGTATTCTTTGCACACAGCCTCTTCAGGCTAAAACCCAAGTATTCTTTGGACGCAGCCTCTTCAGGCTAAACCCCAAGTATTCTTTGAACACAGCCTCTTCAGGCTAAACAACTCAGCAGAGTTTTGATACAAGTGCTGTCTAACTCACACAAGTGAGGATATGAAATCTAAAGCACTTTGAGAGTTAAGCAAACTCTCTTTTACAAGAAGATAAAGAAATACAAGACTTTTCTAATCAGAGTATAAAAGATTGCACAGCAGTTCAGCTCTTTCTTTTTCGTTTTCAGTCACTTATATTCTTCTTCTTGCTTCTCGGTATTTATAGGCTTTGATGAAGCTTCAGGCTTGTTCTTCGAATAGCTCAGCTTCAGCCTTCATAATATTACCGTTTTCTAATAGCATTTAATGCTATTTTCCCGTTGCTCTGAGGAGATCTTCTTCATTGTGCATGTCTGCGTTTCTTTCTCCCAAATCAGAAGCAACCTGTACTCAAAGTCTCAATTGTACAGTGGTTAATAATAATATCTTATTGAGACAGAGAGAATACACTGTGTAAAGCAGAAAGGTGTGTTCAGAGATTTATAGAGTAGTTAAAAGTACATTCTCTCTCTTAGTACACTTTCCACAGTACTTTATGCTTTTCAGAAGTACATTCACATACGTTGACAAAGATGTACAGAAAGCATTGTGTACAGCTATTTATTTCAAATCATTTGCTCAATAAATATGTTTCATATTAAATGCATGAGCAGTAAATAGCATGTAATGGACTCTGCGTTTTGGACACAGCATATAGAATTTATTGGACGCATACCTTTGCACTTACCAATTTGCACAGAACTCATGCAAACATTGGACGCATACCTGATGCTTACCAATCTATTCCATTTGAATGCAAGCCAGTATTGGACTTTTGCCATTTCCCTATAGTTCCATTGGACGCAAGGTTGATTGTTGTACATTTGTTCTTCTGCTCCATTGGACGCAGAACAATTGTTTGATGTACCTTTGTCAATCTGCTTCCTTGTGCTCCATTGGACGCAAAGTTGATTGTTGTACATTTGTTCTTCTGCTCCATTGGACGCAGAACAATTGTTTGATGTACCTTTGTCAATCTGCTTCCTTGTGCTCCATTGGACGCAAAGTTGATTGTTGTACATTTGTTCTTCTGCTCCATTGGACGCAGAACAATTGTTTGATGTACCTTTGTCAATCTGCTTCCTTGTGCTCCATTGGACGCAAAGCAATATTGTTGTCCTTCTTATTTATTGGACGCAGAACAGTGCTTGAGTAACTCTGACTTCATTGGACGCAGAGCAATTGTTTGTTTGTTCAGTTTCATTGGACGCAGAGTTGCACTCTTGCTCACACTGAACATTTGACTTTTATCCTTCATTGCTCACTGAATCTGTTCCTTTGAAAATCATTGGACTCTTACTGCAATTCTGCTTCTCATACAAATATTGGTCTCTGCCAGTATTGCCTTGTTCTTATCATTGGACTTATGCCAGTCTTGCTCTATTGGATGCTTACTGATTCTGCTTCTTTGGAAAACATTGGACGCAGAAAGTAGCGTGTCTTCAAGACTTGATTTCTTCTACTTCTGCGATTCTGCTTCTTCAGAAGACATTGGACGTAGAACTTTGTTCTTTCCTTGTGCTTTGTACTGATTTATTGGACGCACAACATTGCTTGCCTTTGTGCTCAAACATTGGACGCAGAGCTCTCCAGTGCCAACATTGGACGCAAAGCTTCTCAGACTTTGAATATGAGCCAATGTTATGATGAACTAATTTATTGGACGCAGACTGCAATAAACTTAGTTAGGCAGCATTTGTTATGCATTGTACAAGCTTAATACAAATAGATTATCCTTTGTAAAAACCTTAATACATTTTGTTATCATCAAAACCATAAAATCATTTAGGGAGTTTTTGTATTAAAAACACTTTTAACCAATTTGGTTCCAACAAGGACGAAGATAGAGGAACGAGGCGAACTTGGTCCAAAGAAGGCCTACGGATCAAATGGGAGGACGACGATGGGCGAACGAGACAAACTTGGTCCAAAGAATTCCAACGGATCAAATGGGAGGACGAAGGTGGTAGAACAAGACGAACTTGGTCCAAAGAAGTCCTACGGATCAAATGGGAGGACGAAGAGGGACGAACGAGACAAACATGGTCCAAAGAAGGCCTACGGATCAAATGGGAGGACGAAAAGGGACGAACGAGACGAACTTGGTCCAAAGAATGCCTACGGATCAAATGGGAGGACGAAGATGGACGAACGAGACGAACTTGGTCCAAAGAAGGCCTAGGGATCAAATGGGAGGACGAAGATGGACGAACGAGACGAACTTGGTGCAAAGAAGCCCAACGGATCAAATGGGAGGACGAAACTGGATGAAGGAGACGAACTTGGTCCAAAGAATGCCTACGGATCAAATGGGAGAACGAAAAGGGAGGAACGAGACGAACTTGGTCCAAAGAAGGCCTACGGATCAAATGGGTGGACGAAGATGGACGAACGAACGAACTTGGTCCAAAGAATGCCTACGGATCAAATGGGAGAACGAAAAGGGAGGAACGTGACGAACTTGGTCCAAAGAAGGCCTACGGATCAAATGGGTGGACGAAGATGGACGAACGAGACGAACTTGGTCCAAAGAAGGCCTACGGATCAAATGGGTGGACGAAGATGGACGAACGAGACGAACTTGGTCCAAAGAAGGCCTACGGATCAAATAGGAGGACGAAGATGGACGAACGAGACGAACTTGGTCCAAAGAAGCCCAACGGATCAAATGGGAGGACGAAGATGGACGAACGAGACGAACTTGGTCCAAAGAAGCCCAGCGGATCAAATGGGAGGACGAAGATGGACGAACGAGACGAACTTGGCCCAAAGAAGGCCTACGGATCAAATGGGAGGACGAAGAGGGACGAACGAGACGAACTTGGTCCAAAGAAGGCCTAGGGATCAAATGGGAGGACGAAGATGGACGAACGAGACGAACTTGGTGCAAAGAAGCCCAACGGATCAAATGGGAGGACGAAACTGGATGAAGGAGATGAACTTGGTCCAAAGAATGCCTACGGATCAAATGGGAGGACGAAGATGGACGAACGAGACGAACTTGGTCCAAAGAAGGCCAACGGATCAAATGGGAGGACGAAGATGGACGAACGAGACGAACTTGGTCCAAAGAAGGCCTACGGATCAAATGGGAGGACGAAGATGGTCGAACGAGACGAACTTGGTCCAAAGAAGGCCTACGGATCAAATGGGAGGACGAAGATGGACGAACGAGACGAACTTGGTCCAAAGAAGCCCAACGGATCAAATGGGAGGACGAAGATGGACGAACGAGACAAACTTGGTCCAAAGAAGCCCAGCGGATCAAATGGGAGGACGAAGATGGACGAACAAGACGAACTTGGTCCAAAGAAGGCCTACGGATCAAATGGGAGGACGAAGAGGGACGAACGAGACAAACATGGTCCAAAGAAGGCCAACGGATCAAATTGGAGGACGAAGATGGACAAACGAGACGAACTTGGTCCAAAGAAGGCCTAGGGATCAAATGGGAGGACGAAGATAGAGGAACGAGGCGAACTTGGTCCAAAGAAGGCCTACGGATCAAATGGGAGGACGACGATGGGCGAACGAGACAAACTTGGTCCAAAGAATTCCAACGGATCAAATGGGAGGACGAAGGTGGTAGAACAAGACGAACTTGGTCCAAAGAAGTCCCACGGATCAAATGGGAGGACGAAGAGGGACGAACGAGACAAACATGGTCCAAAGAAGGCCTACGGATCAAATGGGAGGACGAAAAGGGACGAACGAGACGAACTTGGTCCAAAGAATGCCTACGGATCAAATGGGAGGACGAAGATGGACGAACGAGACGAACTTGGTCCAAAGAAGGCCTAGGGATCAAATGGGAGGACGAAGATGGACGAACGAGACGAACTTGGTGCAAAGAAGCCCAACGGATCAAATGGGAGGACGAAACTGGATGAAGGAGACGAACTTGGTCCAAAGAATGCCTACGGATCAAATGGGAGAACGAAAAGGGAGGAACGAGACGAACTTGGTCCAAAGAAGGCCTACGGATCAAATGGGTGGACGAAGATGGACGAACGAACGAACTTGGTCCAAAGAATGCCTACGGATCAAATGGGAGAACGAAAAGGGAGGAACGTGACGAACTTGGTCCAAAGAAGGCCTACGGATCAAATGGGTGGACGAAGATGGACGAACGAGACGAACTTGGTCCAAAGAAGGCCTACGGATCAAATGGGTGGACGAAGATGGACGAACGAGACGAACTTGGTCCAAAGAAGGCCTACGGATCAAATAGGAGGACGAAGATGGACGAACGAGACGAACTTGGTCCAAAGAAGCCCAACGGATCAAATGGGAGGACGAAGATGGACGAACGAGACGAACTTGGTCCAAAGAAGCCCAGCGGATCAAATGGGAGGACGAAGATGGACGAACGAGACGAACTTGGCCCAAAGAAGGCCTACGGATCAAATGGGAGGACGAAGAGGGACGAACGAGACGAACTTGGTCCAAAGAAGGCCTAGGGATCAAATGGGAGGACGAAGATGGACGAACGAGACGAACTTGGTGCAAAGAAGCCCAACGGATCAAATGGGAGGACGAAACTGGATGAAGGAGATGAACTTGGTCCAAAGAATGCCTACGAATCAAATGGGAGGACGAAGATGGACGAACGAGACGAACTTGGTCCAAAGAAGGCCAACGGATCAAATGGGAGGACGAAGATGGACGAACGAGACGAACTTGGTCCAAAGAAGGCCTACGGATCAAATGGGAGGACGAAGATGGTCGAACGAGACGAACTTGGTCCAAAGAAGGCCTACGGATCAAATGGGAGGACGAAGATGGACGAAGGAGACGAACTTGGTCCAAAGAAGCCCAACGGATCAAATGGGAGGACGAAGATGGACGAACGAGACAAACTTGGTCCAAAGAAGCCCAGTGGATCAAATGGGAGGACGAAGATGGACGAACAAGACGAACTTGGTCCAAAGAAGGCCTACGGATCAAATGGGAGGACGAAGAGGGACGAACGAGACAAACATGGTCCAAAGAAGGCCAACGGATCAAATTGGAGGACGAAGATGGACAAACGAGACGAACTTGGTCCAAAGAAGGCCTAGGGATCAAATGGGAGGACGAAGATAGAGGAACGAGGCGAACTTGGTCCAAAGAAGGCCTACGGATCAAATGGGAGGACGACGATGGGCGAACGAGACAAACTTGGTCCAAAGAATTCCAACGGATCAAATGGGAGGACGAAGGTGGTAGAACAAGACGAACTTGGTCCAAAGAAGTCCTACGGATCAAATGGGAGGACGAAGAGGGACGAACGAGACAAACATGGTCCAAAGAAGGCCTACGGATCAAATGGGAGGACGAAAAGGGACGAACGAGACGAACTTGGTCCAAAGAATGCCTACGGATCAAATGGGAGGACGAAGATGGACGAACGAGACGAACTTGGTCCAAAGAAGGCCTAGGGATCAAATGGGAGGACGAAGATGGACGAACGAGACGAACTTGGTGCAAAGAAGCCCAACGGATCAAATGGGAGGACGAAACTGGATGAAGGAGACGAACTTGGTCCAAAGAATGCCTACGGATCAAATGGGAGAACGAAAAGGGAGGAACGAGACGAACTTGGTCCAAAGAAGGCCTACGGATCAAATGGGTGGACGAAGATAGACGAACGAGACGAACTTGGTCCAAAGGAGGCCTATGGATCAAATGGGAGGACAAAGATGGACGAACGAGACGAACTTGGTCCAAAGAAGGCCTACGGATCAAATGGGAGGACGAAGATGGACGAACGAGACGAACTTGGTCCAAAGAAGCCCAGCAGATCAAATGGGAGGACGAAGATGGACGAACGAGACGAACTTGGTCCAAAGAAGGCCTACGGATCAAATGGGAGGACGAAGAGGGACGAACGAGACAAACATGGTCCAAAGAAGGCCTACGGATCAAATGGGATGACGAAAAGGGATGAACGAGACGAACTTGGTCCAAAGAATGCCGACGGATCAAATGGGAGGGCGAAGATGGACGAACGAGACGAACTTGGTCCAAAGAAGGCCTAGGGATCAAATGGGAGGACGAAGATGGACGAACGAGACGAACTTGGTCCAAAGAAGGCCTAGGGATCAAATGGGAGGACGAAGATGGACGAACGAGACGAACTTGGTGCAAAGAAGCCCAACGGATCAAATGGGAGGACGAAACTGGATGAAGGAGATGAACTTGGTCCAAAGAATGCCTACGGATCAAATGGGAGGACGAAGATGGTCGAACGAGACGAACTTGGTCCAAAGAAGGCCTACGGATCAAATGGGTGGACGAAGATGGACGAACGAGAGGAACTTGGTCCAAAGAAGGCCTAGGGATCAAATGGGAGGACGAAGATGGACGAACGAGACGAACTTGGTCCAAAGAAGGCCTTGGGATCAAATGGGAGGACGAAGATGGACGAACGAGACGAACTTGGTGCAAAGAAGCCCAACGGATCAAATGGGAGGACGAAACTGGAAGAAGGAGACGAACTTGGTCCAAACAATGCCTACGGATCAAATAGGAGAACGAAAAAGGAGGAACGAGACGAACTTGGTCCAAAGAAGGCCTACGGATCAAATGGGTGGACGAAGATGGACGAACGAGACGAACTTGGTCCAAAGAAGGCCTAGGGATCAAATGGGAGGACGAAGATGGTCGAACGAGACGAACTTGGTCCAAAGAAGGCCTACGGATCAAATGGGAGGACGAAGATGGACGAACGAGACGAACTTGGTCCAAAGAAGCCCAACGGATCAAATGGGAGAACGAAAAGGGAGGAACGAGACGAACTTGGTCCAAAGAAGGCCTACGGATCAAATGGGTGGACGAAGATGGACGAACGAGACGAACTTGGTCCAAAGAATGCCTACGGATCAAATGGGAGAACGAAAAGGGAGGAACGTGACGAACTTGGTCCAAAAAAGGCCTACGGATCAAATGGGTGGACGAAGATGGACGAACGAGACGAACTTGGTCCAAAGAAGGCCTAGGGATCAAATGGGAGGACGAAGATGGTCGAACGAGACGAACATGGTCCAAAGAAGGCCTACGGATCAAATGGGAGGACGAAGAGGGACGAACGAGACAAACATGGTCCAAAGAAGGCCTATGGATCAAATGGGAGGACGAAAAGGGACGAACGAGACGAACTTGGTCCAAAGAATGCCTACGGATCAAATGGGAGGACGAAGATGGACGAAGGAGACGAACTTGGTCCAAAGAAGGCCTAGGGATCAAATGGGAGGACGAAGATGGACGAACGAGACGAACTTGGTGCAAAGAAGCCCAGCGGATCAAATGGGAGGACGAAACTGGATGAAGGAGACGATCTTGGTCCAAAGAATGCCTACGGATCAAATGGGAGAACGAAAAGGGAGGAACGAGACGAACTTGGTCCAAAGAAGGCCTACGGATCAAATGGGTGGACGGAGATGGACGAACTAGACGAACTTGGTCCAAAGAAGGCCTAGGGATCAAATGGGAGGACGAAGATGGTCGAACGAGACGAACTTGGTCCAAAGAAGGCCTACGGATCAAATGGGAGGACGAAGATGGACGAACGAGACAAACATGGTCCAAAGAAGGCCTACGGATCAAATGGGAGGACGAAAAGGGACGAACGAGACGAACTTGGTCCAAAGAATGCCTACGGATCAAATGGGAGGACGAAGATGGACGAACGAGACGAACTTGGTGCAAAGAAGCCCAACGGATCAAATGGGAGGACGAAACTGGATGAAGGAGATGAACTTCGTCCAAAGAATGCCTACGGATCAAATGGGAGGACGAAGATGGTCGAACGAGACGAACTTGGTCCAAAGAAGGCCTTGGGATCAAATGGGAGGACGAAGATGGACGAACGAGACGAACTTGGTGCAAAGAAGCCCAACGGATCAAATGGGAGGACGAAACTGGAAGAAGGAGACGAACTTGGTCCAAACAATGCCTACGGATCAAATTGGAGAACGAAAAAGGAGGAACGAGACGAACTTGGTCCAAAGAAGGCCTACGGATCAAATGGGTGGACGAAGATGGACGAACGAGACGAACTTGGTCCAAAGAAGGCCTAGGGATCAAATGGGAGGACGAAGATGGTCGAACGAGACGAACTTGGTCCAAAGAAGGCCTAGGGATCAAATGGGAGGACGAAGATGGACGAACGAGACGAACTTGGTGCAAAGAAGCCCAACGGATCGAATGGGAGGACGAAACTGGATGAAGGAGATGAACTTGGTCCAAAGAAGGCCTACGGATCAAATGGGAGGACGAAGATGGTCGAACGAGACGAACTTGGTCCAAAGAAGGCCAACGGATCAAATGGGAGGACGAAGATGGACGAACGAGACGAACTTGGTCCAAAGAAGGCCTACGGATCAAATGGGAGGACGAAGATGGACGAACGAGACGAACATGATCCAAAGAAGGCCTACGGATCAAATGGGAGGACGAAGATGGTCGAACGAGACGAACTTGGTCCAAAGAAGGCCTACGGATCAAATGGGAGGACAAAGATGGACGAACGAGACGAACTTGGTCCAAAGAAGCCCAACGGATCAAATGGGAGGACGAAGATGGACGAACGAGACAAACTTGGTCCAAAGAAGCCCAGCGGATCAAATGGGAGGACGAAGATGGACGACCAAGACGAACATGGTCCAAAGAAGGCCTACGGATCAAATGGGAGGACGAAGAGGGACGAACGAGACAAACATGGTCCAAAGAAGGCCAACGGATCAAATTGGATGACGAAGATGGACAAACGAGACGAACTTGGTCCAAAGAAGGCCTAGGGATCAAATGGGAGGACGAAGATAGAGGAACGACGCGAACTTGGTCCAAAGAAGGCCTACGGATCAAATGGGAGGACGACGATGGGCGAACGAGACAAACTTGGTCCAAAGAATTCCAACGGATCAAATGGGAGGACGAAGATGGTCGAACGAGACGAACATGGTCCAAAGAAGGCCTACGGATCAAATGGGAGGACGAAGAGGGACGAACGAGACAAACATGGTCCAAAGAAGGCCTATGGATCAAATGGGAGGACGAAAAGGGACGAACGAGACGAACTTGGTCCAAAGAATGCCTACGGATCAAATGGGAGGACGAAGATGGACGAAGGAGACGAACTTGGTCCAAAGAAGGCCTAGGGATCAAATGGGAGGACGAAGATGGACGAACGAGACGAACTTGGTGCAAAGAAGCCCAGCGGATCAAATTGGAGGACGAAACTGGATGAAGGAGACGATCTTGGTCCAAAGAATGCCTACGGATCAAATGGAAGAACGAAAAGGGAGGAACGAGACGAACTTGGTCCAAAGAAGGCCTACGGATCAAATGGGTGGACGGAGATGGACGAACTAGACGAACTTGGTCCAAAGAAGGCCTAGGGATCAAATGGGAGGACGAAGATGGTCGAACGAGACGAACTTGGTCCAAAGAAGGCCTACGGATCAAATGGGAGGACGAAGATGGACGAACGAGACAAACATGGTCCAAAGAAGGCCTACGGATCAAATGGGAGGACGAAAAGGGACGAACGAGACGAACTTGGTCCAAAGAATGCCTACGGATCAAATGGGAGGACGAAGATGGACGAACGAGACGAACTTGGTGCAAAGAAGCCCAACGGATCAAATGGGAGGACGAAACTGGATGAAGGAGATGAACTTCGTCCAAAGAATGCCTACGGATCAAATGGGAGGACGAAGATGGTCGAACGAGACGAACTTGGTCCAAAGAAGGCCTTGGGATCAAATGGGAGGACGAAGATGGACGAACGAGACGAACTTGGTGCAAAGAAGCCCAACGGATCAAATGGGAGGACGAAACTGGAAGAAGGAGACGAACTTGGTCCAAACAATGCCTACGGATCAAATTGGAGAACGAAAAAGGAGGAACGAGACGAACTTGGTCCAAAGAAGGCCTACGGATCAAATGGGTGGACGAAGATGGACGAACGAGACGAACTTGGTCCAAAGAAGGCCTAGGGATCAAATGGGAGGACGAAGAAGGTCGAACGAGACGAACTTGGTCCAAAGAAGGCCTAGGGATCAAATGGGAGGACGAAGATGGACGAACGAGACGAACTTGGTGCAAAAAAGCCCAACGGATCAAATGGGAGGACGAAACTGGATGAAGGAGATGAACTTGGTCCAAAGAAGGCCTACGGATCAAATGGGAGGACGAAGATGGTCGAACGAGACGAACTTGGTCCAAAGAAGGCCAACGGATCAAATGGGAGGACGAAGATGGACGAACGAGACGAACTTGGTCCAAAGAAGGCCTACGGATCAAATGGGAGGACGAAGATGGACGAACGAGACGAACTTGGTCCAAAGAAGGCCTAGGGATCAAATGGGAGGACGAAGATAGAGGAACGAGGCGAACTTGGTCCAAAGAAGGCCTACGGATCAAATGGGAGGACGACGATGGGCGAACGAGACAAACTTGGTCCAAAGAATTCCAACGGATCAAATGGGAGGACGAAGATGGTCGAACGAGACGAACATGGTCCAAAGAAGGCCTACGGATCAAATGGGAGGACGAAGAGGGACGAACGAGACAAACATGGTCCAAAGAAGGCCTATGGATCAAATGGGAGGACGAAAAGGGACGAACGAGACGAACTTGGTCCAAAGAATGCCTACGGATCAAATGGGAGGACGAAGATGGACGAAGGAGACGAACTTGGTCCAAAGAAGGCCTAGGGATCAAATGGGAGGACGAAGATGGACGAACGAGACGAACTTGGTGCAAAGAAGCCCAGCGGATCAAATGGGAGGACGAAACTGGATGAAGGAGACGATCTTGGTCCAAAGAATGCCTACGGATCAAATGGGAGAACGAAAAGGGAGGAACGAGACGAACTTGGTCCAAAGAAGGCCTACGGATCAAATGGGTGGACGGAGATGGACGAACTAGACGAACTTGGTCCAAAGAAGGCCTAGGGATCAAATGGGAGGACGAAGATGGTCGAACGAGACGAACTTGGTCCAAAGAAGGCCTAGGGATCAAATGGGAGGACGAAGATGGACGAACGAGACGAACTTGGTCCAAAGAAGCCCAGCAGATCAAATGGGAGGACGAAGATGGACGAACGAGACGAACTTGGTCTAAAGAAGGCCTACGGATCAAATGGGAGGACGAAGAGGGACGAACGAGACAAACATGGTCCAAAGAAGGCCTACGGATCAAATGGGATGACGAAAAGGGATGAACGAGACGAACTTGGTCCAAAGAATGCCGACGGATCAAATGGGAGAGCGAAGATGGACGAACGAGACGAACTTGGTCCAAAGAAGGCCTAGGGATCAAATGGGAGGACGAAGATGGACGAACGAGACGAACTTGGTGCAAAGAAGCCCAACGGATCAAATGGGAGGACGAAACTGGATGAAGGAGATGAACTTGGTCCAAAGAATGCCTACGGATCAAATGGGAGGACGAAGATGGTCGAACGAGACGAACTTGGTCCAAAGAAGGCCTACGGATCAAATGGGTGGACGAAGATGGACGAACGAGAGGAACTTGGTCCAAAGAAGGCCTAGGGATCAAATGGGAGGACGAAGATGGACGAACGAGACGAACTTGGTCCAAAGAAGGCCTTGGGATCAAATGGGAGGACGAAGATGGACGAACGAGACGAACTTGGTGCAAAGAAGCCCAACGGATCAAATGGGAGGACGAAGATGGACGAACGAGACGAACTTGGTCCAAAGAAGGCCTACGGATCAAATGGGAGGATGGGAGGACGAAGATGGACGAACGAGACGAACTTGGTCCAAAGAAGGCCAACGGATCAAATGGGAGGACGAAGATGGACGAACGAGACGAACTTGGTCCAAAGAAGGCCAACGGATCAAATGGGAGGACGAAGATGGACGAACGAGACGAGCTTGGTCCAAAGAAGGCCAACGGATCAAATGGGAAGACGAAGATGGACGAACGAGACGAACTTGGTCCAAAGAAGGCCTAGGGATCAAATGGGAGGACGAAGATGGACGAACGAGGCGAACTTGGTCCAAAGAAGGCCTACGGAGCAAATGCGAGGACGAAGATGGACGAACGAGACGAGCTTGGTCCAAAGAAGGCCTAGGGATCAAATGGGAGGACGAAGATGTCCGAACGAGGCGAACTTGGTCCAAAGAAGGCCTAGGGATCAAATGGGAGGACGAAGATGAAGGAACGAGGCGAACTTGGTCCAAAGAAGGCCTACGGATCAAATGGGAGGACGAAGATGGACGAACGAGACAAACATGGTCCAAAGAAGGCCTACGGATCAAATGGGAGGACGAAGATGGATGAACGAGACGAACAAGGTCCAAAGAAGGCCAACGGATCAAATGGGAGGACGAAGATGGACGAACGAGACGAACTTGGTCCAAAGAAGGCCTATGGATCAAATGGGAGGACAAAGATGGACGAACGAGACAAACATGGTCCAAAGAAGGCCTACGGATCAAATGGGAGGACGAAGATGGACGAACGAGACGAACTTGGTCCAAAGAAGGCCTAGGGATCAAATGGGAGAACGAAGATGGACGAACGAGACGAACCTGGTCCAAAGAAGGCCAACGGATCAAATGGGAGGACGAAGATGGACGAACGAGACGAACTTGGTCCAAAGAAGGCC
The DNA here is from genome assembly GCA_030159175.1 of Glycyrrhiza uralensis. Taxonomy (NCBI): domain Eukaryota; kingdom Viridiplantae; phylum Streptophyta; class Magnoliopsida; order Fabales; family Fabaceae; genus Glycyrrhiza; species Glycyrrhiza uralensis. The sequence goes on from BRZY01000002.1 coordinate 16,510,069, forward strand.
TAGGGATCAAATGGGAGGACGAAGATGGACGAACGAGACGAACTTGGTCCAAAGAAGGCCAACGGATCAAATGGGAGGACGAAGATGGACGAACGAGACAAACATGGTCCAAAGAAGGCCTACGGAGCAAATGGGAGGACGAAGATGGACGAACGAGACGAACTTGGTCCAAAGATGGCCTAGGGATCAAATGGGAGGACGAAGATGGACGAACGAGACGAGCTTGGTCCAAAGAAGGCCTACGGATCAAATGGGAGGACGAAGATGGACGAACGAGACGAACTTGGTCCAAAGAAGGCCTATGGATCAAATGGGAGGACAAAGATGGACGAACGAGACAAACATGGTCCAAAGAAGGCCTACGGATCAAATGGGAGGACGAAGATGGACGAACGAGATGAACCTGGTCCAAAGAAGGCCAACGGATCAAATGGGAGGACGAAGATGGACGAACGAGACGAACTTGGTCCAAAGAAGGCCTAGGGATCAAATGGGAGGACGAAGATGGACGAACGAGACGAAATTGGTCCAAAGAAGGCCTACGGATCAAATGGGAGGACGAAGATGGACGAACGAGACGAGCTTGGTCCAAAGAAGGCCTAGGGATCAAATGGGAGGACGAAGATGGACGAACGAAGCGAACTTGGTCCAAAAAAGGCCTACGGAGCAAATGGGAGGACGAAGATGGACGAACGAGACGAACTTGGTCCAAAGAAGGCCTAGGGATCAAATGGGAGGACGAAGATGGACGAACGAGACGAACTTGGTCCAAAGAAGGCCAACGGATCAAATGGGAGGACGAAGATGGACGAACGAGACGAACTTGGTCCAAAGAAGGCCTAGGGATCAAATGGGAGGACGAAGATGGACGAACGAGACGAAATTGGTCCAAAGAAGGCCTACGGATCAAATGGGAGGACGAAGATGGACGAACGAGACGAACTTGGTCCAAAGAAGGCCAACGGATCAAATGGGAGGACGAAGATGGACGAACGAGACGAACTTGGTCCAAAGAAGGCCTAGGGATCAAATGGGAGGACGAAGATGGAGGAACCAGGCGAACTTGGTCCAAAGAAGGCCTACGGAGCAAATGGGAGGACGAAGATGGACGAAAGAGACGAACTTGGTCCAAAGAAGGCCTAGGGATCAAATGGGAGGACGAAGATGGCGGAACGAGGCGAACTTGGTCCAAAGAAGGCCTAGGGATCAAATGGGAGGACGAAGATGGAGGAACGAGGCGAACTTGGTCCAAAGAAGGCCTACGGATCAAATGGGAGGACGAAGATGGACGAACGAGACAAACATGGTCCAAAGAAGGCCTACGGAGCAAATGGGAGGACGAAGATGGACGAACGAGACGAAATTGGTCCAAAGAAGGCCTACGGATCAAATGGGAGGACGAAGATGGACGAACGAGACGAACAAGGTCCAAAGAAGGCCAACGGATCAAATGGGAGGACGAAGATGGACGAACGAGACGAACTTGGTCCAAAGAAGGCCTATGGATCAAATGGGAGGACAAAGATGGACGAACGAGACAAACATGGTCCAAAGAAGGCCTACGGATCAAATGGGAGGACGAAGATGGACGAACGAGACGAACTTGGTCCAAAGAAGGCCTAGGGATCAAATGGGAGGACGAAGATGGACGAACGAGACGAACAAGGTCCAAAGAAGGCCAACGGAGCAAATGGGAGGGCGAAGATGGACGAACGAGACGAGCTTGGTACAAAGAAGGCCTAGGGATCAAATGGGAGGACGAAGATGGACGAACGAGGCGAACTTGGTCCAAAGAAGGCCCAGGGATCAAATGGGAGGACGAAGATGGACGAACGAGACGAACTTGGTCCAAAGAAGGCCGAGGGATCAAATGGGAGGACGAAGATGGACGAACGAGACGAACTTGGTCCAAAGAAGGCCCAGGGATCAAATGGGAGGACGAAGATGGACGAACGAGACGAACTTGGTCCAAAGAAGGCCTACGGATCAAATGGGAGGATGGGAGGACGAAGATGGACGAACGAGACGAACTTGGTCCAAAGAAGGCCAACGGATCAAATGGGAGGACGAAGATGGACGAACGAGACGAACTTGGTCCAAAGAAGGCCAACGGATCAAATGGGAGGACGAAGATGGACGAACGAGACGAGCTTGGTCCAAAGAAGGCCTACGGATCAAATGGGAGGACGAAGATGGACGAACGAGACGAACTTGGTCCAAAGAAGGCCTAGGGATCAAATGGGAGGACGAAGATGGACGAACGAGGCGAACTTGGTCCAAAGAAGGCCTACGGAGCAAATGCGAGGACGAAGATGGACGAACGAGACGAGCTTGGTCCAAAGAAGGCCTAGGGATCAAATGGGAGGACGAAGATGGCCGAACGAGGCGAACTTGGTCCAAAGAAGGCCTAGGGATCAAATGGGAGGACGAAGATGGAGGAACGAGGCGAACTTGGTCCAAAGAAGGCCTACGGATCAAATGGGAGGACGAAGATGGACGAACGAGACAAACATGGTCCAAAGAAGGCCTACGGAGCAAATGGGAGGACGAAGATGGACGAACGAGGCGAACTTGGTCCAAAAAAGGCCTACGGAGCAAATGGGAGGACGAAGATGGACGAACGAGACGAACTTGGTCCAAAGAAGGCCTAGGGATCAAATGGGAGGACGAAGATGGAGGAACTAGGCGAACTTGGTCCAAAGAAGGCCTACGGAGCAAATGGGAGGACGAAGATGGACGAAAGAGACGAACATGGTCCAAAGAAGGCCTAGGGATCAAATGGGAGGACGAAGATGGCCGAACGAGGCGAACTTGGTCCAAAGAAGGCCTAGGGATCAAATGGGAGGACGAAGATGGAGGAACGAGGCGAACTTGGTCCAAAGAAGGCCAACGGATCAAATGGGAGGACGAAGATGGACGAACGAGACAAACATGGTCCAAAGAAGGCCTACGGAGCAAATGGGAGGACGAAGATGGACGAACGAGACGAAATTAGTCCAAAGAAGGCCTACGGATCAAATGGGAGGACGAAGATGGATGAACGAGACGAACAAGGTCCAAAGAAGGCCAACGGATCAAATGGGAGGACGAAGATGGACGAACGAGATGAACTTGGTCCAAAGAAGGCCTATGGATCAAATGGGAGGACAAAGATGGACGAACGAGACAAACATGGTCCAAAGAAGGCCTACGGATCAAATGGGAGGACGAAGATGGACGAACGAGACGAACTTGGTCCAAAGAAGGCCTAGGGATCAAATGGGAGGACGAAGATGGACGAACGAGACGAACCTGGTCCAAAGAAGGCTTACGGATCAAATAGGAGGACGAAGATGGACGAACGAGACGAACTTGGTCCAAAGAAGGCCAACGGATCAAATGGGAGGACGAAGATGGACGAACGAGACGAGCTTGGTCCAAAGAAGGCCTAGGGATCAAATGGGAGGACGAAGATGGACGAACGAGGCGAACTTGGTCCAAAAAAGGCCTACGGAGCAAATGGGAGGACGAAGATGGACGAACGAGACGAACTTGGTCCAAAGAAGGCCGAGGGATCAAATGGGAGGACGAAGATGGACGAACGAGACGAACTTGGTCCAAAGAAGGCCCAGGGATCAAATGGGAGGACGAAGATGGACGAACGAGACGAACTTGGTCCAAAGAAGGCCAACGGATCAAATGGGAGGACGAAGATGGACGAACGAGACGAGCTTGGTCCAAAGAAGGCCTAGGGATCAAATGGGAGGACGAAGATGGACGAACGAGGCGAACTTTGTCCAAAAAAGGCCTACGGAGCAAATGGGAGGACGAAGATGGACGAACGAGACGAACTTGGTCCAAAGAAGGCCTAGGGATCAAATGGGAGGACGAAGATGGACGAACGAGACGAACTTGGTCCAAAGAAGGCCAACGGATCAAATGGGAGGACGAAGATGGACGAACGAGACGAACTTGGTCCAAAGAAGGCCTAGGGATCAAATGGGAGGACGAAGATGGACGAACGAGACGAAATTGGTCCAAAGAAGGCCTACGGATCAAATGGGAGGACGAAGATGGACGAACGAGACGAACTTGGTCCAAAGAAGGCCAACGGATCAAATGGGAGGACGAAGATGGACGAACGAGACGAACTTGGTCCAAAGAAGGCCTAGGGATCAAATGGGAGGACGAAGATGGAGGAACCAGGCGAACTTGGTCCAAAGAAGGCCTACGGATCAAATGGGAGGACGAAGATGGACGAACGAGACAAACATGGTCCAAAGAAGGCCTACGGAGCAAATGGGAGGACGAAGATGGACGAACGAGACGAAATTGGTCCAAAGAAGGCCTACGGATCAAATGGGAGGACGAAGATGGACGAACGAGACGAACAAGGTCCAAAGAAGGCCAACGGATCAAATGGGAGGACGAAGATGGACGAACGAGACGAACTTGGTCCAAAGAAGGCCTATGGATCAAATGGGAGGACAAAGATGGACGAACAGACAAACATGGTCCAAAGAAGGCCTACGGATCAAATGGGAGGACGAAGATGGACGAACGAGACGAACTTGGTCCAAAGAAGGCCTATGGATCAAATAGGAGGACGAAGAAGGACGAACGAGACGAACTTGGTCCAAAGAAGGCCTACGGATCAAATGGGAGGACGAAGATGGACGAACGAGACGAACTTGGTCCAAAGAAGGCCTAGGGATCAAATGGGAGGACGAAGATGGACGACCGAGACGAACAAGGTCCAAAGAAGGCCAACGGAGCAAATGGGAGGACGAAGATGGACGAACGAGACGAGCTTGGTCCAAAGAAGGCCGAGGGATCAAATGGGAGGACGAAGATGGACGAACGAGGCGAACTTGGTCCAAAGAAGGCCCAGGGATTAATTGGGAGGACGAAGATGGACGAACGAGACGTACTTGGTCCAAAGAAGGCCTAGGGATCAAATGGGAGGACGAAGACGGACGAACGAGACGAACTTGGTCCAAAGAAGGCCCAGGGATCAAATGGGAGGACGAAGATGGACGAACGAGACGAACTTGGTCCAAAGAAGGCCGACGGATCAAATGGGAGGACGAAGATGGACGAACGAGACGAACTTGGTCCAAAGAAGGCCAACGGATCAAATGGGAGGACGAAGATGGACGAACGAGACGAACTTGGTCCAAAGAAGGCCAACGGATCAAATGGGAGGACGAAGATGGACGAACGAGACGAGCTTGGTCCAAAGAAGGCCTAGGGATCAAATGGGAGGACGAAGATGGACGAACGAGGCGAACTTGGTCCAAAAAAGGCCTACAGAGCAAATGGGAGGACGAAGATGGACGAACGAGACGAACTTGGTCCAAAGAAGGCCTAGGGATCAAATGGGAGGACGAAGATGGACGAACGAGACGAACTTGGTCAAAAGAAGGCCAACGGATCAAATGGGAGGACGAAGATGGACGAACGACACGAACTTGGTCCAAAGAAGGCCTAGGGATCAAATGGGAGGACGAAGATGGACGAACGAGACGAAATTGGTCCAAAGAAGGCCTACGGATCAAATGGGAGGACGAAGATGGACGAACGAGACGAACTTGGTCCAAAGAAGGCCAACGGATCAAATGGGAGGACGAAGATGGACGAACGAGAGGAACTTGGTCCAAAGAAGGCCTAGCGATCAAATGGGAGGACGAAGATGGAGGAACCAGGCGAACTTGGTCCAAAGAAGGCCTACGGAGCAAATGGGAGGACGAAGATGGACGAAAGAGACGAACTTGGTCCAAAGAAGGCCTAGGGATCAAATGGGAGGACGAAGATGGCCGAACGAGGCGAACTTGGTCCAAAGAAGGCCTAGGGATCAAATGGGAGGACGAAGATGGAGGAACGAGGCGAACTTGGTCCAAAGAAGGCCTACGGATCAAATGGGAGGACGAAGATGGACGAACGAGACAAACATGGTCCAAAGAAGGCCTACGGAGCAAATGGGAGGACGAAGATGGACGAACGAGACGAAATTGGTCCAAAGAAGGCCTACGGATCAAATGGGAGGACAAAGATGGACGAACGAGACGAACAAGGTCCAAAGAAGGCCAACGGATCAAATGGGAGGACGAAGATGGACGAACGAGACGAACTTGGTCCAAAGAAGGCCTATGGATCAAATGGGAGGACAAAGATGGACGAACAGACAAACATGGTCCAAAGAAGGCCTACGGATCAAATGGGAGGACGAAGATGGACGAACGAGACGAACTTGGTCCAAAGAAGGCCTATGGATCAAATAGGAGGACGAAGAAGGACGAACGAGACGAACTTGGTCCAAAGAAGGCCTACGGATCAAATGGGAGGACGAAGATGGACGAACGAGACGAACTTGGTCCAAAGAAGGCCTAGGGATCAAATGGGAGGACGAAGATGGACGACCGAGACGAACAAGGTCCAAAGAAGGCCAACGGAGCAAATGGGAGGACGAAGATGGACGAACGAGACGAGCTTGGTCCAAAGAAGGCCGAGGGATCAAATGGGAGGACGAAGATGGACGAACGAGGCGAACTTGCTCCAAAGAAGGCCCAGGGATTAATTGGGAGGACGAAGATGGACGAACGAGACGTACTTGGTCCAAAGAAGGCCTAGGGATCAAATGGGAGGACGAAGACGGACGAACGAGACGAACTTGGTCCAAAGAAGGCCCAGGGATCAAATGGGAGGACGAAGATGGACGAACGAGACGAACTTGGTCCAAAGAAGGCCGACGGATCAAATGGGAGGACGAAGATGGACGAACGAGACGAACTTGGTCCAAAGAAGGCCCACGGATCAAATGGGAGGACGAAGATGGACGAACGAGACGAACTTGGTCCAAAGAAGGCCAACGGATCAAATGGGAGGACGAAGATGGACGAACGAGACGAGCTTGGTCCAAAGAAGGCCTAGGGATCAAATGGGAGGACGAAGATGGACGAACGAGGCGAACTTGGTCCAAAAAAGGCCTACGGAGCAAATGGGAGGACGAAGATGGACGAACGAGACGAACTTGGTCCAAAGAAGGCCTAGGGATCAAATGGGAGGACGAAGATGGACGAACGAGACGAACTTGGTCAAAAGAAGGCCAACGGATCAAATGGGAGGACGAAGATGGACGAACGAGACGAACTTGGTCCAAAGAAGGCCTAGGGATCAAATGGGAGGACGAAGATGGACGAACGAGACGAAATTGGTCCAAAGAAGGCCTACGGATCAAATGGGAGGACGAAGATGGACGAACGAGACGAACTTGGTCCAAAGAAGGCCAACGGATCAAATGGGAGGACGAAGATGGACGAACGAGACGAACTTGGTCCAAAGAAGGCCTAGCGATCAAATGGGAGGACGAAGATGGAGGAACCAGGCGAACTTGGTCCAAAGAAGGCCTACGGAGCAAATGGGAGGACGAAGATGGACGAAAGAGACGAACTTGGTCCAAAGAAGGCCTAGGGATCAAATGGGAGGACGAAGATGGCCGAACGAGGCGAACTTGGTCCAAAGAAGGCCTAGGGATCAAATGGGAGGACGAAGATGGAGGAACGAGGCGAACTTGGTCCAAAGAAGGCCTACGGATCAAATGGGAGGACGAAGATGGACGAACGAGACAAACATGGTCCAAAGAAGGCCTACGGAGCAAATGGGAGGACGAAGATGGACGAACGAGACGAAATTGGTCCAAAGAAGGCCTACGGATCAAATGGGAGGACGAAGATGGACGAACGAGACGAACAAGGTCCAAAGAAGGCCAACGGATCAAATGGGAGGACGAAGATGGACGAACGAGACGAACTTGGTCCAAAGAAGGCCTATGGATCAAATGGGAGGACAAAGATGGACGAACGAGACAAACATGGTCCAAAGAAGGCCTACGGATCAAATGGGAGGACGAAGATGGACGAACGAGACGAACTTGGTCCAAAGAAGGCCTATGGATCAAATAGGAGGACGAAGAAGGACGAACGAGACGAACTTGGTCCAAAGAAGGCCTACGGATCAAATGGGAGGACGAAGATGGACGAACGAGACGAACTTGGTCCAAAGAAGGCCTAGGGATCAAATGGGAGGACGAAGATGGACGACCGAGACGAACAAGGTCCAAAGAAGGCCAACGGAGCAAATGGGAGGACGAAGATGGACGAACGAGACGAGCTTGGTCCAAAGAAGGCCTAGGGATCAAATGGGAGGACGAAGATGGACGAACGAGGCGAACTTGGTCCAAAGAAGGCCCAGGGATCAATTGGGAGGACGAAGATGGACGAACGAGACGAACTTGGTCCAAAGAAGGCCTAGGGATCAAATGGGAGGACGAAGATGGACGAACGAGACGAACTTGGTCCAAAGAAGGCCCAGGGATCAAATGGGAGGACGAAGATGGACGAACGAGACGAACTTGGTCCAAAGAAGGCCGACGGATCAAATGGGAGGACGAAGATGGACGAACGAGACGAACTTGGTCCAAAGAAGGCCAACGGATCAAATGGGAGGACGAAGATGGACGAACGAGACAAACATGGTCCAAAGAAGGCCTACGGAGCAAATGGGAGGACGAAGATGGACGAACGAGACGAAATTGGTCCAAAGAAGGCCTACGGATCAAATGGGAGGACGAAGATGGACGAACGAGACGAACAAGGTCCAAAGAAGGCCAACGGATCAAATGGGAGGACGAAGATGGACGAACGAGACTAACTTGGTCCAAAGAAGGCCTATGGATCAAATGGGAGGACAAAGATGGACGAACGAGACAAACATGGTCCAAAGAAGGCCTACGGATCAAATGGGAAGACGAAGATGGACGAACGAGACGAACTTGGTCCAAAGAAGGCCTAGGGATCAAATGGGAGGACGAAGATGGACGAACGAGACGAACCTGGTCCAAAGAAGGCCAACGGATCAAATGGGAGGACGAAGATGGACGAACGAGACGAACTTGGTCCAAAGAAGGCCTATGGATCAAATGGGAGGACAAAGATGGACGAACGAGACAAACATGGTCCAAAGAAGGCCTACGGATCAAATGGGAGGACGAAGATGGACGAACGAGACGAACTTGGTCCAAAGAAGGCCTAGGGATCAAATGGGAGGACGAAGATGGACGAACGAGACGAACCTGGTCCAAAGAAGGCCAACGGATCAAATGGGAGGACGAAGATGGACGAACGAGACGAACTTGGTCCAAAGAAGGCCTAGGGATCAAATGGGAGGACGAAGATGGACGAACGAGACGAACTTGGTCCAAAGAAATCCAACGGATCAAATGGGAGGACGAAGATGGACGAACGAGACAAACATGGTCCAAAGAAGGCCTACGGAGCAAATGGGAGGACGAAGATGGACGAACGAGACAAACATGGTCCAAAGAAGGCCTACGGAGCAAATGGGAGGACGAAGATGGACGAACGAGACGAACAAGGTCCAAAGAAGGCCAACGGATCAAATGGGAGGACGAAGATGGACGAACGAGACGAACTTGGTCCAAAGAAGGCCTATGGATCAAATGGGAGGACAAAGATGGACGAACGAGACAAACATGGTCCAAAGAAGGCCTACGGATCAAATGGGAAGACGAAGATGGACGAACGAGACGAACTTGGTCCAAAGAAGGCCTAGGGATCAAATGGGAGGACGAAGATGGACGAACGAGACGAACCTGGTCCAAAGAAGGCCAACGGATCAAATGGGAGGACGAAGATGGACGAACGAGACGAACTTGGTCCAAAGAAGGCCTATGGATCAAATGGGAGGACAAAGATGGAGGAACGCGACAAACATGGTCCAAAGAAGGCCTACGGATCAAATGGGAGGACGAAGATGGACGAACGAGACGAACTTGGTCCAAAGAAGGCCTAGGGATCAAATGGGAGGACGAAGATGGACGAACGAGACGAACCTGGTCCAAAGAAGGCCTAGGGATCAAATGGGAGGACGAAGATGGACGAACGAGACGAACTTGGTCCAAAGAAGGCCAACGGATCAAATGGGAGGACGAAGATGGACGAACGAGACAAACATGGTCCAAAGAAGGCCTACGGAGCAAATGGGAGGACGAAGATGGACGAACGAGACAAACATGGTCCAAAGAAGGCCTACGGAGCAAATGGGAGGACGAAGATGGACGAACGAGACGAACTTGGTCCAAAGATGGCCTAGGGATCAAATGGGAGGACGAAGATGGACGAACGAGACGAACATGGTCCAAAGAAGGCTTACGGATCAAATAGGAGGACGAAGATGGACGAACGAGACGAACTTGGTCCAAAGAAGGCCATCGGATCAAATGGGAGGACGAAGATGGACGAACGAGACGAGCTTGGTCCAAAGAAGGCCTAGGGATCAAATGGGAGGACGAAGATGGACGAACGAGGCGAACTTGGTCCAAAAAAGGCCTACGGAGCAAATGGGAGGACGAAGATGGACGAACGAGACGAACTTGGTCCAAAGAAGGCCTAGGGATCAAATGGGAGGACGAAGATGGACGAACAAGACGAACTTGGTCCAAAGAAGGCCAACGGATCAAATGGGAGGACGAAGATGGACGAACGAGACGAACTTGGTCCAAAGAAGGCCTAGGGATCAAATGGGAGGACGAAGATGGACGAACGAGACGAAATTGGTCCAAAGAAGGCCTACGGATCAAATGGGAGGACGAAGATGGACGAATGAGACGAACTTGGTCCAAAGAAGGCCAACGGATCAAATGGGAGGACGAAGATGGACGAACGAGACGAACTTGGTCCAAAGAAGGCCTAGGGATCAAATGGGAGGACGAAGATGGAGGAACAAGGCGAACTTGGTCCAAAGAAGGCCTACGGAGCAAATGGGAGGACGAAGATGGACGAAAGAGACGAACTTGGTCCAAAGAAGGCCTAGGGATCAAATGGGAGGACGAAGATGGCCGAACGAGGCGAACTTGGTCCAAAGAAGGCCTAGGGATCAAATGGGAGGACGAAGATGGAGGAACGAAGCGAACTTGGTCCAAAGAAGGCCTACGGATCAAATGGGAGGACGAAGATGGACGAACGAGACAAATATGGTCCAAAGAAGGCCTACGGAGCAAATGGGAGGACGAAGATGGACGAACGAGAAGAAATTGGTCCAAAGAAGGCCTACGGATCAAATGGGAGGACGAAGATGGACGAACGAGACGAACAAGGTCCAAAGAAGGCCAACGGATCAAATGGGAGGACGAAGATGGACGAACGAGACGAACTTGGTCCAAAGAAGGCCTATGGATCAAATGGGAGGACAAAGATGGACGAACGAGACAAACATGGTCCAAAGAAGGCCTACGGAGCAAATGGGAGGACGAAGATGGACGAACGAGACAAACATGGTCCAAAGAAGGCCTACGGAGCAAATGGGAGGACGAAGATGGACGAACGAGACGAACTTGGTCCAAAGATGGCCTAGGGATCAAATGGGAGGACGAAGATGGACGAACGAGACGAACATGGTCCAAAGAAGGCTTACGGATCAAATAGGAGGACGAAGATGGACGAACGAGACGAACTTGGTCCAAAGAAGGCCATCGGATCAAATGGGAGGACGAAGATGGACGAACGAGACGAGCTTGGTCCAAAGAAGGCCTAGGGATCAAATGGGAGGACGAAGATGGACGAACGAGGCGAACTTGGTCCAAAAAAGGCCTACGGAGCAAATGGGACGACGAAGATGGACGAACGAGACGAACTTGGTCCAAAGAAGGCCTAGGGATCAAATGGGAGGACGAAGATGGACGAACGAGACGAACTTGGTCCAAAGAAGGCCAACGGATCAAATGGGAGGACGAAGATGGACGAACGAGACGAACTTGGTCCAAAGAAGGCCTAGGGATCAAATGGGAGGACGAAGATGGACGAACGAGACGAAATTGGTCCAAAGAAGGCCTACGGATCAAATGGGAGGACGAAGATGGACGAATGAGACGAACTTGGTCCAAAGAAGGCCAACGGATCAAATGGGAGGACGAAGATGGACGAACGAGACGAACTTGGTCCAAAGAAGGCCTAGGGATCAAATGGGAGGACGAAGATGGAGGAACCAGGCGAACTTGGTCCAAAGAAGGCCTAAGGAGCAAATGGGAGGACGAAGATGGACGAAAGAGACGAACTTGGTCCAAAGAAGGCCTAGGGATCAAATGGGAGGACGAAGATGGCCGAACGAGGCGAACTTGGTCCAAAGAAGGCCTAGGGATCAAATGGGAGGACGAAGATGGAGGAACGAAGCGAACTTGGTCCAAAGAAGGCCTACGGATCAAATGGGAGGACGAAGATGGACGAACGAGACAAATATGGTCCAAAGAAGGCCTACGGAGCAAATGGGAGGACGAAGATGGACGAACGAGAAGAAATTGGTCCAAAGAAGGCCTACGGATCAAATGGGAGGACGAAGATGGACGAACGAGACGAACAAGGTCCAAAGAAGGCCAACGGATCAAATGGGAGGACGAAGATGGACGAACGAGACGAACTTGGTCCAAAGAAGGCCTATGGATCAAATGGGAGGACAAAGATGGACGAACGAGACAAACATGGTCCAAAGAAGGCCTACGGAGCAAATGGGAGGACGAAGATGGACGAACGAGACGAACTTGGTCCAAAGAAGGCCTAGGGATCAAATGGGAGGACGAAGATGGACGAACGAGACGAACTTGGTCCAAAGATGGCCTAGGGATCAAATGGGAGGACGAAGATGGACGAACGAGACGAACATGGTCCAAAGAAGGCTTACGGATCAAATAGGAGGACGAAGATGGACGAACGAGACGAACTTGGTCCAAAGAAGGCCATCGGATCAAATGGGAGGACGAAGATGGACGAACGAGACGAGCTTGGTCCAAAGAAGGCCTAGGGATCAAATGGGAGGACGAAGATGGACGAACGAGGCGAACTTGGTCCAAAAAAGGCCTACGGAGCAAATGGGACGACGAAGATGGACGAACGAGACGAACTTGGTCCAAAGAAGGCCTAGGGATCAAATGGGAGGACGAAGATGGACGAACGAGACGAACTTGGTCCAAAGAAGGCCAACGGATCAAATGGGAGGACGAAGATGGACGAACGAGACGAACTTGGTCCAAAGAAGGCCTAGGGATCAAATGGGAGGACGAAGATGGACGAACGAGACGAAATTGGTCCAAAGAAGGCCTACGGATCAAATGGGAGGACGAAGATGGACGAATGAGACGAACTTGGTCCAAAGAAGGCCAACGGATCAAATGGGAGGACGAAGATGGACGAACGAGACGAACTTGGTCCAAAGAAGGCCTAGGGATCAAATGGGAGGACGAAGATGGAGGAACCAGGCGAACTTGGTCCAAAGAAGGCCTACGGAGCAAATGGGAGGACGAAGATGGACGAAAGAGACGAACTTGGTCCAAAGAAGGCCTAGGGATCAAATGGGAGGACGAAGATGGCCGAACGAGGCGAACTTGGTCCAAAGAAGGCCTAGGGATCAAATGGGAGGACGAAGATGGAGGAACGAAGCGAACTTGGTCCAAAGAAGGCCTACGGATCAAATGGGAGGACGAAGATGGACGAACGAGACAAACATGGTCCAAAGAAGGCCTACGGAGCAAATGGGAGGACGAAGATGGACGAACGAGAAGAAATTGGTCCAAAGAAGGCCTACGGATCAAATGGGAGGACGAAGATGGACGAACGAGACGAACAAGGTCCAAAGAAGGCCAACGGATCAAATGGGAGGACGAAGATGGACGAACGAGACGAACTTGGTCCAAAGAAGGCCTATGGATCAAATGGGAGGACAAAGATGGACGAACGAGACAAACATGGTCCAAAGAAGGCCTACGGAGCAAATGGGAGGACGAAGATGGACGAACGAGACGAACTTGGTCCAAAGAAGGCCTAGGGATCAAATAGGAGGACGAAGATGGACGAACGAGACGAACATCGTCCAAAGAATACCTACGGATCAAATGGAAGGACGAAGATGGACGAACGAGACGAACTTGGTCCAAAGAAGGCCAACGGATCAAATGGGAGGACGAAGATGGACGAACGAGACGAACTTGGTCCAAAGAAGGCCTAGGGATCAAATGGGAGGACGAAGATGGACGAACGAGACGAAATTGGTCCAAAGAAGGCCTACGGATCAAATGGGAGGACGAAGATGGACGAATGAGACGAACTTGGTCCAAAGAAGGCCAACGGATCAAATGGGAGGACGAAGATGGACGAACGAGACGAACTTGGTCCAAAGAAGGCCTAGGGATCAAATGGGAGGACGAAGATGGAGGAACCAGGCGAACTTGGTCCAAAGAAGGCCTACGGAGCAAATGGGAGGACGAAGATGGACGAAAGAGACGAACTTGGTCCAAAGAAGGCCTAGGGATCAAATGGGAGGACGAAGATGGCCGAACGAGGCGAACTTGGTCCAAAGAAGGCCTAGGGATCAAATGGGAGGACGAAGATGGAGGAACGAAGCGAACTTGGTCCAAAGAAGGCCTACGGATCAAATGGGAGGACGAAGATGGACGAACGAGACAAATATGGTCCAAAGAAGGCCTACGGAGCAAATGGGAGGACGAAGATGGACGAACGAGAAGAAATTGGTCCAAAGAAGGCCTACGGATCAAATGGGAGGACGAAGATGGACGAACGAGACGAACAAGGTCCAAAGAAGGCCAACGGATCAAATGGGAGGACGAAGATGGACGAACGAGACGAACTTGGTCCAAAGAAGGCCTATGGATCAAATGGGAGGACAAAGATGGACGAACGAGACAAACATGGTCCAAAGAAGGCCTACGGAGCAAATGGGAGGACGAAGATGGACGAACGAGACAAACATGGTCCAAAGAAGGCCTACGGAGCAAATGGGAGGACGAAGATGGACGAACGAGACGAACTTGGTCCAAAGATGGCCTAGGGATCAAATGGGAGGACGAAGATGGACGAACGAGACGAACATGGTCCAAAGAAGGCTTACGGATCAAATAGGAGGACGAAGATGGACGAACGAGACGAACTTGGTCCAAAGAAGGCCATCGGATCAAATGGGAGGACGAAGATGGACGAACGAGACGAGCTTGGTCCAAAGAAGGCCTAGGGATCAAATGGGAGGACGAAGATGGACGAACGAGGCGAACTTGGTCCAAAAAAGGCCTACGGAGCAAATGGGACGACGAAGATGGACGAACGAGACGAACTTGGTCCAAAGAAGGCCTAGGGATCAAATGGGAGGACGAAGATGGACGAACGAGACGAACTTGGTCCAAAGAAGGCCAACGGATCAAATGGGAGGACGAAGATGGACGAACGAGACGAACTTGGTCCAAAGAAGGCCTAGGGATCAAATGGGAGGACGAAGATGGACGAACGAGACGAAATTGGTCCAAAGAAGGCCTACGGATCAAATGGGAGGACGAAGATGGACGAATGAGACGAACTTGGTCCAAAGAAGGCCAACGGATCAAATGGGAGGACGAAGATGGACGAACGAGACGAACTTGGTCCAAAGAAGGCCTAGGGATCAAATGGGAGGACGAAGATGGAGGAACCAGGCGAACTTGGTCCAAAGAAGGCCTAAGGAGCAAATGGGAGGACGAAGATGGACGAAAGAGACGAACTTGGTCCAAAGAAGGCCTAGGGATCAAATGGGAGGACGAAGATGGCCGAACGAGGCGAACTTGGTCCAAAGAAGGCCTAGGGATCAAATGGGAGGACGAAGATGGAGGAACGAAGCGAACTTGGTCCAAAGAAGGCCTACGGATCAAATGGGAGGACGAAGATGGACGAACGAGACAAACATGGTCCAAAGAAGGCCTACGGAGCAAATGGGAGGACGAAGATGGACGAACGAGAAGAAATTGGTCCAAAGAAGGCCTACGGATCAAATGGGAGGACGAAGATGGACGAACGAGACGAACAAGGTCCAAAGAAGGCCAACGGATCAAATGGGAGGACGAAGATGGACGAACGAGACGAACTTGGTCCAAAGAAGGCCTATGGATCAAATGGGAGGACAAAGATGGACGAACGAGACAAACATGGTCCAAAGAAGGCCTACGGAGCAAATGGGAGGACGAAGATGGACGAACGAGACGAACTTGGTCCAAAGAAGGCCTAGGGATCAAATAGGAGGACGAAGATGGACGAACGAGACAAACATCGTCCAAAGAAGGCCTACGGATCAAATGGAAGGACGAAGATGGACGAACGAGATGAACTTGGTCCAAAGAAGGCCAACGGATCAAATGGGAGGACGAAGATGGACGACCGAGACGAACAAGGTCCAAAGAAGGCCAAGGGATCAAATGGGAGGACGAAGATGGACGAATGAGACGAGCTTGGTCCAATGAAGGCCTAGGGATCAAATGGGAGGACGAAGATGGACGAACGAGGCGAACTTGGTCCAAAGAAGGCCTACGGATCAAATGGGAGGACGAAGATGGACGAACGAGACAAACATGGTCCAAAGAAGGCCTACGGAGCAAATGGGAGGACGAAGATGGACGAACGAGACGATCTTAGTGCGAGACGAAGATGGACGACCGAGACGAACAAGGTCCAAAGAAGGCCAAGGGATCAAATGGGAGGACGAAGATGGACGAACGAGACGAGCTTGGTCCAATGAAGGCCTAGGGATCAAATGGGAGGACGAAGATGGACGAACGAGGCGAACTTGGTCCAAAGAAGGCCTACGGATCAAATGGGAGGACGAAGATGGACGAACGAGACGAACATGGTACAAAGAAGGCCAACCGAACAAATGGGAGGTCGAAGATGGACGAACGAGACGAACTTGGTCCAAAGAATGCCAACGGATCAAATGGGAGGACGAAGACGGACGAACGAGACGAACTTGGTCCAAAGAATGCCAACGTATGAAATAGGAGGACAAAGATGGACGAACGCGACAAACTTAGTGCAAAGAAGGCCTACGCATCAAATGGGAGGACAAAGAGGGACGAACGAGACGAACATGGTACAAAGAAGGCCAACCGAACAAATGGGAGGACCAAGATGGACGAACGAGACGAACTTGGTCCAAGGAATGCCAACGGATCAAATGGGAGGACGAAGATGGACGAACGAGACGAACTTGGTCCAAAGAATGCCAACGGGTCAAATGGGAGGACGAAGACGGACGAACGAGACGAACTTGGTCCAAAGAATGCCAACGTATGAAATAGGAGGACAAAGATGGACGAACGCGACAAACTTAGTGCAAAGAAGGCCTACGCATCAAATGGGAGGACAAAGAGGGACGAACGAGACGAACATGGTACAAAGAAGGCCAACCGAACAAATGGGAGGACCAAGATGGACGAACGAGACGAACTTGGTCCAAGGAATGCCAACGGATCAAATGGGAGGACGAAGATGGACGAACGAGACGAACTTGGTCCAAAGAATGCCAACGGGTCAAATGGGAGGACGAAGATGGACGAATGAGACGAACATGGTCCAAAGAAGGCCTACGCATGAAATGCGAGGACGAAGATGGACACACGACACGAACTTAGACCAAAGAATGCCAAGGGATCAAATGGGAGAACGAAGATGGACAAATGAGACGAACTTGGTCCAAAGAAGGCCTAAGGATCAAATGGGAGGACGAAGATGGACTAACGAGATGAACTTAGACCAAAGAATGCCAATGGATGAAATAGGAGGACAAAGACGGACGAACAAGACAATGATGGTCCAATGAATGCCAACGGATCAAATGGGAGGACGAAGATGGACAAACGAGATGAACTTGGTCAAAAGAAGGCCTACGGATCAAATCGGAGGACAAAGATCGACAAACGAAACGAACTTGGTCCGAAGAAGGCCTATGGATCAAATGGGAGGGCGAAGATGGACGAACGAGACGAACTTGGTCCAAAGAAGGCCTATGGATCAAATGGGAGGACGAAGAGGGACGAATGAGACGAACTTCGTACAAAGAAGGCCAACCGAAGAAATGGGAGGACGAAGGTGGACGAACGAGACGAACTTAGACAAAAGAATGCCAATGTATCAAATGGGAGGATGAAGATGGACGAACGAGACGAACTTAGTGCAAAGAAGGCCTACGGATCAAATGGGAGGACGAAGATTGACGAACGCGACGAACTTAGTGCAAAGAAGGCCTACGGATCAAATGGGAGGACGAAGATGGACGAACGAGACGAAGTTGGTTCAAAAAAGGCCAACCGAACAAATGGGAGGACGAAGGTGGACGAACGAGACGAACTTCGTCCGAAGAATTCCAACGGATCAAATGGGAGAACGAAGATGGACGAACGAGACGAAGTTGGTCCAAAGAACGCCAACGGAACAAATGGGAGGACGAAGATGGACGAACGAGACGAAGTTGGTACAAAGAAGACCAACCGAACAAATGGGAGGACGAAGATGGACGAACGAGACAAACTTGGTCCAAAGAATGCCAACGGATCAAATGGGAGGACGAACTTAGTGCAAAGAAGGCCTACGGATGAAATGGGAGGACAAAGAGGGACGAATGAGACGAACATGGTACAAAGAAGGCCAACCGAACAAATGGGAGGTCGAAGATGGACGAACGAGACGAACTTGGTCCAAAGAATGCCAACGGATCAAATGGGAGGACGAAGATGGACGAACGAGACGAACTTGGTCCAAAGAATGCCAACGGATGAAATGGGAAGACCAAGATGGACGAACGCGACAAACTTAGTGCAAAGAAGGCCTACGCATCAAATGGGAGGACAAAGAGGGACGAACGAGACGAACATGGTACAAAGAAGGCCAACCGAACAAATGGGAGGACGAAGATGGACGAACGAGACGAACTTGGTCCAAAGAATGCCAACGGATCAAATGGGAGGACGAAGATGGACGAACGAGACGAACTTGGTCCAAAGAATGCCAACGGGTCAAATGGGAGGACGAAGATGGACGAATGAGACGAACATGGTCCAAAGAAGGCCTACGTATCAAATGGGAGGACGAAGATGGACGAACGAGACGAACTTGGTCCAAAGAATGCCAACGGATCAAATTGGTGGACGAAGATGGACGAACGAGACGAACATGGTCCAAAGAAGGCCTACGCATCAAATGGGAGGACGAAGATGGACGCACGACACGAACTTAGACCAAAGAATGCCAAGGGATCAAATGGGAGAACGAAGATGGACAAATGAGACGAACTTGGTCCAAAGAAGGCCTAAGGATCAAATGGGAGGACGAAGATGGACTAACGAGATGAACTTAGACCAAAGAATGCCAATGGATGAAATAGGAGGACAAAGACGGACGAACAAGACAATGATGGTCCAATGAATGCCAACGGATCAAATGGGAGGACGAAGATGGACAAACGAGATGAACTTGGTCAAAAGAAGGCCTATGGATCAAATCGGAGGACAAAGATCGACAAACGAGACGAACTTGGTCCGAAGAAGGCCTATGGATCAAATGGGAGGGCGAAGATGGACGAACGAGACGAACTTGGTCCAAAGAAGGCCTATGGATCAAATGGGAGGACGAAGAGGGACGAATGAGACGAACTTCGTACAAAGAAGGCCAACCGAAGAAATGGGAGGACGAAGGTGGACGAACGAGACGAACTTAGACAAAAGAATGCCAATGTATCAAATGGGAGGATGAAGATGGACGAACGAGACGAACTTAGTGCAAAGAAGGCCTACGGATCAAATGGGAGGACGAAGATGGACGAACGCGACGAACTTAGTGCAAAGAAGGCCTACGGATCAAATGGGAGGATGAACATGGACGAACGAGACGAAGTTGGTTCAAAAAAGGCCAACCGAACAAATGGGAGGACGAAGGTGTACGAACGAGACGAACTTCGTCCGAAGAATTCCAACGGATCAAATGGGAGAACGAAGATGGACGAACGAGACGAAGTTGGTCCAAAGAATGCCAACGGAACAAATGGGAGGACGAAGATGGACGAACGAGACGAAGTTGGTACAAAGAAGACCAACCGAACAAATGGGAGGACGAAGATGGACGAACGAGACAAACTTGGTCCAAAGAATGCCAACGGATCAAATGGGAGGACGAACTTAGTGCAAAGAAGGCCTACGGATGAAATGGGAGGACAAAGAGGGACGAATGAGACGAACATGGTACAAAGAAGGCCAACCGAACAAATGGGAGGTCGAAGATGGACGAACGAGACGAACTTGGTCCAAAGAATGCCAACGGATCAAATGGGAGGACGAAGATGGACGAACGAGACGAACTTGGTCCAAAGAATGCCAACGGATGAAATGGGAAGACCAAGATGGACGAACGCGACAAACTTAGTGCAAAGAAGGCCTACGCATCAAATGGGAGGACAAAGAGGGACGAACGAGACGAACATGGTACAAAGAAGGCCAACCGAACAAATGGGAGGACGAAGATGGACGAACGAGACGAACTTGGTCCAAAGAATGCCAACGGATCAAATGGGAGGACGAAGATGGACGAACGAGACGAACTTGGTCCAAAGAATGCCAACGGGTCAAATGGGAGGACGAAGATGGACGAATGAGACGAACATGGTCCAAAGAAGGCCTACGTATCAAATGGGAGGACGAAGATGGACGAACGAGACGAACTTGGTCCAAAGAATGCCAACGGATCAAATTGGTGGACGAAGATGGACGAACGAGACGAACATGGTCCAAAGAAGGCCTACGCATCAAATGGGAGGACGAAGATAGACGCACGACACGAACTTAGACCAAAGAATGCCAAGGGATCAAATGGGAGAACGAAGATGGACAAATGAGACGAACTTGGTCCAAAGAAGGCCTATGGATCAAATGGGAGGACGAAGATGGACTAACGAGATGAACTTGGTCCGAAGAAGGCCTATGGATCAAATGGGAGGTCGAAGATGGACGAACGAGACGAACTTGGTCCAAAGAATGCCAACGGATCAAATGGGAGGACGAAGATGGACGAACGAGACGAACTTGGTCCAAAGAATGCCAACGGATCAAATGGGAGGACAAAGATGGACGAACGCGACGAACTTAGTGCAAAGAAGGCCTACGCATCAAATGGGAGGACAAAGAGGGACGAACGAGACGAACATGGTACAAAGAAGGCCAACCGAACAAATGGGAGGACGAAGATGGACGAACGAGACGAACTTGGTCCAAAGAATGCCAACGGATCAAATGGGAGGACGAAGATGGACGAATCAGACGAACATGGTCCAAAGAAGGCCTACGTATCAAATGGGAGGACGAAGATGGACGAACGAGACGAACTTGGTCCAAAGAATGCCAGCGGATCAAAAGGGAGGACGAAGATGGACGAACGAGACGAACATGGTCCAAAGAAGGCCTACGCATCAAATGGGAGGACGAAGATGGACGCACGACACGAACTTAGACCAAAGAATGCCAAGGGATCAAATGGGAGAACGAAGATGGACAAATGAGACGAACTTGGTCCAAAGAAGGCCTAAGGATCAAATGGGAGGACGAAGATGGACTAACGAGATGAACTTAGACCAAAGAATGCCAATGGATGAAATAGGAGGACAAAGACGGACGAACAAGACAATGATGGTCCAATGAATGCCAACGGATCAAATGGGAGGACGAAGATGGACAAACGAGATGAACTTGGTCAAAAGAAGGCCTACGGATCAAATCGGAGGACAAAGATCGACAAACGAGACGAACTTGGTCCGAAGAAGGCCTATGGATCAAATGGGAGGTCGAAGATGGACGAACGAGACGAACTTGGTCCAAAGAATGCCAACGGATCAAATGGGAGGACAAAGATGGACGAACGAGACGAACTTAGTGCAAAGAAGGCCTACGCATCAAATGGGAGGACAAAGAGGGACGAACGAGACGAACATAATACAAAGAAGGCCAACCGAACAGATGGGAGGATGAAGATGGACGAACGAGACGAACTTGGTCCAAAGAATGCCAACGGATCAAATGGGAGGACGAAGATGGACGAACGAGACGAACTTGGTCCAAAGAATGCCAACGGGTCAAATGGGAGGACGAAGATGGACGAATGAGACGAACGTGGTCCAAAGAAGGCCTACGTATCAAATGGGAGGACGAAGATGGACGAACGAGACGAACTTGGTCCAAAGAATGCCAGCGGATCAAATGGGAGGACGAAGATGGACGAACGAGACGAACATGGTCCAAAGAATGCCAACGGATCAAATGGGAGGACGAAGATGGACAAACGAGACGAACTTGGTCCGAAGAAGGCCTATGGATCAAATGGGAGGGCGAAGATGGACGAACGAGACGAACTTGGTCCAAAGAATGCCAACGGATCAAATGGGAGGACGAAGATGGACAAACGAGACGAACTTGGTCCGAAGAAGGCCTATGGATCAAATGGGAGGGCGAAGATGGACGAACGAGACGAACTTGGTGCAAAGAAGACCTATGGATCAAATGGGAGGACGAAGAGGGACGAATGAGACGAACTTGGTACAAAGAAGGCCAACCGAAGAAATGGGAGGACGAAGATGGACGAACGAGACGAACATGGTACAAAGAATTCCAACGGATCAAATGGGAGGACGAAGATGGACGAACGACACAAACATAGACAAAAGAATGCCAATGTATCAAATGGGAGGACGAAGATGGACGAACGAGACGAACTTAGTGCAAAGAAGGCCTGCGGATCAAATGGGAGGACGAAGATGGACGAACGCGACGAACTTAGTTCAAAGAAGGCCTACGGATCAAATGGGAGGACGAAGATGGACGAACGAGACGAAGTTGGTACAAAAAAGGCCAACCGAACAAATGGGAGGACGAAGGTGGACGAACGAGACGAACTTCGTCCGAAGAATGCCAACGGATCAAATGGGAGAACGAAGATGGACGAACGAGACGAAGTTGGTCCAAAGAATGCCAACGGATCAAATGGGAGGACGAAGATGGCCGAACGAGACGAACTTCGACGAAAGAATGCCAACGGATCAAATGGGAGGACAAAGATGGGCGAATGCGATGAACTTAGTGCAAAGAAGGCCTACGGATAAAATAGGAGGACGAAGATGGACGAACGCGACGAACTTAGTGCAAAGAAGGCCTACGGATCAAATGGGAGGACAAAGAGGGACGAACGAGACGAACATGGTACAAAGAAGGCCAACCGAACAAATGGGAGGACGAAGATGGACGAACGAGACAAACTTGGTCCAAAGAATGCCAACGGATCAAATGGGAGGACGAAGATGGACGAACGAGACGAATATGGTCCAAAGAAGGCCTACGCTTCAAATGGGAGGACGAAGATGGACGAACGAGACGAACTTGGTCCAAAGAATGCCAACGGATCAAATGGGAGGACGAAGATGGACGAACGAGACGAACATGGTCCAAAGAAGGCCTACGCATCAAATGGGAGGACGAAGATGGACGCACGACACGAACTTAGACCAAAGAATGCCAATGGATCAAATGGGAGAACGAAGATGGACAAATGAGACGAACTTGGTCCAAAGAAGGCCTAAGGAACAAATGGGAGGACGAAGATGGACTAACGAGATGAACATAGACCAAAGAATGCCAATGGATTAAATAGGAGGACAAAGATGGACGAACAAGACAATGATGGTCCAATGAATGCCAACGGATCAAATGGGAGGACGAAGATGGACAAACGAGACGAACTTGGTCAAAAGAAGGCCCACGGATCAAATCGGAGGACGAAGACCGACAAACGAGACGAACTTGGTCCGAAGAAGGCCTATGGATCAAATGGGAGGGCGAAGATGGATGAACGAGACGAACTTGGTCCAAAGAAGGCCTATGGATCAAATGGGAGGACGCAGAGGGACGAATGAGACGAACTTGGTACAAAGAAGGCCAACCGAAGAAATGGGAGGACGAAGATGGACGAACGAGACTAACATGGTACAAAGAATACCAACGTATCAAATGGGAGGACGAAGATGGACGAACGAGACGAACTTAGACAAAAGAATGCCAATGTATCAAATGGGAGGACGAAGATGGACGAACGAGATGATGTCGGTCCAAATCAGTGCTACAGATCAAATGGGAGAACGAAGATGTACGGACGAGACGAACTTGGTCCAAAGAATGCCAAGGGATCAAATGGGAGGATGAAGATAGACGAACGAGAGGAACTTGATACAAAGAAGGCCAACAAAACAAATGGGAGCGCGAAGATGGATGAACGAGATGAACTTGGTCCGAAGAAGGCCTACGGATCAAATGGGAGGACAAAGAGGGACGAACGAGACGAAGTTGCTACAAAGAAGGCCAACCGAACAAATGGGAGGACGAAGATGGACGAACGAGACGAACTTCGTCCAAAGAATGCCAACGGATCAAATGGGAGGACAAAGGTGGACGAACGCGACGAACTTAGTGCAAAGAAGGCCTACAGATCAAATGGGAGGATGAAGATGGACGAACGAGACGAAGTTGGGCCAAAGAATGCCAACGGATCAAATGGGAGGACGAAGATGGACGAACGAGACGAACTTGGTACAAAGAAGGCCAACCAAAGAAATGGGAGGACGAAGATGGACGAACGAGACGAACATGGTACAAAGAACACCAACGGATCAAATGGGAGGACGAAGATGGACGAACGAGACGAACTTAGACAAAAGAATGCCAATGTATCAAATGGGAGGACGAAGATGGACGAACGAGATGATCTTGGTCCAAATCAGTCCTACGGATCAAATGGGAGAACGAAGATGGACGGACGAGACGAATATAGACCAAAGAAGGCCTAGGGATCAAATGGGAGGACAAAGATGGACGAATGCGACGAACTTAGTGCAAAGATGGCCTACGGATAAAATAGGAGGACGAAGATGGACGAACGCGACGAATTTAGTGCAAAGAAGGCCTACGGATCAAATGGGAGGACAAAGTGGGACGAACGTGACGAACTTGGTACAAAGAAGGCCAACCAAACAAATGGGCGGACGAAGATGGACGAACGAGACGAAGTTGGTCCAAAGAATGCCAACGGATCAAATGATAGGACGAAGATGGACGAACGAGACGAACTTGGTCCAAAGAAGGCCTACGTTTCAAATGGGAGGACGAAGATGGACGAACAAGACGAACTTGGTGCAAAAATGGCCTACGAACCAAATGGGAGGACGAAGATGGACGAACGAGCAAAGTTGGTCTAAAGAATGCGAACTGATAAAATGGGAGGACGAAGATGGACGAACGAGACGAACTTGGTCCAATGAATGCCAACGGATCCAATGGGAGGACGAAGATGGACGAACGAGACGAACTTGGTGCAAAGAATGCCAACGGATCAAATGGGAGAACGAAGATGGACGAACGAGATGAACTTGTTGCAAAGAAGGCCTACGTATTAAATGGGAGCACGAAGATCGACAAATGAGACGAACTTGGTTCAAAGAATGCCAACGGATCAAATGGGAGGACGAAGATGGACGACCGAGACGATCTTGATCCGAAGAATTGCAATGGATCAAATGGGAGGACGAAGATGGACGAAGGAGACGAACTTGGTACAAAGAAGGCCAACAGAACAAATGGGAGGACGAAGATGGACGAACGAGACAAACTTGGTCCAAAGAATGCCAACGGATCAAATGAGAGGACGAAGATGACCGAACGAGACGAACTTGGTCCGAAGAATGCCAAAGGATCAAATGGGAGGACGTAGATGGACGAACGAGACGAACTTGGTACAAATAAGGCCAACCGAACAAATGGGAGGACGAAGATGGACGAACGGGAGGAACTTCGTCCAAAGATTGCCAACGGATCAAATGGGAGAACGAAGATGGACGAACGAGACGAAGTTGGTCCAAAGAATGCCAACGGATCAAATGGGAGGACGAAGATGGACGAACGAGATGAACTTGTTGCAAAGAAGGCCTACGTATTAAATGGGAGCACGAAGATCGACAAACGAGACGAACTTGGTCCAAAGAATGCCAACGGATCAAATGGGAGGACGAAGATGGACGACCAAGACGATCTTGGTCCGAAGAATGCCAAAGGATCAAATGGGAGGACAAAGAGGGACGAACGAGACGAACTTGGTACAAAGAAGGCCAACTGAACAAATGGAAGGACGAAGATGGACGAACGAGACGAACTTGGTCCAAAGAATGCCAACGGATCAAATGTGAGGACGAAGATGGACGAACGAGACGAACTTTGTCCAAAGAATGCCAACGGATCCAATGGGAGGACGAAGATGAAGAATGCCAACGGATCACATGAGAGGACGAAGATGGACGAACGAGACGAACTTGGCGCAAAGAAGGCCTACGTTTCAAATGGGAGGACGAAGATGGACGAACGCGACGAACTTGGTCCAAAGAATGCCAACAGATCAAATCGGAGGACGAAGATGGACGAACTAGATGAACTTGGCCCAAAGAAGGCCTACGGATCAAATGGGAGAACGAAGATGGACGAACGAGATGAACTTGTTGCAAAGAAGGCCTACGTATTTAATGGGAGGACGAAGATCGACAAACGAGACGAACTTGGTCCAAAGAATGCCAAAGGATCAAATGGGAGGACGAAGATGGACGAACGAGACGAATTTGGTACAAAGAAGGCCAACAGAACAAATTTGAGGACGAAGATGGACAAACGAGACGAACTTGGTTCAAAGAAGGCCTATAGATCAAATGGGAGGACGAAGATGGACGAACGAGACGAACTTGGTACAAAGAAGGCCAACGGATCAAATGGGAGGGCGAAGATGGTCAAACGAGACGAACTTGGTCCAAAGAAGGCCTATGGATCAAATGGGAGGACGAAGAGGGACGAATGAGACGAACTTGGTACAAAGAAGGCCTACAGATCAAATGGGAGGACGAAGAGGTACGAACGAGACGAAGTTGGTACAAAGAAGGCCAACCGAACAAATGGGAGGACAAAGGTGGACGAACGCGACGAACTTAGTGCAAAGAAGGCCTACGGATCAAATGGGAGGACGAACAAGACGAAGTTGGTCCAAAGAATGCCAACTGATCAAATGGGAGGACGAAGATGGACGAACGGGATGAACTTGGTCCAAAGAATGCCAACGGATCCAATGGGAGGACGAAGAGGGACGAACGAGATGAACTTGGTACAAAGAATTCCAACGGATCATATGGGAGGACGAAAATGGACGAACGAAACGAACTTGGTCCAAAGAATGCCAATGGATCAAATGGGAGGACGAACATGGACGAACGAGACGAACATGGTCCAAAGAAGGCCTACGCATCAAATGGGAGGACGAAGATGGACGCACGACACGAACTTAGACCAAAGAATGCCAATGGATCAAATGGGAGGACGAAGATGGACGAATGAGACGAACTTGGTCCAAAGAAGGCCTAAGGATCAAATGGGAGGACGAAGATGGACGAACGAGATGAACTTAGACCAAAGAATGCCAATGGATGAAATAGGAGGACGAAGATGGACGAACAAGACAAACATGGTTGAAAGAACTGCAACGGATCAAATGGGAGGACGAAGATGGACGAACGAGACGAACTTGGTCCAAAGAATGCCGACGGATCAAATGGGAGGACGAAGATGGACGAACGAGACGAACTTGGTCCAAAGCAGGCCTACGGATCAAATGGGAGAACGAAGATGGACGAACAAGACGAAGATAGACCAAAGAATGCCAATGGATCAAATGGGAGGACGAAGATGGACGAACGAGAAGAACTTGGTCCAAAAAAGGCCTATGGATCAAATGGGAGGACGAAGACGGACGAAGGAGACGAACTTGGTACAAAGAAGGCCAACCGAACAAATGGGAGGACAAAGATGGACGAACGAGACGAACTTGGTCCAAAAATGGCCTACGGATCAAATGGGAGGATGAAGAGGGACGAACGAGACGAACTTGGTACAAAGAATTCCAACGGATCAAATGGGAGGACGAAGATGGACGAACGAGACGAAATTGGTACAAAGAATTCCAACGGATCAAATGGGAGGACGAAGATGGACGAACGAGACGAACTTGGTCCAAAGAAGGCCTACGGATCAAATGGGAGGACGAAGATGGACGAACGAGACGAACATGGTCCAAGGAAGGCCTACGCGTCAAATGGGAGGACGAAGATGGACGCACGACACGAAGGTAGACCAAAGAATGCCATTGGATCAAATGGGAGGAAGAAGATGGACGAATGAGACGAACATGGTCCAAAGAAGGCCTAAGGATGAAATGGGAGGACGAAGATGGACGAACGAGATGAACTTAGACCAAAGAATGCCAATGGATGAAGTAGGAGGACGAAGATGGACGAACAAGACAAGCATGGTCTAAAGAATGCCAACGGATCAAATGGGAGGACGAAGATGGACGAACGAGACGAACATGGTCCAAAGAAGGCCTACGGATCAAATGGGAGGAAGAAGATGGACGAACGAGATGAACTTGGTACAAAGAAGGCCAATCGAACAAATGGGAGGACGAAGATGGACGAACGAGACGAACTTGGTTCAAAGAAGGCCTACAGATCAAATGGGAGGACGAAGATGGACGAACGAGACGAACTTGGTACAAAGAAGGCCAACGGATCAAATCGGAGGGCAAAGATGGACGAACGAGACGAACTTGGTCCAAAGAAGGCCTATGGATCAAATGGGAGGACGAAGAGGGACGGATGGGACGAACTTGGTACAAAGAAGGCCAACCGAACAAATGGGAGGACGAAGATGGACGAACGAGACGAACTTGGTCCAAAAATGGCCTACGAATCAAATGGGAGGACGTAGAGGGACGAACAAGACGAACTTGGTACAAAGAATTCCAACGGATCAAATGGGAGGACGAAGATGGACGAACGAAACGAACTTAGTCCAATGAATGCCAATGGATTAAATGGGAGGACGAACATGAACGAACGAGACGAACATGGTCCAAAGAAGGCCTACGCATCAAATGGGAGGACGAAGATGGACGAATGAGGCGAACTTCATACAAAGAAGGCCAACCGAACAAATGGGAGGACAAAGATGGACGCACGACACGAACTTAGACAAAAGAATGCCAATGGATCAAATGGGAGGACGAAGATGGACGAACGAGAAGAACTTGGTCCAAAGAAGGCCTATGGATCAAATGGGAGGACGAAGACGGACGAAGGAGACGAACTTGGTACAAAGAAGGCCAACCGAATAAAATGGGAGGACAAAGATGGATGAACGAGACGAACTTGGTCCAAAAATGGCCTACGGATCAAATGGGAGGATGAAGAGGGACGAACGAGACGAACTTGGTACAAAGAATTCCAACGGATGAAATGGGAGGACGAAGATGGACGAACGAGACGAACTTGGTCCAAAGAAGGCCTACGGATCAAATGGGAGGACGAAGAGGGACGAACGAGACGAACATGGTGCAAGGAAGGCCTACGCGTCAAATGGGAGGACGAAGATGGACGCACGAGACGAAGGTAGACCAAAGAATGCCAATGGATCAAATGGGAGGAAGAAGATGGACGAATGAGATGAACATGGTCCAAAGAAGGCCTAAGGATCAAATGGGAGGACGAAGATGGACGAACGAGATGAACTTAGACCAAAGAATGCCAATGGATGAAGTAGGAGGACGAAGATGGACGAACAAGACAAGCATGGTCCAAAGAATGCCAACGGATCAAATGGGAGGACGAAGATGGACGAACGAGACGAACTTGGTCCAAAGAAGGCCTATGGATCAAATGGGAGGAAGAAGATGGACGAACGAGATGAACTTGGTACAAAGAAGGCCAATCGAACAAATGGGAGGACGAAGATGGACGAACGAGACGAACTTGGTTCAAAGAAGGCCTACAGATCAAATGGGAGGACGAAGATGGACGAACGAGACGAACTTGGTACAAAGAAGGCCAACGGATCAAATCGGAGGGCAAAGATGGACGAACGAGACGAACTTGGTCCAAAGAAGGCCTATGGATCAAATGGGAGGACGAAGAGGGACGAATGGGACGAACTTGGTACAAAGAAGGCCAACCGAACAAATGGGAGGACGAAGATGGACGAACGAGACGAACTTGGTCCAAAAATTGCCTACGAATCAAATGGGAGGACGTAGAGGGATGAACGAGACAAACTTGGTACAAAGAATTCCAACGGATCAAATGGGAGGACGAAGATGGACGAACGAGACGAACTTGGTCCAAAAATGGCCTACGGATCAAATGGGAGGACGAAGAGGGACGAACGAGACGAACTTGGTACAAAGAATTCCAACGGATCAAATGGGAGGACGAAGATGGACGAACGAAACGAACTTAGTCCAATGAATGCCAATGGATTAAATGGGAGGACGAACATGAACGAACGAGACGAACATGGTCCAAAGAAGGCCTACGCATCAAATGGGAGGACGAAGATGGACGAATGAGGCGAACTTCATACAAAGAAGGCCAACCGAACAAATGGGAGGACAAAGATGGACGCACGACACGAACTTAGACCAAAGAATGCCAATGGATCAAATGGGACGACGAAGATGGACGAAGGAGACGAACTTGGTCCAAAGAAGGCCTAAGGATCAAATGGGAGGACGAAGATGGACGAACGAGACGAACTTGGTCAAAAGCAGGCCTACGGATCAAATGGGAGAACGAAGATGGACAAACGAGACGAAGATAGACCAAAGAATGCCAATGGATCAAATGGGAGGGTGAAGATGGACGAACGAGAAGAACTTGGTCCAAAGAAGGCGTATGGATCAAATGGGAGGACGAAGACGGACGAATGAGACGAACTTGGTACAAAGAAGGCCAACCGAACAAATGGGAGGACGAAGATGGACGAACGAGACGAACTTGGTCCAAAAATGGCCTACGGATCAAATGGGAGGATGAAGAGGGACGAACGAGACGAACTTGGTACAAAGAATTCCAACGGATCAAATTGGAGGACGAAGATGGACGAACGAGACGAACTTGGTCCAAAGAAGGCCTACGGATCAAATGGGAGGACGAAGAGGGACGAACGAAACGAACATGGTCCAAAGAAGGCCTACGCGTCAAATGGGAGGACGAAGATGGACGCACGACACGAAGGTAGACTAAAGAATGCCAATGGATCAAATGGGAGGAAGAAGATGGACGACTGAGACGAACATGGTCCAAAGAAGGCCTAAGGATCAAATGGGAGGACGAAGATGGACAAACGAGATGAACTTAGACCAAAGAATGCCAATGGATGAAGTAGGAGGACGAAGATGGACGAACGAGACGAACTTAGACAAAAGAATGCCAATGTATCAAATGGGAGGACGAAGATGGACGAACGAGACGAACTTGGTCCAAATCAGGCCTACGTATCAAATGGGAGAACGAAGATGGACAAACGAGACGAATATAGACCAAAGAATGCCAATGGATCAAATGGGAGGACGAAGATGGACGAACGAGTCGAACGTGGTCCAAAGAATGCCAACGGATCAAATGGGAGGAGGAAGATACATGAACGAGAGGAACTTGATACAAAGAAGGCCAACAAAACAAATGGGAGGGCGAAGATGGATGAACGAGACGAACTTGGTCCAAAGAAGGCCTACGGATCAAATGGGAGGACGAAGAGCGACGAACGAGACGAAGTTGGTACAAAGAAGGCCAACCGAACAAATGGGAGGATGAAGATGGACGAACGAGATGAACTTCGTCGAAAGAATGCCAACGGATCAAATGGGAGGACAAAGATGGACGAAGGCGACGAACTTTGTCCAAAGAATGCCAACAGATCCAATGAGAGGACGAAGATGGACGAACGAGACGAACTTGGTGCAAAGAATGCCAACGGATCCAATGAGAGGACGAAGATTGACGAACGAGACGAACTTGGCGCAAAGAAGGCCTACGGATCCAATGAGAGGACGAAGATGGAAGAACGAGACGAACTTGGTACAAAGAAGGACAACCGAACAAATGGGAGGACGAAGATGGACGAACGAGACAAACTTGGTCCAAAGAATGCCAACGGATCCAATGGGAGGACGAAGATGGACGAACGAGACGAACTTGGTGCAATGAATGCCAACGGATCCAATGAGAGGACGAAGATTGACGAACGAGACGAACTTGGTCCAAAGAAGGCCTACGGATCAAATGGGAGGACGAAGATGGACGAACGAGATGAACTTGGTCCAAAAATGGCCTACGGATCAAATGGGAGGACGAAGAGGGGCGAACGAGACGAACTTGGCACAAAGAATTCCAATGGATCAAATGGGAGGACGAAATGGACGAACGAGACGAACGTGGTCCAAATCAGGCCTACATATCAAATGCGAGAACGAAGATGGACGAACGAGACGAATATAGACCAAAGAATGCCAATGGATCAAATGGGAGGACAAAGATGGACGAACGAGATGAACTTGGTCCAAAGAATGCCAACTGAACAAATGGGAGGACGAAGATGGACGAACGAGACGAACTTCGTCCAAAGAATGCCAAAGGATCAAATGGGAGGACGAACGAGACGAACTTGGTGCAAAGAATGCCAACGGATCCATTGAGAGGATGAAGATTGACGAACGAGACGAACTTGGCGCAAAGAAAGCCTACGTTTGAAATGGAAGGGCGAAGATGGACGAACGCGACGAACTTGGCCCAAAGAATGCCAACGGATCAAATGGGAGGACGAAGATGGACGAACGAGACGAACTTGGTCCAAAGAAGGCCTACGGATCAAATGGGAGGAAGAAGATGGACGAACGAGATGAAATTGTTGCAAAGAAGGCCTACGTATTTAATGGGAGGACGAAGATCGACAAACGAGATGAACTTGGTCCAAAGAATGCCAACGGATCAAATGGAAGGACGACCGAGACGATCTTAGTCCAAAGAATGCCAAAGGATCAAATGGGAGGACGAAGATGGATGAACGAGATGAACTTGGTACAAAGAAGGCCAACGGATCAAATGGGAGGGCGTAGATGGACGAACGAGAAGAACTTGGTCCAAAGAAGGGCTCTGGATCAAATGGGAGGACGAAGAGGGACAAATGAGAGGAACTTGGTACAAAGAAGGCCAACCGAACAAATGGGTGGACGAAGATGGACGAACGGGACGAACTTGGTCCAAAAATGGCCTACGGATCAAATGGGAGGAC